>CM031238.1:853918641-854546383 GCA_018340775.1 Taxus wallichiana var. yunnanensis | reverse complement strand
CCATAGATCAAAGAAAGAACTATACCTAATAACTAGATAATATCTCCTAATATCTAAATAAATAAAAAGAAATATCCACACACATAAGTGGGTGAGGATAAATACAATAAAGGTAAATAATGTACCTAGGTGAACATGAGCTAAGGTAAATACCTACTCTAACACCCCCCTCAAGTGAAGCTAGGGGCCAAAATAGAAGTGGCATGTCCACAGTATGAGTCCCAGAACTAGGCTTGATGAGGTACTCATGTACAATATATCCATGAAGAAATCTCGAACCAAAAGAAGGAAAGAATCCTGCTATAAGGAAAGAGAAAGAAGAAGAAGAAGGAAGATGTTCTCATGAACACCCCCCAAGAACAACTTCCAAAACCCCAAGCATTCCACGCAACTCAAGGTAGCAAGGTGATGCAAAAGGCTTCGTAAAGATGTTTACAACCTTTGAGTCGAAGGTACTCTAAGCAAAGAACTCCATCCTGAATGTGCTACCGAATGAAGTGGATGTGTATCTCGATATGCTTGGTCTGCTGGTGCTCAAATGGGTTATGAGAAATGTGAATTGCACTTTGGTTGTCACACCAAAGTACAGTCGGTGAATCCTGTGGGAATCCAAACTCAATAACTAGTGAAGCCAAAGAATCTACTTGACTCATTGTAACTCCCCGCCTACTCCGCCTCTCGAAGATGAAAGTGCAATAGCTGTTGCTTTTTGCACGCCCAAGCAACTGGAGAAGAACCAAGACAAAAAAGATAGCCAGAAGTGGAACGTCTGTCATCAATAAAACCTACCCAATCTGAATCTGTATACCCAACCAACTGAGTATATCCCTAGTGTAGTGTAGGCCAAAGTGGGAAGTGCTATGCAAATAGCACAAAATCCTTTTAGCATCCTGCCAATGACTACTATGAGGAGAATGTGCAAACCGAGATATAAGCCCTACTGCAAATGAAATATCAGGGAAAGTATGGGTCAAGTACATGAGACTCCCAACCAACTGCCTATACAATGTAGGGTCAAAAGTGGTGTGGTACATGTGGATTTAAGAGTAACTACAGATTGAAAAGGAGATGGACTTGGCTTGCAATCAACCATATTAAAGCGCCTAAGAAGATCATGGGTGTACTTTTGCTGACTCAAATGAATCCCTGAATCTATCTGAGAAATCTGTAAACCAAGGAAATAATGCAATAGCCCAAGATCTGTCATGTCAAACTGTGTAGAAAGAGCCCTCTGAATACTCTGAATGTGGGAAGAAGAGCTTCTAGTAAGTAACAAATCATCAACATACAAGACAAGTATCACAATATCCTCACCGACATGCTGGAGATACACTGTATGATCGGAGTGGCAACAAACAAAACCAGTAGATAGAAGAAAAGAATCCATCTTCTCATACCAAGCTCGAGGGGCTTGTTTGAGACCATAGAGAGACCTTCGAGCCGACAAACAAGAGAAGAATCCTGAACAAATCCAGCCGGTTGCTCCATATATATTTCCTCTTATAGATCTCCATGTAAGAAGGCACTCTTCACGTCCATCTAGTATACAGGCCACCCCTGTGATGCAGCAATAGCAAGTACAAGGCGTACAAAATCCATCTTGGCAATGGGTGTAAAAGTCTCAGAGTAATCAATACCTTCGACTTGTGAAAAACCCTTTGCAACAAGACGAGCCTTATACTTGTCAATGGACCCATCAACTGCATATTTGGTTTAGTATACCCACTTACACCTAACCATCTTTCTTCCTTTAGGAAGAGATACCAAATCCCAAGTATGATTCTTCATCAAAGAAGAATACTCAGTTGTCATCGCATCATCCCACTCTTGTATCCCATGAGCCTTTGAAAAAGACTGTGGATCCTCAGAAACTACTTGACACAAAATTCCAGAACTCAGTAGAATGTGCGTGATGATGCCTAGTGATTAGAAGATACTCTATGAAAGGTGCTACCTCAAAAATTGTAGTATGAGCCCACTTAGGCATAGTGACAACATCAGTGGGAATAAGATCCTCAATGGCATCTATAACCTCCTCATCAATCTCCTCAAAGAAAGGATCCTCAAGATGAGATGAAGAAGAAGAAGGAATGGAAGAAGATGAATAATCATGAGGAGTGAAACGCTCATCAAACTGAACATGTGTTCGAAAATAACATCATGTGTATCAAGATCTAAAAGACGATAAGCTCTCATGTCCTCACAATACCCTACAAAGATCAAGGGTTTACTCTTCTTATCCAAAGCTTTCCTTTTCTTCTTTGGCATAAAGGCCCAAACATGGCTCCCAAAGACTTGAAAAAATGAGACATCTGGCTTAGTGTTGGACCAAGCTTCCTCTGGAGTCAAATGCTCAAGTGCTCTGTGTGGTGTGTGATTTTGAATATAGTTAGCACAATTAATTACTTCTGCCCAATAGATAGGAGGTATATCTCTAGAATGCATCATACAGTTAGCCATTTCCTTCAAAGTTCTATTCTTCCTTTCTGATAATCCATTATGTTGTGGAGTATGAGGAACAAAATGCTGGTGAATAATGCCTTGAGTTGCCAAAAATTTAGAAAACTCATTGCTGAAGTACTCCCCCATTATCAATGTGAGAAGGTTCTTTATGCTACTAGAAGATTGTTTCTCAACCAAAGCCTTAAACAATTTGAAGTGTGAAAAACATCACTTTTTACTTGAGAAAATAAACCCAAGTACGCCTCAAGAAATTATCAATAAATGTAAGTGCATACTTATCTCCATTGAAAGATGGGGTAGGAAAAACCATCAAGTCACTATGCACAAGCTCAAGTGGTGAAGAAGCTCTCTTAGACAAATTCTTAGGAAAAGGATCTTGGTGTTGTTTCCCTAATGCATAACCATGACAAAATCCTCAAGACAAGAAACTCTAGGAAGACCATCTACCATACCATGAGTGCTCAACTCCTTCAAATATCTGTAATTAAGATGTCCAAATCTTTCATGCCAAAGCTTACTCTCTGAATCTGAATGAGAAACCAATCCTGTCCCTATAGAAGAAGTGTCATCAAAACCCTCAAAGTGATATAGTCTTGAACTATGATCAACAATACCCTGAGCAACAAGTGAATAAGGCTCCAAAAAGTTTTTACTTCTTACCCCATGTGGTGTAAAAGTCACTGTTTTCCCTTGACCAGAATGACAAATTTGATATACAGAAAGTAAATTTGTAGTGATGTTAGGAACATATAGTGCATCTTGGATATTGCCACCATCAAGTTGTATATCACCTTTTCCCTCAATAGAAAGAAAGGAAGAATCTCCAACCTCAATTTTAGAAGTAGAACTCAAACCTAGAGAAACAAAAGACTCCTTGGAAGAAGTCATGTGATGAGAAGCACCAGAATCTATAACCCAATTGTTTTGCAAGTGGTGACTGAGATCTTCCAACAACATTACGTGCTTTTCAATGCTAATTAAAAGGAGGTGGAGTGGAGATAGAAATTTTTGTTTCTTGACTGCATCCTCTAAGGCTTGCATTCGCTTATAACACCTATTTTCTTCATGATTACTACCCCCACAAAAAGAGCATGAACAACTAGACTTATTCTTGGATTTAGAAGACTCCTTGGGTTTTGAGTTGTTTTCTTTGGGTTTAGGAGCATTTTGAGATGGAGAAGGTGTGGATTTGGTTTTATTGTTTGGTTTTCCCTTGCCCCTAGAATTAGATGCAACTAATACCTTTTGAGAGGTGGAAGACTCAAGGTGAGATAATTTGGATTCTTCCCTAGTAAGTCTTTCACAAAATGTTTCTAAGTTAAGCATTTTGAAGGTGTCACCTAAGGCATCCATGCTAGAGAAAAAGGTAGAAGCAAAAATTTGGAATGGTCCTCTCAACTTGGATAGAATCAAGTAAACACACTCTTCATCTTTCTTATCTCTTCCACTCCCCTTCAATCGTGTCAACAAATGCTTGAACTTAGTAAGATAGTCTATAATTGTTGGAAAATCTTCAGGATTAAGAGAGGTGATCTCAATTTCAAGTTGCATGGCTCTCATATGATCCACCTTACCAAATAAATCCTCCAATTTCTCCCATATTTTGAAAGGAGAGTCACACTTTTCCAAATGAAATAAAATACTGTCACTTACATAAGTTCCTATCAAACCCATACACTCATCAAATTTGCACTGGTACTGAAATGTCTCATATTCTCTAGTGAAAATTGGTTGTTCTTTAGAAGTTAAAGCCCATAATCCTTTCCGCTTAATTATTGTTTCCATTCTTGGTTTCCATGTGTGGTAATTATGTGTTGTTAATGGCTCAACATGATCTAATGCAGAAGTAGATGCCATTCTCAAAAAATCACCAAAAGAAATGCAAGAACCAAGTAATGCAACAAGATCCCCAAGAAATGCAATAAGAGCCCCCATATTTTGGCACTTTATAATGAGTGTGTGTTACAATATGGCACTTTATAATTATAGTGTGATTCTAAAAATAAATATTTCCAATGGAAAGAGCATGGAAAACAAGAACTTTTGCAAAAAATGGTACTCAAAACCAAGTTACCGATCAAAAGTTACAAGCTTTTCAATATTATGCTCTGCTATTTATTTTAGTTACCACTAAAACAAAATAAAATGCTCTTGCCTTCACCACACAAATAAAATGAAAGGGGGCTAGAGTTAAGCACCTACTAGTAGGAATCACAAGCTTTAAGCCCTCATATGACCATACTATTTTGGGGGTGTCCTTGGTTTTCGAGAAATTCACATCCAATCGCTTCTTCACAAAGTAAAACTGCTATTTCTAGATTTGGGCGTCTTGAAAGTGACCTTCGCTGCCCAAAATAGTAGTCTGTGGATTTTCTCGAAATAGTAATAGTCGTGCACAGCATCCGTGGACCCTTGCCAAAAAAGGAAAGAAACATCTTTTCGAAAAATACCTCCTGCGTGCAAACCGAAAATGCTATGCCGCAACAAAAAATACCCAAATCGGATCTCAAGAAACCCAGCAAAACCCAGAAAAAAATCTAGATTTCCTTTTTTCATACGGCATGAATCCCAAGGCGAATCCAATATGTTTCTCTACACAAAAAAAACCAAAAAAATGGCCGCCTCCCAAAATAGTCGAGTTTACAGCTGATCTTAGGGTTTTGCTGCCTTCCGGATCCAATGGAAGCCTCTGTTTTACATAAAAATGCACACAACAACAAAATACGAGCAAATCCTGAATATATGAATATATAAAGAATTTATTTGTAAAATAAAACTTATAGACAAATGTCAATAGCAATCTCCTGCTCTGATACCATAAAAGGAACGATAACCAGATCGTGCCAAGCCAAGAACACAGATGCTAATCAAACATCACGATCAATAAGATGAAAGCAATTCACTAGAATAACTTTACATAAACCTTTGCAAACAAATGAGCAACAATATCATATATTATTATGGAACTCAATGAAATATAATGAGAATGGACCTTGCTTATATAGGCAAGGAATAACAATCTAAGAACCAATCAAGGTCGTAGATCAAGCCATAAATCATGGAAAGAACTAGTCATCAAAGAACTAGTCAAGTCCATAGATTTATGAGAGAACTAGACATCAAGGATCTAGTCAATACCATAGATCTAGGAAAGAACTAGTCAATACCATAGATCAAGGAAAGAACTATACCTAACAACTAGATAATATCTCCTAATATCTAAATAAATAAAAAGAAATATCCACACATAAGTGGGTGAGGATAAATACAATAAAGGTAAATAATGTATCTAGGTGAACATGAGCTAAGGTAAATACCTACTCTAACATATCTATGAGTAAACCAATCAATCAATCAACCAATCAAATACGTTCAAACCTCTAATAATAAAAATTATACCATTAAATCAACATAAGACAACATATTCTACCTCCCGAGATAACTAACTTGGGAGTTACATTGCTATTTTCCCAGATGACCTAACTTGGGAAGTTATTCTACATTTTACATTTGCTTCCAAATGACCTAACTTGAAATCCTTCACACATTGTAGTGACACCTTTGGAGTGGGGGAAATGAGATGTCATGGCCTTTCCTATACTACTCCTATATGGGTCAACACATTTGATTGAAAAATTTGGATCCAAAACCACTGAAAATTTGATCTCGAGTCCGTCTGCCTGCATTGGCTAGATCTTTTGAGTATGTAGTTACAGGTTGGAGAATAATGCACCTTTCTCCCTACACTCTTCCTCTGCGGCAGGACACCCAAATCCTCTAGTTTTTTGTACACACACAATTGGGTTAGGAATTGATCACTTCCTACCCCATCACATCGTCATCATACAACATTTGAAATCATCAAATCATTCAACATTACAATCATCACTTTTGTCTAGTGCACTTCACCATGGTTTTTCATCTCTCACGATGCTACATGGATCAAATCGATGATCCATGGTTCGTCACACTATATGTTCACATTAGGAATACTCTTTTACCACATTTGCACGTTCTTCTACAATAGGGCTTCTCCGGATTTCCCTAGGAGTACGCATCTCTAATTACTTTATATTACCGAGATTTTTCTCACCAACATAAAATGGGGGAAAATGTAGTCACAAAATCACACACTTACTATTATTATTATACCACCAAGTATGTTGTTTTATATATGGATCTTGCGTAAGAAAAGTATTCACTAATGACCCATCTCGTTTTCTAGTTGTCATTAGTCTTGTTGGTATTTTTGTTGGTTATCTTACACATTCATCACTAACTCACACAGTACAGTAAGGTTTTAGGGTTATTATCTGTCATTTTTCACTTAGTTGTCATCTCTAGTATTTTATTGGGGCTCCTAGATAGGGATTAGGGTGCCTAGGGTGCCCTCGTCCCCGTCACACTTGGTTTTTAATTTAAACATTCGAGGTTGGTCTTTATGGTTTTCCCTCCCATCTCGTGAGAAAAGTATTCCCTAATGACGCATCAATTTTTCTAGTCATTAGTCTTATTGGTATTTATTGTTGGTTATCTTACACATTTGTCACTCACTCACACAATACTAGTCAGGTTTTAGGGGCTCCTATATGTCATAGTTCACTTAGTTGTTGTCTCTAGTATTTTATTGGGGTACTTGGATAGGGATTAGGCGCCAGGATGCCCCGGCCCCTGTCATACTTGGTTTTAAATTTAAACATTCGAGGTCAGTATTTATGGTTTTCTCTCTCATCTCCTTAGGTGCTAGTCGGCATGTTGGGTCATTAGTGTCAAAATTTGAGCAAGAGATCCATATATAAACACAACATACACATTATCTTAAAGGGTGACTATTTCTACTAAGGGCTAGCTATCTACATAGAGAAATGGACTGCATTTGGGCACTATTATGCATCACACATTACATAGGAAGGGGATTCTATTGTATTCCATCCACCATATTGCATTTTATTTAGCTATTTCCTGCTACTTTGGCGTCATTGACGCTAAGGAACCCTAGGCACATTATTGCACACGAAACACATAAAACTACATCGGGTATGAGATGTAGTGTAGTGCTCAGTCATAAGTTCATCCATTTGGCAACTGAGAGACAGTCAGGCCCATTCATTTGCATCTTTATATTTTAGGGTTTTGATGCTTTTGTATGGGGTCTTGTAGGTGATTATTCATTGGGGATTTACGGTGACAACGAACCTAGTATGAAATCAACTCTACCAAAGGTGAAGTATTACGAAGGCTTAACGACCACACCAGGACTTAGATTCCAAGCTATTCCACTAACTAGAGTGCCCAAGTTCTAGACCCAGTGCCCCAAGCACCCCTGTCTTTCCCCAGCGCCTCGGTATGGACAAATCTGTCTCTATTGCTTCTTTACGAGGTTTTTGGGACATCATGTTTCATCATTTCATCACTCTTCTCAGTCCCAGATCATTGCAAGGTAAGTCCAAATCAGGTAAGTACCTTTCCCCTTTCATTTCATTTCATTTTATTATTTAGCATTTACATTTTAATATATTTTAGTCATTGCATTGTTGTACTTCTTAGATTCTTAATAAAATCCATATTTTATAGAATCGAGTGACATGATGCTTTAGTCCTTAGTTTGGCCCAATTTGGCGACATGATGCCTAAATCCTTGGTATTATTCTAACCATCTCCAGGAAACAAACATACAAGAACAATTTTATCTCTTCTCTCATAGTATATATTGTTAGGAAAATGGAGTAGTGCTCACATATTTGAGCAAATATATATTTGTGATTATTATTATTAAATGTGTAATGTGTAAACCGTATATAGTTGTATTGTTATAGATTTGTTATTATAAACAAATCATAACAATATTCTTGTTTTGTGAACTCACGTAGAATAGGAGTGTTGTTGAGCAACCTCCATATTTATAGGAAAGCATACTCCTATATATATGTTATGTGAATATAATATAATTGAATTGTTCTGTGTCACAAGCTTTCCTGTACCAATATTTGGTATCAGAGCAGGTACTCCATTACTGCGCTGAGTTTTGAATATGCTGCCCCCAACGATGGAGAAATTAGTGTAACAAAGCTGTGCGTATTTATGCGTACAAGTTTCTGTCAGATTTCTGATGATTTTCAGTGAGATATCATACAGTAAATATTCTATTCATGTTTGGATAACGTTTTGATCAAACGTGCCTTCAACACTAGCAAAGGCATATCAAGGAGTTTCATTTCATCCAAGTCAAAGTGAATCGTGACTTGTGAACATCTGAATGAGAGTCTTATAAGTCTGCATGCATAATTTGTCCTGAGTATTATTTATTTGCAAACCTGGAGATGGACGCGTGTTGTAGATAAGGAGAGGGCGTTCAGCTGTTTGCATTAAATTTGAGCCGTATTGCAAGTTTATTTGCTGAGTTTGGTGTCCACGCATTCAATGTCTTTTCTATATTAAATCAGTATGCGTGTGCAGATCAGTGTGTTAAGCGGTTGAGAAAACGAGCCAAAAATCCTTGGCTCTATCAAATATTCCTGATTGACAATTTATTTGAGCGCAAGACCTCCATTGTATCTTCACTTGGCGGTGGTGAGTCGGCAACCTCTGACTGCATTATTGGAATGAACGTATTAAACAAGAAATCTAATCAGAATGGGTGCAGCAGAAGCATACATCGTGGTGGTCGTGTAGTGGGAAATTGGCGGAATTGTATTAATTCGGTGGAAAGGTACAGATTTATTTGACATTCGTGCCGAAATGTTATGAAATCCTTTTTTATCTGTTTGCATGGATGAAGATTGCAAATTAATTTGGTAAGTATGTAGTCGGTTATCTCCCAAGTTTGATATATTTTCTTTATTAAAGTCAAGTTTCTCGATTTTGTGGAGTTTCAAAATGGAAAAGATAAATTTAATTGAAAGATTTGATGGTAAAGACTTCCACACGTGGCAAGTACGAACCCAACTACAGTTGATTGACAAAGACTTATGGGACATTTTCGATGGAAAATTTAAAAAACCGAATGATGCAGATGAAGCAGCGAAATGGGAAAGTAAGGATCGGAAAGCAATAGCAATTATTGGCCTTGGTCTTTCCGATGCATATTTGCATCATATTGATCTAACCAAGTCATCTAATAACATTTGGGTGACATTGAACAAGTTATTTGGATCTCAAGCAGGTAGTGCAAGAAGAATGGCGCTAAAAAAAAATTTGGGCTAAAGATGGGAGAAAATGACAATATGGTTCAACATATCAGTAAGTTTCGATCCATTTTAAATCAATTAGCAGGAATAAAAGCAGAGGTAGATGGAGAAGATGCTAAAGCAATCTTACTAAATAGTTTGCCAAAAGAATATTCGAGTATTGTTTTTACTCTTAGTAAGATCAATCCCAGTTTGGAAAATTTAATTTCCTCTTTGCTTGATGAGGAAGAAAAAAACCAAAAGGTCTGTACCAGAAGAAGAAAGTGTCATGGTTGCAAACAATAAATCATCATTCTATAAAGGTAAAAAAAAGTTTGTATCGTCAAAGACACGTCTTTTGTGTCATTACTGTAAACAACCAGGACATGGTTTTGTGAATTGTAAGAAAAGAGCTCAAGATCTCTTAGATGATAAGTTGGAACAAAAGGCTTTAGCTGCTGAAGAAGATTGGGATGATTATTCTAATCCTGCAAGTGACAATGAACCTATCAATTATTCAAGTGATGAAGATTATCTGTTTTGATATCCTCTTATTGGAGGATGGAGGCAATGGAGGCAGGAGGACAATCAGCGTCCTCGAGTTCGTCACTACCTCAGAGGCCGCAAACTACTTTAGTGACATCTTTGTGTCTTGTGTGATGAATAAGAACAGATGAGCATCCTTGTTCCTGTGTGCAGTGTAGTGCTTGTGTGTCCCCCATGATGATAAATTGTACCATTGATACTATTGCAGGAAGTGTTCTTGATCAAACTGATTTGATGGTTGATGTGAATTGGTTGAACGGTCCCAATTCATGTATTCATCTAATAGGTTGAACGGTCCCTGGATGATGTAGTTCCCACAGTCAGTGTTGAGGATCGAGACCATGTGCAAGCTACGGAGCGGCATGCTGCTTGGTTGAAGATGGTGTTTTCCCGTGTTCGCACTAAGGGGGGGAATGTTAGGAAAATGGAGTAGTGCTCACATATTTGAGAAAATATATATTTTTGTGATTATTATTAATGTGTAATGTGTAAACCGTAAATAGTTGTATTGTTATAGATTTGTTATTATAAACAAATCATAACAATATTCTTGTTATGTGAACTCACGTAGAATAGGAGTGTAGAGTTATTTGTAGGAGTGTTGTTGAGCAACCTCCATATTTATAGGAAAGCATACTCCTATATATATGTTATGCTTTGAATATAATATAATTGAATTGTTCTGTGTCACAAGCTCTTTGTATCAATATATACATGTGTATTTTATCCTTTATTTGCTTGTTTTTAACACACCTTTCTATTTTTACATTCACTAAGTTAAAGTTTAATTTCATTTATTATGAGCATTGAATACACTTATTTTATTTTCCAAGTCCAACCTTACTCTAAAAAAAGACAACACATAAATGGAACAAGGAACAATCTCAAACATAATACACTCCAACAAAGACAATATCCAAGGAACAAATGTAAGCAAAATTTCTACCACGTACATGAGGTCACGCCTAGGATCCTTATCCTCTTCTAGATTCCATGATACACATTCTATAATCTCCATTTGGCACAATATCAAGTACAATACTCATTCACACGCTATCGGTTACAACTCCATTTGGCTCTCCACAAGGTACACTCCTCTTATCTACTTTATGCTACCAAATATTCATTCACCAACATAAAGTGGGGAAAATGTGGTTACAAAATCACACACTTTCTATGTACATCATGCATTTAATTATGTCATTATATGCATGATTCCTAAGTAATAAAACTAGACATTAAAAACACTTGTTTTTCTTTTACATTGTTTTATACTTTTGACACTCTTATTTTAATTTTTTTTTCGAATAAGATCTTATATTATATTAACAAGTAAAATGATACAAGATAATTCAACAAAAAGCGAGTGGTATGCAAACATGCCTGAAGCTACACAATCAAACTAGGTGTAGCATAGGAAAGACAACTATAACATCCTAGCAAAAAACAAAGAGATAATGAGATTAGGTCGCATTTGTCAAAACTTTGACCCGTAGAGGGTGGATCACGATCATCGTGTCAATCGGATCCAGGAGCTATTTTATGTTGTCCGGCACTTCCAAATTAGAGCCAAGTTGGATCCCTTCCTCATTATCATCAACTCCACCTCGAGTGGGCGAGATGGCATGATCCATTATGGGGAATTTATTAGGTGGTGGTGGGAGGCTCCAACCATCATGGGTGTGTGGCTCGGGGCATCGGTGAGCCCCAAATGCGTTGATGGGGTGATGTAGGGAGCCCCACCTCACAGTGGCGAGTTGGAGGAAGAGGATACAAATTCCTCTACCTTGGATAAATGTGTGGGGACCGACAAGCACAATTGAATAAACGACGTTGTGAGCGGCTATAATGACCACCTTGGTAACTACCGCCATGGGCGTAGAGTGCTAAGAGGGGGATGGTGGCTCACGATAAATGTTACATGGGGCATCGCCCAATTCCAGAGAAGAGTTTGGAGGTGCTACACCTCGAGGGCCACCTTGTTTTCTTGCACTTGGATTTGTAGTAATACGTTGGAGATAACCACCAACTTATTATATATAGAGAAACACTAATCAACAAAAACATTAACAAATAAATAAGAATTTCATTCTTTTCAAATCTAGAAGATAATTTTCCCTTTGGAATAATATCAAATTTGGGAGAATATGTGGGATATTTTGGGAATGTATCCAAAAATAATATGTTGTCAGGTAAAACATTCTGGTTTGAATGGTAGAAAGAAGGAATGAATCCAATTCCAAGCCTTTTAGGCTTTGCAAAATACCAGAATAAGTGGGATAAGGTTTCCAAGTGACCACAAAATGGAAATTTGGGGGTCGAGTGACCAAGATAAACTAGAAAGGCACCAATCAAGAGGCCTTGGTGAAGAACACACCACAAAAATGTTCAATTTTGGGTTCCACACATGCGGACCAAACAATATCGAATCTCCTTCTTCACCTGGATGGAGAAGAATATGACCCCATTGAGTGTCGAGTTTTCCAACCATGGAAATATGGGGTGAAAACAAAGCATATCCTTTTCTAGAAGAATAATTCCATAAAGGGGGTATCCAAAACCACTTCCAGACATCCCACTAAGGATGAGACAAGCAAAAATATTTTTTAGCTCATATGATCAGGAACAAATGAGATGATATCATTGATACAGAACAATCATGTGAGGCTTACTTTAATTGAACTTTGAGTTCATTCAAAGGACACCAAGCTTGGATATGATTGCAAAAAGGTCTTGAATGGTGAGGATTCTGCGCTCGAAAATCCTAAGCATAGGAATCCTGAAAACTTTTGCAAGGAATTGATCCTAAAATTAAATGACGGAGACCACCACAGAGTGGTGGTTAACGAGAGGCCATTACTGAAGCCATTACCCTTCCATTGAATTCATGGTTTGATTTGTTCCCAATATTTCCATATACTTTTGGGCACAAAGGTGCTGACCACTTTTATAGGGATAAGAACAATGAGAAGATTGGAAAAGCCTAAACCCTTCCAGGTTGGGTGGTCATAAGGGGATCCTTCCACAATTCCATGATGTAGAAGAACTTTCCAAGATTCTTGTCCTTCTATGCTACAAAATATCCATTTGGCATGGAGTATCTATCCTTTCCATAAGATGCCAATAAGGCACAATCCTCCATATTATCTCGGGAAGACAAAAGTTTCCCATGTAACTCTGTGAAAACCTTTGCTAGAGGATGCATTGGACCATAAAAATATTTGAGAATTTTTTCTAACTTCTCCACATATTTTTTGGATGGGACCCAAATAAAAGAGTAGTAAATGTGTGTGGCTTAAATAACTTTAGAGAAAATCTAGAACTTACCCGCTAAGGAAAACAATTTGGTAATCCAATATTCTAGCTTTTAGCCACCCATTGAACAACATATTGCCAAAGATCTGCAAGTGGCACTTTAAAGGAAAAGGGAATGACTAAAAATTTGAACATCTCACCATGTTTGATCATCTTCCAGTCATATGAAGCCATCTAGGGGGTGTAGGGAGGAAGGATTATGCAGTAACATTTCATTTTTGTCATTGTATGGAATAACCAAAGGCAAGACATGACATTGTTAATGTTGTTTTCATCCTCGGTAAAGCGTAAGAAAGGAGTCGTCATCAAAGTGACCATTGTTTCTCGGGAATTATCGAGGGATGGTAAAGAAATTCCCCTAGCCATCCCTTGATATTTCACTTTAGCCAGCAAATAGCCAAACCCTTCGGTCTTAAGGCAACCTTTCCGTATGGATCTGAAAATACCAAAAGGAGTCAAAATGAGCCTATTTTATCATTTTCTTTTCTTGAATGACTACTTTACTTGTGCACATTGGACAACATGTGACCCATCTTTGTATTTTCTATTATATCCTCTAAGCATCCTGAATAGTACTACCCATTAGGGACATGAATGCCTAAGCACTACTTTCCCCTTTGGGCTTTTCTTTCCTTTTCCTACCTTTTCTCAAGTTTGAAATACCACACCATTTATTATATTTTATAAAGACTATTTTATCACTTTGGGTTAGCCTTTTTGGTTATTCTTGACAAAAATCAAACAAGGGAATAATATATATACATGACTTACTCACCATTATTAGGGACTGGGAAGAAGGGGCTAATACTTACTATCTACTACTTGGGAAAAGAGCAACATTTAAGGACTGCATTTGGGCTGCATTATTCACTACAAAGGAGGGGATTTTTCTAAATTTCATCTCACACATTTAACTTGGGGGAAAAGTTGTTGTAGTCCTATATCTTGGTACGAATGGAATAAGGGAAACCTAGCTTCAATCACACACACACTATAACTACATATAGTCTAAAATATAGTGTAGCACTCGGTATGACAAACACATTGGGGTGACCATCGAGGTCATAATGACTCAAACATATACAATATTTATTTCATCTAATGTTTGTTTGAGCCTTGTGCATGTAGTTAGGGTTTATTTTTAGGATAAGACATGAAAAAGAGTGAAAGGAAACAAACATCATCATACACTAAAAATATCATATCCATATCCATTTCCAGGACACTAGCGCATAACTCAAAAACTAGGACCCGAGTGGTCTTGTCTATATTTGAGTGGTCTGTCCAAATGAGTTTCATATTATAATTTTCTAGAAGAAGCATATTCAATCGAGATCCAACATGTTCCACTTATTTTCCAGGACTAGATATATGAATACAAGCTAAGCCAATCTTATCTCGCTATTTCTTACACTTGTTTATTTCTTACATGATTGATATTGCTTATTACTTTTACACTCATTTGATCTCGAGTCCTCGATTACGATTTAATATTTCCATAAAATCTTTAGTGAGGTGGAAATTAGTGATCAAATACGGAGTGGTTAGGGGTGGAATTAGGGATTTCCCACAAGATGCTTGGGGATTTGGGGGAGCATTTAAATCATAAGGTAAATGCTTTATGAGCATGGTAGTGAGTTTTCTTGCTTGTATAAGGTATCTTTCAACTAGCACAATAAGGTCAAAAATTGAGAAGGATTTCTTCCTCCTTGAGATTAGATCATGATAACAATATCAAATTCTAGATATTTTGAATAGTATAATAATGGTATACCTAGTAGGGGTCTGAAATCAACAAGGATCCTTCTCCATGTCTTCTCAAATCAAAATTAGAGATATGCCACGCACTTCATTAATACCCTCTTGGTTGTGTTTAGATGTTCTATCAAGGAAAAAACATCCACATTCTCTTTGAATTACTTTTATATCTCTTTTGTTACCTCATCCCAAGTAGATATTGATTTTGAAGCTAAATTCCCAAATCAACCTTGTGTCTTTCCCTTGAGGGATGAGACAAGCAATCTAAGTGCCACTTTATTTTTTTGATATGATAAACTATACATATGTTTTCTACAACTTGGATGTGGTCTATTGGGCTTACATAAATATCCCGGATAAAAAGGGTGAGCTTTTAATTTTTTTGTGGGGATGCAACTATAACAAACTTTTAAAATTGAATGAAACAAAAGGTAGAGACGTTGGGAATGCCCTTGGGTACTAATTTAACTAGAACAAGAATAAGAAAAGCAACAAGCCTACTATATTTGAATATGGATTCCTTGACCAGTAAGAGTTTCCAAGTGATAAAATAATACTTAAATAAGTAGAAAATGTTGAGATTGTCACCAAAATTTTATATCAAAATAAAAAATCAAGGGGATTTTTGTAATATTTCAAATAAAATAAAATATTGTCCCACTTAACATGCCCAAACTATTAAAGCTTAGATTTCTTTGATTTATAAGGCACCTATAAATCCAACATAACATGAATTTTAACTAAGTGTTGGATTACCCTCAGTGAAAACCTCCCGAGATAATGAATTGTGTTTCCTAACTTCGCATAAAATGAATTTTTACGAGAGGTGAGGAAAAGGAAATAAAATAAAAGAAATAAAAGGTGGTGATTCACATAAAAGAAAATGGTTGTAGCATATAACTTCCTAGCTTATAAACACAAAGATAATTGATATACATTCAAATAATTCAACTAACACATTTAATAAGACAAACATAAGGAGGTGAGCTTTATCCTATAGAGTAGCAAGATGAGACTTATTATCATGCAAAAAAATCATGCTCATTTTTAAAAAAATTCAACGTAATTTCCATTCTCATGATTTCCACCAAGGAAATTCTGCATTATCACGTTATTTTTGTGTTGGGCTTCATTGTAAGCATTTTTAGCTTTCACGCCTTGGTTTGTGCCTTGCAAGCTTTTCCTTTCCTTGTGTAATTTTAAATTTCGAGCCATTTTTGTTATGTTAAACTCGATGCTAGTTTTTTTATCATTATTGGAATGTTTAAATTATTTTGGAAGCCTCCTTTGCATTAAAATTGGTTCCTAAGTTTTATTAGTCCTTCTTCTCCACCAATTTTGTTCACAAAACCCTCTCAAGGTGCACTTTGGAACTTTTTGGTTCTATTTTTGCATTGACTTTGCACTTTTTGCACCTTGGTTCCCAAATGCACCTTCATATGCACTTTTCACTTAAGTAAAGTTCTTGAAACATATCCCAAGTGTGCTTTTGCACTTATTTGTTTTATTTTCACCTTCAAATGTACTTTATCCCTTTGCATGGTTCTCATAAGCACCTCCAAGTGGAATTTTCACTTAAGTTACACTTTGGGCACCTTTAAGTTCTTAGAACCGCTCCCCATAAAATTTTGGAACATCCAAGGTTCTAATTTGATGCGAGAGCTATATCAATTTCTTCATGCATTCAACAAGTTCAAGACAGACTCAACAACAACTTGACCCAAGCTCTCAGTAGTGAGGATCTTCACAAGTGGCCTAAAATGGCTCAACTTTGCAATAATTGACCTTTTTAACCTTAAATATATTTCTCAAGCACCATACTATGTTTCTACAACTCATCCAATGCCAAATCAACTATCAAAGTGTTCACATTTCATGAAAAATCTTACCTTCTTCATTGTCCTTCATTTCTCCTTCATTAGCTCTCAAATTCCCTAGCTCAAACAATCAAATTTTGGCCTCTTAGCCTTCAATGTATTCTTTGAAACCTCTCAATGATTTAACCTATTATATAACTTTAAACAATAATAAATCTACCATTAAATTGACTGAAAAGGATCAAAATATCAAACTTCACATATCTTGTTCAAAATCGCATTCTTGTGCTCTTAAGACCAAAGCTCTTACTTGGTTCATGGTTGGGAACATCTACACATAACCCAAAAAAATATATAAGCTTATTAAATAACCATTTATGGCCAATAAGGTGTGTGTCAAATTTATGATCTAAATCTTTATCCTCTTCTCACAATTCTCATTTCCTCCTCTCTAGTCTTGCTAGTCTTACCAAATACCTGCCTAGGTCCATTTTACCACATATCTTTTCATGCATGAGGTTTCAAGAAAAAAATCATATTTGGATACCCATTTCCTTATTATAGGGTTCCCTAAAGTTTCAAGGTCTACTACGAAAGATAAATCCCTATCCTTTGTAACTTGACCTCTCGAATTAGGTCTACTAACAGTGTATGCCATCTCCTAAAGACTGTCAAAGGAATCTCAAAAATTAAATGATTCAACACTCAAAACCTCCACAATATTGATGCATGTATTGTCTAAGAGATGAGTGGGAAGTTTCAAGTCATTATTCCAATTACAAAGGACTCTAATGCTTATTCTTGGCAAAACCCTAGTTACAAACCATGTCCACTCATGAATCTTCAAACTCTTATAAAATGAGTTATACTCACATTTAACACTTGAAATTTGACCTCAAGGTCTGTTTATGCCTCTACTATTTTTTTTTCTATTAGTGAAGAATAATAATTGGAGTAAATTCAATAGTAATAAAAGTTTTTTTGCATGCACGTTAGGAAACACTACAAGAACCTTCTCTTTTCTAATATTCGAAGGAAGAGATTATATTTTCTTCATAACATTCAACCTCGTATCCTTCGTAATTATATCTTGTATCTCAGACCCCCTATAAATGACAATAATCTCATATTTAGTTCAAGTTATGAAAGCATAGTCACCTCAAATGATGTCTCTGTCTCGATCTTAAGGGTTTTATGCATACAAAAGGAAACAACAAGGAATTCAATGTCAATTCTCTGAGCTAACATAATCATCAATTTTCAACAATTTGGATACCATTTAAAATACTTTGTCAACATGATCATAGTAAAGATACACTAAGAAACCTTTTAAACACATAGTCACTATCATATACAACCCAAGGCTTTAAGCTTCAATTTTGAACAGAGCATTCACAACCCCAAGATTTTAATAAGTCTTCTAAGATGATTCCAAATAGAATTTACACACATTCGTAAAGATAAACCATTAGTTTTAATCCATGCAATTAAAAACTCAAGGAATGCAAGATTCAATAAATAAAATCTTTCACTATATTTATAATTGTATTTCTTACATAATCATTCTTTTCCTTCCTCCCGAGATCCTTTCCTCGAGGGGAGATCTCTCTTTTCACCCTTACCTCCTCTAGGAGGAAATTAAATCCATTTTTATAATCTCATTATTCTATACATTCCAACCCTAATTACTTTTAATAACCATTCATATGCCTTTTCAATACAAAGGAGGCATTTTTACAATGTTTAAACACTTCATGACTCACACACACACACTCTAGGACTCATGACTATATGTCTAGACTCCTTCACATGCTAAAACACTTGTTACATATACTCAAGAAATAGCTAGGCTCCTTTCCACCCTTGACTTCACTTTTACACTCTTAGAAATTTGAATTGTCAAAAGGAGGAAATGTCAAATTTGAAATTTAACCCCTTAACCACGTAAGACTCTCTCTCATGTCTTCAACGTACTCTAATTCACTTAGCTTGATCTCCATAACCATGTTGAATGAAAATTTACATTTTTTGATGTCCTTTGATGATGCTAATGTATCATAATTTCATGTTGAGGATGCACTTTTTTACTTAAATGGTTCTCATAAGCACATCCAAGTGCACTTTTCACTGAATTTGCACTTTTTACACCTTCTAGTTCTTATAACCACTCCCCCATGCACTTTTGCACTAAATGGTTCTTAAAACATGTTTGATATGAAATTTTCCCACTTAAATGTTCTCAAAAACCATAAAAATGCGTTTTGTAGCAAAAGGTACTTAAGTGATGCCTCCCATGTACTTTTTGAATTTGCGAGGTTCTAATTTCATGTTATGGATGCACTTTTGCCCTCATGTTCTATTTTGATGTTGAATTTGCACTTTTACTTGCCTTGTTCTCAATAACCTTTGCATATGGAATTTTGAACTTAAGTGTTCCCATGAACCTCTCCCCATGCGATTTTCACTTAAGTGGTTTGGAAAGTGCATCCAAGTACACTTCAGAAGTCATTGGTTCCCAAAAGTGCACCTAAGGTGGTACTCAACAACCAATATTATTTTGACCATAAATTTTGCATCTAAGCTCCATTTTACACATCATTTGAAGCATTGGAAAGATATTACAGAAAGGATTAATATTGTGAAATTTTCAAACATAAATAGTTTCATATAGGTTTCTTGGGAACCATTTATAAAGTGTTGTTTTTACCTTCATTTAAAGAGTTTGTATTGCTCATAGTAAGAGTTTTACTCATTTAATCTTGCCCAAAATTTATTCATGGCATTTTCATCATGCAACCACCATGCTGAAGTGTATTCATGATGATTTTACAATTGCTGATGGAAAATTTGATCATTTTAACTTCAACAATATCGAAGTAAGGATGACTAGTTAAAATCATACTCATATCGAGGAAGACTCCACCATAATGGTTTGTATCAAGCAAAGGATTTATCTATTTTAATTCAAGACATAATATTGGTCCTCACATGTGTTGATTATTTCAGATACTTCATAATCATGGATTGATATTTTGGGAAATACCCTCTTCCCGAAGGAGAAGGGTGTTTTCAAAACCCTAATTCAAGGTCAGGTTGCAAGTGTTGAAGGTGAAAGTGCTTGAGTGAATCATGCAATGAAACCTCCATGGTTGGAAATCATCATTTCTTATTCTCTTCTTCACTTAAGTGATTTCTATTTCTTCATTGTGAAAAAGTTTTTGCAAAACTAAGCGACTCAATTATAAAGTCACTTTAAGTTGTAACTTAAGTGAAAGTGAAAATGTAAAATTTGTATTCTTACCATGAAGATAGTTACACATTTTTTATGGGATAAAAATATAAATAAGGAAGGAATTTCCATTCTAGGGGGATGGCCTTTTCTCTTAAATTTTATGAATGGAGAAATACATTGTTACAACTTTGTGCATATTTGGTTTGAATTAATTCCATGAGAAATAAAGTGTTAACTTGAGGATGAGAATCAATTTAATGTGTTTTTCATCTTTTGATTATGAACTCTATTTGATATTCATAACCAAAGACATATTTTTAATTTTAATTCATTATGTGGGATGTATTAATACGATGAATTTATGTTTCTTATTCCTCTACTTGGAATTTCTGCCATAACCACACAATTCATTAACCCTAGTGACTTTATGCTTATGATTGATTCATATTCCCCATGCAAGTATGCTATTAAATTCAATTTTCTATGTGAAAGAGAGGTTTTAGTTTATGTTTTCATGTAGTTATCCAAGTAGATTTATATGTTCCTTTTTGTTGCATGGTTTCTCTCTTTCCCCTTCTTTTCTTTCCTTTCTCACCTCTTTCTCCTTATTAGTTTGTTCTCCTTTGTGATTTCCAATTAAAAGCACCAAAAACACAAATAATACCATCATACTAGAGAATTTCCCCTCTCAAAAGTAGAGGTACATCACTTGTCAATAGGTGATTTCCCTAACTATTACGGATTTTACACCGCTTCGGTGGGCCATTCATGAAAATATGAAGAGACATAAAATGCTACCAACAAGATTAGAGGGTTGAACAACTACCATAGATAATCATATCAATTTTACTATCTAGTCATATAAATTAAATTTGCCTAATCAAAAGGACAAGTTTAAATACATAACACAATATAACAAAATTATTAGGTGCTTCTTAAACACACATAATAACTATGCATTCTAAACATTATAATGACAACAACCACTTACAATAGAGCCTCATCTTTTATATAACTAAAAGCGAGAGAGAGGATAGATGAAAAAACATCTAATACAGGTGGATGCAATTAGGAGTGTTGCCCACACTTTCCCATTGTTGCAGGCTTTAAAAATATTTGTAACCGGTGTTTTTCTTTCCACGATGTTCTCAATGTATTTGAAAGATTGTCCTTTTCTTTCTTTATTTTCAACAACCCATAGATAACATTTTATAACATTTTAATAAAAGGATAACTCTTATATCTATGAGTTCTCATGCTTTTCACCTTTTACATAGCCTTTCACTAGCTTTGATATATATTTGAGATCTATTTGAATTAAACCTTTTAGCATTGGAAGTTCTTTAGCATGTAAGGGGAATTAATATTAAGAAATGAAGACTGGTGAAATATTTGTCAACAATACCTTGCAAAGATTCCTCAACTTTCTTAGATCAATTTCAATTCAATCTGCTTGATTAAAAACTAATCACTCGTGGAGGTATTTTGTCCCACCTTTTGAAACTTATCGATCACTCGTCCATCCAGCTTAATGAAGAAAATGGGTCAAGGCCCATGTTTTCGAGACTAAAATTGTGTCAATGTTTATATGCACGTTATAACACACAACCTACAAGTGTAAAAGTGCATAAATATTCATAGTGCACAAAACCTCATAATGTGTGTGCACAATTATGCATGGTCCCCACACTAAAGCTTCGAGGGCACAACTCCATAGGCCATGGAAAACTCCAACACATCATGCCTTGTTTTTCTTTATTATAAGTAACACAATGCACAACATTGTACAAGGTCATGAAAATCTATGAAAGATAGTGCAAACTTTTATTATTCTATAAAAAAATTTGGTGATGCAAGATTATAAATGAACTTGGATATTTCGCATCAATGAGACGTTTCCTAAAAAAATTTGTATTTCTTGTATATACCCGGTATTAAGTACATGTATGCCTCATGTTGATATTTTCCTTTTTATGATGTGCACCATAGAGTGGATAGTCCCATTGTGACCCAACACAAACACTTCACCACTCTTCTACATTGATTACTTTAGCAGGCACTAAACTCTCCAATTGTGCAAACATCAACTCCTAATTATAGCTATTGCTTCAATAAAAATTTGGATTTACATTAAGCAATTGCATTTGCTTTTAAATCATTGGGTCTTTTTTTAAAAAATCTAGACATTTACTTCAATTATTTGGTTGAGGTCCACACCCTCTTCCAAAGAATCAAGAATGGAACATGATGGGTTGAAAATGGAAAAGGTCATTAAGTTCAAGTTTATAACAACCACAGATTGCATTTACTTAAAACTTGATTAATGTGTAACTTCCATAATCTTGTTAATGCTAGTTTTTATTTTCTTTGTTGATATACATTTTATTTGGTGTTCTAAGGATGAATGCCTAGTTAAATTTAGATGTTAAGGATTGATGTGGTTGAACTAGACTAGAGATTTTGAGCCAATAACATAGAAGCTAAAGACATGTATATTACATCATGTAAATAGGACATTAAATCCTTGGAATGTTATGCTTCCTTCATTAAGCAACATGTTTTGCATTTAAGCCTCTTGATTATAATTAGATTTATTAGCCATGTTGAGTTGATGATGGTGCAATATAATGCGAGCTTGTTGTTTGATTTCTCAATTCTATATGGGAATTTTCTACATACACACAACACTATTTTTACATATCTCCAATTTAGAACAATGTGTCTCTCTTTACATAAATTGCCAATAGCTTCTTTAAATTACCGGACATTTTCGAGAATTGAGCTAGATTGAGCTTTGTATACATATTGATATATTTTGTGATCAATCATAAATAATATTTAATGCACGCAATCTCCTAACACAATAAAAGGCGATTGTTAAATATCTCTAAGAAATAATTGTGATATTACATAATATATAGACAACGAGATCTACTTCGTATAAGCTTCTCACTTTAAAAGTGACCAAGTCTTAGAAACACAAGAACTTGGAAATATTTCACCAAATTAATCTACAACACTTCAAATAAACAAAATGACTTCCCACAAAGTTTTATAACTTGGCATAGACCAATGAACTTGATGTTCCTAGTATATTTTTTTCTTATTATATTCTTGAAAAATGGGTTTTACGATCTGAGAGGTTTTTTTAAAAAAATGTCATGGAAAGTTATTCAATGACATAAATATGTTTTTATTATGTTCTTGAAAATTATTCATTCTCCTCATATAATTCTAATATATTCTTGAAAATTATCAATTTTCCTCCCTTTTTCTCTCTTGTGACTCCATATGATATTATGCAAGAAACTTTTATAATAGAATTATTTATATTCACCTCCCACAATCCCATTTTAAATCTTCAAGGTAACCTCCTAAAACTCAATGTAATGTTCCACTTTTAGAATTAATTGATTTTGGATGCCCGAAGCCTATTCTTTTATTTCACGTAGGCTAAGAGAAATTAAAGGGGAATAAAAATAATTTAAGTGATCCAAAACTTCGTTTATATTTTAATTGAAAAAAATACACTTAAATTATATTTTAGTAAGCGGGGCCAAAAAGTTGAAGTGGAATAAAATATTATATTTCCAATATGGGGCGCCAAAAGGAGAAGTGAGTGCATGAGGAATAAAATAATAATAAAATAATGAACTTCTATTATGGGGCGCCAAAGATAGAAGTGTTTGTGTGGATATCAAAGTTTTATTTATAGATGGAGTGCCAACCTTGGATATGTCACTTACATATTTTTTAATTGTTTATTTAGCATGCATGAAGCTCTAAAGGTGGCGCCACCCTTTGGGAGAAGACATTAAAGATTATAAAAGAAAATTTTAGGCTCATTATTGTCGCTTCTTGGAAATTTATCGGCTATTTCATTGTCTACAAGTATATTTTGCTTCTGCATCAGCAACAAATGACAAAACCCTCATTTGCACATAGATTTGAGGATGAAAACCCTAGTATCTAAGCTTGGCAATTCCATCCAAGGGTTGCAGGTGATCCTTTAGGATACAAGTATTCATCCAATTCAGCTAGGGCATCATATTCAAGGCTAGTTTAACATCCATAACGACAAGTATAACTAGGATGTCCCCTTTAGGAATGAATTTCATTATTGGCGCCACATCCGAAATGACGGTTTCAAGTCAAATCGGTTTGCATGCTCTTATTTTATGATCATCTTTTCATCTGGATCAACCGTTGTGAGAAAAATAATTGTATTCATACATTCTAGTGTTTTTCATTAAAGCTAAATTGAAATAAATAAACAAAAGTTTATTTTTGTGCATATTGGGGTTTTGTTATTTATTTAATAACAATCAATATTTAGTTGTCCTAAAAGTTCAATTTTTATACTATTTCCTAGGGCTTGACAAAGTATCCAAATTTGTTAGAAATTATTTTTCAAGGATATTATAGTGGTATCAAAGCGATATTTTCTTTCCGGTTGTGGAAGAGGAATAATAAAAACAATTGCGACATTAAACTTCATGGAAGGTAGTGACAGAGAAGTTGGGTATCATTAGAGGGAAAGAAAGAAGGGTTTATAACAATCGGAGAAATATTGAAGCAACAAGATCCAAAAGTTATTGCTAGAAAAAAAGATGAAAGTTATGGGTCACAAAGACCCAAAATATGTACGTTTTGACATGCTTATGCGGGGACATGAATGTTTAGCATATATAATGGCTCAATTAGTTCACACCATGAAAACATGAATGTACAAATAGATTCAAATGGTGAGGGAAGTTCTTCAAAGGTGAATAATAAACAACACACTCGGAGGAAAATTGATGAATATATTGTTAGGACCTTCTAGCGTGACTTCCTTCATAAGGAAAAAGTAGTTTTAGAGGTGGAAATTCAACCATCTATAGAAAATGATATTGTTTTTCAGCTATGAGGAATATTGGGTTATTCCATGAGAATTTAAGGAAGTTATATCTCTCACAAATTTCATAAATCTGAAGAAAAGTAGGGGTGGACCAAGAGTTGAACCTAGGCCACAAACTAATCAGAGAGACCTGACAACATGCATTAGGGAAGTTGTCACTCCCTACTTTTGATGGCTTTAGTAAGAGTACAACTCGTGTATGGATATAGAAGTTAAATACATTATTATCACTTAGGCCAATGATGGAGGAGGAAGCCATCAAATTTGCAACCCTTCATCTGGAAGGTATAACACATGAGTGGTGGTACCATGGGCTAATTACTCAGGGGCACAATCATATTGATTCTTATGTTGTGTTCAATGATAAGTTGATAGAGAGATTTGATAGAGTTGATCCAAAAATTCATTTTTGGGAATTAGCTCAACTTAAACAGCTCAATTCAGTGGGTGACTATGTAGTTGAATTCTAGAAGTTATTTGTGATGGTACCTAATGTGACAGAAAGGAGACTTGTTTTATTCATGGAAGGTCTAATTGAATCACTTAGAGGTTTGGTAAAATATTTCATACCCACCTCTCTTAAAAATCCTTAAAAAGGGATTTGGATTTGGAAATAGAAGCCCCTAAAGGGAAATTTATACCTATAGGACAAAAAGAACTACATTTTGAGCTGCCAAAAACAACATCTTTGGGGTAGCTAAGGAAAATACCTTCCAAGCGGTTAAAAATATATTCTATGGGGAAACCAGGCACAACACCTGTTGAGCATCTAAGGACAAAGGGGATGAGACACGAAACGAACGCAAGAGAAATAAACTATGCTTCACTTGTTGGGATCCATGGGGATTGGGTCATAAGTGTCTTCCAAAGGGAAAGTGGATTACATAAAGTAATATTGGATGAAGATTCGAAGAAGAACCGGATGTTCAAAGAAGCACTCTTTCCACACTTATAAATATACTTTAGTATCAACCCTTTGGGGTTAATGGAGTCCTTCTTGGGAAAAACATATAGTGTTGATTGATAGTGGGGAAACCCACAATTTCATTGATGAATAGGAGAGTTTTGGAGACAAATGATGTAACAGGTTTCAACATCATTGTAGGTGATGGTTTTACCATACCTAGCTAGAAAAAGGTTGAACAAATTAGGTTCACATTAGATGACTATCAAATGATAGATTGTTTTACGCTAGTTTGAAAGAGACTAACCTACTGCTAGAAGTGTATAGGTTACATTCATTGAGGGAATTCATGCAAAAATTTCATAATATGGAATTAAAGTTTAAGATAGATGAGAAAGAGGTGGTAATCCACGGGATCATTAATAGAGTTACAACATCGGTTTAGCCAAAAAAATGAAGGGTATTATTGTTACTAGCACTCATTCCAAATCCCATTTGATGCATGATTCCACTACTCTTGACTCTTTTATTGAGGTTATTGAAAGAGTTTCACCTAGTGCATGGTTTGATAATCATATCATAGATGTGCAACATAAACCAACAACTTCAAGGGTAGGGTTGGGAGCTGTAAATTCTCAAGATAGATTTTGGATCCCGATATTTGCAAGGAGGTTTATAATGAAAGACTTAGAATGACATTACTAGAGGACAAATAGTGGGAAGGCGGACTATAATGTCCCCTTGTCGAAATTAATTGATTCTAGATACACAAAGCCTATTATTTTTATTTCCCATAGGCTAAGGGGAATTAATAATGAGAAAAATAAATAATTTAAATGATCGAGGGTAATTTTATATTTTAATTGGGAAAAACAATTAAATTATATTTTAGTAAGTGGGGCTAAAAATCGAAGTGGAATAACATATTATATTTTCAATATGGGGCACCAAAAGGAGAAGGGAGTGCATGAGGAATAAAATAATGAACTTCTACTATGGGGTGCCCAAGATAGAAGTGTTTGCATGAACATCAAGTTTTTATTTTTATATGGAACACCAACCTTGGATATGCCAATTAAATAATTTTTAATTGTTTATTTAACATGCATGAAACTCTAAAGGTGGGGTCTCCCTTTTGGGAGAAGACATTAAAGATTATAAAAACAAATTTTGGGATCATTGCCTCATCTTGGAAATTTATCAACCGCTTCATTGCCTACAAGTAACTTCTACTTTTGCATCAGCAACAGAGGATGAAAACCCTCATTTTCACAAAGATTTGAGAACGAAAAACTCTCATATTTGAGCTTGACAATTCCATCCAAGGGTTGTAATCATCCAGGTACAAGTATTCACTCAATTCAACTAGGGCATCATATTGAATGTTGTTTTCACATCCAAAACAAGTACAACTAGGATGTCCCCTTTGGAAATGAATTTCAATAGTAGCACCACATCTAGAGACAATATTTTGTCAAATCAGATCGCATGCTCTTATCTTATGTTCGTCTTTCATCTAATCAATTTTTGTAATAAAATAATTGCATCCAAACATTCTAGCATTTTTCATTAAAGCTGATTTGAAATTAATAAATAAAAAATATGTTTTTTTACATATCGGAGTTTTCTTTTTTAATAATAAAAATTAGTTTGCCACTTTGTTTTCATATAAGTTTAAATTTATATATACTACCTTAGGGTTTGACAAAGTATCCAAATTTGTTAGAAAGTATTTTCAAGGATGTTACACTCAAAATGATCCCACTTTAGATCTTCAAGTGGTGTCTCACACTGCCATTTCAAAAAACTAATTTTTTTCTAATTGTATGATTGAATTGTTGTTCTTTCATAAATATGTTCTACATATATACAAGTTAGTAATTATTTATTAAAAAAACAAAACATATACAAATTACTTATAAAAATGCATATATCGTGCACTAGCGCCCCATTTGGTACAAACATGGATTTTTCATAGCTTACATAATTCCACAATTATTATTACAACTTGATCAAGTGATCATAGAATTAGCATGCAAAGGGGACATAACCGAATATAATTCAAGAATTATTATCACAACATTATCAAGCATTAAATAAGGACCAATAAATAATGGTGCATCACACTCAACTAATGATAATAAAAGGTAAGGCTCATGAAAAGAATGCATCCCTCTACTCTACTCATGCCAATTTGCAAGACAATGATTTACACTTTATAACATTTTGTATATTGCATTCCCATATGAGACCAAAGTGAAACAAAAACTCCAAAATATATGATATATATTAATGCGAGCAACATGGGAATTGGTTAGAAGATGAGAGTGAGTCGGTGGAGAGGGATGAGTGCTATCCAACCCATTGGTTACAACTATTTGACTAGCTATAAGACTAGTTGCAATTATTTCAAACTGGCCACCGATAGTTATGTTAACAATTTGACTAGCCCAAAATAGTGGTTGGTTACACATGTCAACCAATTTCTCTATGGGACCACTCAAATCCCAAGTGTATCTCATGGAAGAAGAAAAAAGTAACAAAAAAATTCTTCATTATCATCTACAAAAATGTCAATGGTTTCTTTTTTAGAGGAAATCATCATTATCATCTTTAAAGATCCAAAATAGGATATGTAACAACTTTGCTAGTATAAAGACATACTAAAACTACCAAGATTTGAACTTTCAACATGACCAGGGCACAAATTTGTTGAACTAGATTGTCATTAGATTTCTTAAAATACTAAATAATAATATGCACTTAAAATAGTAATATGCATTTGAAATCTCAGTTCAGCAAATTATATTGACATACATGAACATTGATCAATACATTTATTTTGTTTTTGGAGCAATCTAACACTAGCATTTTCCACCCAAGCTTTCCAAGTTATGGGATCAAATAAAATGAAGTGCATATGTGATTATATAACATATGGGCTAATTAATACATAATGTGTGGTTGTATAAATACATAAGATGCACTAACATTTGAAAAAGAAGTGAATTTTATTAGATAATTAAAAGAATTTATGCCCCTACAACAAATTGTTAATTAGGGTAAATCCTTTCTTTCATTTCTCACCCAAATCTGATAATTGCATAGATTTTACAAAGAAAACTTCATTTGGGTCTTTTTATCAAACTATAGTGTCAATCAAAGGCATGAGTACATGGATTGTGTCAAAGTGACAATTTTTTTATGCCTAGTACATTGTTACCTCGAAAACTTACATTTTGGATATTCATTTTGCAATGCATAGTGTGAGGAATATAATCAAATTGATTTCATTTTATTATTTTGGAATAATTTCCAAAACATTGCCCGTACCTTTACTATAACAATTCAACAATAGATTACATTATTACCCCTAATAATAATGACCCAATGCATTATTCTTACAAACAATATTCATTATATTGTGTAGACACCTATAATTACGCCCAAGCAATTTAAATACTTAAATTGCGCTAATTATCCCCTTTCTCGCAAATCAGGTGACATATCGTCAAAAGCACTCATTTTCCCTCATATCATCATTAATTAATTACACTAAGCTAATTAATTTTCCTATCCAACAAATACCCTAATTAATGACCTTCCGTTAATAAATCACCCCTTCTACCTAGACTAATTAATTATTATTAATTAATTAGCTTTCCCTTCCATTTAACCAATAAATCAATATTTAATTGATTTAATCCCCTTCTAATAGCCTAAATCATACTAATATTCTTCTAATTGGCTTCTATAAGCTTACACCTACCTATTAATTAATCACCTTTGATTAATTAAAGCACCCCCCAACTCCCATGACTTGCTAAACATGTATTAAACCCTTCTAAAGTAAGGTTACCTTTAATAAAGCAACCTTATCCATTCCTAATCATGTTTTACCTTTATCCCACATTCATGAGAATGTGTTGAATCCTTTATCCTTTGGGCTATATAAAGAGCCCTCCACCTACCTTTTTACTTACACCTAAACTCCTAAGAGAGCAAATGCAAAGCATATAGCAAAGAGACTAAGAGCTTGCACCTTGTTTTCTTGAGAGTTCATCATCTTGAGGAGCTAAGCTTCATATTCTAGCCTAAAGTGCTTAGGTCATATGGGAGGTGTCAAAAGGGTCTTGTAGCCCAACTTTGATAAGCCCCCATTCCTAGGTTCTTGGAGATATCAAGGACAACCAAATATTGATTGCCATGGAGCTTATTTAGGTCCATTTACTTGTTTGTTGGTAATCTAGAGAAGTAGAGATTTAAATACTTTAGCATTGTTTAATTCAAAGTTAATGCATTATGCTAGGTATTAATCTTGTTTAGCTCTCATCTTTGATGGTGTTTAGATTTTGTCATTAGCTTTGTTATAGAACTATTTAGGTGTTAGTTCTCATTCATCTAACTTAGCTAAAAGCACAAAACCATGCACACATATTGTTTCAATCTGCGATGTCAAAGTTTCGTGATCATACAAGATATATATCAAAGTAGTTTATTGTTCCACGTACTACGTTGTTACCTCAAAAACATGCATTTTCAATGCTTGTTTTGTAATACATAGTTTGATGACCTTATTCAACTGATTTCATTCTATTATTTTTGAATATTTCCAATTGAGTTTCCCTCCTTTAATTACAACAATTCAACAACGTATTTTTTGTCACCCCTAATAACGATGATCCAACACATTACTCTTATAGAAGATACTCAATGTACTATATAAAACTACAATGTCAAATCTTAGTGTGCCTACAAGATCTATATCAAAGTAGGTTGTTGCTCCATGTAATACGTTGTTTCTTCGACGACCTACATTTTTAATGTTTGTTTTGCACTGCATAATCTATTCAAAGTTGTTTCATTCAATTATATTGGAATAATTTCCAATTCATTCCCTCCCACTTTAATTACAATAGTTCAACAATGTATTATGTTGTCACCCAAACTAAATGATGAATGAACATGTTATGCTTACAAGATATAGTCATTATCTTGTAAAAATGTGATGCCAAATTTTTATGTGCCTATAAGATCTATATCAAAGTAGGTTGTTTTTCCACATAATAAGTTGTTGCGTCGATGACATGTGTTTTAAAAGATTTTTTCCATTGCATATTGTCATGAATCTATTCAAATTTTTTTCATTCAATTACTTTGAAATAATTTTCAATTAATTTCCACCTATTGTGAGTACAACAATTTAGCAATGTATTACATTGTTACCCATGATAACGATGATCCAAGACATTACTCTTACGAAGATACCCGATGTACTATATAAAACTACAATTTCATATCTTAGTGTGACTACAAGATCCATAATACATTAGGTTGTTTCTCCACGTAATACATTATTGCTTCAACGACCTACATTTTTATGTTTTTTTGCACAACATAATATATTCAAAGTTGTTTCATTAAATTATTTTTAATAGTTTCCAATTTATTGCCTCTAGTAATTTGATCACAACGGTTCAATAATGTATTACATTGTCACCAATGATAAATGATGAACAAACATGTTATTCTTAAAAGATATAGTCATTATACTATATAAAATGGTGATGCCAAATTTATGTGCCTACAAGATCTATATCAAATTAGGTTGATTTTTCCACGTAATACGTTGTTGTGTCAACATCATGCATATTTAAAGATTATTTTGTACTCAATGTTATGAATCTATTCAAAATTGTTTCATTCAATTACTTTGGAATAATTTCCGGTCATTCCCTTCTACTTTGATTACAATATTTCAACAACGTATTATGTTGTCACCCTAATAAATGATAAACAAACAGGTTATTCTTATAAGATATACTCATTATCTTGTATAAAAATTCAATGTCAAATCTTAGTGTTCCAAAGTAGGATTTAAATCAAAGTAGATTGTTGCTCAATGTAAAATGTTGTTGCGTCAATGACTTTGCATTTTTAGTGTTTCTTTTGCAACTGCATAGCATTATGAATATATTCAAAGTTTTTTTATTAATTTGTTTTGGACTAATTTCTAATTCATTCCCACTTACTTTGATTACAACATTTCAACAATGTATTGTGTTGTCACCCCAAATAAATGATGACCAAACACATTATTCTTATAAAATATTCTCATTATATAGTATAAAATCATGACGCACAAATTTATACTCATATTGAACATTTGTGAATGCAAGTATTATCATTTTAGCGTCAACTATAATATAAATATCAAATGGTTAGTGTTATTATCTAATTGTATAGTGTGTTATCTTTGGCATTTTTTCAGATTACTATAATTTGCGGTGGTATTAATATCAATGTAAAATTAGAGAGACTCGAAGTGAAAACGCTTGTTAGAATGCGTTTCTATCCAAAGTCCTATGAAAGGACCGTTCTCTACATCGAGATGTAGTTTGGAGCAAAGTTAAAGATAAGCGTGGAGTGGAAGATGATCTTGTTGCATGGGTAGAAGTTGGATGAGTAGATGATTTTATCAAAGGGAATGTCAACAGTACATCATTTACAAGAAGTTATTACAAGCGTTGAATTCATTCATCCCTCATAAGGGAAAGTACACATCGAGTTCGAATGGATAACACCATCGGTTATGAAATGTAAGTTGTGACAATATTAGTTGATGTTTTTAATACAATTTCAAATTTGTTTATTTTATTATGATTCACATGTAGTGATATTTTGTAGATATTGGTGTACTTATGAGCCAAAAGACTTCAAAGAAGAGGATGTTATGCCATATTGTAAGTCCAAGGTTCTAACCTCAAATGGATCATGTGGATAACAACAATCATATATGCCATGGAAAAAAACATGAATTTGAAGGTACACGATCTTATTATGCACCACATATTAGTAAGGAGTTGTAAGAATGGGTAGAAAAGTTATTACTATTAGGAATGTCGAGTTGATATTGTGCAGAAAAAGCATCGTGAAATGGTTCATGAGAAGATAACCTTGTTTAAGGGAAAAACAATACGTGATGATTTCTTGTCTTCGCATGATGTTAAAAATATTGATACAAAAATAAAAGTAGCAAAGCACATGTGCATGATAGAAATGATGCCCATAGTGTGGGATTATGACAAGATCAAAATGCAAATATATGTTTTGAAGACCAAGAGTATGAAGGAAATGTTGAGGAAGATGGTCATGTGTCATTTATAGTGGACATTCAAATGCCACAACAACTTGAGTGGATGTTAAAATATGGCCATAACAACATGCTTGCAGTAATGAACTCTACATGTGGGACCAATGGAATGAAGGTATTCTCTTTTACATAATCTCATATCAATCAAAAAAATCTGCAAAAAATGTGACATTTTCTTACCAATAATCTACTAATTCACTTTGTTATTGTATTGTGAACTCTCGATAGGTCAAACTCTATACCATCCTCGCATTTGATTCCAAGCACATGGGCCTTCCAATTGCATGGGTCATAATGTCAAGACCCACAACTTGCGACCCAACCCAATGGATTAAAAAGCTACCGAATAGAGCACATGCCCATATGCTTGAGTGGAAACTAAATGATTTCATGGTAGATCATGCTACAACTTAAATCAATGCCATTAGGTTGTATATTACTCTTTACGTATATTGTTACAATATATAAATGTAACTCACAAATATTTATTGTGCTATCAAATTTTAAAATTCTCATAAAATTCATTTTCAAATACAGAGAAGTGGTTGGGTGTGAAGTATACTTATGCAGTGGCATGTAAGGAGGAATGGCTGAAGTATCTTATTTCCAATTTTAAGGAAGATCGGAAATACATGTAATGTTTGATAGGTTGGGGAAATAATGTGCCATTCAAATAATGAGGAGAGTTTTATTCGAATGGCACAAGATTTTGTCATAGAATTTGAGGAAGAGATAAAATTTATTAAATATTGGCGGGAACATTGGCTTCCAAGAATTGGAATGTGGGTGAGACATCTATGGACTTTGAAACATGTTGTACAAGAAACAAATGTGGAAATAGAGGTATATCACTCTATACTTAAGAGCAAATGATTATGCTCCATTCGAAAAGCATCTCATCGTAGGGTTGGTAGGTGATACATCAATTAATCACAATTATTTTTATATATTAATGGTGGAGTGAATGTTGTAAGGAAAGTGGGTTCTATCGTGACTTCTAAGTGGAGAAAATAGAAAATAACCAATGGTTGTATGCACAATTAATTATTGATTATTATGTCACCTTCTATACCTCGACCCACACTTACCATGGGTTCGTAGCAGAGACGAATGAAACTTGTGACTATGAAGTTTGGTAACAAACCCCATATTTGGCAATGTGTGAATGTGGAGTGTCAAAGAATGGGTATATATGTAATTACGTAATTAAAGTGAATATGATGAAAAAGAATTCAGGTGAGAGAGAACTTTAACACTTAGGTATACTAGGCACATAGTACTTTATTGTATATAAATTCTATAAATTTTGGTTTGTGTTCAAATGTATGATTTATGGTACTAATTTGTAATGTTCTCCAAGGTATATTTTGTTCTCCAAATGTTGCATTTAGAAACGACCATGTTGTTGATGATACTTTTGGTTAATCATGGAATCCTCCAAATACTTGTGAAGACTCTATGCATGTTTTGCAACAAGATAAATATGTTGTAAATGAAGAAGATGAACACTTGAGCCCACAAATAAGGAGGATCGAACAATACTAGATAATAGTCTTGTTGGTCCTCTAAAAATTCATTTCCTACTTTATTAAAGAAGACACTTTTGAAAACAACAAACCAATTGAGGGGATGCCAAATATCTTCCATGTTAGGTATCGACATCCCGAGAGGCACAACCATTTAGACTTTGTAGATGATGGATTTAACAATAAACTTCATCAAGAGATATTTTATAGAGAAGATGTTAAATCAAAGGCGCCCATGTCCAACAAATAAGAAAGCTCGTTTTCATATTGTAAAAAAGTCATGTATCACGTCGACTAACATGTGAGGATGAATTACAAAGATCGTAAAACAAGATAAGGAAAGGGGACTTGTTTGAAGAATGTGAAGATGAGACCAACATGAGTGAAATTTAAGGGGAATTTTATGTAACAACTATTGTTATATAGTGTTTGTATATTCTCCTATTTTGATAGTCCACAAGGTCATATTCCTTTTTGTTATTTTGCCAAACACTTGGTGTGCAATGACTATACACATATGTTTGATATGTAGATTTATGAGTGCATTTTACACATATATATTCTAGAATCATAGAATTTTATCTTGTAATCGTTCTTCCCTTATATCAATATCAATATTTTACACTTTTAAAAAATAGATTGCAAAATTATATATTTTTGTATTGCAGAATTTTTGTTGTTGCGAAATTATATTCATTCCCTCCTACTTTGATTACAACAGCTCAAAGATTGCAAAGCATACATTGTCACCCCTAATGAATGACAAATGAACACATTATTGTTACAATATATACTCATTATATTGTATAAAACCGTGATACCAAAGTTGTATGTGGCCTACATGATCTATATTAAAGTAGGTTATTACTCCATGTAATATGTTGTTGCCTCACTAACTGCATTTTTAATGTTTGTTTTGCACTGCATAACATTATGAATCTATTCAAAGTTGTTTCATTAATTTTTTTTTGTATAATTTCAAATCCATTCCCTCCTACTTTGATTACAACAATTCAACAATGTATTACATAGTCACCCCTAATAAATGATGATCGAACACATTATTTTTACAAGATATAGTCAACATATTGTATAAAATTGTGATGCCAAATTTTTATGTGCCTACAAGATCTATATAAAAGTAGGTTGTTGTTCCAGAAATATGTTGTTGGCTCACCGACCTACATTTTTAATGTTTATTATGTATTGAATTGCATTGTGAATCTATTCAAAGTTGTTTCATTAAGTTTTTGTACAATTTTCAATTCATTTCCTCTTACTTTGATTACAACAGTTCAATGATGTATTACGTTGTCGCCCTAATACATGATGATTGAACACATTATTTTTACATGATATAGTCGGTATATTGTATAAAACGGCGATGTCAAAGTTTTATGTTCTTACATGATCTATATCAAAGTAGTTTGTTGCTCGACTTAATACGTTGTTTCCTCAATGCAATACATTTTTGCCTCAACAACATGCATTTTTAATATTTGTTTTTCATTACATAGTGATATAAATATATTCAAAGTTGTTTCATTAAATTATTTTTTAATAGTTTCTAGTTCATTCCCCCTGTTTTGATTACAACAATGTAATCACCCATGATAAATGATGAACAAACACGTTATTCTTACAAGATACGATCATTATACTTTATAAAAGTGTGATGCTAAAGCTTTATGTGCCCGGGATATATATCAAAGTAGGTGGTTGCTCCATGTAATACGTTGTTGCCTCGCCGACCTGCATTTTTAATGTTTGTTTTGCACTAAATAACATTATGAATCTATTCAAAGTTGTTTCATTAAATTTTTCTTGTATAATTTCCAATTCATTCCCTCCTACTTTGATTACAACGTTTCAACAACATATTACTTTGTCACCCCTAATACATGATGATCAAACACATTATTTTTACAATATATAGTCACGATATTGTATAAAACTATGATGTCAAAGTTTTATGTGCCTACATGATCTATATCAAAGTATGTTGTTGTTCAATGTAATACGGTGTTGCCTCGATGACATGCATTTTTAATGTTTGTTTTGCACTACATAGTGATATAAATCTATTCAAAGTTGTTTCATTAAATTATTTTTAATGGTTTCCAATTCATTCCCTCCTGCTTTGATTACACCAACTCAATCACCCATATTAACTGATGAACAAACACGTTATTCTTACAAGATAGAGTCATTATATTGTATAATATTGTGATGCCAAAGTTTTATGTGCCTACAAGATCTATATCAAAGTAGGTTGTTGCCTCACGTAATACGTTGTTGCTTCACCGACCTACATTTTTAATGTTTGTTTTGCACTACATAACATTATGAATCTATTCAATGTTGTTTCATTAAAAAAATTGTATACTTTTCAATTTAGTCCATCCTACTTTGATTACACCATTCAAAAAGTATTACGTTCTCACCCCTAATAAATGATGATCGAACATGCTATTTTTAAAAGATGTAGTCGGTATATTGTATAAAACTATGATGTCAATTTTTTTATGTGCCTACATGATCTAGATCAAAGTAGGTTTTTGCTCAATGTAATATGTTATTGCCTCGATGTCATGCATTTTTAATCTTTGTTTCGCCCGCATAGCATTATGAATCTATTCAAAGTTGTTTCACTAATTTTTTTATTTATTTCCAATTCATTCCCTCCTACTTTGATTACAACAATTCACAACGTATTACATTGTCACCCCTAATAAATGATGAAAATCTCAATATTTTTACAAATTGTTGGCACACTTCACATCTTAAGATTCTTGAGAAACTTTGAAGAGTATAGGCAAGTAATAGTGAATTATTAGAATCTTTAATGTTGTAAAAGGTAAATAAAATGAATGCCACTTGTCTAATTAAGGAAAACATCCAACGATCACTTATAGTTTTTTCAAAGACATCTCAAAAAGACACCATTTGTTCCTTTCTTTTAGGGAGTATGTCTAGATTACATGTTGGCATCTCTAGGTTTAATTGAACTTTTACCTTTATAATTTGTACACTCTCCATAGGTCGGAAAGTAAGTAACATCTAAGTACCACTCATCTGTAGAATCCATAAACATCACTAGAGGAAACTCTTTAGGTACATCTTTTTGTGATACATTATAGTCCTCTTAGTTGAGATAATTCTCTACTATGAATTGAAAGAACACATTCATAGACAAGTTTAGTTTTTTAATGTCAAGATCATAGTGTTTTTTACCTTGATATCGTAAAAAAATTGCATGTTATGTGATTCACATGATAAGGTGAAAATATGTGTAAGATATACTCTAATGTGTGGTATATTGTATGTCATTCGTATAAACATTATTGTGATAATCCTAAATAGAATATTGTCATCCATTTTAATAATTAAAGGTAGAAGGCAAATAATATGTTTGATTGAATGAGTTAAAGTTCATATAAGACTTGAAATAAAATAAAATAATAGAAAAACAATACTTGAAATAAAAAAATTCCCACGATGGTCGCTACCCGCGCCCTATCTTCTCTGAAATCTGCGAGCCCTAACCGACCCTGCAAAACCCTAAATGGGGTATGGAATCTGTCCATTTCCATGGCGGCGGAAACCTCCGGGCACCTTCCAGCGAAAATGTTGGAGGTGGCAAGGCTTTGGAGGCTGATTATGAGGACTCGGCCCTATCCTAGATTAATCTCACTTTCATTACCCGCGAAGGGAATTCCAATATTAAATCTTCTGAGGACGGCGACACAATCACCGGTCAGGCTCCCTCTAGTGGAGATGGGGCATCTGATCTTGGGAGTTCACCATGTTCTTGGCGGGACTGGCCAAGGCGCATCTATTCATGGCCCCACTGTAACCTCATTCAAGGATGCATTAAGGGGCAAGGATTCTCCTATGAAGCCTGCAGATAGTACCCCATGCATAACATTTGGGGAGGAGGTCATTACAACTAAAAAATACTATAAGGAACATGCTCTGATCTGCAGATTCGGAGGACTCTGGCCCAGCCTTCCTGACCTACACGCATGGATCTCCAAGCCTGGACTCCATTGCTCATTTGGGAGGTTAGACTTATACCCGTGTGCTAAAGGTATCTTCATTGTGACTTTCTCTTCAATAGCTGATAAAAACTCCATTGCTTCCAAGCTTTGGGTTTTCCAATCTAAGTACCTGGTCATTAAACCCTGGTTCCCCTCTTTTAACCCGCTCACTGAGTCTTTTTCATGCAAACCTGTTTGGATCCGACTACCCCATTTACCCCTCCAATTTTGGAGTGGTGAATGTTTGAAATCTATTGGAAACACCTTGGGAACTACACTTTTATAGATTCTCAAACCTCTGATTACACCCATACTACCTATGCTCGGATCTTGGTGGAACTTGACACGGCTAAAAACCTTCCTGCAACCATTGATCTTAGAGTGCAAAACAGAACTTGGTCACAACCTTTAGATTACGAAGGTCTTCATTTCGATGCAGAAGGTGTTTCTGTTTAGGTCACACCTCTACTGATTGTGGGATGGCAAAGCGCCAACATGAGAAACGCACAGTTGGTGGAAAGATGCCCTCCCGGAACACTTGGTTTTCGGTGCAAAAGAGGACCTAGAATCAAATTCAAATGCAGAGGTTGAATCGACTTTGTCCCAGAAACCTCTATCAGAAAATCCTATTGCTAACAAAGCAAGGAAAATGCAACAGATTTATCTCATTTAGTTGTTGAGCAAAGAGAAATTTCAGTTGGAATTATTGCAACTAAGGAAAATACTCCTTTATCTAACCCTCCATTCGTGGAGGCATCATCAGGATGGGTAACGGTCCGTAAAAAGAAAAAGTGTATTTTAAAGAATGCCACTTCTCCGCCTCGATGATTTGATTCTCTTCTGTTGTTTGGTTGTTCTACATTGTTCCTTGTCTTTGCCGAGCAGCAGTTTTTGGCTCTGCAATGGTGCTGCGGTGTTGTTGCAGACTGGTTGTTGTTCATCAGCTATTTTTTTGTTGGTTTGTTGTTGGGTGTTGGTACTTTTCTGAGTAGATTGTTTTTTGCTATTGGGCTTTCATGTTCTATCCTGGCTTTTGAGCCTTTCTGTACAAGGGTATAGTCCCTTTCAAAAAAATTTTTACCTATAATAATAAAAGTTCATATAAGACACCAATATAACATGAAAACAAAACATGAACATGAATTCAGTCTTATCTTAACAATAACTAAAAATAAATCGCAAAAATGAAATAGAAATGTGGAACTTTTTCGGTTTCATTTTTGATCTAAAATAAGCCAAATAATATTCCCACACCTACACTTACATTTCCATCATTCATCACAAATACACATTACATGTTTCCCAACATTTTTACCATGAAACAACCCCACAAAAGCTATTGATGCATTTTCAAGTCCTTCAACAATATCTTTAATGTAAAATGCATTCCTTTCTTTGATATAATGCATCATAATCTCAAGAAACCGAGGATACAAGTGCAAGTAATTAGACCGAATGAAACCTTCTAAACATGCCAAAGTAATAAATAATATATTATATATAAAGTGTTTTTATATATATAAAACTCATAGAGCAAAATGAAGATTGCTATTATGTAGAATTTTGGACCTATTTGTTACAATTTACAAGATTTGTTACATAATAGTTTTGTGACAATAAAGACTACATAATTTTTTTGCAACAAAGACGTATAAGCTTAGATAATATATTAATGAAAGTAGCCAAACTCCTTACATTTTACAAGTCATTTCAAAAGTAGGAGCCAAAGAGGGTTTTGGCATAAAATTGGCACTACATATGCATGTGACATATTTTTATCATTCAAGGAGAAAAACCATACCATTAAACTTGATTGTCACTTTGACATATCTGAGTATCTTGGCAAGTATTTTACAAACAATGATACAATTAATGGTAATAACACAACATCAATGAATTAAAGTTGAGAGTTATTCATATTTCTTTGTATTTTGTTAATAGAAATGGAGTTTTGTGCTTCGATCCATCCATGAATTTTTTTATTTCCTTTAATATCATCGGGCATAAGGTGTGTGAACTGAAACATCACTCTTAATACCCTTTATTCTTTTTCCCTGATATGTTTACAAACAATGGGAATATTAGTAAATAAAACTATGCAAACCTAAATTATAAAGTAATTTTATCAAAATTATAAATAAGATATTGTGTGGTCACCTATTGTTGGCAAGAATGGGTTCTTTCTTAAAGTTGCATCTCACTATCGCCTTCACTATCATGTTTATACAAAAATGGAGTATTAAATGTAAATTATTTCCTAAATTAACTTGAAGAAAATGCAAAAATATTTAAATACTTTTTATATTTGACTTGTAGAAGAAAGTAAAAATGTAAATCTTAGTTTATGTTACTTACCAAATCGAAGAAACATGAACCATATTATGCATGGAATGCATGGAATCAAGAACTTTGGATATGAATTTTATGTTTCTTAACTCAATGGTTTTTTGTTGTTCCTCTTCATTTTACAAACAATCAATTCATATAAATACCACATAATAAAATTAGAGAACATGATAGTAAAAATGAAAGAAAATTATAAGTAAAATGATTTTGGGGTAAGGGAAGCTCTGTAATGACTACAATGGTCAAGTAAGGGAAGCCAAGTTGGTATGCACATTACATAGTTTCATCTTGAATACTATGTTTTCATTATCTAAAATGTTATAGGGAAAATGCACGTGTCAACATCCACTAAACCTTAATTCCACGTGTTAAAGTTGGTGGAAAACAATTTTGAAAGATTAATACATAGAGGAATACTATAAAATAATGTAATGGAACGAAATGTTGGTGAACATACGGATGTTGAATTAAAAGAGAGAAAAATGTTGAAAGTTGAAGATGGTGTATGCAGCTCAATTGTTTATAGGGAGGTAGGGGAAATTTAAACATTATACTAGAAAGGAAAATCCTAAAGTTTTCTTATTTTCCTTGTGTCACCTATGCATGGTAAAAAACTAAATATGAGCTCTCACAATTCCATTGAATAATGAAATAAATAATGTAACATTGATATAGTCAATCAATTGGAATAAAATAATGTAGATCAAAACATAATGTTACCTCAATTGCAATATTGTCATCTGAATATTCATTCATCCGCTATTGCAAACATGAAATAATGGATAAGTATACTTATAATGAGGATAAAGTCAATCAAGTGTACTAAAAAAGCAATAACATCAATAAAAATACAAATTAACACAACTTTGTCTCTTTTCCATCCTCTTTACGGTTGATTGCCTTCAAGCAATCTTTAAACCAAATGCAACATGTTTTCTTTGATTCGCCAACAATATCTACCTCAATATGTGGAAAATGCAATGGAGCATCATCTACATATGAATCTTCTATGCATATGACAATGCAATCCCTTTCTAAATCTTGTCCATGGCATTTTGTTCTGGTTTACTTACATGAATTTTTGCAATGCCAACCTTTTTACATGGTCAAGTTCTAGGAACATAAAAATATCCTCTCTATTGTGAATTCATGGCGGAGACATGTCCTTTACCTCATTTGTTGGTTTGACCACTTCCACCTCAATCATTGGATCAACCATTTTTTTCCCTTATGATCCTCTTTGTTGATTTTTTCTTTATCATGCATGTCATTTCCATCATTTAATTTTGTTCTAAAGGAAATAGGTGTTATTTTTATAGGCATGTCATGTAACCATGCATTGGAAGTGTATACTTCAACATTATTCTTTTCCTCGTCACCATGAAGCGGTAAAACCAAAATTTTCAAGTGCAACAACATAATAATGAATTAGTAAATGAAAAATGTAAGTATAAATGCCAACTTAACAATATGATTAAGTTAGAAACACTTAAAAATATAGAAATATAACTTACATTAGTAATTTATAGCCCTTGCTTGTTTTCCATTGAAATGTTGTTTACATGTTTTTGTCGTGTCGTATTTTCCCATCAATACCATTAGAATCATGTTTATGCATTCAAGTCATGAAACTTGTTAGACTCATATTTACACAATATTTCAACAAGTTAATGCATGGGAAATGACACTTTATTATTCCAATAATGTTGCTAATGTTTTCAATGAAAGCTTGTTTCCTTACATGATCAACATTAATGGCTTCTTTTTGGATAATATCCTACACAAATGAAAAGTTATATTAATTTAAAACAACATACAAAGCAATGTGAATGAAAAAAATTAAAATAATTTTAAATTTAAATTATAATAAAATGGTAAATACCTTGTCCTTTTGTCCATTTGGGTCAAAATTGTATAGTTGGTTTTCATCAAATCCATTTTATATTGTATCATTAAAATGGTTTTCTTCCTTCTTTCCTCCCTCTTTTCTACACTATCATACTCCTCTACAAGCTCGGAAATCATTTATTTATCTTGTTGGCTAAGGGATGAAATTTTTGCACCTTTTCTTCCACACAATAATGCTCAATTAACCTAGATTTATATATAAATTTAGAATTATTCAAGTGCTAGTCAATATTTCGCTTTTCAGCCATTTTTGTATTGATTTTTTTGTTTTCCCTTTATACTTCATGGTTGCACATTTACTCGGCTTACGTTTATGTAATGGAGGAGTCCATTGTGATCATGGAGGTGGTGATAATTGATATCTTTCAAATGCCATTTTATTCCTTACATTTCATAGTTGCAGCAAGGAAAGACCATGCATTTGAATATGTCCCTCTTTGCAATTTCTTTTATAATTTTACACTCCTACAAATACTAATTAACATCCATTAATAAAATAGTTTATGAGTAACAATTTATGTGTAGGAAATTCCTATAACTCTTTAGTTGAAATTATTATGAAAACTTAAAAATATATGGACACTAAAAGAACAATAATTTAGAAAATCATAATAAATCTAAGACATGAAAACATAAGTTGAATACAAGTAAACGTGTTTTATTCATGCAAAAAAAAAAATCTAAATAACACTACTTACTTGATCTTTGATGTTTACATTCATTGGATGCTTTATGCCTTGGCCCAGGAACTCAATTTTTATCTTCATTATCCTCCTCTACTTCATAATCATCATCATTCTTATCACTATTGACATCTATGCTTAGTACCTGTCAAATTCTTCTTCAACATGACTATCCTTACCCTTTCCCTTTGTAAAATTTCAATGCTCTCTTGTTTGATCAAAAATATATTTTCTTCTCCAATGTCTTCAACATTAATATATGTTTATGTCATAGAAAAAATACTATAATCCACTACAAAAATGTATTTCAATAAAAACAAACAATTACATTTCCTTACCCGTTTCGAAAAGGACATTACAACACGTCATCCTTTTTGTTTGTGGTTGATTTTTTCCACAACCACAAGCTTCCTTCATTTGATTTGATTGCTTTGCGGATAAAAAATTTAAAATTTAAAATTAATACATATTATATGGACATACATAATCAAAATAAATAATATTGATGAAAAGACATTGTTAAAAAATTTTCAATACCTTTTCATTACTTGTGATTCAATTTTTTTAATGTCAACCAAATGTTTCATTAATTTTTGCACTTAGCCTATAGGTGGTGTAACATAAATTCAGCTTAATTTCAATAACAATATAATGAATTATAAAATTACAAAATTAAAAATAATGAAAATAAGATAAATGAAGCATCTCAATTGAAACTACCTAAACTAGCAATCACATGTGTACAATGCAATGTGAACGCCGAACGATATATGTTATTTGATTTAGAGGGATAGTTATTACTTTTGTAGTTGATGTTGATAAGGGTGTGATTGATTTTGTAAGTGTAGGAATATAGATGAAGCATTACATTTAAATGTTGTATCTCTACATTTCAAACTTGTTACAAATTTGTACATATACATTTGCAAATCTTATATCATGAGTGGTAGCCTTTTGTGGACTATTTTATTTGAACTAAACATGAATATGACTATTGACATTAGAACCACTAAAAGGCAAGGTCTAACATTCACAGCTTTCTCCAGAGTTCCCTCGCTTGCCAATCTGCACATTTCCCCTCCTTTTTCATTCGAAAGGTACTAAAAATGGTGCATGTACCAACACTTGGAGCAAGAAGAAAGGAGTCAAGACTACTATCACTCAACCAAAACAACCCGTTGTAAATACTACCCTCTACTTTGATAACACCTCCACTACTACTTTACTCAACACTTCTTGTATCCAAAGCGGCAATGTCATTCAAGGGGTATCAAATGTATTCATGTTTAGTGCAAATAAAATTGGCCACAAAAGGCTACCACTCATGATATAAAATCTGCAAATGTACGGAGGTCTTCATGTATTCATGTTTAGTTCAGATCTCATGATATAAGATTTGCAAATGTATATGTATGAATTTGTAACAAATTTGAAATGTACACATAAAACCTTTCAATGTAATGTTTCATCTATATTCCTACATCCCTTATCAACATGTTATTGATAAAGGTCAAAAACCAACCAAACAACCAATGCAACCATCATCTCAAACATGTTACAACAAGAACACAATTTCCCCAAGTAATTACAAACCACATCAACTACAAAATTAATTAACTATCCAAAGCGGTATCAAATGGATTCATGTTTAGTGCCAAAAAAATGGACACAAAAGGCTAGCACTCACTCATGATATTCATGTTTATTTCAAATAAAATAGTCTCGAAAATTCTACCACTCATAATATAAGATTTACAAATTAATATGTACGAATTTATAACAAATTTGACATGTAGAGCTACAACCTTTAAACGTAATGTGTCATCTATATTCCTACACTTACAAAATCAATCACACCCTTATTAACATCATCTACAAAAGTAATAACAATATTTACAATCACTTTGATAGACATAAATTTCTGAACTTGCATGCCGGCAACATCATATTGAACTCTAGACATATAATTACCTCTACAACTACAATTACATTTCATGCAATTAGATTAAGCGGAACCATCGGCACAATGAATTGTGTTATTTGGTAAAGTAAAAATCTGGTAGCAATAGTACCACAGATGATCTGGTTACATAGAAACTCAACTTGAGAGGGACCACATTCTAAAGCATCATAAGATTCTATCTTAATTTTGTTCCCATGTGGTTTGATTTTTCTTCCATCCATGATATCCTACACCTTCTATTGCATGTTTCCAATTGGTTCTAAATTTTGTTTCGATTCTACCATATCTTATCAAAATCCTCCATGAACTCTCTATTTTGAAACAAGTTCCTCATTACGCTTATGATTGCTTCCCCTTAGCCCGATTAAATGTGTTGCACCTCCGTAGTCATTTTTTCTATTAAAAGAAATTTTTGTCTACTTGAATGTGTGCTTTTCGTTTAATTCTCCTGGCATATGACAATGGTATGAAAAAAAATTACTTGCCAAATTCAATATATTCTACCTCACTTTTTGCATTGTTAACCTATTCCATGAACCGGTTACCTAAATTTACACATGACTCTTGAACTACTCCTCCATCATAAAGCATAGAGTCTTGAATCATAATGATAAAGAGACAAAATAGAGGGGCGGAAATCTCCAAATATACATTATCCACTCATAATAATGATATATCCCAAGAAAATGAACGACATAAATAAGAAGATATGCAAACAACAAGGAGAAGAAGGTAAAATAGCCATTGAAACTGATTTTGTGCATTCTTCATTAACTTATTAAACAAATTTACAACTATGGGGATGTGTGCGGGCCAAATAAGGCCAACCACCTACAAACTTCCCGAGAAGTGGGCATGCAAAATCATCTCAAAACCAAGAAACATAATTTAACTGACATCACTTTTCATTTTTAGGTAACATAGTAAATTAAACCAGGAAACATGGGCTTCAAGTTGGATATGTTATGAGTGTAACTAAATTTGGATTAACGTTTTCATCCAAATTGGCTCACTTTCAGGTACCCATTATCTTCTATAACCCAAATACATATGTATATAAACATAAAATATCCTCTAATATACAGAGAAAATAATCTTATAAATGTCTACAACTTTCCTTATGTACAATGTTCCTTAAACGGGACCCGGTTCTGAAGAAGTATCCAGCTCAAAAATCATTAACAATGATGTTGCTCTTAGGGACAATTCAGAGCACTGCAATGGCCTTAATTTTTTAACCTATGGCCTCTTCCTGGAAGCTAAAATGGGACATGGAGCTTCTCAACATTATATATTCTGTAAGCAACTCAAATTTTGTATTCATTTTGCATAGAGTTAGACATTTCAAACATTGAAATGTATTTCCATTTAGTAGTTTTACATGAATTAACTGTATGCCACTTTGAGGGATTGCAATAATGTTTTTCAGGCATATACAGTCTCCTATAATGGATCTTATTGTCCTGCTTCGCCAAATACATGGCCAAGTTTCTCATTACATTATGTTGGGAAAAGGATAATCCATGCGCACTGCCATAAGTGACCCCTGGTTCCCTGGCACCAAGACATTACAATAATACGTTGGTAAGAAATATTAAAAACTGGGTGATTTAAGGACTACTTATCTTTTCCAATGAAGACCAATTCTACAACTCAGGGTGAACTTTACTCACTCCCAAGTCCTAAAAATATACCAACATTATATAAGTTGTTTCAATCCTCTATATGGTTAGAACTTAGGCTGAACTTTTCTTTACAAAGTTGTTCTCAATCTGTCTTCCTTCAAGGAACTCAATATCAAGCACAAGAAATATAATGAAGATAGAAAATAGTTCGTTGTAAGTAACAATGCTCCTTACCAGGGATCCCTCTTTAACTCCAACAGACTACGAGCTTTAAATTCCCATAAAACCATAAAAGCATCATCCCAATCCATTCCATGAACATACACTCAAATGTCTAACAATGCATTTGCAGAAATGATTTGTCCTTGTGGAAATGCAGCGAGATCCAGGAAGCACTGCTTTGCATAGTCATCCAACACATCTATACTTGTTGTTTTCAAGTGTTCACAAAGCTTGCCTTCATGATAACCAGATATAGGATCTCCTCTTGAAAGCTTATTCTTAGCAATTTTCCAAATAGGCAGAGATTCATTGTGCAAAGAGCTGCCAATCACTCGAAGAGAAAGTGGCAAACCTTTACACTCTGCATGTACCTGCACTTGAACGGAACTAAATCGGGATTCAAACAACAAAGGTACCATTGGATATAATGTTGGCTTTAAATTAAGCACAAGAATAAGCTAGGTTTGGTAAGCAACAAGCTACCCGTTTGACCAAATCTTTATCATGTGTATTGGGAATGGTAGGCTCACCAAAGGACCAATGGCAGAAAAGCGATAGGGCGTGCTCCTCCTCCAACAATGGTAACCGGTAAGGGATTGCATTGCGTTGTTTTAGGATAATTCTTTCATCCCTAGTGGTCGCGTCAGTCTTGTATTGATCCCCTTCAAACGTCGATTTTTCAAGGTTGGACATGGAACAAACATCATCCAATATCACCATAATTGGTTGATTTCTTCTTGAGTTTCATCATACATTGCGCTGATCTATGATATTATTTTGTTGGTTCGAGGGTGATAACCATCATTACCAAAGTGTAAGATTGTTCTCGAGGATAGCAAGCGAGTTGCATGAGTAGTTAGCTAGAGTACTGTTAAGGAAGTCCCCCGAACCCGAAAAGAAAGTAAAATTATTGAAAAATCTCCAATTTAAGAATTTTTCATCGACGATCATCTTACAAAGTTGAAAGGTAATTCAAATGCTTGAAAACATCACTAATTTCAAGTGGTGAGTGGATATCAAAATCAATGAAGCTTCCTAATCTATACAAATGGATTTTAATTAGTATCACAACCAACGTAGCTTACTAATCTATGCAAATGGATTATAATTATACGATTTTGAGTGGAGAGTATGGCGAAGCATTGTTGGTTGTTGTTGTTGAAGCGATGGTCTTGAATGTGGTGAAAAAGGCTATTCAAAGCGTAAAAATTCAAAGACAAAGGGAAGAGCGTGCATCGTTTGAAGAGGACATTGACCAACTGTTTGATTACCTCAACAGCTACGCCTCATTCTCGACAAATTAATGCCTCGACCACAAATGATTTGAAATCAGTCCTTTTACTCAAAATCCCTCAAAGATAGAAAACTTGTAAAATCCCCAGTATAAAATTGATCAAGATGCGAGAGGATATCATAGAAGGCATGTTAATACGGGAGGAGTAGGTGGCATCGGCTTCTTCTGCTCTTCACGAGGAGCGAAGAATTAAAAACATCCACTCCTGGATCGATTCCCTGCAGATCCAAAGCATTGAGAGGTTCAAAACCATTTAAATGCGATCGAAGGAAATGCTCCGGCAGATCTTCCATGGAAGAGGTTGCAGGCAAGGTGCGACCATGGCCTGTTTACTTCTATCTCAATTCATTTCGAGGTCAACACTAATGAATTGCATAGGAAAATTCCGAGGTGAGAAGTATGAGAAGAAACTCCCTTAGGCGAAGGTCATAGCCAACAAAAGGGATTCTGTGGGGCTTTATCATAAGATCGGTGAAATTCGAGACTGTGTTTCAATGGTGGAGATTAGAGACTGTTGTTTCAACGGTGGTAAAAGTGGATTGAATTGGCTTCATACCCATTTCTTGCATTTGCGAAACAACTCTAAAGTTTTTTCAACATGCCCATTTTGGGCATAACCTCCAATAATCCCATTCCATGATATCACGTCCTTCTCAGGAAATTTGTCGAACACTTTACATACATCCTTTATGCAGGAGGATTTAGCATACATGTCAACAAGGGCACTCCCAACCAATACATCCAAAAGAAATCAATTTTTAATGATACATACGAAGACCGTGTAGGTTTAAGGCCCGCGCATTGCATTTCATAAAAGAGTTGCAGTAAGGCCACCTCTTCATTACTGCTCTGCACATATCCCGCAATCATCGAATTCCATAGAATGCTATCTCGCAACTTCATCTTATCAAATACCCTGCAAGTAGGGGTAATTTTAGGGAAACCTACATTTGATACAAATCACTACAGAAATTGATGCAAATCTTCATTTTCAAATGCTCTCGAATTGCTCATAATTTGTAAAGGGAAATAACCAATTGGTGAATAATAGGCCTACCTACGAGCATCTTCTATGCTTCCACATTTGGCATGCATGTCCACAAATGCACTCGCCACAAATAAATTTGACTCTAATCCATACTTAATAACGCATGCATAAACTTGTTTTCCTGTACAACATCTTCCATACTTGCACAAGCCTTAACAATGCTAACAAACATATACTTATCATATTTCATAACGGCTCACTGCATACCCCAAAACCTACAATGCCTCCTCACCAAACCCATTTTGAGAATAGCTTGCAATCATCGCATTCCATGATATTACATCTCGTCGGACATTTTGTTAAACACATGGCGCGCATAGTCTATATTATTGCACTTGGCATACATGGTAATTAGACTATTAAGCAAATATACACTCAACTCTTCTTTGGATTTAATGATACGAGTACGTGCTACCCTCTATCAAGGCTTTCATGGCAATGCATCTTTGTAAGAAAATTGCATATCTAATGTTAACTATTGAAATTCTCGATTTATTTCCTTACAAAGTTTTGGGTTTCCCACATAGTCTCTAGGATATCTTGGAGATTTGGGCTTTCAAACAGCTTATATTATTTACACCGTTCTTAAAGTACTTTGCAAATCACGAGTTTTCTCTTTTATTAGAATCCCGTTATATTCTACCAAAAACTACAGGGGACTCTAAACCCAAAGAAGCCAAAATCATAGAAATAGGGAAAACTTAACCTAGCACAAAATTCGAAACATTAACATAGCAGAAATTTGCTAGATTTATACAATTGAAACAACATACAGTAAAAATTGTTGTTACCTTTGACTTTGTTATGATGGCATAGGGCTGATGCGATTGTGGATTTTCCCGATCCGCTCATTCCTGTAACACCAACCACACTCACAAGTGTTGTCCAAGATAAGCTCCTTCAACCGGACTACATAATTTTGAACATGCAATTTCGCTAATTTTACTTGAAAGCGGCCGCCCAAAACATGCAACCTTGCTAATTCTATAGACGAAAAAACAACTAAAAACAACTTTTAAAAAGTGAAAATGTCAAAACGCCCGTTAAATTTAATCACATGGAAAAAACGTCAAAACGATCGTCAAATTTAGGTCGGTCGCGTGAACGACCTGAAGGCTTTTACCACAGAGGGGGAACGCCTTTGGCGTAATAACCCATCTCGCACCATTCACTCTATTTACATTCCAAATTTAACCATACGTAATATATAACCAAAGTCCTATTTTTTACCTTATAACTTTGTTTTTCTTGTTCGATTTTCTTTGTGCGGATTCCATTGTTAACCCTATGCAAAAAAGAAGCAATCAAAAACATATTGTGATTCTCTTGCAACAAGTGTTATATGATCCTTAATCAAGATACTTTTTAATTACATGATAAATATTCGTTCTTAAGGAAGTTGAGTATATTGGGAGTCATACTTGGAGTTTTTCTCCCGTTTAAAGAAATGGAAAACAAAGCATGAACAATTTTTACATAAGGGAATTCTTTCCCTAATAAAATTTCAATAATGTTGCTAATGTCTAATCACACATAACGGATTTAGGTGAAAATTTCTGCTATATAAAAACTGACATGGAACAGAGCAAAGCAAAATATTGCTCTTAAAATATAAATTTGAATATTCAACACACAAGAACTGAATAATTCAATCTCTTCCAGCAAATTCAGGAGTCGGCACAACTCAACTTGGTCTCTTTTCAAAAATTTATATAAACTACTTGATTGGATTTTCTGAGGTCAATCTATCATGCTCAATGAAGGACTTTGGTTTTCTTCTAGGATTGCATCTTGCTGAACACTACAGAGCAGAGTATCCTACAAAGATAAACTTTTTGTTGTGGATGCTAGTAGAAGTGGATGACATTGCAGTTGACATTCTTGAAGGTTAATTTTTTAATAAATAGTGAATTAGTTTGGTGTATTTAAGTCATGCATCATGATCACAGGAAAAATACAACAAGGACAAGAGATAGTCTAAAAGTAAACAGCTGGTGTATTCCGTTGACTAGTGTAACACACACAACGTAACCCTCAAACATCTTAACATAATTAATCTATTGTACGCATATAGTAAGCTATGCACTCAATAACCTCGATTCTTATGTTAGATCTCTGTAGGTCTAGTTCTGATTATTGAATAAACCTTAATATTTTGGAATTAACAATTTTTTAAACAAAAATGAATACTTAAATATTCAAAATTTCAAAAAATAGTACAAACACAAGAATTAAGTGAGATTTTTCTTAAAATTTTGATAAGAACATGGCTCAAAAGAATATCTACTTATTCCAGACAAACAAAAACAAAAAATAAAGTTGCCCAAAACTTGGATAAACTTTGTATAATTTTTGTCAAAACAAAGAAATGGAGGGGGAGAAATTTATACTTGAGCAAAACAGTCATGAAAGTGAAGGCGAAGTAAATTATTTAAACTTGATTTAAATACATAAATTAATAATTTAATTCACTGAAAGGTGTCCACTTTTGGAGTTTCCCTTGCTGTAAAGTGTCAAATCCCGGTGGCGTTTTCACACAGGTCTCCACCGCTGCAATACAAACATATCTTTGGGTTGTGTAACCTAATGAATAAATATTTTAAGGTTTGAAAAAATTGGGAAAAGATATCATCCCAATGCAGCCAAGCTGACGAACTTAACACAATTCTCTGCATATTCGCACATTAGTAGGGACAGTTCACTATTATAAAGAAATAAAAACTTAGTTATTCGATAGGGGAAGTGGCTTTTGTCCAAAATACGTAAGTTATGGGCAAAATGTGGAAGCATGCACAAGGCATTTTAATTTTTGACAAAATTCCTGCTAGAATTACGGTCTCATGGAGTATTGATTGCAGGATATACAGGAGATGGATTTGTTGCAAAAGCCTTAGTACCTTTCTGGAAGGTGCAAAGCCAGACTCCACAACCTTTGCCAGTGTCCTCCTAATTTCTACCAAGATGGGAAGTTTAGAACAGGGCACATGAGCTGTTTGATAAAATGCCAAAAAGGGAGATTCTGAACAGGACGTGTTATGTTCAATAAAATGTTTCAATGAAATGTGGTCTTGTAAACTGTAGTGAAACTCATTAAAATTAAATTATAGGATAAAGGAAAAATCTGGGATGTCAGTCCAACGTTGACACAGTTTCACTAAATGCAACTAACAGGTGTTTAATCTGGAGTTAGCTTTACTAGCATGTTCCTCACCTGTGCAAAAATTGTGTAGTATAATAGAAAGTGTTTTTTTGTCATATGTTGTAGTTTTAGGTGGGCTGTTGGATATGTATGTTAAATGTAGAAGCATACACAACATACAAAATATCGTAGAGAGATGTCTCATGGAATGCACTAATCTCAGCATATATCAGTGCATTTCAGTCTGCATTGATATAATTACAACTTACAGAAGACATAGTCATTCTCTGCCATGTCCAGCCAACCTCAGAATTGAATCGGTTTAGAATTTTCTAATAATATTCTATATAATGATAACTATTTTTTGTAAATTTTTCTTTGATTTCTTGTTTATTATAAAATCAAAATTACTTTCGATTTATTATATTTTTTATATTATAAAAAATTACATTAAATGTTATAAAGAATTCCTAGACTAATAAAAAATAATTTCGAAAAATGAAAAAGGTGTTAATGTTTTTTAAACAATTAAATATTTTGGCACTATAAACTCTGGTAAGTTGTGTCATATTTTGTGTTCTACTTGATTTAAGAGGTTGAAGTTTTTTTCCAAATGCATTGGCATTACAGGGAGTGTTTTTGGTTAGCTGTTGTAGTTGTACTACATTGTTTGCTCCTCCCTATTATACAAATTCAAAATCATTTAAGATAGTATACAGTTCACCGTAAATTACAACTCTAGTGTAATTTGCAACTCGTGTGCAATTGCTAGTTATAATATATTCTTATTCAAAAAGATAATAGTTTAATAATAAGGATGAAGGTACAAATTTCTTTTTGCATACTTACTCAGAATCTATATTTAAGGTCTTAATATTCTATTCGTGTTTTACCACTCAATTCGATATCATATACAATCTTTTAAGGTACAAATCTCTTTGCATACTTTTAAAAATTGAAAAAAAAAAATACAAATTCTTGAAGGGAACGGATCCTAACAAAATATGCCATGTTCCTTAAAGAAGAGAATAAAAAACATAAAATAAAATTACTTTCCAGTGCTGGATTAAAATCAGCAATTTAAAGGGTTTGCTTTTGTAGTAGAAGTTATATATTCTGATTATCTATCAGCAAAAATATCTGAATCAAAAAATAAATATCGATGTCGATCGACAATGGTTGTAGATTCAATAAAGAATTTCCTGTAGTCATTCTCATGAAAGAAAACATAAGCGGAAATTAAAAAGGAAAAAGGAAAGAAGGCACGTGAAACGGTTTGATAGAATGCCTCAATGAAATATGATCTCATGGAATACCAATTATTGCATATTCACATAACAGGTTTGTTGAAGTGGGTGTGGTAAACAATGGTCAAACAATTGAATTTGGCAAGTATAAGGACAATAATTTTCTTCCGAATTTTGTTTTGACATTTTGTCAAACAGTTAGCATCAAGGCTCATTTTATTCAAAACCACAAGTTTATAATTAAGGTTCTGAATGCGTAAATAGCTCAAAATGTGCACTGTGTTGTTTTTGCATGCGTAGGAGTGAAAATTCTTGTTCACAATTTGTGACCACATTTCAATTTACGCATTTTGACAAGCTATTTACGTGCATTCTAGACACTTGATTTCATTGAGACATTTTATCAAACAGTTTGCATACATCCTTTACCCTCCATATTTTGTCAAATAGGTTACACGAAAGCTTTGAAGGGTAAAGCAATCCTACTTTACTATGGCTTTTCAAACAAGGGCAATGCAAAGCTAAGCTGAGTTGGACAATGTAAAGCACAAGAAAGATCTCAAAATGGTTCTCTGCAAATTTCATTCAATTTATTCTCCTCTGAATCCTTTTACCAAATTCACATTTTGGAATGGCTAGACAATTTTCATTTGCCAAAAACATGAACTACATACGTGAGTGATAGGTACCGTGTCTTGAGAAACCCAAATCCAAGATTCTATACTTCATTTTCCCATACTTTTTTAGATGGAAAGAGATCTTATATTATATTAATTCAACAAGATACAAGATAACTTTCAACAAAAAAGCGGGCGGTATGAGAGCACACCCCAAAACCACAAACAAAGTTGGGCCGAGCCTAGGAGAGCGAGAAACAAACTAGGCCGAGCCTATGAGAACACGTGGCTAGGCAACGCCTAGAGACATACAAAAAACCAAGTCAAGCAACAACAACAAACATGCTCGGCGGGTGGAGCATGATCATCCGGCCAATCCGAGCAAGGTAAGTCTTCGCAAGATCCTCAGGAGATCCCACCCAAAGAGGATTTTCTTCTTTCCGGTTTATCTCTCCACAAGTGGGGATGGTGAGGCCGAGATGAGGGAATTTTTCGGAGACAATGGCGGCGGGCGGATTCCATCCATCGGCAGCAGTGTGTGCGTGGAGGCACCTGGAGAGCCTCACCCGTGCTAGTGAGCCGATGACCCTTAGGCTTACCGGCGAAGGACTTCTATGTTGGTGAGGTCGCGGTGATCCCCGACCATGTCGCCGAGCTGGAGAGTAACTTCCTTGGTGAAGAGGGCTCGAGGAGCGCCCCAAGCTAAGCCCAAAAAAGTAGAGCGGTGGCACACAGGCAACATTACACAGGGCTTCTCCCGGTGTCACAAGAGGGTCCGGAGGTGGTCCACCTCCGGTGCGACTTTGTTCGCCTAGACTTGATACTCAAACAATACATTCAAGATCACCATAGATTTGTTGTAAACGGAAAAATGTTGATCACTTGCAAAATTAGCAAAGAAAAAAACATTTATTTCTTTCCATATCCAAAAAAGAATTTCCCCTCTGAAAACATGTCAAATCTGGGTGAACATAGGTAGGAGCTTGGGATTGTCCTCCAAAAGGATATGCTGCCAAGTAAAGCAATGCGGTCTTAGCGGAAAGAAAAATGAATTAATTCAGTTCTAGGCAAGTTGAGCTTTGGGACAAAACTAGAAAAGATGCATAATAATTTCCAAATGGCCGCAAAATGGGCATTTGGGAGCCAGGACTCCAATTTGAACCAAATGAGCCCCGATAGGAGACCTTGCAGAATTCACCAGAGGAAGTGGGAAATCTTGGGCTCCACACGAGATAGTCCAAACAATTGCAAATCACCTACTCCATGTGGATAGAAGTGGATTGAATTCCCCATCGTGTGTTGAGTTTATCCACCATGGGCAGATGAGGTGAAAGCCAACGGTAGCCTTTATTGGCGAGTAATTGCGAAATGGAGTATCCACATACCATTTCTAGTCCGTCCACCAAGGGCAAGAGGAATGCACAACAATTTTGTGCAACATGTGGTCAGGGACCAGCTGATCACAGCATTATAAGTATCTTGGTCTTGGTTGAAAGCCGAAAGTGAGTTTTAATTTTTGGCTAAGAGAACCAGGATTGCGCATGTTTGCAGAATAAGTCTTCAATGGTGTGAATTCCACGTTTGAAAAATTTGAGCATGGAGATTCCTGGAGCTTCTACCAAACACTTATCCTGCGCTTGAAAAATGGTGACCACCAGATGGATTGATGATTAACAGAAAGCCCATAACGAAGACCGTCACCTTTCCATTGAGCCATGGTTTGATGCATTCCCATGCTTTCCAAATGCTTTTAAGCACAAAAGTGCCAATAACTTTGACAAGCATTGGGGTTATGAGCAGATTGATAAACCCCAATCCTTTCCACACAGGGTGACCGCAAGGTGAGCCTTCTTCAATGTCATGTCGTATGAGCACTTTCTAAGCTTCTTGGTCAATGATGCTTCAGAACAATCCATTTCACGCAAAGTGCCCACCCTTGACGCTGAATGTCAATAAGGTCAAGCCCCCAAGTCATGCGGGAAGGAAACATATCTCCTAGGCCACACGATGAAATCCTCTTCCTGTAGCGGCGTTAGCCCATAAAAAGGCTTTGAGCAACTTTTCTAGCTTTTGAATAGAGGCTTTGGAAGGAACCCAACACGATGAGTAATACACGTGTGTGGCCGCAAGAAATTTGGAACAGATTTGGAATTTCCCAGCCAATGATAAAGGTATGGTAAGCCAATACTCCGGTTTTTTTGCCACCCTTTGAATAACATATTGTCAGAGCTCGACTGGGGAGGCTTGAAAAGCAAAAGGAATACCCAGGAAATTTAAAATTTTTGCCATGAGCCAGAACCTTCCATTCAAAAGTGGCGAGCCAATCAAGCGCAAGAAGGAAGGATTGTCGATAGCACTGGGTTTTTCGCCATTGAATAGAGGAGCCAGAAGCTAAGAAAAAAGTATCCAAGCATTGCATGACATTGCGAATGTTGGCTTCATCTTCAATGAGCGTAAGAAAGGAATCATCTGCGAAATGACCATTTAGCAATTGAGAATTGGGCGCAGAAGGTAGCGAGATTCCCCTAACAAGCCCCTAAGATTTGGCATGGGCCAATAAATATCCAAATCCTTCGGCAGCTAGCACATAAAGTGCAAGAGCCAAAGGGAAGCCTTGCGAATAGAGTGAAAAATCCCAAAGGGTTCCGAACTAATGCCATTGATAGTTATCTGAGCAGAGGCATTTGTAAAAAACATACTAGACAAATTGAATAAAAATGGGGCCAAAGCCAAGGGCTTGAAGCATGGAAAGAATAAACGACCATTCAATTCGATCATAATCTTTCTCAAAATCATTTTTTATGAACATGGCAAATTGATTGGATTTGTGGGCCTATTCCATGCCCTCCCAAACAACAATGATCTTATTCAGGATGTATTGTCCCTGAATGAATCCTATTTGTTCTAGTTGAATAACATTCGGGAGGATATTGCGAAGCCCAAAGTTAGGGTGATTGGTCGCATTCAACAGGTATCGGTAATTTTCTTTGGGTCTCTTTGTTTAGGGATGAATTTAATGTTCCCCTTGTTAATTCATGACCCTAAAGACTAGTTCTGAAATCCCTCGAGATAAACTTGAAAAAGGTCTTGACCGACCGAATCCCAAAGGGCTTTGTAGAATTTTCAGGGAATCCATCGCATCCCGAAGCTTTATCATTGGCCATCTGCATGGTAGCATCATGGAGGTCCTCAATGGTGAGCATTTGATCGCATATCACCTTTTAAACCTCAGACAACTTGCACGACACAACACCCAGACATTGATCAAGAGCAGCTTGTCGAGTCTGCAGAGGGTTGTTGAGCTTGAAACACAAGCTTGTAATGGTGCACAAAGGCTTGCAACATAAGTTAAGGATCGGTAACCCGAACGCCACCTTCCATGATGGCCCAAATTTTCTGGAGAAGGTTTCTTGGCTCGAGGGAAAGAAAAAATTCTTTCGAGACCCGATCTCCAATTTTGAGCCAAAGCATTCTGGGCTCAAATGTGTGCTCATTGGCATTGTAATTGTCAACAATTTGAATTTGTTGGTGAAGCTTTGCAACATGAAGTCAGCAGAGTTTCAGAGAAGGGATCACTTGAAGTGCCACCACCACTTGGCTAAGATTCGAGGTGTTAGCGGAGTATGAGCGCATCTAATTTTGGCCAATTGTTTGCCATAGATTCTAAGGAATCTAGTTGTTTGTGTCATCACATCCTCCCACCATCAATCCAGCTAGCTTGCATAGGAGGATGATAAAGGTTGGCAATGACTAGGCGGGGGTTAAGTTCCACACACGCTTGATATGATTGATTTTGGGTCCATGCTTGCATCAAGGCGGTATTAAGAAATAATTGGCCTTTATGACAAAAAGAGCATGTGTCATTCCAAGTGATACAAAATCATATCGGAGAATGATCCGAAAGGAAAAATTCAAGAATGACCTCCATTGGAATGGAATAAATGTTATCAAAATCAAAATAATATTAAGCCGATAGCATAGCTCTGGCCGAGCCGCTTTGAGTATGCGGTCTACCCTCCTCGGAGATCGGACCAAGTAAACCATGTTTCTGATGTGGGAAAGCGAGAGGCGTTAGGGTCATAAAACCCAAACTTATTACACATAAAAACCATGCCTCCCTTTCACCAAGCGTCCACCTCATCGGTAAGTGGCCACATTTATTAGTGGGTGACTCAACCATATTAAAATCTCCACTTATGAAACAATATGCATTGGGAATTGAGTTAGCAATCCACTGCCACATATTGGCCCTTTCGACCGCATCATTAGAGGCGTAGATATTAATGAGTCAAAAAGGGCGAGCATCAACATTAAATAGGACCCATATGGCACAGTTGGTAGGGTCGATGCCATGGTTAAAAACAAGGGCCGCCATTTGGGAGAAAAAAGTTAAATTAAACCCCCGCGCCTAGCTTCATGATTACTACAGAAAGCCAAGTTGTCATGCCAGATGGATTTACAAACCATCTGCAACTAAAAACTTGTAATTTTCACTTCCTGCAAAAAAAAACATCCAAATTTGTAAATATTTTCCGAGTTTCACAAACAACATATTTACAATAAGAGTTTATAAGATCCCAAACATTCCAAGATAGACAATTCATGGGAAATAGTGGTCAAGAGTCATGTCATCATCCTCCAAGCCATCAAGGGCATCATATTGATTTTGCACGAAATCGAGCAAAGATTATGCTGCAAAAAATCCTACAACTCAATTTTTTTCCGTTTGGTATATTTGATGTTGTACTCCTCTTGGGGGTCCACGCTGCGAGTGGGCTATGGTCACGAGAGATGCGAGAAGCACTTCGGGGGCCTTTCGGTGGGCTCTTGTGAATTGTTTGGAAAAAGTAGCGTAATGATTGCAGTATGGTGACATCAGAAACATAATTTTTCCGGTCCATGAGAACCGAAGTTGCTTGGGGCATGCTAGAATATTTTGGCAACCGGATATCCGAGTTGGCGGTGGCATTGCTGGTTCTTTAGTAGAGCAGCTTTGCTTTTTAATGTGTATGTTATAGGTTTGTTCCTTAACAGTGGCTCCTGCTGCCATGGAGCCGAGGCCTTAGATTGTTGGTCTTTGTTCTTGTTTCTTCAACCGGTAACTTGCCAACCTTCCTCCTGCTGGGGTTTGACCGGTTCGGGAGCTACTTTGGCCACAGTGGTGGTTGCATGAGGGACATAAAAAGGACAATATTTAATCTTATGATCGAGGCATGGAAACGGAAGCAAGTGTTAGGAAAATTGATATATGTGACATGTTAAGAATAGTGTTTGTCTCCCATCTGAATGTCCATAAATTCTTTCAGAACTTGAGAGAGATCAACTTCAACGCAAACATGCTTCTGCGGCGAACATGGTAAAACCTATCTCGCTTCCAAGCAGACTACCCGACAAATAGAAGAGGAAATCTATGACAAAAAGGCATGCATGGAAAGGGTAGACCAGTGGAATTCAACCCAGATGGGCACTTTAAGGGCGGTAAATTCGATACCATGAAATTCTTGTGTCATGGGGTTAAAACAAGCAGAGAGTTACGAACATACCAAGTGGCTTACTTAGCCAGAATATTGGGGGCATTAGCAAGATCAGAAAAGTGAAAAAGAAAAAATCCCTTGGTCATGTTTTGGACACTTTCCAGCCACATCATGGGGAGTCTAGACTATATTGACCTAGGATTTGAGCATGCTTTCAAGAGGGACTGCGACCCACAAAATACCCAATGAGACAAAACTGCTCTAACCATTGACAGGAAACATTAAATTTAGGAATGGGTAATACCACATCAGGAGGAGAAACATTACCTTGTGGAACACTTTCGGAACGAACTCCCTGGTCGTTTCACCGGTGGTGCCATTGCTCAAATTTCCACTATCTCCAGCCACGATCAGAATAATCGGGTTTTAAGATAGCGAGGTCATTTTATTGGGGACGCTCAAAGGGCGAGAAACCCCGTGAGAAACTATAACAATAAAGTCCCGCAATGCCCGAAAAGGCAGCGGTATGATGATGGTGCCACAAGTAAAACCCTAACAGAGCTAACTCCAGCTTTTGCGAGCACGAATTTTTTTCCCAATTTTCAACACCTATATTTTTCATCAGTGAGCAACATATTTTCCTAGAATTTGGATTCAAGGCTTCCCTTGCACGAATTGTACAAGTAAGACCGTATTACATGAAAAAAACAATTTTGTGACTAGAAAACTTAAATTTCCAACTAAACTAATTCATAATTAACATGATGAGATCCAACCCTATGTCAAGTTTCACATAATTTGGAGGTTTTTTTAGAGCTATATAATTTTTACATATGACCACTATTTCAGCAATTTCATGGGTGATTTGTGGAGAGACTTAGGAGTTCATCATTGATAAAGATTTGGATAAAATACAAAACCCTTCTTAAAAATTCCTTGATTGTTGGATTTATCATTTCCATCATACTTACCCATTTAAAGTTTTGTTTTAGAGTTGCAAAGGAAAGTAGGGATTTATACAACAACATATCAAGACAATCATGGAATTGAATTACAAAGAGACAATGATGTTTCTTATATGTTTATCTTATCATACCATTGGTTCACATTCATTGGCCCTATACTTGGACCAGATTGCATCTCGCTATTATAATTGACAAGCATGGACTCCATGACAACAACCAAAAAAATGATAGCAACATAGCCAAAGATCTAGCACATTGGGTTCATAAACCAACACTTGCACCAAACAGAGGTGCAATGGCTATGTTGATAGCCAAAATGAGGCATCACCCCAATTGACATATTATGTTAGTGAGAGGGCCACTTCCATTAGTGTAAGGATCATGATATATTGAGGGTTAGATGTTACCATGAACTCAACTCGCCAACCAACCAAATGCATGATTAATTTTTGAATTGAATGAGGAATTTTAAAGTCGTGGACACAATTCCAAGATGCATTGAGGATGCAAGTCCAATCGCGGTAGTAAAAAGGAGGGAAGACCGATCAAACAAACATCTTCATCCCAAACCCATTTTTTTCTTTATCTTGCTTGTGGAGAACTGATTGATTTTTTTGTGCATATGTTAGGGTAAACATATTAATTATGCATTGTAATTAGGTAGTTTATTATTATTTTTGTATGGTTATGATTATATAACCGTTATATTGTTTTATTGCATACGTGAAGGTTTATTGTTGCATTATTCTGATAACAACATATTTGTTTGTACCTGTTTCCAGATGTATTTTGGAAGCTTATGTAATTATGTTGCACCTATGCAACATATTGTTTGTTTGTACATTGGTTGTCCAATATCTATAAATATTACACTGCACTATTGTAAATGATTTTTCTTGAATATCAATATATTTTCAGCTTATGTCCTTGTTCGTTGTTTTCATTTGGGACCGAGTAAGTGACCCCGTATGTTGGAAAGAGGTCAGCAAATGTAGAAGTGTCTTAGAGAAGAAAACTATATTCCAAGAGAGCATGTGTTGCCTCCAGTAGCTTCCCAGACATCCCTGCATCCCCACAACCCCCTATTCAGCCAAGGTGTTTGGAACACAAAGTTTTTTTGCACTAGTGCCCCCGCATCGAGCAAAAATTACTGCGAAAAAGATAATTAAAAAAAAATCATTTTTCCCCATTAGGGGTTTTGCCTCTAAATCTAGAGGTTTATTAATTCCCCACAACTCCAAAGTGATTTCTACTAAATTTGGAGGAACCGGGTTACATTCTCTTTACTAATTTTTAAATTTTGCCACGTGTTAACCCATGATTCGCTAGTTGACCGGTTTGACCACATTTTACAACAAAATTTGACCTGTGATATTTTTTGTGTATGATCTCCATTTTCTGAGTTCTACATGTCGATAGAAAGCTCTCCAAATGCTCTACATGCTTGCAATGGTTTAGGGATATTTTGGTAAAATATGAATCCATAAAATCTTCCAGATTAGTCGACTATCCTCGGTTGTCACAATGGTGAACTTCCGATCGAGCATTGCACTACATCTCAGACCTAATGTAGTTCTGTGTGTGTGTGTAGAATTGTGCCCTAGGTGGCTCTCATGCGAGACACACTTGATAGTGAGCAAGTAGTTAAATGTAAAGAAATGTAATAGATGTGTGCATGGAATAAAATGAACTTCCCTCCTATGAAGTGTATGCGAATAACCAGACCCTTGTGTCCCTTGTAATGGTGTTAGATGGATGCAATGAAGCTCTTAGATGCTTGATGGATGCAACCTTAGGTGGTGATAGCTAATGGTTAGTGGTTGGTCCTTCATTATGATCACATAATTTATATTTATATGATTTCTTTACTTGAATTTTTTAATTAATCATGAAAAGGATGACTACCAAAAGATAATATGCTCAAAAAGATGGAAAGGACCCAAAAAGTGTGAGAAAAGTACAAAGGGGTCAGGGACACCCAGAGGGGACGAGGACGCCTAAGACTGCATCCTGGGCCGGCGCCGGTGTCCAGGATGATAAAATTTGGAGTATAATAAGGAAAACTCGAACAAGTAAAGGTACAAGACTAAAAGGATCAACAAGACAAAGAAATGTGTCCAAAGACATGGGTTGATTAGTACTTTTCTTACTTATGAATAATTAGAATAGTAGTATGCGATCAAGACTAGATAATTACCAAAAATGCATGATTTTGTGTTTACATTTGCACCATCTTTATGTTGGTGAGTGAAAATATTGGTAACATAAAGTAGATAGATATGCGTGCTCGATAACCATGTAAATTGATGATGCAAGCGTGTTTGAGGACTAGACAAAGCATAGATCGCTAAAAATGTGAAGCATGGATACTAAGGAGGAGAAAGTGCAAAATTGATGATGAAAATGAACCTAGGGCGGAAACGCATGTGTAGATGTCGCGATGTACTTGTTGTTGATGTCGATGTTGTTGTTGTGATAATGTAGATGATGTTGACCGCTACTTCTCATATGAACAGATCTGCAAAAGAGAAGAACGAACAAGTAGTCAAATACACATGTATATGTGTAAACCATTATGTAAAAATGCTGAAAATGTGAAAGCACCCGATCCGTGATGCGAAAAGAGTGTAGAAAGGATCCCAAGATGTCGATGAAGGGCAAGTTTTTGGGCGATCTCACACCACAATAGAAGTAGTGTAGAGAGGAAATTATGGTGTCATCCTCTAACCTTTAACCACTTCCCAAAGTTGTAGAGCGCTCTAAAATGTTGGTTTTTGGGTGATCCTACACCATGACAAAAGTAGTGTAGAGAGGAAAGTCTGGTGTCATCCTCTAACCTTTAATTGTTCCTAGAAATGAAAACACCACTACATATGGTGTGTGCGCTCAATGTAAATGTCCCAAAGATTTCAAAGGACTCTCTACCCTGTCAAAAGCCTTTGTGACATGTCAAAAAATTGTGTAATTTCCCCTAGTTACAGGCATCCAGGGAAGGACATCATTGTGCTAAGGACCCAAGTCTGATTCTGAGCCATATCCAAAACTGAAAACTATGTTGTACAAGTAGTCAAATACACATGTATACGTGTAAACCATTATGTAAAAATGTTGAAAATGTGAAAGCACCCGATCCGTGATGAGAAAAGAGTGTAGAAAGGATCCTGAAGATGTCGATGAAGGGTGAGTTTTTTGGGCGATCTCACACCACGATAGAAGAAGTGTAGGGAGGAAATTATAGTGTCATCCTCTAACCTTTAACCACTTCCCAAAGTTATAGAGCGCTCTAAAATGTTGGTTTTTTGGGTGATCCTACACCACGACAAAAGTAGTGTAGAGAGGAAAGTCTGGTGTCATCCTCTAACCTTTAACTGCTTCCTAGAAATGAAAACACCACTACATATGGTGTGTACGCTCAATGTAAATGTCCCAAAGACTTAAAGGACTCTCTACCTGTCACAAAGGCCTTTGTGTCATGTCGCAAATTTGTGTAATTTCCCTAGTGTGGCATCCAAGAAGGACATCATTGTGCTAAGGACCCAAGTCTGATTCTGATCCCTATCCAAAACTGAAAACTATGTTGTACCGATATTGTGTTGTATATAATGTTGTATGGGGTGACTGATTCACCCATATGATGCCCCCTCGTTTAGGGTGCATGTGACATCGCTGAAGGAGTATGTGGCCCAAAAGAGGACCAACCGTTGTGCTGAAATTGTGCCCTACAGGGGAAGGGAATGTGTTTGGTAGAAACCAAGGCACACACAAACAAAGTGGCTAGGAGACAAGTGTTAGTACAAGAAAACATGCATGTAAAATGTAAGCTAAGCAGACAATGTGTAAGCTAAGACACAAGTAAACATGCAAGAAGACAATGTAGACCACGAAAAAGTGGGTTGTAAACATGGGACATCACTCACGATGTCACAAGACAATCAAGTCCAAAGTGGTCATAAGCAAACAAGTGTGCACACAAGACAAAGGGAAAAGCCCCAAACAATGACAAGTAATGACAAGCAATGTAACAGATAACCATGGAAGCAAATAGACCTACAAGAAAAATGTTGCACATGAAGCACCCATTAGCATGTTAGAAAGATAAAAAGTATGTCAAAGTGTGTATAATCTGATAAAGTAATGTGCTATGAAACAAAATGAAACAATAACACTTGTAATGTATGAAAGTGGATGCCCCTAGAGCCTCTGTGGGACTAGTAATAGGTATTGCACCAAGCATCCATGTTGCATGTAATAGATCTATAGAATCTATGATCACAACTAGAAATCAAGTGACACACATGTGTGTATGATAAATATAATGACATACAAGATATATATCTAGCATGTGTAATAAAGTGAACATGTAAGCAAAAGTAAGCAAGAGTAAATGCAACCAAGATATGTAGTATGTTGTGGATGAGACAGAATGGAATGCAATGTGAATGATAGGAGCAACGCTCCCCCGAGTGGATGTGTATGGAAATATATGTAGTGATTTTCATTTGTTTATGCCCCCTCAACAGTGAATATTGAACTATAACAAGAGTTCATCATCGGAAATGGTTTGAATTTTGTGTACAAAAAGATGTGATTATCAAAGTGTAAAGTGTAAAGTGTGTGATTGTGATGAGGTCCATTTGAGATGCATACCCCGAACATTCGAGTATGGACCAGAAACTAGAGAGCATCATAGGGAAATGAACGAACATGTATAAGTAGATGAAAGAGAGATGTAGCGCGAATGTGTAGAATGAATAATATGGAAAGTGTGTAGAAGATGTTGCGAGAGAAGATGTCCTATGTGCGTGATGTGTGAGATGTGTAATGTGTAGTGTGTGACGTTCATGTGTATAGTATTCCCTCAACAAATCAAGTGTGAGCCATAAGCACAAGAGTGCGTCATCGGGAATTGATGATGTAAATGTATCGAGATGTGTATGAGGAATGATGTGCGTAAGATGTATGATAGTTGATAATGCTAAAAGGGGTGGCGGTAGTAAATGTGATCCTCCCCAAGTGCATGATGATGAGTGTGTTATTCAATGAATGATGTTTGGAATAGATAGATAGGTGAGGTGTGAAGATGATGAAGTGCAATTGATTGATGTGATACGTGATAAAAGATTGTGTTGTATGTGAGACTAGTGATAAACAATAATAGATGTATGTATGTATGTATGATTATGTAATAGATAGAAATGTAGATGAATCATGTAATGCAAAGATGAAACGGAGTTCTTATTGTGGATATCCCTCAACAAATCATGGAATAACCGTAAGAGCACGAGTGTTTTGTCAAGCAATGATGAGGCTAGTGTATGTGTTAATATGCATATACATCATATGTGAAAGTTAAGATAAGACGTTTGTTGGTGTTATGGGGGGTAGATAAGTGTTATTCCTCTCCAAGTATGTGGTGATGAATGTGATCAAGTAATGTCATCTAAGAGGTTGTCATTGTCAGGATCAAACCGAAAGGTAAAGCATCTGATACATGATAAACAATAGTATCGGGTTGATCACATAGTGAGCCATTATGGCGAAGGTTATACATGCCCATTGCACATTCTTCATCAGTGAAAGGGTAGTGGATAACCATGTGCATACCAACATGTAAGATTTTGTGAATAGCCGAGAAAGGAATCATTGCAAATGAAAACATGACCAAAAGGCATAGGAAATGAAATGTCAATATGATCAGGATCTAAGGTGCCCCCAATATAGTCAAGCCAAGACTATCCAAGTGTAAGGGGAGCATCACGAGGAGCTCGTGCAAGAAACACTCATGAGATGAAAGACGTGAAGCCCATAAGCAGCAGTAATGTGAATGAAACCATGATAAAGATGAGGAGCATAGGGTGAAGGAAAGATGTCGTCAACCACAAAGCCTAGCTGAGCCAAGCCATCATGTGTGCATATAGTGTCATCACAAGTAGGATCAAATGGAATATGCTCCCAATAAGAATCATTCATGAAAAGTGTACATGTATAGGGAGGACTTGCTAATAGTGGATGCATATATGAGGGTGAAGTAGGTGGAACAAAATCAGGTGTGTGGGTAGGCCCTCGATAAATTACCATATCAGTAGTAACAGGAGGAGGTGGTGTTGTAGATGGGACTAGTATCGAGCATGCAAATAGCACCTTCAATTGGTGAAAAATGATCCGAGTATCTATGGGTTTGGTTCATTATTAGTATCGATTACCATGGGGTAGGAATTATAGCATGAGGATCATGATCGCAATATTTAAATGGGTCACGATCACTAGGAACTTTTATTCTATGCCCTCATGTAGAAATTTGACACGGTGATGTATTGTAGAACGAATCGCTTTGCATGACATGAATCCATGGCCTACCAAGTAAACAATTATATGAAACCGGAAATTCAATGACAAATAAAATGTGTTAAGGGTTTTGGACCCTATAGTGATAGGCATAGTAATGTGACCTACACATGTACGAACATAACCATCATATTCCCGAAGGAAAAGGCATGATGGATTATCGATTAAAGTACGCTTGATACCCATATTGTAGATGTGAATCATGATATGCAAGGGTGGATCATTTTCAAAAATAAAAGATCAACATGAATATTGGACGAAAGCAAGATGTCTGGGAATATGCCTCAACAAATATTTGGTATACGAAATTTGGATGCATATTAGCAGGAATGTGAGTGTTAATAAGAGGGTTCGATTTTATCTCTTAATTCAGGATTGATAAGCAAGAAATCATTAATAGAGATACTCATGATGAAGAGATCCTAGAAAGATAAGAATAATGGAGGTATGAGGATCCTAAGAGCGTGAAGATCGAGTTCGGGTTCACCAAAATGATTAAGCTAAATGTGGATTTTATGCCTAATCTGATGCTATCAAGCAATTTAATAAATATGCAATGAAGTACATGAATTAACCAAAGAAAACTAAGCAATAAAATGTGAAACCCTAGTTGCAAAGAGGAGAAGAAGGTACTTAGCTGATTCGCAATAAATTCTAAATTGTACCGATGTGTTTGACCCACTGTGAACAGAGGCGCAGAGTGTCACACAGAGACCAAAAAAATGTAGATCCGGAGAGATAGGTTAGAGTGGGGTGCCCGGAGGGACAAGGGAGCCCATGGGCACCTTAGGCCTGTTTCTAGGCGCTTGGGTCTATGGAAAATCTCAGAAAACCTCCTCTAAGGTGTTGCAAGGTGTTCACCTTTGTTGCTCGAGGTCACACCAAGATCTATGAGGTAGCCGAAAACCTACAATAAAGTATGGTTCTACAAAACCCTCAAATAGACATCAAATCCTAAAAAGAAAGATGCAAAATGAGGGGTCAGACTATCCTCAACTGTCACAATGGTGAAATTATGACTGAGTGCTACACTACATCTTAGACCTAATGTAGTTATGTGTGTGTGTGCGTAATTATGCCCTAGGTGGCTCTTGCATTGAGTCGCACTTGATAGCGAACAAGTAACTAAATGTAAATAAATGTAATAGATGTGTGCATGGAATAGAATGAACTTCCCTCCTATGAAGTGTATGTAGAATAACCAGCCCTTATGTCCCTTGTGATGGTGCTAGATGGATGCAATGAAGCTCTTAGATGCTTGATGGATGCAACCTTAGGTGGTGATAGCTAATGCTTAGTGCTTGGTCCTTTATTATGATCACATAACTTTATATTTATATGATTCCTTTCTTTGAATTTCATAATTAAACCCAAAATATCGATGACCAAAAAGATAAGATGCTCAAATGAATAAAGTAAAGTAAAGTACAAAGGGGTTAGGGGTGCCCAGAGGGGACGAGGGCGTCTGGCGCTAGCGTCTTGGCCGGCAATCGTGTCCAAGATGATAAAAGCCAGAGTATAATAAGGAATACTGGGAACGTAAAGGTGCAAGACTTAAAGGATCAACATAAACAAAGAAAGGTGGCCAAAGACATGGGTTAATTAGTACTTTTTTTACTTAGGAATCAAATGAATAGTAGTATGTAATCAAGACTAAATAATTACGCAAAGTGCGTAATTTAGTGTCTACAAGACTTTGCATTTAGGACCAATGGAATGAATGTATTCTCTTTTATGTAATCTCATCAATAAAAAAATCCGCAAAAAATATGTGACATTTTCTTACCAATAATATACTTGATTCACATTGTTATTGCATTGTGAACTCTCCATAGTTCAATCTCTATACGATCCTCGCATTCGATTCCAAGCACATGGGCCTTCCAGTTGCATGGGTCGAAATGTCAAGAGCCATAACTCGCAACCCAACCCAATGGATGAAAAACTCTTGAATATAGCACATGCCCATATGCTTGAGTTGAAACTAAATGCTTTCATGGTAGATGATGTTACAATTGAAATCAATGTTATTAGGTTATATACTACTCTTTACGTATATTATTACAATATATAAATGTAACTTATAGATATTTATTGTGTTATCAAATTTTAAAATTCTCATAAAATTCATTTTCAAATACAAGAGAGAAGTGTTTGGGTGCGAAGTATACTTATGCGGTGGCATGTAAGGAGGACATGGTTAAAGAATATTGTTGCCAAGATTAAAGAAGATCGGAAAATACATGTAATGTTTGATAGGTTGGGGAAAATAATGCACCATTCAAATAATGAGGAGAGTGTTATTCAAATGGCACAAGATTTTGTCACGAGAATTTAAGGAAGAGATAAAATTTATTAAATATTGGCAGGGAACATTGACTTCTAAGAATTGGAATGTGGGTGAGACATCTATGGAATTTGAAGCATGTTGGGAAAGAAAAAATGTTGCAATAGAGGTATATCAATCTATACTTAAGAGTAATTGGTTATCCTCCATTCGAAAAACATCTCATCGCAAGGTTGATCGCTAATTCATCAACTAATCACAATTGTTTTTATATATTATTGGTGGAGTCAATGTTGTAAGGAAAGTGGGGTCCACCGTAACTTCAAAGTGGAGAAACTAGAAAATAACCAAAGACTACATGCACAATCCATTTTTGATTATTATGTCACCTTCCATACCTCTAACCCACACTTAGCATGGGTTGGTAGTCGAACGGATGAAACTTGTCACTATGAAGTTTGGTATCAAACCCCATATTTGCAATGTGTGAATATGGAGTGTAAAGAATTGATATATATATATATATATATATATATATATATATATATATATATATGTAAGTACATAATTAAAGTGAATATGATGAAAAATAATTAAGTGAGAGAGAACTTTAATGTTCGTATTCTAGGCATAATGGTTTTTAGGATTTTCCAACATAGTACGTTATTGTATATAAATTCTATAAATTTTGGTTTGTGTTCAAATGTATGATTTATGATACTAATCAGAATGTTCTCGTGGTATATTTTGTACTCCAAATGTTGCGTGTGGAGATGACCATATGGTTAACGATACTTTTGGTCAATCATGGAATCCTCCAAACACCTGCAAAAACTCTATGCATGTTTTACAACAAGATAAACATGTTGTAAATGAAGAAGGTGGACACTTGATCCCACAAGTAAGGAGGATCATAAAATACTAGATAGCAATCTTAGTGGTCCTCTAAACAAGTCATTTCTTACTTTATTGGAAAAGACACTTGTGAAAACAACACACCGATTGAGGGGAAGCCAAATATCTTCTATGTTAGGTATGAAACATCTTGAGGCATAACCATTTAGATATGTAGATGATGAATTCAACAATACACTTCATCGAGAGAGAGATATTTTATAGCGAAGATGTTGAATCGAAGGTGCCCATGTCCCAAAAATAAGAAAGCTAGTTTTCCTATTGTAAAAAGATTCGTGTATCACGTCGAATAACATGGGAGGATGAATTACAAAGAGTCTGCAGAACGAGATAAGGAAATGGGGCTTGTTGAAGAACATGAAGATGAGACCAACATGAGTGAAATTTAAGGGTAATTTTAAAAGGAACGATAATCATATCATACCAAGCCAAGAACTCGATGCTAATCAAACACCATGATCAATAAGATTAAAGCAATTCGCCGAATAAATTTATATAAACCTTTACAAACAAATGTGCAAAGCAATCTCATATATTATTATGGAACTCAATGAAATACAATGAGAATGGGTCTTGCTTATATAGGCAAGGAATAACAATCTAAGAACCAGCAAGGTTGTAGATCAAGCCATAAATCAAGGAAAGAATTAGTCATCAAAGAACTAGTCAAGGCCATAGATTTAGGAAAGAACTAGACATCAAGGATCTAGTCAATACCATAGATCAAGAAAAGAACTAGTCAATACCATAGATCAAGGAAAGAACTATACCTAACAACTAGATAATATCCCCATGATATCTAAATAAATAAAAAGAAATATTCACACACATAAGTGGCTAAGGATAAATACAATAAAGGTAAATAAAGTACCTAGGTGAACATGAGCTAAGGTAAATACATACTCTAACAACCCCCTCAAGTGAAGCTAGAGGCAAAAATAGAAGTAGCATGTCCACATTATGAGTCTCGGAAACTAATTCGATGAGGTACTCATGTACAATAACTCGTGAAAAAGGATGCCGCAAGGTACCCAAAATCGAAGAATAACAAAGTAGTAGAGATAAAAAAACCATGTCTGCAAGGCATCCCAAGAAGCTCGGCTCAAAAAAAGTACAATGATGAAGAAGTTTAGTGTGCATTGTGGTCTAAATCCACTACTCGAGGCTTCACCGAAGAGCTCCATACAAGGAGACTATCAACGGAGTGATATCGAAAGTGCAAAAAAATCAAACATAATTCGATCAACTACTGCAAATAGGTGTGTCACAATCCAAGAACAATAACCAAAGCAACAAGGCAAGGACACAAAATCCAGAGTGTCACGATCTAAGAAAAGCCAAGGTAACAAGGCAAGGACACAAAACCCGAAGACAAACATAATTCGATCAATCACAAATAGGTGTGTCACGATCCAAAAATAATAATCAAAGCAACAAAGCAAGGACACAATATCCAAAGTGTGTCATGATCCAAGAAAAGCCAAGGTAACAAGGCAAGGACACAAAACCCGAAGAATTAGGATCAACACCACACCACACCCTCCCATACTGTTGAATGGGTGGAGTGATACTACAAATTTGTATGAGTTGTCAAAAAATACTCGAACACTGACAAACTAACACTAGACTTCACCAAAATAGCTCCCCACAAGAGAAACTATCAACATGCCAAAAGTGTCAAAAATATAGATACAAAATCTCTCAACAAACAAGAGAGATACACTACACCTGCTAAAGAAAAATGCTCAAAACAAGTAGCATTACAATGCGGAAGGTATAGAAAGTGCAACAAGAGGTGAATGGTGGAGGAGCCACACCATTAAAGTCCTCTCAATGAATGTTTATGTCGCCGCCACGAGTTATCGATATCCACCCCAAATCTATACAGATGGATAAAGAAGATGCCCGCATATGACTTGGAGCAAAATGCACAATGGATGCATGCAAAGGAAAATTAGAATGTGTCGGGTTGATCATGTATGACAACTGAAATATTAGGTTTCTCAATCCCGAGTGAAGGTGTAAAACTCATGTGTTGTTATGATCCTTGGAAAGAGTCGAGCGAACAAAAATGGAGCTTTGTCAATGTGTGATCCCAATGCAAGACTTGCTTGAAAACCAATGTCATTGCGATGAAGTCCACTTAACATGTGGAATAGGGAAACAATACGCTATGAATGTCTCACAATACCTCCACCAAAGGTGAAACCCATAGAACGGAGGATGCGAGAACCGAATGTAGTGGTATGCACACGGCATGTAACCGCAATAGGCACATGCATACGTAAGAACATGCGAATAAGCCTAATAGGATTAGGAGCATCGGGAGCGGGAGCAAGCTCAAAACCGGCGGACACAAGGTCGCTGGGTACAAAAGCAACAAATTGTAAGTGAACTAGGAGCATGGATATGACTATCCACAATATGATGGTGATGTTGCAGGCTAGCAAGTTTTTTTGCGAGGGAGTGTATTATTGTATCCTTATCGTGAATGAGTGCTTGTAGAAGAGAATTTCACTTCTTGAGCGATCTATTTTCTTCCACAAATTTTACAATATCCTCCTAAAGTTCGCACACTTCGGAGAAAAACATATTGTTCTCATAATCCATGATAGATACAAGAATGCAACTCCCAAAAGTTTAGGATGTCGGACTCAACCGAAATTGTGTCCACAAGTGATTACAACACCCCTCCATATTTGACACTTTATAATGAGTGTGTGTTACAATATGGCACTTTAAAATTATAGTGTGATTCTCAAAATAAATATTTCCAATGGAAAGAGCACGAAAAAACAAGCACTTTTGCAAAAAATGGCACTCAAAACCAAGTTGCAAGTCTGGATCTCGAAAACCCCATAAATTGATTTTTTGGGTTTTTCTCTAGTTGACATGGACTTCAAGGCAAACTGTGCATGTCTCTGCAACAACAAAAAAACCAAAAAAACAACTGCCTCTAAAATGGTCAAGTTTACAGTTGATCTTAGGGTTTTCCCACCTTCCGGATCCAATAGAAGGCTCTGTTTTGCATAAAAACGCACGCAGCAACAAAATGCGACAAATCGCGAATATATGAATATACAAAAAAATTGTTTGCAAAATGAAACTTACAAATGGATGTCAAAAGCAATCTCCTGTTCTGATACCATAAAAGGAACGATAACCATATCGTACCAAGCTAATATCTCGATGCTAATCAAACACCACGATCAATAAGATTAAAGCAATTTGTCATAATAACTTTGCATAAACACTTGCAAACAAATGAGCAAAGCAATATCATATATTATTATGGAACTCAATGAAATACAATGAGAATGGACCTTGCTTATATAGGTAAGGAATAACAATCTAAGAACCAGTCAAGGTTGTAGATCAAGCCATAAATCAAGGAAAGAACTAGTCATCAAAGAACTAGTCAAGACCATAGATTTAGGAAAGAACTAGACATCAAGGATCTAGTCAATACCATAGATCAAGGAAAGAACTAGTCAATACCATAGATCAAGGAAAGAACTATACCTAACAACTAGATAATATCCCCCTAATATCTAAATAAATAAAAATAAATATCCACACACATAAGTGGGTGAGGATAAATACAATAAAGGTAAATAAAGTACCTAGGTGAACATGAGCTAAGGTAAACGCCTACTCTAACAAATTTTATGTAACAACTATTGTTATAGTGTTTGTATATTTTACGTATTTTGATAGTCTACAAGGTCATACTCTTTTTCATCATTTTGCCAAACACTTGATATGCAATGTCTATACACATGTGTTTGATAGACAAATCTATGAGATTTTACACATATATTCTCGAAATCATAGACTTTTATCCTGTAATCATTGTTCCCTTATATCAATATCAATATTTTACCCTTTTTAAGAAAGAGATTGTAGAAATCATATTTTGTTTTTGTTGCGAAATTATATTTTGTTTGTGTTGTATAATTTTTGTTGTAGAAATTATATTCATTCCCTCCTACTTTGATTACAACAACTCAATGAGAATATTACATTGTCACCCCTAATAAATGACAAATGAACACATTATTCTTACAAAATATATTCATTATATTGTATAAAACTGTGATATTAGATTTTATACAGAGCAAATAGATTCAATCACACATCCAACCAATAAAGAAGCTTCATACCAACTAACTTCACTTAACTCTACATTTGAGGATCTTAACCCAAGCCTAAGAATAATCCGACTGAGATTTTATTATAACTTTTCATAGAAGGGTGGGTCAAATCACAAAACTATTAAAAACCACTTGAAAAATATTTTCAATATTATACCCTCCAAATTTCATAACTTAACTCCTCAAAACACATGAGATATACTCACTTGACCAGACATGACATTTTGTCAAACAATTTGTGTGCATCCTTAGTCCAGCTAGGAAAATGCATCATAACTCAAAATTTATTAATCATCAAGGAAAGCTAGTGAAAACCCATCTGCAAAATACTATTATCCTCATATGATCCAAATTTCAAGTCATTTGGAGTTAAACTTAAAAAGTTATGTTAACTGGTTCAAAACAGGTCATCTAACTTTCACACACAGTCTTATCTTGCAAAACACAGCTTAATGTTTTTATCATTAAATCTATGAACAGAGCATATACATTCAAATGTCTCTATCATATTCTCCGAAACTCAAGAAACTCTACATTCTCGTTAACAATTCATAATGTTTATGCCAACAAGAAGATCTCATAACCATACAAGAAGGAGATTCATGCATAATGCCCAAAAATAGAGTTACCATAAAAAAATAAGTACAACCATACAAAGTTCTTGTTTCTTCGATTTTTCTCTTTCCCTTCCTCGAGGGATACTTCCTTTCTCATTCCTTAACTCTCATATATTCGAGTTTTATTTTGCATGTAACCCCATTTGAATTAGAATCGCCTTCAAGAGCCATGATAACTCATTATTGCTCTCCTTAGCCAAAATAGGCACTTTACAACATTTGTACACATGTAAGGACTCTTGTACCATCTAATTGACCTATGACACCACACACACACCCCTTAAACCTATAAAACAACCTTACAATACCTTATCAAGTCATAATCCTTTATTTTCACCCTTAAGACATTTGAACACAAAATGGAGGGAAAGATATGAATTTGAAAATTCAAATTTTGAGACTCCCTTAATCCTCTAACACATTCACCTTGATATCATATAAAGAAAATTTGAACTTTTGTAGTCTTTCACCGATGCCCCCGCATCAAGAGTTGTATGTGCTACGGGATCTATATCAAAGTAGGTTGTTTCTCCACTTAATACGTTGTTTTCTCAGACCTACATTTTTAATGTTTGTTTTGTCTGCCTAGTATTTTGAATCTATTCAAAGTTATTTCATTAAAGGTTTTTTTATAATTTCCAATTCATTCCTCATACTTGGATTACAACAGGTTCAACAACGTATTATGTTGTCACCCCTAATAAATGATGATTGAACACATTATTTTTACAAGATATAGCCATTATATTGTATAAAATTGTGATGCCAAAGTTTTATGTGCCCACATATCTATATCAAAGTAGGTTGTTGCTCCACGTAATACATTGTTGCCTCACTAACTCGCATTTTTAATGTTTGTTTTGCGTTGAATAACATTATGAATCTATTCAAAGTTGTTTCATTAATTTTTTTGTATAGTTTCAAGTTCATCCCCTCTTATTTTGATTACAACATTTCAACAATGTATTAGTTGTCACCCCTAATAAATGTTGATCGAACGCATTATTTTTACAAGATATAGTTAGTATTCATGTAGAGCTCCATGCCATTTCCATGCATTCATCATGTTATTAATAGTCAAAAGCATTTATACCATCTAGTTCATTGTTTTAGTGGTCTTGTTCTAGGTCAAGAATAGTTAAAAGCGCGAATTTGATCTCTCAAGCAATATATTAGCTCGCCAACACCATACCCTGCTCCTTCACCTTCAATATATGCCAATATAACTAATAAAGCAAACAAGTTCCTTCGAAGACTACCTTTTCTTTGCCTTACCTCTATACACCCTTTAGTAGATTCTTTGTCTTAGCTCCAATTCGGACCTATTTTGACCTCTCAACATTTGTTAGCTTCTCCTAACGTTTTACCCGCTTCAACATGAAACTACTCAACAAATGGTTAGGATCAAAGATTTCATCATTTTTCTTAATTTTACTCAAACTCGCCTTGACATGGCTCTTAAGAGCAATTCCTCTACAAGACTTGTGGCTAGACACATTCAGACACTCCCACAACAAGGTATAAACCATTTCAAGTACCCTTTAGGCTTGACAAGGTGTGTGTGTTTAATTTCAAGTCTCCACTCTTTGTCTTTTCTTCACAAATCTGCATTTTGCTTTCTAAGCCTATGAGTTCCTACTAACCCCGGTTCTAGGCACTTCCTTGTATATTTTCCTTCAAGTGAGGGTTCAAGACTAAACTCAAGCATTAATAGACATCCTTTATCAAGTTGTAATTGTGTGGCAAGATTCAAGTTCAAAGACCAACTCCAAGGGCGTCTTCCTTTGTTAACCCGACTCCTTTAATTAGATCTATTAAATTGTGACAACTTGAGGCGAGGGATTTGTAAAGATGGCTTGTGATTTATCCAATGAAATTCTATTACTTCAAATTCTCTTAATGTGCCTCGTCCTTGTTATTTCTTTTCAATCTGGGGTTGAATACCCCGATTCGAGCTTTCAAAACTAAACCCTAGCTCAAAACAAGTGTTAGCCCAAGAGACACATTTTTTGGTGTATCTTCCTCTCACCTTCGATTCAAAGCCCCAAATATTTTCTATAGGTTTATGTTGACCTCTTCTATGTTTCTAGTTTAACAAAGAAGCAAATCTCTTCATCAACTTTTACTTTTCTTAGCATTCCTAATACCCCTGTCTAGGTCACATAGTCATAGTTCAAGCTAATAGTTTACCTCTCGCTTTTACTCTCCATTCCTCAAACCTTTACAATGACTTTGTATGCATAAGAGATCAACCACATCTTCCTTCCCGTGGTAAATAGTTATTCATTCATGTGTGTTCCTTCATAGTATTGAGTCTTCCTCGGTTCACACACTTGTTCCACAGATCACGCTTAAGACATGTGCATTCAAAAACACAAAATGATCTACTAATATATATTGGTGAAAGTCACGCAAACCATCCTTGATACAGCAAGTCTATTTGGTAAGACAACTTCATGTAAGGAATCGAGATTCAATGATTCAAACCTTTGCGAGATCGCAGATTGGTTAGTGAATACAATACAAATTGCAGAGAGTATACTAGTTCAACTTGTATCTATTCTTCCGAGATAACTCGTTAAATTTCTCATACACATACTCCTAGATAGCTTTCAACATCAACACATCATCCTTTCACTCCCAAAATACAAATTTGCACGAACAACAATGTAACTCGGTCATTCATATGCCAAACAATGAAATATCATAATAGATTGTGGACAACATACAAAATTTCATGTTCTCTCGCATTTCTCTCCTTCCCTTCCTCGAGGGATGATGACTAACACACTCCTACTCCCTCCTATATTCGAACTCCTCCATGCATGCACCTACTTCTTAACTCATAATTGCCCCCTATGACTCACTATGACCCTTAATCTTCCCTAATTGACTCACCTACTCCATATACTCAGATATTCTCCTTTCTTGTAACTTCTTTTTGCGGTGTAATCGACTCATTTGACTCATTACATACCTTTTCATTACTAGGGAGGCATTTTTACAATATTCTTGACAATTTAAGTGACCCTATACTCCCTATGACCCATTACCACACAAACTAACTCACTCCTCAACTAAGCACTCTCATCCTTTAGTTTGAAATTTGAATTTCAAATTAGAGGGAACCTTAGATTTTGAAAAATTGAATGACTTAATCCTCTTTCATGAACTCGTGATATAACAAGATAGGAAATTTCACAAATTGACATTCTTATGATGATACCCCATGCATCAAGTCTATTGTATAGAACTATGATGCCAAAGTTTTATGTGCCTACATGATCTATATCAAAGTAGGTTATTGCTCAACGTAATATGTTGTTGCCTCAACGACATGCATTTTTAATGTTTGTTTGGAGCTCGCATAGTGATATAAATTTATTTAAATTTGTTTCATTAATTTTTTTAATAGTTTCCAATTCATTCTCTCCTTCTCTTATTATGAAAATTAAATCACCCATAATAAATGATGAACAAACACATTATTCTTACACGATATAGTCGTATAATGTATAAAATTGTGATGCCAAAGTTTTGTGCTGCAGGATCTACATCAAAGTAGGTTATTGCTCCACATAATGCATTGTTGCCTCACCGACCTACATTTTTAATGTTTGTTTTGCAGATCGAATAATATTATGAATCTATTCAAAGTTGTTTCATTAAAAAAATTGTATAATCTCCAATTCATTCCCTCCTACTTTGATTACAACAAATTCAACAATGTATTACGTTGTCACCCCTAATAAATGATGATCAAACACGTTTTTTTACAAAATAGTCAATATATTGTCTAAAACTATGATACCAATGTTTTATCTACCTACATGATCTATATCAAAGTAGGTTGATCCTCCATGTAATATGTTGTTGCCTCACCGACGTGCATTTTTAATGTTTTTTTGCATTGCATAGCATTATAAATCTATTAAAAGTTGTTTCGTTAAAAAAAAATCGTATAATTTTCAATTCATTCCCTTCTACTTTGATTACAACATTCAACAACGTATTACGTTGTCACCCCTAATAAATGATGATCGAACACACTATTTTTACAAGATATAGTTAGTATATTGTATAAAACAATGATGCCAAAATTTTATGCCTACATGATTTATATCAAAGTCGGTTGTTGCTCAATGTAATACATTGTTGCCTCAACGACATGTGTTTTTAATATTTGTTTTGCATTGCATAGCATTATGAACCTATTCAAAGTTGTTTTATTCAAAAAAATTGTATAATTTCCAATTCATTCCCTCTTACTTTGATTACAACATTTCACAACATATTACGTTGTCACACCTAATAAATGATGCAAGTTTCAATCTTTTTACAAATTATTGGCACACTTCACATCTCAAGATTCTTGAGAAACTTTGAAGAGCATAGGCATGTTATTGTGAATTATTAAAATATTGAATGTTGTAAAAGGTAAATAAAATCAACACCACATGTATGATTAAGCAAAACATCCAATGATCACTTTTAGTTTTGTCAACCCATCTCAAAAAGACACCATTTGTTCCTTTCTTTTAGGGAGTATGTCTAGATTACACGTTGGCATCTCTAAGTTTAATTGATCTTTTATCTTTATAATTTTTACACTCTCCATAGGTCGAAAGTAAGTAATATTTAAGTACTACTCATCCGTAAAATCCATGAACATCACTAGAGGCAACTCTTTAGGTACATCTTTTGTCATACATTATAGTCCTCTTGGTTGAGATAATTCTCTACTATGAATTGACATAGAACACATTCATAAACAAGCTTACTTTTTTACTCTCAAGATCATAGTTTATTTTATCTTGATATTGTAAAAAAATTGCATGTTCTATGATTCACACATTAAGGTGAAAAATATGTGTAAGATATACTCTAATATGTGGTATATTTTATGTAATTTTTGTAAACATTATTAACATAATACTAAACAGAATATTGTCGTTCATTTTAAGATTAAAGGTAGACTATAAATAATCTTAAACATGAACATGAATTCACTCTTATCGTAGCAATCACTAGGAAATAAATCGCAAAAATGAAATAGAAATCGAGAATTGTTTTGTTGCATTTATAATCTAAAAGCAACCAAATAATATTCCCATCTACACTTACATCTCCATCATTCATCACGAATACAAATTACATGTTTGCCATCATTTTTACAATCAAACAACCCCACAAAAGCTATTTGTGCATTTTCGGGGCCTTCAACAATATCTTCAATGTAAAATATATTCCTTTCTTTGATATAATGCATCACAATCTCAAGAAATTGAGGATATAAGTGCAAGTAATCAGATCTGAATGAAAGCTTCTCAACACGCCAAAGTAATCAATAATATATTATATATAAAGCGTTTTTGTTATATATATAAAATGTCTAGAGCAAAACAAAGATTGTTATTATGTAGAATTTTGGACAACTATTTGTTACAATTTACAAGATTTGTTATATAATAGTTTTGTGACAAAAAGACCACATAATTATTTTGAAATAAAGATGTATAAGCTTGTATATTATATTAATGAAAGTGGCCAAACTTCTTACATTTTACAACTCATGTCAAACGCAGAGCCAAAAGAGAGTTTTGGCATAAAAATGGCACTTGGATATGCATTTGCCATAGTTTTATCATTAAGGAGAAAAACCATAATATTAAACTTGATTTTCACTTTGACATAACTGAGTATCTTGACAAGTATTTTCCAAGCAATGATACAATTTATGGTAATAACACAACATCAATGAATAAAAGTTGAGAATTCTTCGTTGTTTGTTAATAGCAATGGAGTTTCGTGCTTCGATCCATCCTGGATTTTTCTTTTATTTCCTTTCATATCATCGTGCATAAGGCGTGTGAACTAAAACAACACTCTTAATACCCTTCAATCTCTTTCCTGATATGTTTACAACCAATAGGCATATCATTAAATAAAACTATGCAAACATAAATTATAAAATAAGTTTATCAAAATTATAATTAAGATATTGTGTGGTCACTTGTTGGGAAGAATGGATTATTTAAAAGTTGCATCTCACTATCGCCTTCACTATTACGTTTCTACAAAAATGGAGTATTTATGCAGACCATTTCCTACATTAACTTGAAAAACACAACAATATTTTTATATTTGACTCATAGAAGAAATTAACAATGTAAATCTTAGTTCACGATACTTACTAAATCGGAAGACACATGAACCATATTATGTATGGATTGCATGGAATCAAGAACATTGTATATGAATTTTATGTTTTTTAACTCCATGTTTTTTTTTGTTCCTCTTCATTTTACAAACAATCAATTCATATAAATACCACATAATAGAATTAAAGAACATGATTTTTTAAATGAAAGAAAGATATAAGTAAAATGATTTTGGGGTAAGGGAAGCTCATGTAACAACTACAACAATCAAGTACGGGAAGCCAAGTTGGTATGAATGTTACATAGTTTCATCTTGAATAATATGTTTTCATTATCTAAAATATTATATGCAAAAATGCACATGTGCCGACATCCACTAAAACTTAATTCTATGTGTTAAAGCTGGTGGAAAACAATTTTGAAAGATAAATTCAGAGAGGAATACTACATAAGAATGCAATGGAAGGAAATGTTGGTGAACTTGGAGATGTTGAACTAAAAGAGAGAAAAAGGTTGAAATTTGAAGATGGTGTATGTAGTTCAATCCTGTATAGGGAGGTAAGGGGACATTTAAACATTAGAATATAAAGGAAAATCCTAAAGTTTTCTTCTTTTCATTGTGTCATTAGAGAGAAAAATGTTGAAAGTTGAAGATGGTGTATGCAGTTCAATCGTGTATAGGGAGGTAGGGGGAAATTTAAACATTAGACTAGAAAGGAAAATCCTAAAGTTTTCTTCTTTTCCTTGTGTCACCCATGCACGGTAAAAAATGAATATGAGCTCTCACAATTCCATTGAATAATGAAATAAATAATGCATCATTGATATAGTCAATCAATTGGAAAAAAATAATGTACATCAAAACATAATGTTACCTCAATTGCAACATTGTCATCTGAATATTCATTCATCCGCTGCAAACATGAAATAATGGATAAGTATACTTATAGTGGAGATAAAATCAGAAGTGTGCTAGAAACAAAGTAACATCAACAAACATACAAATTAATACACCTTTGTTTTTTTCCATCCTCATTCTCGTTAATTGCCTTCAAGCAATCTTTAAACCGAGATACAATATGCCCTCTTTGATTCACCAATAGTATTTGCCTCAATATGTGGAAAGTGCAATGGAGCATCATCTAAATATGAATCTTCTATTCATATGACAATGCAATCCCTTTCTAAAGACCGTCCATGGCATTTTTTTCCTAGTTTAGTTGCATGAATTTTTGCAATGCCAACCTTTTTACATGGTCAAGCTCTAGGAACATAAAACTTCCTCTCCTATTGTGAATTCATAGGCAGCCATGTCCTTCACCTCATTCGTTGGTTTGACCACTTCCACCTCAAGAAATTTGGGAAAATCGATCACCTCAATCGTTGGATCAACCATATTGTTTCCTTTATGATCCTCTTTGTTGATTTTTTCTTTATCATGCATATCATTTCCCTCACTTTCCTTTGTTCTAAAGGAAATAGGTGTTATTTGTATAGGCGTGTCATGTACCCATGCACTGAAGTGTATAGTTTAGCATTATTCTCTTCCTCGTCACCCTAAAATAGTAAAACCCAATTTTCAAGTGCAACAACATAATAATGAATTAGAAAATGAAAGATGTAGTAATAAATGCCAACTTAAAAATATAGAAAACACAACTCACATTATTAATTTACAACCCTACCTTGTTTTCCATTGGAATTTTGTTTACATTCTTTTGTCGTATCAGATTTTTCCAACCAATTTCATTGTAATCATATTCATGCATTCAAGTCATCAAACTTATTAGACTCATATTTAAACAATATTTCAACAAGTTAATACATGGAAAATGTCACTTTATTATTCCAATAATGTTGCTAATGTTTTCAATGAAAGCTTGTTTCCTTACATGATCAACATTAATGGCTTCTTCTTGGATATAATCCTACACAAATGAAAAGTTATAGTAATTTAAAATAGCATACTAAGCAATGTGAATGAACAAAATTAAAAAAAAAAATTTAATAAAAATGGTAAATACCTCGTCCTTTTCTCTATTTAGGTCAAAATTTGTATAGTTGGTTTTCATCAAATCCATTTTATATTGCATCGTTAAAAGGTTTTTTCCTTCTTTCCTCCCTCTTTTCTACACTATCATACTCCTCTGCGCAAGCTCGAAAATCAAATCTTTAGCTTATTGGCTAAAGGATGAAAAACTTTGCACCTTTTCTTCAACACAATAACGTTCAATTAACCTAGATTTATACATGTATTTATAATTAGTCAAATGGCAATCAACATTTCGCTTTTCAACCATTTTTGTACAGATTTTTTTGTTTTCATTTGATACTTTTTGGTTGCACGTTTACCACTTACACCTATGTAATGGAGAGAGTCCATTGTGATCATGGAGGCACCGATAGTTGATATCTTTCAAAAGCCATTTTATTCCTTGCATTTCATAGTTGCAACAAGGAAAGACCATGCATTTGAATCTGCCCCTCTTTCCCATTTCTTTTAGAATTTTACATTCTGCAAAACTAATTAACATCCAATAATTAAATAGTTTATGAGTAACAATTTGTGTAGGAAAATCATACAACCCTTTAGTTGAAATTATTATGAAAACTTAAAAATATATGGACACTAAAAGAACAACAATTTAGAAAATCCTAATAAATCTAAGACATGAAAACATAATTTGAATACAAATAAAAGTGTTATATTCATGCAAAACAAAATTTTTAAATAAAACTACTTACTGATCTTTGATGTTTGCATTCATTGGTTGTTTTATGGCTTGGACCAGGCACCCAATACTCATCTTTATCATCCTCCTCTACTTCATAATCTTCATCATTCTGGTCACTATTGTCATCTATGTTTAGTTCCATGTCAAATTCTTCTTCAACATGACTATCCTTACCCTTTTCCTTTGTAAAATCTAAATGCCCTCTTGTTTGATCAACAAATATATTTTCTTCTCTAATGTCTTCAACGTTAATCTATATTTTTGTAGTAAATCGTTCTCACAAAAGAAAACATAAGCAAAAATTAAAAAGCAAAAAGGAAAGAAGGCACGTGAAACAATTTGATAGAATGCCTCAATGAAATATGATCTCACGAAATACCAATTATTGCATATTCAGATGACAGGTTTGTTGAAGTGGACATGGTAAGCAATGGTCAAGCAATTGTATTTGGCAAGTATAAGGACAATAATTTGCTTCCAAATTTCGTTTGGACATTTTGTCAAATAGTTAGCATCATGCTTCATTTTATTCAAAACCACAAGTTTATAACTAAAGTTCTGAATGCATAAATAGCTCAAAATTTGCAGTGTTGTTTGTGCATGCGTAGGAGTGAAAAAATCCTTGTTCACAATTTGTGACCACATTTCAGTTTACGCATTTTGACAAGCTATTTACGTGCATTCTAGACACTTGATTTCATTGAGACATTTTATCAAACATTTTGCATACATCCTTCACCCCTCCACAATTTGTCAAACAAGTTACAAGAAAGTTTTGAAGGGTAAAGCAATCCTACTTTACTATGGCTTTTCAAACAAGGGCAATGCAAAGCTAAGATGAGTAGGACAATGTAAAGCACAAGAAAGATCTCAAAATGGTTCTCTGCAAATTTCATTCAATTTATTCTCCTCTGAATCCTTTTACCAAATTCACATTTGGAATGGCTAGATAATTTTCATTTGCCAAGAACATGAAGCACAGGCACAATCTTCTCAACACCAAAGCACTTGAACTACAGACACAATCTTCTCAACACCGAGGCACTTGAACTACAGGCACAATCAACTAGAGCAGACAACAAAATTTATTACAAGCACAATCATACTAGAGCTCCATTGTAAAGTTTATGGTAGACAAAGTAAACAATTACAGGCACAATCATACTTCAGTTAGTATGATTGATTTGTTTATTCCAAAGAATGAACCCCCAAAATGAATGAGAAGAACAGAGAATGAACAGGTAAAATGTGTACAAACCTCCAAAAGTCGTCTCTTGCCATTTTTTTGAGCAGGTTTAGAATTTTTGGTGTTCCCAGCTATGCCTCTCCCACAGAGCATCGTCTTCTCCCTCTTCACTTCTAATAAGTTACCATCATGGATATTCGGCCATGTTTTTGGCTTGGCTCTACGAACAAGGGAGGGTAAATGGATTTTTCCCTCTTCATTACAGAAATTACTTTTGAAAATAGACATGACAGTTTTGAGTTGACAACGATGTCACTGATATGATGGCCTACCAACTATCAGCAAATATCACAGTGGGTGGACGGAAAGAGGTGAGGGAGACAAGAGGAGACGGAAATAGTTCAAAAGTCAGTGATCAACTGCCACATAGATGGAATGCCATGTCACGACTCCCTCAAACATACGTGAGGGATAGGCACCACATCTCGAGAGTCCCCAATCCAAGATTCTATACTTCATTTTCCCAGAATTTGGATTCAAGGCTTCCTTGCACAAATAATACAAGTAAGACTATCTTACATGAAAAAAACAATTTGGTGACTAGAAAATTAAAATTTCCAACTAAACTAATTCATAATAACATGATGAGATCCAACCCTATGTCAAGTTTCACATCATTTGGAGGTTTTTTTAGAGCTATTTAATTTTTACATATGACCATTGTTTTAGCAGTTTGTATGCAATTGTAGTTTCATGGGTGATTTGTGTAAACACTAAAGAGTTCGTGATTGATAAAGATTTGGATAAAATCCAAAACCCTTCTTTAAAATGTCTTTTGTTAGATTTATCATTTCCATCATACTTACCCATTTAAAGGTTTGTTTCAGAGTTGCAAAGGCAAGTAGGACTCCATACAAAAACATTGAAAACAATCATGGAATTGAATTACAAAGAGATAGTGATGTTTCTTATATGTTTATTTGATAATCCCATTGGATCACATTCATTGGCCCTGTACCGGACGAGATTGCATCTGCTATTGTTATTGACAAGCATAGATTCCATGACAGCAGCCAAAAAATCAATAACAGCATAGGCAGAAATCTAACTGACAATGTCTAAGAATTTTGAAGGTTACAATGTTCCAAAAGATCAGTTTGTTTGAAAAGGAAAAAAGTTTGAAATTTTGAAAAAGGTTTTGTTATGTTCAAAACACACAATTTATATATCTTTAATTAACCAAACTAATAATAAATATCAAGTTTATTAAAAATATTTACATTAAAAAATTATAAACCATGCATTTTATATAATAAAATCTTTATTTTATTTTTTAAATCTAGGTATTATATATATATATATATATATAGGAAAGGGCCCTCGAGTCACAATAAAAGGAATTTTAGCTCCAACTTGGAAAGACAAAAGCGCATTGGGTTCATAAACTAGCACTAGCACCAAACAAAGGTGCAATGATTACATTGATAGCCAAAATGAGGGTTCTTCCCAATTGACATATTATGTTAGTGAGAGGGCTACTTCCATTGCAACTTCAGCCCTACTAGCGTAAGGGTCATGATATATTAAGAGTCATATGTTGCCACGAACTCAGTCAGCCAACCAACCAAATGTTGGATTAAATTTTGAATTGAATGAGGAATTTTAAAGTCGTGGACAAAATTCCAAGATGCATTAAGGATAAAAATCCAATTGCGGTAGTAAAAGGAGAAGAAGGCCTAGCAAACAAACATATTCATCCAGCAACCCTTTTTTCTTTCTCTTGTTTGTGGGGAACTGATTGATTTTTTTTTGTGCATGTACTACAATCGTAATAGTCCATGACACCACTTTGTTTTGAGGGATTTTGTCAAACAATTATCGTATATTGTACATGCTTATCATTGCATTCTATGAGATGACAAATCTTTGAGGCATTTTGTTGAACAATTCACATGCCTCGTACATACTTCCAAATCTTTCATATCGGACATTTGCTTGTTGAATTTTGTTAAATAGTTGACGCCTATTAAGGATGACATGTTTTGTGCATATACTGCAACCATGGCACCACCAGCACCTCTCCCAAACACACCTAAGCCAACATGCCACACGAGATTGTTGCCTCACCCAACTCACAAAGTTCCCTCCACAAGCAAAACCAAAGGCACCCTTCTTTTGTTCTGCATAGAGCCCAAGGTAGGAAAGGATCTTGCAAAGGAACCACAATTTTGAAGCATATAGATGCCATTCCGAACATTTGATGGATGTCCATACACTGTTCCAAAGCTCTTATTTTGCCTCAAGTTAGAGTATGCCCATTAGAAGTAGATTGAATAACAATGCACATTTCAACATAGAATTTTATCAAACAATTCTCGTGGCTTGTGTATGCATCCACTTCTTATCACTTGTAACTACAACATCGATAGAAAATCACTTTCTATCATGCTTTAATAGATGTTCATACCTTGTTCGAAAGTTGGGAGTATGTGTGGTAGAAGTCGGTTGAATAACAATGCACATTTCCAATGTTGCAATTATAATTTAAAAACATAATCTAAAATCTTCCCCCTTTGCTTAATTTTTACAAAATTGTCAAGATTATTATTAGCTTAAAATATCCTTTTTGTCACCGATCGGTTTTAAGTATTGTTTACAAGAACTTTTGTGGAAAACATATTGATTAAACAATCGAGCACATTTTGGAATATTTTCTCGTGAGGTTGAGATTGGTGGTGGACGGAGCTACACATTCTACTCACAACATACAAACCCCCTATAAACTCTTCTATTTGTAATCAATTACTAAATACCGACAAGAAAAACCTCTCAAGAATAAGCTATTATGGCGACTGCTGCATGTGAAACAATTTGTAAGACAATTCACATGCCTTGTATATACTTCCACATTTTTCATTCTTATCAACCAATCATTCCAAACTACAACATTTGTCGACAAAACCTTTTCTATAATTCTTTGATGAATGCACACACCCATTTTTAAAGCTCCCAAGTTGGCACAAGGTAAGAGGATGTTTGTATAGGTTGCACAGGTCGGCTTAAAATCCATTTGTTAAAAATTTTCTAAGCCCTTCTCAACAACCTCATTTTACGAATATCCTAAAATCATTGCATTCTATGAGATGACATTTACCCGAGGTATTTTGTCAAAAAGTTCACATGCCTTGGACCAATGGGGCCGTGTTGCTCGAATGGGCTTGGAGTTGTTACTTGTCATGCAACCACAATAGATGAATTGAATTTTTTTGAAAAAAATGTAATGGAATTTGGTGGTTGTCAATGCGATGAGTAAATTCACTCATCTTCAATGGCATCCCTTGCATGAAGCTCCCACTCGCTGCCATATTCCTTCGATTGGAAACCCCGTGTCCCTCCCTCCACTTAACCCTATTTCTCTCCCTCCGACCACAACAATTATCTCACGGAACTTAAGGCATCAAATGTGATTCCAAGCTTAGCCCATACCCAATAAATAGAGGAAGCCTTCATCACCAATAATAACTTTGACCATGGCCATTATCAACCCAATTTTCGCTCATTTACTTAGGCAAAAACAAGCTCACATAATCCCGACCCATCTTTAACAAATTCTAAAAGTGTCTTCATCATATGATATTTCAAAATTGCAATGAGCTTAGATTTTTTCCATGCCCAGATGGAAAAACAGAAGGCCCTTAGGAATCCATTTGGGGTCGCTATTAAAGGACAATCCCTGGATATTTATCTTTAGATATGTTGGTTGTCAAATAAGGACTTTAATCAAACCAACAATCAGGGGACAAAAAGTCCCTCCTCTTTAATGGGAGAGGTTCCCTTATTGAAAGCAAAAACTATTCACAAATGTACAACGTTTAATTTCAAAGAGGAACTACGATATCATGAAAGTGTTTAAAATGACAGATTATCAATACAAAAGGACAGAAGAACTAAGGAATGGAAAAGGTAGAATAGCATTCTCAGGAATAATAGATAGCAAAATAATTCCTTATATATGCTAGACTAGGATAGTATAGAACATAATCATTCGCATTAAAACCATCAGATGTTATTTCACAGGCACAAAGTTCCAGAGATGACATCCACAAGAATACAAAGCTTCTTAATGCAAAATAGATTAACGATTCAATAATTGTTAATAGATAAGAAGGAATGAGTGAGCGCAGATAGAAATAGAAAGGGAAACCTTCTTGTATTAATAGTTTTTGACTCTTTTACACTTTCAAAAATAATCAGAGTTCCAACCCCTTAGAATAGCGTGGAGAGCTCATTATATAGCTTACAAATTCGTTACATTTGGTAACCGTTTCTTTTAACTAAAAGATTAATTAAGGAAATGCACAATACAATATCCTTAATTAATTACAAGGATCTCAACACTAAAAATAGAAGAAGAGAAAGAGGAGCTAGAAGAAGAGACATCCGATTATGGCTGAGGAGGGCCCACCGATTTGAGGATCCAATATCTGAATTTCTTCAATGCTTCTGCTATTTCCATGCCTCTTGGAATTGTGGTGTTGGCAGTGGCATGAGTCCAAGTGCCTAGACATTTCTCCATATCTTTATCGAATTCGGTATGCTCCAGGTATTCTTTATTGGCCTCGACAATGGCAGATTCAAGAGAGAAAATGTCCTTAATCTTCTCTTTGGTAATTGACTCCTCTCTGAACAAGTCATCCTTGACAAATGTTCTGAACTGAGCTTTGATTTCTTAAAGAGAGAAAGGAATGCCTGAAATTTCATCTTCAAGTTGGCAAAGTGGATATCTTTAAAGGCAAATGAAACACAAGTTTTAAAGGACTCTCCTTTTTGCAATACGTTCTTTAATTCTCCCAGTGCTTCTTCCAAAACCTTCATCTTCCATTCGACACTGAAAATCCATGCCTTTGACAAGTTATTCTTGGCATCATCAAATACATTGTTGACCAACAGATCTTCTCATTAGTTTGGCCCATTAGGCGAAGATCTATAATCAACTACTCAGAGCTTGACTCTTTATCCATAGCTTTGATTGAGGAAGTGAGTCTCTATTGTAGATTCATCATGTTCTCGTTGGTCTTGAAGGCTTCCTCACCGAAATTCAAGCCTGCTTTATAATCATGCCATCTACCATGGCCTCAACAACCTTCCCATAAGTAGAATACTTATGTATGTCTTTGATGCTCTGAACTTCATCCTAGCTGAGAATCATGGGGGGTGGAAGAGCAACCAGTGGGGCAAGATCCAAAACCTTATCTTTGGCCAACAATGACTTGATAAAGTTGGAAAGAACTTGGTTCTATTCTTCCAACTGTTCTATGGTCTGCTTGCCCTTCTCCACTCGTTCAATAACCTTTATTATTGTTTCCTGAAGGTTATGAACCTCACTTTCAGGAGTGGATTCTCCCATTGGGATTCTAGAAAGCTCTAAATCAGAGACCAAAAGATCATGCTCTGCCTTATCAACCTTGGGCTTTGCAACCTCCAAGAACTATTGGCCCTGAGCATCAATTACTAACCTTGAATTGGTCTTGGCTCTCTTTCTTTAGAGGGGAGGGGCAAGACCAACGGAGCTGCCACAATCAAAATCTAGCCTGTTAGACGAGAAGAAGATTTTCTCTTCTTCTTTATCAACCAAGGGCTGCACCCAAGCAAAGGTAGAAGAAGAAGAGGAAGGAACAAGAGGCCCAAGAGCAAGTGAACTCATGGCACTCAAAGTATTAACCATTGTTGCCTCCAGTAGAGAAGTACTTGAGACCTCAGGAACTTCCTTTGCAGAGGAGTGGTATACTAGGAGGTTCAGTACTTGGCACTTCTTTTCCTTCTTCAATAGTGATTTCAGGAGCGAGGATCTGGCACTTCACCATCATCACTTTCACTAAGAACAATAATGTTCTCCAGCCCTGAAGGCAATTCTGACCGCTCCGGAAGAGATTCTTCATCAATTGGTTCTTGCTTAACCTCTTTAATCTTCTTTTGATACACTTGAGTGGAAGGAGTAGATGATTCAGGGTCTTTTATTAAAGAAGGGGTTTGCTCGGGTACCTCGATCTTGGTTGTATGTGCTTCCTTCCACCGGTGTGAAATATCTCTGGAAGATCTACCCTGATTCTTCTTGAGCTCACGAATTTTCCTGTCGAACCAAACCTTAGTTCTTACAAGAATAGGGGCAATAATCTCAACCAAATCATCTTTTTCTTTCTTGTACCAATCCAGGTTTTCTAAAGGAGTGTGTTTGATTGATCTTTCATATTCGAAGGACTGTGAGTCCTCATCATCATCCTTAAGCCCTTCAGGAACTTGGTAGAGATTGAGATCTGCAATTTGTTGCAGAGAGAGAGTCTGCCATAGTGCCTCCTTCTAGCTTCAAAATCATCGCACAATCAGCCCAAAGTAATCCTAAGTGTCGGCTTATGATGATAAATTATCCCGAGGTTACGATCAATAAACTTCTTGAGATCAAAACAAGTCACGGTGCAAGAAATGGACAAAGAGAGGAGCAATAGCCATTTCGTGTTTTCGGCATCAGAGTGTTTTGCATGTATAATTTCCCAAGGAGATAGGTAAATGAAGACCAAGTGATCTTCTTGTCTTTGCAGTTACGTGTAGTTTATCAAGCTATCTACATACTTCAACGAGCCATTTTATCATTGAAAACATGTGGAGCTTGAGGGGCTTATTTTCATACCCAACCAACCCGATGTATGAGAACCTTACAAATTGGATGAAGAAAGCCCCATACTTATCTATCGAGTCATAACTTCATCGAAAAAATCTCTAGTAGTGTCACCCTCCAAGAGTCTTACAATATACATGGTGAAAGCATCATTGACCCTTATGAAATTGTGGTTACTAGCTTGAGGGTAAACTAAGGGCGTATATGTGTAGATAGGTTCATCGTTTTTGCCTTCCATCCAAACCACTCTCCGGGACGCAAGGCTAGGGTATACATGAGATAAGAAGTCATATAAAACTTCTTAGTCTGCTGAACACTTGACAATTGCTCAGTCAAATTCATACAAACAATTTCGGCCCAGTTTATGTTCTGCTTGCCCTCGCAGATGATGTTTATAAAGGGGCACATCCAGAAATGAAACTCATTGGTGGAGGGCAGTCCCATGATACGGGCGAGCAAAATGATAAAATTAGACAGCTCCTCATTGAAATCAACCCTGAATAATGCTTTGGAGAGTCGGGACGCTCCCTTCTTAGGGTTCTTTAACCATGATTTTGCTATCCGTGCCTTGTATCTTTCACTGTCTTGGTCAAACAGGGTCTGAGCTTGAGCACGAGTGAGAACGATGGAATCTTCAATCTCTGGAATGCGTAGGGCAGCAGCAATGGCAGCAGCATCCAGTTTAGCAATTAATTCCCCATGCACATTAGTAAGTTCCTTGGTATTTGAGTTAAAATGGGCTCCCAAGCAAGCACAAGGTGTCGGCACCTTTGCCTGCAGAGATGGGAAAACCAACCGCGTACGCAATTCCATCCTGACAAATCATTTGGGCCATGGGAGCAAGGTTGGCGCATGTTAGTCTGCCCCAAAAATCTCCAAAATCTAAATGTCGAACCTCACTATCCCCAATATTAGGTATAGAGGTCTCGAGAGGTGACAGATGCTCCTGCCCTTGAAACTTGATCTTCATTTTTGCAACGCCTGAGGAATGACCTTCCAAGATCAAATCCGCGATGAAAATGCAAAGGGACACAGGGAAACGAACAAATGTCTTCAATTACAAGGATTCGGGCAAGAAAAAGTAGGCGAGCAATGTAACAAATGCATAGGTAGTAGTCCCTTTAAATAGTCATTTAGGAGAGAGAAGGTCATTAATGAGCATTAAATACACCTTGCACCAACTCAAAAAGATGAGACGCGGGAAAAGCAGAAAAAACTGCCCGAACGGTCCTTGGGACATTAGGGACACGAAGACACAATCCGGCTGACACGGGCGATGTGGGCCAAATGAGCACGGCGGTCGAGGAATCGAGACGCGAGGGACGCGAAGATGCGATTCGGCCGATGCGAGCGATGCGGGGAATCGGCGAATAGGAAGCCCGAACGCATTTGGGATAGATGAGACAAAAGTACGCAAAGAACCCGATGCAGGCAATCGGGAAATGGAAGTCTGGGCAAACTTGGGACAAATGGGCCAAAAAGTTCCGATAAAGCCAAAAGACAAGGATATGCGGGGAAATCGGCCGATCGAGCGAACAAAAGGTTCAGAGGTACTTGGGACATGAGGGACAAAAATGTCCAACAAACCCATAAATCACCAAAATGACTCCAATAAATGCGAATTTTCACCATCTCTTCGAGTTTTCACTTCACTAGAACATTACTAAAGGGTGCCAACTCAAAATTTTCAAAATTCTAACTTTCAAAAGAGGGGAAATTTTGAGAGGACAACAACTGCTCTTTCTGGGGATGACTTGACTAGATCAGAAGAACGAGGCAAGACAAGAACTCAAGAAAAACTCAGGGGAAGAGGACCAGTGCCTTATCCATTGGGCAAATAGAGTCAAGGGCAAACCAATACAGAAGGCAACACAAAAACAAGGAAAAACAAACAAACAAAAACAGGGAAAAGCAAAAACACACTATACACAATATACAAAGGACCTCCTATTCACCTAGGACTTGAACAATTTCAGGTATTGCCCACTATAAGGAAGTGGGAGGGAGGATCCATCCATGTAATCAAGGTAGAAGGAATTTTCACCAAAAAAGTGCCTGATTCTGAAAGGACCAAGCCAAAGAGAATCAAACTTACCATGGCTTCCTCGAGGTTCATGTCTTTTATCCCATAGCAAAACAATGTATCCAACTTTGAAATCTCTAGATCTGGATTTCTTGTCAAATAAAGATTTCACCTTCGTTGATGGGAGATATTCTATCAAAACCTGCGACTGTCTTCATCTAGCTTATGCTGAGATACATGATCCTTTTATCCAAAGAATCACTTTGGCCCCGGTGTCCTCAATAGCCTTCATCAAATACAAAGTGGTAGTTTCACTTGTCCTTTGGTAGTTGGGCTTCCACACCATACACTACTTGAAAAGGAGACATCCCAATTGCTCTTTTGGGTGTAATCCTATCTAGCCCAGAGAGCATCATAGAGCTTCTTGTGCCAGTTCCTCTGAGATTCATTAACAAGTTTTCTTACAATGGTCACCAGATTTTTGTTTGTTGATTCTGCTTGGCCATTCCCTTGAGGATAGTAATCTGAAGAATGAGCAAGGGAAATCCCATATCCATAGCAAAAATCCATCATCTCAACAGAAGAAAAATTTGAAGCATTATCAGTCACGATCTTGTTTGGTACTCCAAACCTTATCAAGATGTTCTCTTTGATGAAATTACATACTACCTCTGAAGTGGTACTTTTAACTGGGATAGCTTCTACCCACTTAGTGAAATAATCTGTGGCAATCAACACATGAGTATGTCTTGCACTTGAAGACGGGTTGAGTGTTCCAATGAAATCCAAACCCCACTTTGTTGAAAGGGTTCTTCAATCACAACTGGTTTAAGTGGCAAAGCGGCCAACTTTGGTCTACCTCTGAAAAGTTTGACAAGCTTCACATTTATCAACCCACCTTGATGCATCCTTAAACAAAGTAGGCCAGCGTGTACCTCGCACGAAGAATTTTGTGAGCAAAGTGACGGTAGATGAGAAATGACCTCCACAAGCTTGGTCATGGAAGGCTAGAAAAACTTCTTACATTGCTCTTTGTCAACGCACTTCAAGAATCTTCCATACACTCCCGTTTGAACAAAGCATTTTCCCATAACACGTCTTATGCTTTGACCTTAGCTTGATAGCTCTCTTCTCCTTGGCGCTTAAGTGAGATGGACATTCACCATAGGTGAGGAAGTGAGCAATGTCGGCGTTAGTTCATCCGTTGAGTGAGAAATAGAACAATAGGAACATCAACCTCATCCTTAGGCAATTCATGACCAACTCCTTCAGCAATGAGTTCACACAGGCCTTTACCCCGAACTAGTTTAGTTGGTCTGATGTCAATATCATATTCCCCGGACCTTTCTTTACCCAGTTTCCTCTCTTAGTTCCAAATTCTTGTTGTCTAAGAATAGACTTGATGGTTGTATCGGCACCAAAGCACCACAAAGTGAGAGTTAAGGATGTAGAATCAAAACCGCTAACAGCCTTTAACCACTGCAAAAGCATGTTTCTCCATCATAGTGTACTTCAACTCGTGATTTTTAAGAATATAACTCATGAATGCAATTGGGAGCCTGTGACCTTCAGAATTTTTCTGGGTCAACACAACACGCCTGGTACTTTCTGTGGCATAGCAATAGATAATAAAATCTCTGCTGAAATCTGGACATGCTAAGATAGGAGTCTTAGCAATAGCTTTTTTAATGACTTCGAATGCCTCTTTCCCCTCAGGGGACCAACCAAATGTCTGTTTTCCTTTCATCATCTGGGAAATATTCAAAGTTAGCTCTACAAAATCAGGGATGAATCTCCTCAGGAAGTTGATCTTACCAAAGAAAGAATGCACTCCCTTTTTACTTGTAGGAAGAGGAATCGCTAAATAGCTTGAACTCGTTTAGGATCAATCTTGATTCCTTCTTTGGAGACAACATGTCCCAACAACTTGCCTTCCGTGACACAAAAGACATATTTCTTGGGGTTCAGGGAAACTCCATGTTCTCTGCATTTCACAGAATTGTTTCTAGGTGCTGAAAATGATTTGCTCTAGATTTGGAGAACACAGGTCAAATCGTCTAGATACACACAAAAATACATTTTCCTTTCAGACTTCCAAAAGCCAAATCCATTGCTCTCTGAAAAGTGGCACCGCATTAATGAGACCAAAGGGCATCCTCTTGTAGGCAAAAGTACCCCAGGAGTGGTAAAGGCGAGTCTTGTCTTGATCAGCGAGTGTTGACTTCTACTTGGTTATATCCTAAGAAACCGTGGACAACATCTCGGCTCTGTAATGTGACTTGCAACACCCGTCCATCATGGGTAGGGGTAGTTGTCCTTGAGGAGCCTGATTGATTCACGAAATCAACACAGATCCGAATCTCGCCATTTTTCTTCTGACAGAGCACAATATTAGCAATCCATGTTGAATGATGGATGGTGAAGATAATTTTGGCCTTCAACAACTTCTATATCTCTTGAAAAATGGTGTCGGAATCTTTGGATTGTCTTTGCTTTTGTTTGAAAGGTTTAATCCCGTGTTTGAGAGGAATGAAAGGATGCATTTCTTTTGGTTGAAAAGCTTTCAAATCATCATAAGAATAAGCAAGGACATCAACGTACTTCTTCAAAAGATTTACTACCTTATTCTTTTCCTCTTGTGTGCAACATTTCCCAACGTTCACCATTTTGGGGTCAGCAGCTCCCAATGTTAACCTTTTCGTATTTTCAGCAAATTGCTTGACATCTTTTAGAAGCTTTAGACTTGACATACCTGTCATGTTTATAAAACAATTCCTCCAGACTCACCATCCCTTTAGGAATCTTGTTACCTTTTAGTTTGATGCACCCATCTTGATCCATCTCCTCTTTGACACCTTCCTCATTGGAAGATACACTCTCTCGAGGCAAATTGTCACTTCCTTCAAAATATAATTGTTCAAAGTTATCCCTGAGCTCCAGGAAAGAGAGCAAATGCTTTGGTCATCATTGAAAACTTTCCAATTGCTTGCATTATCCGGTACACTTGGTCTATGGATCATTTCAATGGTGAATTTATCCTGAGAGAAATCAAGATGAGGTATAAACAAAGACCCTAAAACGGCTAGAGAATCAGCCCTGGTGTTCTTTTCCCTAGGCACTGCTTCGATGGAGAAGGCATCAAGAAATTCAATAGAATCCCAAACCAGATTCCTATAATGCTTCAATCTTTTATTTTTACTTGAAAAAGGTCTCTGACTTGTTTAACAATCGCCCACATCTCCATGAGCCAGAAGATTCTTCACACCTTTCTCTTTTGCCACGTTAAGTCCAAGGATGAGAGCTTCATATTTTGTTGTATTATTGGTGTTCTCAAACTGTAGTTTGAATGAGAAAGGATGAATCTTTCCTTCGGAGATATCAATACCACACCAGCCCCAGAACCCGTTGAGGAGCAACTTCCAACAAATTCCAAATTCCAAATGCCATTAGGATTATGAAGTACTTCTTTGGGACGTTTTGTTTCATCCTGAGACATAATCATATAGTTGCCATGCCCAATATCTTCATAAAGTATTTGTGCTTTAGGATCATTTGTCTTTTGCACAATATACTCAAATTGCTTCTCAAGCAAACAACTTCTTCATCTTCCCGTTAACTAGTATAAGGGCATGTGACCAATCCATTTGAATTTCTCCTCCCACGTCCTTACAGAAGTTCCTACTCAACAACATGCCATATGAAGGAGGGATATCAGCTACTAGAATAGTAGCTAAAACATTTTTCTCAGGTAAGGCAACAAAAGCTACATGTGCATCTTTAATTCTTCCAACCAAGGGCACCTCCCTACTCTCCATAGAATAACAAGAACCAATAGTGCGTGTGAGGGTAAGACCCAAAGCATGAGCCACTTTGGCGGGCATTACATTGTCTGAAGCTCCTGAGTCTATGACACAGTTGCTAAGTCTATGGCCTGCTATAAGGAGGGTCACATAAAATGGTTTGATTTTCTCATTAGGTGAGGTAACTGCAGACCACAAGGTTTGGTTGGGGTGTGGAAGATGGAGTAGGCAAAAGACCTTTAGAAGTATTAGACAAAGTTTTGGAATGGGAATTGACAAAGTGGACCATTTTGGCAAAGGCTTTTGGATGGGTTTGATAATACTCAGCCTCTGAAATTTAGATTTTTGTCTTCTTAAGATGGTCGATGATATCAAAAGATCCAGAGGTGGATGGGGAATCATCACTAGGAATCTTAGGCTTATCAGGTTTTGAGGTTAGGAGGAAAAGAAGTTTTAGAAGCAGGAGTAGAAGAAGAAGAATTAGCAGAACTGACCTTTTGCGTGGATGTAGTGGGAACAGGAGATCCTCTTCTTGCCACCACTAGTATAGTTGTGGGATATTCTTTGGATTTTTAGCAGGCTGCATCACTTTCTCTTTCTTATTGGTCTCGCTCTCGTGTCATAACAAAGATATGACTCACTATTCATCTCTCGCCACTACATCATAATCATCCTCTTCATTAATGCCCTCGGTAGTAAGGAAATTAACTTGAGATCCATCAAGTTCTTCTCTCTCCTCCTCACCCTCTTCACCGATTCTTGAATTCTTCATTAACCTCTTCATCGGGTTCTTCGACCTCATGAAGTTGCATTGATTGGGGCCTTGATGGGTGGCCCAATCGATTGCCAATCTTGTCGAGAAGAAGGCAAACGGTTCCTAGGTTGAAAATTCCTTCTTGGAATGTCTTGATAAGGAGCATGTTGAGCCAATGTTTCTTGATGGCAATGAGGTCATTAACAAGCTTTTGTACTAACGAATCTGCATTAGCTCCAGAATTTGAGGGAGAGGAAGAAGAAGCTTTAGATTTGGAAGAATCTCTTTTCAACTTGTCGGACATGATCAAGTCATCTTCAACACTAACGGCTAATCTCTAGTCCTCATCCAATGTTGCAAGGTTAGCTCTCCTCAACGCATAGCTTACTTCAGCAATTGAGCATTTAAGAAAAAACATTTTTGAATTTGATCCACAGTCGGGTGTCTTGTGGGATCTTGTTAATAAGCTTATTGAACTTAGCCACAAATTCTCTCATGGGCTCTTGTGGTTCTTTCTTGATTTGAGAAATTTGGGCTAGCAAAGCATGCACATCTTCAAGTTTTGAAACGATTCTCAAATCTTGTTCTCATCGTGGTCCAATTGGTAATGGCCCCAGCAGGAAGATGATAGAACCAATCTGCTACATTATCTTGCAAAGTCTCTACAAAAAGCCTCACCGAGACATCTTCATGCTCAACTCTGAGGACTCCACATGCAACTATGAAGGCTGCAATATGTTCATCAGGATGCACCTTACCATGTCACCTCTGAACTTGGGAAGTTCTTCCTATTACCCCTGGGTAACTCGTGCAAAGGTTGAGGGAGGGCAAGAGGCCCAACACAGTGGCCCCAAGGTAATGGAATTGCCATCCTTGGAAAAACTGCTTGAAGAGGAACTGAAACACCAACAAGAATCAAAGCACGAAGATTAGGGTTGAGTTGCTCTTGAGGGATACCACTCCCAAGGGTTTTGTCTTCAATGGGGGTGTGCTTGTAGAACGAGCTCTTCTATTTATCCTGTTGAAGGAACAGGAAAGCATTGCTTTGCTCTAAGAGGTGAAACCGGGAGTCTTCAATTCCAAGAGCCCTTCTACCACGGGTAAACCTTAGAGTCGCCAGATCAGAAATAATCAAGAAATTGTTCCTTAAAGACTGGAATTCGTTAAAACGAATCCCAGAAGAGAGTCGTCAAAAACTGTTGGTTGTCAAATAAGGACTTTAATGAAAGTAATCGGGACGAAAAGTCCCTCTTTAATGGGAAAGGTTCCCTTATTGAAAGTAAAAACTATTCACAAATGTACAACGTTTAATTTCAAAGAGGAACTCGATATCATGAAAGTGTTTAAAATGACAGATTATCAATACAAAAGGACGAGAAGAACTAAGGAATGGAAAAGGTAGAATAGCATTCTCACGAAAAATAGATAGCAAAATAATTCCTTATAAATGTTGGACTAGGATAGTATAGAACATAATCATCGCATTAAAACCATACGATGTTATTTCACGTACACAAAGTTCCAAGATGACATCCACAAGAATACAAAGCTTCTTAATGCAAAATAGATTAACGATTCATAATTGTTAATAGATAAGAAGGAATGAGTGAGTGCAGATAGAAATAGAGAGCGAAACCTTCTTGTATTGATAGCTTTTGACTCTTTTACACTTTCAAAAATAATCAGAGTTCCAACCCCTTAGAATGGCGTGGAGAGCTCATTATATAGCTTACAAATTCGTTACATTTGTTAACCGTTTCTTTTAACTAAAAGATTAATTAAGGAAATGCACAATACAATATCCTTAATTAATTACAAGGATCTCAACACTAAAAATAGAAGAAGAGAAAGAGGAGCTAGAAGAAGAGACATCCAATTATGGCTGAGGAGGGCCCACCGATTTGAGGATCCGATATCTGAATTTCTTCAATGCTTCTACTATTTCCATGTCTCTTGGAATTGTGGTGTTGGTAGTGGCATGAGTCCAAGTGCCTAGACATTTCTCCATATCTTTATCGAATTAGGTATGCTCCAGGTATTCTTTATTGGCCTCGATAAATGGCGATTCAAGAGAGAAAATGTCCTTAATCTTCTCTTTGGTAATTGACTCCTCTCTCGAACAAGTCATCCTTGACAAATGTTCGGCCCGAGCTTTGGTTTCTTAAAGAGAGAAAGGAATGCCTAAATTTCATCTTCAAGTTGGCGGTGGATATCTTTAAAGGCAAATGAAACACAAGTTTTAAAGGACTCTCCTTTTTGCAATACATTCTTTAATTCTCCCGTGCTTCTTCCAAAACCTTCATCTTCCATTCGATCTTTGAAAATCCGGTCTTTGACAAGTTATTCTTGGCATCATCAAATACATTGTTGACCAACAGGATCTTCTCATCGGTTTGGCCCATCGGCGAAGATCATGTCTGACTACTCGAGCTTTAGCTCTTTATCCATAGCTTTGATTGAGGAAGTGAGTCTCTACTGTAGATTAATCACCTTCTCGTTGGTCTTGAAGGCTTCCTCAATGAAATTCAAGCCTGCTATAATCATGCCATCTACCATGGCCTCAATAACCTTCCCATAAGTAGAATACTTATGTATGTCTTTGATGCTCTGAACTTCATCCTGGCTGAGAATCATGGGGGTGGAAGAGCAACCAGTGGGGCAGGATCCAAAACCTTATCTTTGGCCAACAATGACTTGATAAAGTTGGAAAGAACTTGGTTCTGTTCTTCCAACTGTTCTATGGTCTACTTGCCCTTCTCCACTCGTTCAATAACCTTTGTTACTGTTTCCTGAAGGTTATGAACCTCACTTTCAGGAGTGGATTCTCCCATTGGGATTCTAGAAAGCTCTAAAACAGAGACCAAAAGATCCTGGTCTGCCTTATCAACCTTGGGCTTTGCAACCTCCAGGAAATGTTGGCCACGAGCATCGATTACTAACCTTGAAGTGGTCTTGGCTCTCTTTGCGGGGGGAGGGGCGACTGCCAGCGAGCTGCCACAAGCATCAAAATCAGCCTTGTTAGACGAGAAGAAAATTTTCTCTTCTTACTATCAACCAAGGGTTGCACTGAAGCAAAGGTAGAAGAAGAAGAGGAAGGAACAAGAGGCCCAAGAGCGAGTGAACTCGTGGCACTCAAAGTATTAACCACTTTGTTGCCTCCGGTAGAGAAGTGCTTGAGACCTCAGGACTTCCTTTGCAGAGGAGTCTGGTATACTAGGAGGTTCGTGCTTGGCAACACTTCTTTTCCTTCTTCAACAATGATTTCAGGAGCTCCTACACGATCTGGCACTTCACCATTGTCACTTTCACTAAGAACAATAATGTTCTCTGGCCCTAAAGGCAATTCTGACCAATCCGAAGAGATTCTTCATCAATTGGTTCTTGTTTAACCTCTTTAATCTTCTTTTGATACACTTGAGTGGAAGAAAGAGTAGATGATTCAAGCTCTTTTATTCAAGGAGGGGTTTGCTCGGTTACCTCGTCATCTTGGTTGTATGTGCTTCCTTCCACGGTGTTGAAGTATCTCCGGAAGATCTACCCTGATTCTTCTTGAGCTCACGAATTTTCCTGTCGAACCAAACCTTAGTTCTTACAAGAACAGGGGCAATAATCTCAACCAAATCATCTTTTTCTTTCTTGTACCAATCCAAGTTTTCTAAAGGAGTGTGTTTGATTGATCTTTCATATTCAAAGGACTATAAGTCCTCATCATCATCCTTAAGCCCTTTAGGAACTTGGTAGAGATTGAGATCTGCAATTTGTTGCAGAGAGAGTCTGCCATAGTGCCTCCTTCTGGCTTCAAAATCATCAGCACAATCAGCCCAGTAATCCTCAGTGTCTGGCTTATGATGATAAATTATCCTGAGGTTCTTGATCAATAAACTTCTTCAGATCAAAACAAGTCCTGGGTCTGAAGAAATGGACAGTGAGAGGAGCAATAGCCCTTTCTATGTTTTGGGCATCCAGAGTTGTTTTGCATGTATAATTTCCCAAGGAGATAGGGAAATGAAGACCAAGATCTTCTTCTCTGCGGGTTACGTGTAGTTTATCAAGCTATCTACATACTTCAACCAGAGCCAAATTTTCATTGCAAAACATGGGGAGCTTGAGGGGCGTATTTTCATAGCTAAGCCAACTTTGATGTATGAGAACCTTACAATTGGATGAAGAAAGCCCCACACTTATCTATCGAGTCATAACTTCATCGAGAAAATCTCCTAGCAGTGTCACCCTCCAAGAGTCTTACAATATACATGGTGAAAGAATCATTGACCCTTATGAAATTGTGATTGCTAGCTTGAGGGTAAATTGAGGGCAGTATGTGTAGATAGGTTCATCCTTCTTGCCTTCCATGTAGGTGAAACCAAACCACTCCCGGGACGCAACTAGGGTATACATGAGATAAGAAGTCATATAAAACTTCTTAGTCTGCTTGAACCCTTGATAATTGCTCGGTGAAATTCATATAAACAATTTCAGCCCGGTTTATGTTGCTTTGCCCTCGCAGATGATGTTTATAAAGGGGTACATCCGAGAAATGAAACTCATTGGTGGAGCAGTCCCCATGATACTGGGCGAGCAAAATGATAAAATCAGACAGACTCCTCATTGAAATCAACCACTGAATAATGCTTTGGAGAGTCGGGACGCTCCTTCTTAGGGTTCTTTAACCATGATTTTGCTATCTCGTGCCTTGTATCTTTCAATGTCTTGGTCAAACAGTGCGAGCTTGAGCACGAGTGAGAACGATGGAGTCTTCAGTCTCTAGAATGTGTAGGGCAGCAATAATGGCGGCAGCATCCAATTTAGCAATTAATTCCCCATGCACATTAGTAAGTTCCTTGGTATTTGAGTTAAAATGGGCTCCGCAGGCAAGCACAGTGTCGGCACCTTTGCACGAGAGATGGGAAAACCAACCGCGTACGCAATTCCACTATCCTGCAAATCATTTGGGCCATGGGAGCAGGGTTGGCGCATGTTAGTCTACCCCAAAAATCTCCAAAATCTAAATGTCGAACCTCACTATCCCCAATATCAGGTACAGAGGTCTCGAGAGGTGATAGATGCTCCTACCCTTGAAACTTGATCTTCATTTTTGCAACGCACGGAGGAATGACCTTCCAGATCAAATTTGCGATGAAAATGCAAAGGGACACAAGGAAAGGAACAAATGTCTTCAATTGCGAGGATTCGGGCAAGAAAAAGCGGTGAGCAATGTAACAAATGCATAGGCAATAGTCCCTTTAAATAGTTGTTTCGGAGAGAGAAGGTCATTAATGAGCATTAAATACACCTTGCAGACCGACTCAAAAAGATGAGACACGGGAAAAGCGAAAAAAGCGCCCGAACGGTCCTTGGGACATTAGGGACACGAAGGCGCGATCCGGTCGGCGACGGGGCCAAATGAGCACGGGCGGTCCAGGGGAATCGAGACACGAGGGACGCGATTCGAGCGATGCGGGAATCAACGAATAGAAGCCCGAATGCATTTGGGACGAGATGAGACAAAAGTATGCGAAGAACTCGATGCAGGCGATGCGAGCGATCGGGGAAAAGGAAGTCTAGGTGAACTTGGGACAAGACAAGGATATGCGGGAAATCGGGTGATCGGCGAACAAAAGGTCTAGAGGTACTTGGGACATGAGCGACAAAAATGTCCGGCAGCCAGAAAATCACCAAAATGACTCCAATAAATGCAAATTTTCACCATCTCTTTGAGTTTTCACTTTACTAGAACATTACTAAAGGGTGCCAACTCAAAATTTTCAAAATTCTAACTTTCAAAAGAGGGGATATTTTGAGACAACAAGATAATAGTTGAGATGCCTTGGGTTAAATAGCTAGGATTGAAGAAACTCCCATTTTTGCACAAGATAGGAGTGTGCTTGCAAAGGTAATGGGATTTGATAGCACATCCATCAAACATTCCCATCCAAAGAAAAATCAGAATTAAGATGCTAAATTGCATTTGGTACGGAGAGGTTAAGGGAGGAGTATGCACATCAATTCCCCAACAGGTTTCGCATGGATGAAGAAGTCCCGCCAAGCTCCCTATAGGAAACATGCAAACAACCATCAACTTTAAAATTTGAACAATGGGATTTCCTAACTATTGACATTCCCGACAACATCCAAATCTAGTGCAAATTCATGTACTTACAACGGTGTCGGGAAGTTATTCGGGAAAAGCCTTCCCCACATAATATATCCTATCAACCAATTAGACCTCCATGCTATCATTCTAAAATCACAAAGACAAACTCTACCCAAAATTTGTCAAGTCCTTCTAGAAAAGGCAAATAATGAGGTGTTACCCGTCTTTGTGAGTGTGCCTCAATCTAAGAAAAGATGTTAGTCTTTGCATCACACAATACTCTTTTCTAAGGAATCCCAGTCCTATTATCTCGCATCACCATTTCTTCATTGCAAAATACAAATAACTTCATTTCTTCACATTATATTCTTCATACTAATCAAATTCTTTCTCAATGAGTTTTGTCTTGGATATTTTAAAAGACATCCACCTAACAAAAAACCAAAACAATAGTCTTTGCATCACGTAATTCTCTTGATCGAACAATCCCAATCCTATTAACTCCCATCACCATTTATCTAAACATGAGATTATTGAACTTCTTCATTGCAAATTCAAATAAATTCATCTCTTCACATCATAAATTTTCATACTAAATAGACATTTCTCAACAAGTTCCATCTTTGGATATTGTTAATGACATATCACTCTTGATCATCTAAACTTCAACTAGTTCTAGATTAACTATTATTGTCAAATAGAATTCTTTCACCGAACCATATATCGACTATAAACCATGGATAATCCAAAAAAATCAAAACAAGATGGGAGTGCAATGCATGCTCTTTATCACACATGAGCAAACTTACAATGTAGCTTTCTCCCACCCTATTTCCATTACGAACACAACTTCGTCTAGAACTTATATAAAATTCAAAAGTATTTATATAATTATATATGTTTATCGAGTCTTTAATAGTCGTCATGTCTACTCAAGGACTACCTATGAGCCCAAACATTGATACTAAAAAAATGCCTAGTAGTTCTTAGCAAGACACATTACACAAGCCACCTAATATGCCAAATAAAGGGATTATACATATTAGTTTAGATACCTTCCTTCTCTTAATCCACTATTGCTACATTCTCGATATTAAGAGGCAATCATGACCCATCTTTCTCAAGAGGACAAGTTAGGGGTAGGAATGAAAGTTAGGGAGGAAACTCCATCTTTTTGCTAACATTGACTCACCAATGTTAAGGGTCTTTAATCCTTCCAAGATATCATGTTGATGGTGAATAATCTCTTCTCCTCCCACCTAGATAAAGCATTCATTGACCACATGATCCACGTCAAGATGAAGGTGATTATTTTCATCATATTGCCAATTTCAATAAACTCAACATCATTATTTCCTTTAGGAACTATCCTCATGCAATATAACCAACAACATATGTGGATTTCTAATTTCATGGTCAACATATGTAATTTAAATTTGCATTGAAAGGCAATTAGTGAAAATGTGTATTCTTGCTCCACTATTAAAAAACTACTCTAAATAATTTCAACATTTATACATCCTTTCATGAAATAAATGTGTCCTTGAATGCAAAACCAAAGGAAAATTATTGTGATGTCATGCAAAACCAAAATAAACATTAATCAATATCTCCAACTTTTAGTTGATTAGCATTCTCTTGATACTCATTAGAAATCTCCTTTTCCTATCATTTGTTTTATGTATAATACAATGAAATGTAAAACTGAAAGTAAAAATTAAAAATATAGAGGAACTACGGAAAAAAAAATCATTGATTAAAGATTCTTCTAAAACTCAACAATTAGAGAAATAAAATCTCCCTTGGCATATGGAAACTATTACTATATCCAATTTAATTTTAAGTTGTAGGATTAATTAGATATATCATAATGATTAATAATTGAACTCTTTATTTATTATATTCATTTACGTATTTCGAACAATCTCAATATCTATAGTTAATGATTCAAAAACTACTCCCCCTTATAAGCACGATGTGACTAATTTTAATCTTGCCATTTGCAATTTTTTCAACATGCTTAATAATTTTGATCTACCATATTTGCACATTTCTCCATTTGCATATTTCAAGGACTCTGTGGAAACTAATTTTGATCTTTCCCATTTACAAATTTCTCGCATGTTATAATAATTTGGATTCTACTTTGTATTTTGGGGGTGGAGAGTCACTTCATTATCTAACATGTACTCATACAAGAGTTTCTCTCCTTGTGATTTTGGAAATGTGTCTCATTAAATAAAACAAGAGTTTCCCTCCTTGTGATTTTGGAAATGTGTCTCATTAAATAAAAAAAAATTGTTGTAAGAAATATTTTAATTGACATCCAAATTCCTGCAAACCCAAATATAAATTGCTTAAAAACCTTGCTTATAAATAAAAATAAATTAATTGAATACATGGGAAAATAGAATGTATGTAACTTTAATAGCTAATTCAATTTGGGGCAAAAGGCCGAAACAAAGTAATGTAGCATCACCTGACAATAGAATCTAAGTTAAATAATTTATGATTATCATTTTTAATGATTCATTCTATTAAATTTATGAATTTTACAATTGATTCTCTTGCTTGTATAAATCGAGTGTATTGTCATGAGGGCATGATTAACAGTGTTACGAAAAACATATTTGCAGACATTTAATTAATTAAATACATAAATTTTTAATTAATTAAGGGCAAAAATTTTTAATTAATTATCTATCTACTTAATGTTAATATTCATTAGAATGTATACAAAACAAAGATAATCCAGAGCTTAAACAAAAAAAAGTTGAAAAGGGTTTCAAAGTTAAATTCATTAGTGTGTACCTTCGTGCTTCTCTTTCCAATCCCGGCCATTCCATTGAACCTGAATTTTTGAAGCAAACCAATACAATTAAAATCGGTGGTTTAACATTAAAATAAATATGAAGAAAAAACATGGAAAAATAATGCAGCTTCCTACCTGGTCAAATAATAACATGAAATTAAAAACATAGTAAAACATGTAGGCTCCTGCTTCGTTGCAGCATTCCACAGCATTTTTAACTAAAAATGCTTCAAGTCGGACAAATGTATTATCCATTCACTCTCGTGTTTTAAGAACCCATTTCATTTTCTTATAAAATTTAGGGTTAGGGTTTCGTTACTCTTATGTTGCCCAAATAATTATTTAGGGATTTAATGTCTTTTCCACATCTTTTAGTTTGGACCTACACCCTTTCTATACGGATGGATTACGAATGATTTTTATAAGATTTAAAAAGTTTGATAGACTCTTTGCATGGATTTAAAAATTTTAAATATTATTATCTATTATATTAGACTTTCAAATAAAAATTATCCATTTTTTTAAACATTGATTGTTTATAGTGTTGATAACAACTTAGAATCACATACACTAGCAATCACACGAAAGGGGTGCAATGGAAATGTCAATAAGAACAAATGAATTCATTGTTTTTTATCGGAAGGAGGATTTGAAGTGAAGTACTTTATTAAAATGTAGTCTTTAGTGTAACGAGTGAAGACATATATAAGAGCGTAATGAAACATTATTCGAGGAGGGAAGATCAAACAAGGAGAAAGAAGTAATAGTTGAAACACATGAAAACGAGAAAGTTCTATGACTTGCAGGTAAAAGGAGGAAGCAATGACTTGGATACATAAAGGTTTCAAGAAACGAGTAAGGGGTGCAGATCCAAGAGGTCATTGAACCTAATTTTTGTTAAGGTGGATCAACCCCCTATAACACCTTTTGATCAAATAAACAAATGATATACATAGGTGGTGGTTGCTTCAAATTCTTGGGACGTTTATAAACACAAGACCCTTACTTGTTATTTATCTCCAATGCCAATAGTTTTTCATATATCATAAAAGAAGGTGAATGGGATGTAAACACTATAATCGGCCAAATGTTTTGTTTTGTCATTTTCATCATGGAAGAAATAGTCGGACAAGACAAAAAACACTAACATAAAGCCATTATAATCACTTACAGTTTTGGTTATGTATGTTTTGATAACGACTTTATTGAAGGGAATCAAGGTGGACGTGGGGGAGATATTGCTTCAGTAAGCTTAGGCGATAGGTAGAGGGAAAGGGAGATGAAATTCTCATCAAAGTGAGATCTTACAATAGGTCAAGTTAGTGTGTATAAGTATTGTCTTAGGGGAGAATTTAAAACTTACAAGAAAGAGGTGGCGGGGATTTCTTGCCCAGGTGACACCTTCTTGAGTGGCCATGAAAATAAAACTAAGTGAAGGAGTTTTTGCCCCGGTGAGAACTCAACACCATGAGCACCAATGAAGGAGTAAAGAAGGTATCACTCACATGAGACCTTGCTAAAAAAAAATTGAATTATATTTCCTCTACCTTGATTAGGAAGTGTCATACCTACTACTTTTTACAAATCAATTCATTGATACATTTTGTACATACACATTGACTACTATTAATCATCAAATTTGAGTGTAAATTTGAGAACTTAAAATATTATAAACAAAATACACCCATTATACCGCAACATAAGGGACATTAACTCCTAGCACACAATCAATCAAGAAAATTACTCTAGCGATATATTGCACATCGGTGGAGAGAAAAACATTTCATCAACCACGCTGGTGTCTTTGATGGAGAGACATGATAACGGCAGAATTCAAGAAGTTATTCTATGGCATCTATTAAAATAAAAGAAACAGCTAAATTGCTTCCCGAATTTGAACTAAGATGACAACATTATTCTGAGTGTTTTTGGCAAAAAAATCCCATGTTGATATAGGCTTGTTCAAGATGGAAGGGAAAAGTAAGCTTGTTAACATTCCCATCGGAAAGCACAACCATTCACATAATACACATGCATAGTAGAGGAGGTAACACAATTAAAATGCCTTACTTGATTCCAAATTTGATCTCTTCATAGGATACCAAAGGACCACGATGACCCATGCCTAAGGGGGCAAGACTCGTGGCATTGACCCTAATGTCAATATTCCCCCCACCCTCAAAGGATTTGTAGAGTCTTCATCACCATCGCATGCGAAATAGGAAGCTTGCATATGTTTAAGTCCATCATGTGTTTTCCCTTTCCTACCATTACTTCCATCTTAACTTCATCATCCAACCTATCCTCTCCACAAAGAGACAACAAAACATCAAAAAAATCAATCAACATTATTATTCAAGTTTTGAATGTTCATACCATTAAGTCAGTGCTCTTGCACGAAGGAGAACTTCATCCTATGATGCTTCCTCAACTCACTCACCAACATTCCCACTAGAAAATATAATAGATAATCCAACCGCCACAACTAATCATATCGTGAAATGGTTCTTAATTTCAAATTTTAAGTGTTGAAGTAAAAAAACTATCCATGACTGTAGACACCCCTTTTCACCCCTAGGTGACCTGACACACATCAATTAAATTATCATTACCTATCGTTATCATCTCTATCCTAAGTATCATATAATTTACCATTGTAAATCCTATTTACCTACGTAAATCATTTTTACCTACGTAAAACCTATTTACCCTCCCCTAAAAACAACCCAAGCTTATTTTACCATACTTACCCTAACCTTGTAACCTCTCATAACCTGAATTCCTAATCTCCCACCGATTTTCAACAACCTAACATCTCAAATGGAAAGTGGTTTTAACCATTTTCTATTCTTCTTTTTGTTGGTTTTAACCTCTACTATAAAATCTACGTGGATCTATGATCGCCAACAATCGTTGTGAATGCCATTAATTCTATTTAGCCAACCTCTGGTTCCCTTGTCCAGTTAGTTATAATATATGCGTGAGGACGAATTAATGCTCTTGTAAATGACATCACCACATTGAAGGCTATTAACACGATCATCGCCAAATCTATCGGGACCCTCGGGAACTCTATTAGATCCCTAGTCAACCTCCTTGGAAGCTATATTATCTCCAACCCATTATCAAGGTTAGTACCTACATTTCTTTCACCTTGTTATCTTATTTTCTATCATTTAAAATCCATAACTTTTTATTACTATCATCTTACATAAGCTTCATAAACATTGCCTCTCATTCAATCATTTAGACCACTAATAGGATATTGGTTATTTTCACAGAGATTGTTACCAATCGGTCCCTTGGCCTTTGTTTCCTTCACTAGCCTCCTAAATACATCCAAATCCTTGTTTAGAATCTTAGAGGTTTCTAGATTCCATATAATTTATCTCTCTCTTGCCCGAACTTGTTTGTCTTTAATCATTGTCTATTTTATCAACCCCTTTATCAAAGAAAATATTTTCTACCCAATCTTCGTTGATCAACATCCATAACCATGTATTTTATCATTAGCTTTACAAATACATCTGAATCCATTTTTTCTAGATAACAAAACTTCTAGAATCTTCAAAATCTTTTCTAGTATCACTCCATTGTCTATGGACTTTACTGTTGTCTGTTTTATCAATTATTTTATCAAAACAAACATCTTGTCTCCGATCTTCGTCGATCCTTGATCATCGTCAATCCATGTGTTTTCTTATCATTCCTAGCATCATCGTATTTACATCTATCTAATTTTCATCTAACAAGTTGTTTGTAATATGTATGTTTTGTAGATGACTGCTCTAGGTCTATCACACCCTACCACTAGGATATACGATCTTCCGATCATCCAACAGTCGTTCATGTGGGAACACTTGAGGTAATAAGCTCGTAAAGAGGATTTAAGAATGAGTTTAAACCGAGAATTAAGCTTCCATTTTGAATTGGGAACACTTGAGGTAGCAAGCTTGTTTTGTGTATGAGAATTTAATGTAGTAAGTTTACTTTGAGACATTTCGAGGGTTACCTAGTCCTTAACAATCGAGAACTCAAATGAAAACTCTACAACTAGGCTTTTAATCGATCCAGGTAGTAGTCACAAAATCACACACTTTTTATGTGCATCACACCTCTAAGTATGTAATTATATGCATGATTCCTAAGTAAGAAAACTAGACATTAATAGCCTTTGTTTTGTTTTTACATTGGTTTATCATTTTGACACTATTATCATTTGTTTTTTTGAATGGCTACTTTACTTTTGGATAGTGGAAAACGTGTGACCCAACTATGTATTTTCCATTGTATCCTCCAAGCATCTCGAGATAGTCGCCCAAAGGGATAGGAGCATTGTATGCACCCAAAATTGCATGTGCTACATTGTCGGAAAATGGTTACGAGAACCCCCAATGATGATTCAAAGTCCTTTCAAGAAGGTGTTCAAGCTCCAAAACTCATTCGTAGTGTATATTTGTAGCCTAGACATCCCTACTTAGCCTTCCCATGCTTTTCTTTCCAGCTCTCCATCCCTTTTTGTGCATGTTATGGCCTTTAGTGCCGGGATCACTGCCCTACCTAGGCGGCAATTTTGAAACCGCCGCCCGGGCGGTGGTGGTCTGAAACCGCCACCCGCATGCAGGGCGATGGTCTGCCCACTTTTTCCGTGCGTCATAGGTGTTTTTAACATGCGACACTTCACTTAACTTCACTTTTAGGATGCATCCATGAATCAAATTGTCTAAAATTAGTCTTGTTTGCATGGTTCTCCTTCCCTCTTCTATTTTTAAATGGATTTAATTAGTTGGAACTGCTTTTTCTTGCCTTGTGCATGAAGGCACCTCCCAACCCCAATTCTTATATATTTCATGCTTGTATTCAAGCAAATGGCCTGAGAATTTTTGTGTATCTTGCATTGTATTGCTGCCACAATCTTGCTAGGAATTGCATAGCCAAGCTTAGATCTCTTGTGTTATCTCTCTTCTACCTGCATTGCAACCAGTCTGCCTTCAAGCTACCATTGCTCAAGCGTCTTCTTCTATTGTTGTTCTTACATTCCCAATTCCTTGGACTCATATGAACACTTGAAGAAAGAAATGAACAAACTGAGGGAAAGATACGATACAACTGGATTTGCCAAAGCTCTTGCTCATCTAGGTTGGAGTTGTGTGTTTGTTCTCTTTATTGATCATATTATCAATTTCAAATCGTTAATTTCAATTACATATCAAATAGAGTAGTGAAATCATTCATTTCAAATACAAATAGATCAAATCATTAGAAAGCTCGCTCTTTAACATTACCGGGATGTTGTGAAGAATAATAGGTCTTACGGGTTATGATTTGCTCTTCACTTTCAAGGTAGGGTTTAAAGGGTTTTTATTACATTAGACTAGTTATTTTAGGTTTAGATTTGCAAATCCGCACAGATGATAGTTAGCTACACCCAGCTAATCATTTGTATTCGGTTTGTTTATTAGATTAGATAAATTGCTTAAAAATAGAAAAGAACAAAAACATTTATTTTGTTAGATTAGTTTCCTTTCGTTTTCTTTGCTTCATATATTGTGAAAATACCAAAAACATAGATTAGATTTCCTTTGATAGTTAGCTTACGTTACGACAATTATTTTAGTTTGATTTACATGACCATCAATGCAGGTCCTCAACGAGAAAAGACCTACGGTTCCGATCCCTGGTCCCACACCCAACGGACCAGAATTGATAACCGACATTAATACAAGCTTACGTTTAACGATCTTATGCACAACTCGTAACATTTACCGAGAAAATAGAACAACTAAACACATTGAATCTCATTGCTAATCAAGCCTATGATTATTTGACTGCTCCCGACAATAGGGTTTGATTACGCACATGACCATACAAGAGCCACATCCCCCGCAAGTATTTGGTCACCCCGAAAAGACCTTATCTAGAAATCTATTCGAGGCACTGTAGGTCATTTCCCACATGTTCAAAAACTAATAAACATAATCTTGGCGAGAGATTGACATTGATTGAGTCTCTAAGTGGCTATCATATCTGGATGATCCATCACACCGCTTCGGTTAGGAAAGCATTCTTTGCCTTAGACTTGTAGATCCCGATATTGCGTGTGTAAGACATTAGATTGCCTAATTAGCTTGTTTGTCCCCACCATATCCACACCCACTTCCGTTCTACACCGGTTGTCTCGGCATGACCTCGGGAGGTTGGGTGAGAAGAAAGTCACATGTTGATTTTCTCGTCATACAAGACCCAAGCGTTACTATCCCCTTTGGGAACTTCTATACTTTTCCCACATTTTCTCATGGTTGAAATTCCACACCATGTGTTATCTTTTATAAAGTATCTTTTATCACTTTGGGTCAAACCTTTTGGTTGTTAATAATAAAATTCAAACAAGGCAATCATATATATACATGATTTCCTCACCATTATTAGGGGCTGGGTAGAAGGGGATAATACTTATTATCTACTACTTGGGGAAAGAGCAACATTCAAGAGCTACATTTGGGTTGCATTATTCACTTTGCATAGGAGGGGATTTTTTTAATTTCATCTCACACATTCATCTTGGGGAAAAGTATTTGTAACCCGATATCTCGATGTGACTAACACAAGGAGGCAACCTAGCTTAGCGGGACACATTCAATCACACACGCACTAAAACTTCACAAAGTCTCGAAATGTAGTGCAACGCTTGGCAACAATCACATTACAATGACCACTTGAGGTTAGTTTGAATCAAGCATATGCATTATTTATTTCATCTAATGTTTGCTTGAGCCTTTTGCAAGTAGCTAGGGTTTGTTTTGCAGGTTCATATGCGATAGTGAAACCCTACGGTGAAGTGGATGTGAGTAAGAGTAAAAGGAAAAATACATCATTAGACCCTAAAAATATTAGATCCAAATCCATTTCCAAGATACTAGCACCTAACTTAGACACTTTAGTACTTGTGTGATTTTGTCTCGTATCTCAGGAGGTCCTATCCAAAGGAGTTTCGAATCATAATTTTTCGAAGAATATTATTCAATCCAGATCATGCTTGTTCCACTCGGTTCAAGCGCAGAATCATCCCAGATCTTTGAATATAAGATAAGTCACTCTTATCTCACTATTTCTTACACTTGTTTATTTCTTGCATGATAGATATTTCTTGTTACTCTTATACTCATTTGATCTCAGTCCTCTTATTAAGATTTAAGATTTCATTAAATCATTTAGTGAACCCGATCCTTACATGCCCATTATCGGATCTATCTTGTATGTCCATTACCTGTAGTGGTCTCTTTGGTCTCCCACACCATACTAAGCTCCTCCCATATACCCGTAATTGTTCCAAAAGTATGGTTCAAACCACGCATGAATACCCTCTATTAAATTCATGTTAGATCCCCCTTTGTGACAAATAAAATTTTGATAGCGAAGTCTTATGATGAAGACACTAATGTTGACCAAGCACAACTTGATACTCTCACCACTTTCTATTCTACATTATGTGATAATCCCACTCATGTACCACATATCCTTAATGCTTTATTAGTAGTTCAACGTGCCATAACAATGTTTCTCATGTTAGTATGGTTCGTACCTTGGAGCTCTCTACTATTATCACCTCTTCTATTCCAACTTCTTCTTCCCCCTCCATGGATATCCAACCTAGAACTTCATTAGGAACCCATACCTTAGAATATTTGTATCAAGATTTACAAGATCAAATATGTCAATTACAATATTCCTCTTCCTCTTTTTCTATCTCTTGATTCTTCGCTTCTTCTTCATAATCTTCTTTCCCCTAAAGTGTCTTCTTATCCACTTTCTTTTAATTATGCCTCACCTAAGTTTCCTCTCTTTAATGGCTATGGAGATCCCAAAGAGCACCTTCGATCATTTCATGTTGCATGCTTGGATTATGCTTGTGATGACACCCTATTGACTAAGTTGTTCCCTAGGAGCTTATAGGACTATGCCTTGCGATGGTTTTATGATTTGCCTTTGCACTCTATTAGATCTTTTACTCCTTTAGAAAACCTATTTTTGGCTCACTTTTCTATGAATATTGGAACGAAGATATCATATGCTCAAATGGCCAAACTGTATCAAGGAACTAATGAGCATCTTAGTGACTATGTGTTATGTTATAACACCAATCTTTCTAAAATGAATAATGTCTTGGTTGAATCTGAATTATAAGATCTTTTTATACAAGTCCTATTACCTCATTTACAAGAATGTGTTCTCTTTGAATATTTTCATATTTTTAATCATTTATGTCATACCTTGAAAATTCACAAAATCAAGTTACTTTCTTTGGGAAAACTTAAACATGGTGTTAATATTTCCAATCAAAGACACTAAAAATTTCCCAAGAAAATATGCTTTCAAGGAAAGCTTAGTGAATCTAAGCATTTTTGTAAATGTTATATGTCACCTACCAAGCTCTAATTGCAACCTACACATCACATTTTTATCGATTCTTGTATCCACCACATATGTTGTTGTCTCAACTCCTAGAAAACAATCTAATTTATCTTCTAGCTCCTCTTGAGATAGATCCTAATAGATCTCATGGAAAGAAATTTTATGAACATGCATATTATGATTATCATAGATATAATGGCCATTCTATTGATAGGTGCTTCAATATCGGGCATTTAATCCAAGATCTAATTAACAATCATGATATTGAGTTGCCTGAATCTACTATTGCTATTTCTAAATCTACTAATGACAAAGGCAAGCTTAAAATATTCAATGATCCTTTACCTAAGCATGAAAAATCAGCTCCTGAATCTTATCCAAATCATGTTTATCATGTTGTTCCTCCTCCATCCACTTTTGATCATCCTCCTTGATTTCTTGTTGGTAATATTGAACTTCCTTCACCTATCATTACTTTTACCGATGTTGATTTTCATGCCTCTTTTTCATCACATAGATTACACATTGATGCTTATATTGGTTCTCGTGTTATTAACAATGTTATGGTACATCCTAATTACAAGTGCAATGCATGTTCACTTTATTTTTGTAAGCTACCAGATTTCCATTATCTCATATGACCCATAGGTATCCTTCTTCTCATGAGCATGTCACTCTTCCTATCACGGTTGGGCCCCTTAATATCTCTATGACATTCACTATTGGATCTACAATTGCACATTGTGACATGTTCTTAGGACTCCCTTGGCTTAAAGCTACCAAATCCATACCATCCATAGTCCATACATGCCTTAAGTTTGTACATGAGCGTCACATTATCACTATTTGTGGCATTCCACCATGGAATCCTTTATCATTGGCTCCTATTACTGCCACACCTTTAGTTGTTTATATTACTAGTGCACCTACTCCTACATATACTCATGATGCCCCCATGTCTTTGGCCCATACTCTTCCTACGGAATGTAGAGATATTACTATTCCTAGTGCTACTTTTACATGTATACTTAGATATTCTCCACATGTGGCTTTTTCTTCTCACTCACGATAGATATATTGGTCTCCCGAGTCCATGTCAAAGGCATAGGTCTCCACCTAGGACACAAACTACTCATGGCACATATAGGCCCATTTTGCGGTCTCTTTCTCCACGTCCTCCCCCATGCCCATAGAGTCTTTGATCATGGTCACATGTGTACCTCCTTCACACTATCGAGATAGTGGGCCACTAGCCCTTACCCTCATTGGGTAGATCATCGCACCATTCACACATTGGGGTATATTACTCCCCCTACCCTACGATGATGAAATTTTGTTATAAGTTCATACGTGACTTGTTGGGGCACACTTACCTACTAGACCTCACTTTTCCCACATACATTGGGGGAACCTTTACCCTCTCATAGTTGTCGTATTTTACTTATACTATTTTCAAAAATAAAAATACTAACTTAGATCTTAATTGGATGTACTCTCGCTTGCTTATACCATTCTATGTTGCACCTTGTTTACCATGTCTCTTTGATTCATAGTATACTCGATCTTTTTTTCATATACATATATGCATTCACATGGTACTCTTGAGGTGAATGCAAGTTACACACATTTTCTACACGATTTATGATGTTTGACATTGTTCCCTACCAGGTCCCACAGAGGCTCCTAGGGGGCATATACCTTTCTATTTTCTCTATATTTAGGTTCTATCATTGCAACATATACTACTTTCATTCCTATTTTCAGTTGTATACATTATGGCATACTATCAATTTTATAACATGCTAATGGGTGCTTTATGTGTCTTATGCAGACCTACCTCCAACCATGGTTATTTGATTTGCTTGTATCTTGTCTATGTTTGTGTCTTGATTGTCATTGTTTGTGGGTTATGCCATATGCTTGATTATGTGTTTTACTTTTATAGCCTTAAAGGAGTGTCTTGTGACATCTTGAGTGGTGTCCCATGTATTCAACTAGCTACTCATTGTGTCTTTTGTCATGTTATTGTGTGTTTTGACTAGTTTTTATTACATCATGCCATATTTGTTTGTGACTAACACTTTTGGCTAGCCTTTCCCATTATTTTTCATGTGTCATGGTTATCACCATGCACATTCCCTATTCCCCCTATAGGAGTTATATTTCAAATGTTTACACTCATTTCATCTTTCCTCATTTGGGTTGTGCTCACCTTGGTTCATCTCACGCACCCCAAACAAGTGGGGGAAATCATCAAGTGACTATTTCACCCTCTCGCCGATTCGAGAGATGAGACACTGAAATTGGTACACAAAAAATCAAAATAATTAAGAGCTAATAAATAGGTTCGAATCATACTTGAGCCAAAATAAGTGCAAGGACATAAGTACCCAACATAAATAGAAGCGGTCGATGACGGGTGTCCCACCTAGGCATCCTTGTCCTAGGGAAAAATAGGTATAGTACATGATCAACTGTTAGAGTAGGTATCTACCTTAGCCCATGTTCACCTAGGTACATTATTGTATTTATCCTCACCCACTTATGTGTGTGGATATTTCTTTTAGTTATTTATATATTATGAGATATTATCTAGTTGTTAGGTATAGTTCTTTCCTAGATCTATGGTATTGATTAGATCCTTGATGTCTAGTTCTCTCATAAATCTATGGACTTGACTAGTTCTTTCCATGATTTATGGCTTGATCTACGACCTTGACTAGTTCTTAGATTGTTATTCCTTTCCTATATAAGCAAGGCCCATTCTAATTACATTTTATTAAGTTCTATAATAATATATGATATTGTTACTCATTTGTTTGCAAAGGTTTATGTAAAGTTATTCTGGTGAATTGCTTTCATCTTATTGATCGTGATGTTTGATTAGCATCTGTGTTCTTGGCTTGGCACGATCTAGTTATCGTTCTTGGTTCGGCGATTCGCCGAATAACTTTGCATAAACCTTTCCAAACAAATGAGCAGCAATATCATATATTATTATAGAACTCAAACCTAGAGAAACAAAAGACTCCTTGGAAGAATTCATGTGATGAGAAGCACCAATCTATAACCCAATTGTGCTGTAAGTGGTGACCGAGATCTTCCAACAACATTAAGTTCTTTTCCATGCTTTGATTAGAAGGAGGTGGCGTGGAGATAGAAATTTTGTGTTTCGACCGCATCCTCTAAGGCTTGCATTCGCTTATAACACCTATTTTCTTCATGATTACTACCCCCACAAAAAGATCATGAATGGCTAGACTTATTCTTGGATTTAGAAGACTCCTTGGGTTTTGAGTTGTTTTCTTTGGGTTTAGGAGCATTTTGAGATGGAGAAGGTGTGGATTTGGTTTTACTATTTGGTTTTCCCTTGCCCTTAGGATTAGATGCAGCTAATTCCTTTTGAGAGGTGGAAGACTCGAGGTGAGATAATTTGGATTCTTCCCTAGTAAGTCTTTCACTAAATGTTTCTAAGTTAGGCATATTGAAGGTGTCACCTAAGGCATCCATGCTAGAGAAAAAGGTAGAAGCAAAAATTTGGAATGGTCCTCTCAACTTGGATAGAATCAAGTAAACACACTCTTCATCTTTCGTATATCTTCCACTCCCCTTCAATTGTGTCAACAAATGCTTGAACTTGGTAAGATAGTCTATAATTGTTGGAAAATCTTCAGGATTAAGAGAGGTGATCTCAATTTCAAGTTGTATGGCTCTCATATGATCCACCTTACCAAATAAATCCTCTAATTTCTCCCATATTTTGAAAGGAGAGTCACACTTTTCTAAATGAAATAAAAGACTGTCACTTACATAAGTTCCTATCAAACCCATACACTCATCAAATTTGCACTGGTATTGAAATTTCTCATATTCTCTAGTGAACACTGGTTGTTCTGAAGAAGTTAAAGCCCATAATCCTTTCCGCTTAATTATTGTTTCCATTCTTGGTTTCCATGTGTGGTAATTATGTGTTGTTAATGGCTCAACATGATCTAATGCAGAAGTAGATAAAGATGTCATCCTCAAAAAATCACCAAAAGAAATGCAAGAACCAAGCAATGTAACAAGACCCCCAAATAATGCAACAAGAGCCCCCCAGATTTTGGCACTTTATAATGAGTGCGTGTTACAATATGGCACTTTATAATTATAGTGTGATTCTCAAAATAAATATTTCCAATGGTATACAGGCCACCCATGTGATGCAAAAATAGCAAGTACAAGGCATACAGAATCTATCTTGGCAACGGGTGCAAAAGTCTCAGAGTAATCAATACCTTCGACTTGTGAAAAACCCTTTGCAACAAGACGAGCCTTATACTTGTCAATGGACCCATCAGCTGCGTATTTGGTTCGGTATACCCACTTACACCTAACCATCTTTCTTCCTTTAGGAAGAGATACCAAATCCCAAGTATGATTCTTCATCAAAGAAGAATACTCAACTACCATCACATCATCCCACTCTGGTATCCCATGAGCCTTTGAAAAGACTATGGATCCTCAGAAACTGCCTGACACAAAAGTCCAGAACACTGTAGAATGTGCGTGATGATGCCTAATGGGTGGAAGATCCTCTATGAAAGGTGTTGCCTCAAAAACTGTAGTACGAGCCCACTTAGGCATAGTGACAACATCAGTGGGAATAGGATCCTCAATGACATCTATAACCTCCTCATCAATCTCCTCAAAGAAAGGATCCTCAAGATGAGATGAAGAAGAAGAAGGAATGGAAGAAGATGAAGAATCATGAGGAGTGAAACGCTCATCAAACTGAACATGTGTTCGAAAAATAACATCATGTGTATCAGGATCTAAAAGATGATAAGCTCTCATGTCCTCACAATACCCTACAAAGATCAAGGGTTTACTCTTCTTATCCAAAGCTTTCCTTTTCTTCTTTGGCACAAAGGCCCAAGCATGGCTCCCAAAGACTTGAAAAAATGAGACATCGGCTTAGTGTTGGACCAAGCTTCCTCTAGAGTCAAATGCTCAAGTGCTCAGTGGTGTGCGATTCTGAATATAGTTAGCACAATTAACTACTTCTGCCCAATAGATAGGAGGTATATCTCTAGAATGCATCATACAGTTAGCCATTTCCTTCAAAGTTATATTCTTCCTTTCTGCTAATCCATTATGTTGTGGAGTATGAGGAACAAAATGCTGGTGAACAATGCCTTGAGTTACCAAAAATTCAGAAAACTCATTCTTTGAAGTACTCCCCCCATTATCAGTGCGAAGGTTCTTCATGCTACTAGAAGATTGTTTTTCGACCAAAGCCTTGAAGACTTTGAAGTGTAAAAAAAAATCACTTTTGTACTTGAGAAAATAAACCCAAGTATGCCTCAAGAAATTATCAATAAATGTAAGTGCATACTTAGCTCCATTGAAAGATGGGGCAAGAAAAACCATCAAGTCACTATGCACAAGCTCAAGTAGTGAAGAAGCTCTCTTAGACAAATTCTTAGGAAAAGGATCTTGGTGTTGTTTCCTAATGCACAACCCTGACAAACTCCCTCAAGACAAGAAACTCTAGGAAGACCATCTACTATACCATGAGTGCTCAACTCCTTCAAATATCTATAATTGAGATGTCCAAATCTTTCATGCCAAAGCTTACTCTTTGAATCGAATGAGAAACCAATCATGTCCCTATAGAAGATGTGTCATCAAAACCCTCAAAATGATATAGTCTTGAACTATGATCGACAATACCCCGAGCAAAGAAGTGAATAAGGCTCTAATAAAGTTCTTACTTCTACCCCATGTGGTGTAAAAGTCGTTGTTTTCCTTGACTAAAATGACAAATTTGATATACAGAAAGCAAATTTGTAGTGATGTTAGGAACATATAGTGAATCTTGGATATTACCACCAACAAGTTGTATATCACCTTTTCCCTCAACAAAGAAAGGAATAATCTCCAACCTCAATTTTGGAAGTTGTATAGTGCATCCTTGTCCTAGGGAAAAAATAGGTATAGTACAGATCAACAAGGTTTCAGTGTCGGGTTTCTCCAAAATCCAACAACATATACTTAGTTAAGGGTTACTATCAAGAACAACATGAACAAAATCAATGCTAAGTTACACACTTTAAGAAAGGAAACTAATTACTATATTTTCTCACGATTATCCATGACCATTTTCTATTAGGTTAGTGACCATCTTCTTTGACACTTATCCATGGGGAAGTGTTAACGGTTTGAGGAAAAACCTACATCTCTTCCTATACTCTTCCCTTGGCGACATGACACCTAAATCCTCTGTTTGGTGGCATGATGCTTAAATCCTCGGTTTGGAAACAAGGCTCTTGATCCTTGGTATTATTCCAACCATATTCAAGGCAACACACATACAGAACAATTTTATCTCTTCTCTCACGGTATACATGTGTATTTTATCCTTGATTCACTCATTTTTCAATACACGTTTATATTTTCACATGCACCGAGTTAAAGTTTTATTTCATTTATTATGAGCATTGACTACACTTATTTTCTTTTCCAATTCGACCTTACTCCAAAAAGATAACACATAAATGGAGCAAGGAATAATGTCAAGCACAAGATGCTCTAAGCAAAGACAATATCCATGGAAAAAATACAAGAATCATTTCTACTATGCACACAGGTCACCCCTAAGATCCTTATCCTCTTCTAGATTCCACGATACACATTCTATAATCTCCATTTGGCACGATATCAAGTAAAATCCTCATTTGGAACACTATCGATTCATGACTCCATTCACTCTCCCACAAGGTACGCTCCTTTTATCTACTTTATGCTACTAAATATTCATTCATCAACATAAAGTGGGGGCAAATGTAGTTACAAAATCACACACTTTCTATGTACATCATGCATCTAAGTATGTCATTATATGAATTATTCCTAAGTAAGGAAACTACACATTAACAAAACTTGTTTTTCTTTTACATTGTTTTATCCTTTTGACACACTCATATCATTTGCTTTTCTTGAATAACTATGTTACTTTTGGACATTGGGCAACGTGTGACCCAACTTTGTATTTTTGGTTGTATCTTCTCGAGCATCATGAACAATACCACCAAGCGTTATTGTCCTTGATTAACTAAAATTAAGATAAATTGGTAGTTAATCTAAGTTATGAACAATCAGTAAATACATTAAGTATATGCGGTAAAAAATGTAAAGATGACCCAAACTATGGAAAAGGAAATGTTAACCCTAATGTGTAAGAGAGAAGAGGAAAGAACTCAAATGAATAGAAGATGCTCGTGGGACTTTGTTGCGGAGGTAACAGGAGAGAATATCAAAGCGATGCTAACTATGCAAAAGTGCCGAAAAGGATGGATGCTGGGCTGTCTATCTGGACTAGGGTGCTTAGAGAAGGACTAGGGTGCTACGAGTTCTTTAATCTGCAAAATGGATGCCCTAGTCTATGCGATAGCTCCGAACTAATTTTCATAGGTTCGGCATATGGTCCGAAACCTTCATTGTTTATCACATTAACTTCATCGTCTTGCTCTAGATTTCGTTGATATTCCAAAATGAATAAAAAGACTTGCAAAAGACCAAAATAAGTATCAAAACCCTAAAAAAGAAAAATTCAAATGAATGCGTCAGGACCGACTGACCTCGGTTGTCACAACAAAGTGGGCTTACTAATCGGCGTTGCACTACATTTCAGACACAAATGTAGTTTTGGTGAGTGTGTGCATAATGTGCCCTAGGTGCTCTTGTGTCAGTTACACTTTGTGAAGTAGCGAGAAATAACTAAATGTAAAAATGTAATAGAATGTGTGCATGGAATAGAATATAATCCCTCCCCCTATGTAGTGTGATGTAGATGAACCAACCTTTTCCTTGTGATGGAGCTAATGGATGCAAATGATCTCCAAGTGGATGCAACTCTAGATGGATGATAGTAGTGACTAGTGTTTGGTCCCTCATTATGGTCTCATAACTTTATATTTATAGGGTTCTCTTGATCTAATTTCATAATTAACCTCGAAATGGCCAACCACCAAAAATATAAAGATGTCAAATGGCTAGAAAGAGCCCAAAAAGTGGCAGGAAAGTGCAAAAAGGATGGGGGCACCCCGAGTGGGACCAGGCGCCCATAGGCGCCCATTCAAGGCTAAAATAATGCAAAATGATGAAATATGACTGGGCATGTAGGTGTAAAAGGTCACGAATGACGAAATAAAATAAGATGGCCAACAGATGGGGATTAATTAGTACGTTCTTCTCTCAAAAACCCTCTAAATAGTAGTATGAAACCGAGACTAAATAATGTCTAAAGTGCATGATTTTGTGACTACATTTTTCCCCCACTTTATGTTGGTGAGCGGAAAGCTCGGTAACATAAAGTAGATAGAAATGCATACCTGATGTCCATGAATATTGTATTAGAAAACATGTCGAAGGACTAGACAAAGCGTGGTATGACAAAAAGATAGTGGAGCATGGAAACTAAAGATGAAAATACGCAAAAAGTGATGAGAGTGAACCTAGGGAGGAAATGTGTGTATAGTTGTTGATGTGTGCAATGTACTTGCATGGTTAGTATAGTGTGTGCTTCCACAAAGTGTTGTAGTTGACGTCGTCGTTGTTGTTATTGCCCCCATTTGACTACTTGTTTCTTATATGGATATACCTGCAAGGAGAAAATAATCAAGTATTCAAATATGTATGTATATATGTGTAAAAACATTATGTAAAAGATACATGTGTATGTATGTAAAATCATGTAAATGTAAAATATGCAAATGAAAAATTGTAAATGGAACATGTGCACCTGATCCATGTCAAGAAAAAGATTGTAAAATGATATCCTTGTATTGTCGGGGTTTTTTGGGCGATCCGATGCCATAGGCCGAAGAAGTGTAGGGAGGAATTATGTTGTATCCTACAGGTCTAACTACTTCCCTGAATGTGTGTGAAGAGATCTCTATATATAATGGTTTTTCGGGTGATCTGATGCCACTAGCCGAAGAAGTATAGGGAGGAATTATGATGTATCCTCCAACCTTTAACTGCTTCCCATAATGTTAAGGACACCATGTCCTATAAAATTTGTTGTGTACGGGGTTTGTAGACTAGTCTGAACCCACTCATTATATGTAACCCACAATGCCAAGGAGGAAAGTGCATTGAACTGAACCGGTGTAAATGTGTTGTATTAGTATGTAAACCCCAAATGATGCCCCCCCTCTTTGGGGGAACATGCTACGTCACCGATATATGAGAATACAACCCCAAAAGACAACCAACCACATGAATTGTACCATGGAAAGTGCTTGGTAGAAACCAAGGCACGCACAAACAAGAGGCTATCTAAAGATAAGTGTTAGTACAAACAAGCATGCATATATAAAACAATGTAAAAGCTACCAAGCAAAGCAATAAACATAAACACGCAAGAAGAAAAAGTAAGTTGCACAAAGCAAAGTCAGTAAACATGGGACATCATGAGTGATGTCACAAGACATCTGAGGCCATCATGGCCATAAACAACAAAAAAATGTGCACACCAAGCAAAAGGCAAGACCCACAAACAATAGTGGTCAATGTAACAAACAAGTATGGAAGAAAATATCCTGCATAACAAATGTTTCACATGAAGTACCCATTAACATGTTAGAAAGATAAGTAGTATGCCAAAAGCGTGTATAACCAAGTAATGTAAAGTGCTAAGTACAAAATGAAACAATAACATCGTGAGAGATGAATGTGGATGCCCCAGCGACCAGTGTAGGAAGGGTAGAAGGTGAGCATTCGTGTTGTGTATAAGAGACATGTATATGCGATCACAACTAGAAAAAGATGTGAACGTGCATGTGTGTATGATATAGATAAATGACATACAAGTAATCTAACTAGCATGTGTAATAAAGTGACCATGAACAAGAAAAAGTAAGCAAGAGTAAAAGCAACCATAATATGCAGTATGTTGTGGATGGATGGAATGGAATGCAAAATGGAGTGGTAGGATCTGCGTGCCCCGAGTGAATGGAAGTGTATGCAATGAGGTTCATTTTATTTTCCCCCTCAGCAGTTAAGAATGAACCGTAAATGAGAGTGCGTCATCGGGAAATGGTCGAATAATGTGTTGTGTCTAATGCATTGTGATGAATGTGTAAGTGTAGTGATGAGATGCGACCTAACGATGATGTGTGCGTGAACCCTATAGCCGAAGCATATATCATGACCAGATGAACATATAAGTGATGATTTAGCCTAAGCGTATATCACTATAAGATGAATGGATGAGTGATGATTTATCCCTAAGCGTATATCACTACGAGATGAAAAGAGGGAGTGGTGATGTAACCTAATGTGTATACCACTACAAAATGGTAAAATGGATGACCATTTAGCCTAAAGCGTATGACACAAACATATAAATGTTGCATGATGAAAATTTGAATGATGAACATGTGATGAAAGTAAGGTCCATTTGATTTGTAAACCTTCGGTAATTGAGTATGGACCGAGGAACTAAAGTGCGCCATATGGTAGTGAGTGCATTGCATATAAGAAGAAAATATAGTGTGCGTGAGAATAAATGACCATATGATGTGTAGGATCTGTGTCTACGAATGTATAGGGTGCAATGAAAAATGTATAGATAGACAAATAATATGAAATGGGTGTTATGTGATGTGTATGATGATCACTAGTATGATATATGATGTGTAGATGTGTAAATGTCAAAATGATGTAAACTAATATAAGATGCATGATGTGTGAATAGACGCAGTGTGTAGAACCTAGTGTAAGCTCTCAATATTCAAGTGTGAACCAAAGCATAAGAGTGTGTCATTGGGTAATGAGGATGCTAAAGTATAAATGATTATTCCTATGCGAGGAGATTGATTATGACTATGTACATATGTGAGATGTATTCATGCTAAGATGAGAGGGGAGGAGAGGTGTGAATGATATGCCCCCCAAGTATGTAAGCGACATAAGTCTAATCAAAATACACTGAGTGGATCAATGTAAGTATTAGTTTCCTTAACAAAAGTGATGGGACGTGATAGAGGAATGTGACCATCCAATGGTTCGTCATCATAGTAAGCATCATTCGAGTCCTAATCATCAGCATATGTAGTGTCTATAGTGGATGTTGGTATTACAAGCTTAACTTTAGGTGGTGATTGTTGCACATGGCCTGATGATGTTGTAGATACCTTTGATGGAGGAGTGAAATCATCCTTAAGATAAGGTTATTTAGTTTGACTTGGTGATATAATAGACAACTTATTAAGAGGACATGATTTGGAGAAAAACTTAAGGAAGTGACAACTTGTTTTGATTTGGTACTATTGTAGAGGATGGGATAGGAGGAGGTGGTGAATTAATTTTGAGAGGTTGACTTGGTGATACCGTAGGTGGTTGCTTAGGTGAATTTTTCCTATTTGAAGAAGGCACATGAGAAGCGGTATGGTGATGCTCATTAGATGTAGAAGGAATAGACTTAGGAGCCCATTGAGATGTAACATGATAGTGGGTAGTGAATGAGATAAACCTTTGACACTCAAGATGTTTGACTCTACATTGTAAATCATAGCAATTGTTGTCATTATGTCCATTGATTTGATGATAATTGTAATATGGACGACCCTGAAACTTTGTTAGCCGATAAGGAGGATAGTAATGAGTAGGCAGTAAAGTGATCAATTGACGAATAAGGAGCACAATAAGAATTTCATGTTGCTTAGTATTACGCTCAAATATGAGAGGCTCAAGTAATGGCATGACCCGAGGTTCAACTATATGACATGTAGTGGACATAGATTGAAGAGGAGATGTAGAGAGAAAAAACATGAGCCTGAGAAGCACCCCTAAGTTGTTGGATTTCATATTTGAGATATGTGATTGTGGATTCCATAGCCATAAATTTATCTTGAAATAAATCATGTAAAGCTTGAATTGAGTCCAATAGGGGTTGATTAGATGGAGAATCACTAGGGTCATTAAATAGACAAGCGAGCATAGGACTTAGTTCATGTGGTGGCATATTGTCATCATAATACTTGGTGTCTAGGGATTTTTACAAAACAACCTAGAATTGGGATATCTCTTAAGTAAATCAGATAAAGAAACTTGAGCAACCTTATGACCCATGATAGAAGAAAGATGAGGATCCTAAGCGTGAAAGGCATCGGGTTCACCAAAATGATTAACTAAAATTAAGATAAACGGGTAGTTAATCTAAGCTATGAATAGTTGTAAATAAAGTAAGTAGATGCAGTAAATAAATGTAAAGATGACCCTATTAGATATCACAAGGACTAAGAGGGGGAATGAATCAATGCTCAACAAAATTAAGATCTTTTCAAACTTTCTAATTTACTTAACTTGAATTAGTTAGATTATGAGAACAAAAAAAATTCAATCAAGAAACAAAGATGAGCATGACACAATGTTTATAGTGGGAAACCCAATAAGGGAGAAAACCCACTTTGAAACCAGTCTTTTTATTTAGAACACCAATTCTAATGCACTGATTTACAATTGATTAAGCACCCACTTAATCACTGAAGCACCAACTTCAAGCATTATCAAGCACCTACTTGATGAAGACTGAGCACCCACTCAGCTGATTGAACAAGAAGCACCTACTTCTCTAGTCTAAGCACCTACTTAGACACCTACAACAATCAATTGATCATTTAGAAACTTTGTTGCTCCTTCAATAGATCATGATCTCTTTTCTTGGTTACAATTTACTCAAAAGGTTATAATTCACCTAGATTCTCTAGTTTCAACTCCTCTTTCACAGCTTTATACATTCAAATGCATTCAATATTGTCCTCCATGATCAACAACAATATCAATCCCATTCATATTTCAATATTTCATAATTAGTCCTTTTCCAATTCAACTAACACTATATTGCACTTCTCAAGAAAGATAAACCATTTTTGCTTCTTTGTTTTGTATCATATTATTCTCTGATCTTATTCAACTTAGAAACTTTATTTAGACCCTCTATATAATTGTTCTCCTCACCATTTTCACTAAACAACCCTATTTACGAACTACTATCTCACAATCATATCCACTCTCTATAATTTTCAACACCATGTCTTATCCTTTCATGACAATAATATATATCTCTCTTTTTAGTTTTATTTTCCATTCCTCACCCCCGAGAATTTGAAAAGTACACCTTCTAATTTTCACCTTTTCAACTTTTATTCTTTTTCATCACATACATTTTCTTGTGGGCCTTGTTTCTTCATAATTTTAAACTAATTGGTTTTTTTTTCTTTATCTTCAAACTTTTCAAGTTTACCTTCGAGAATTCAAGCTCCAATCATTTACCTCGACCTTCCACATCTCCTTTTCAAGATCATCACAAAGAGTTAAATTTTGAGTGAATCAAGAAAAGAGAGTGACTTTTGCTCTTCTTCTACAAGGTGAGATAATGTTTCATGAATTTGACTTTGATGATGAAACGTTATCTTCTTTAAATGTTTCTCAAACTCTAACAAAGGAATTTAAATAATTCACTTGTCCATACATGTGAAATTACCTTCAATCTTGACAAATTTTGCTATTTTTTCAGACTGTGCAATACTGAGATTGTGTTCAAAGCATGATTTCACTTTGTTGAATCCTCCTTGACTCTTATTGAGCTCAAATGTACTATGTGGAGCAGATAAGGGCATTCATGATCTTAGAATTGTAGCTTGACAATGCTAACACGATCCCTTTGCAAAGATACGAGACCACGGTATGAGGGGTTTTTGCATTTTCACATAAGGAGAGCCTTTCAAACACAGAGAATAGACCTCAAAACTCTTTTAACCCTTGAAGAAATTGATTTAAACCTAACAAGACCTCTGTTTTAGAGAAATATTGTTTAAACATGGAGAAAATCTCAATTCTTGTCACAAATTTGACTTGTACACAAAAAAACAAATAATTATGTCATCAAATTCTCCCAATCTTCCTAATGAAACTCGATTATTATTTTTGCAATGGAGGCATACTAACCCCACAGATATTTTTTACATTTTTTTGAAAATTGGTTGGAGGAAATATCTTATTCAATCAAAACAGATTTGGAAAAAACCCTAGCTCGGGGTTACCTGCCAATGAGGGCCCAAGAACACCGAAAAGGATATTTCTTGAGAAAATTGAGATGAAATTGAGAAAAGAAAACTCTTGAGGCTTTGTTTTAAGATCCTCCATCTCTCCAAATCACATAAACCCCACGAACACCTACTTTTTGCACCCAACAATCAAAAAAATTAGTTTATACTTGCCTAAAACTCGCCATTAAAGTAATAGTCACTTTGTAACATGTCCTATGCACTTGAAGAGCCTCTCAAATACATTTTGGAAGATGTCTAGACCTCTCATGGAGCCTTTTTCAAGGTTTGAGGAGTCTATCACTCTAGTTTTTCAGCTCAACTTGCCAATCATGTATCAAGATAGAGAAGAACAATGCATATTTAAACATTACCTTTGTCATTCTTTGTACTCACCTACTACAGGCCCATGAAACTTGAAAACACTCATTCCAAGATGTTCAAGTAGCATCATGCAATTCATAAACCCTTTTTTAGATTAAACTAACACAAGTTGACTACCAACAAAAGATTTGCACATGAAGAATACTTTGATTTAAAGCTGTGACTAAGCTTGACATGCACTTTCAAAGACTCTCAACCTATATCAACACTTTGTGAACCTTGAAAACATAATCAATCACCAATTAAATGCACTAGGAGTGATATCACTTAGTTTTTGAGGTCAAACACAAACTTTTTCTTCTATCAATTTAGAGATCTTGACACACGGAAAAACATGCTCAGAAGAATGATGAGAATTTCTTGAATACGCCTCCTTTTGAAAAAAAAATTTTACACCTAAATTCTAGGACAATTTAATAAAAATAAGTATCTTACTACTTATCTGATAATTCCTTCATATTTTTTATACCTAAGAAGCTAGGCGGCTCAAAATGAACTTCTCGAAGGAACCATTCTTGCACAAACTTCAATAACTTGCTCAAGTGACCTCTTGAGGACCTAAAATTTTGCATGGAGCTCAAGGAAACCTTCCTTCACCATCTCCCATGATTGGTTTGAAAATAATATCTATGAATTGGTCTATCCCATCTCATTTACATGCAAGTACAACTAGGTTTCTCAATGACGTAGTTTTGTCTAGAAGTGACATTTTGCTTCAAAACATGTTTCTTAACATTCGAGCCCCCGATACGAGTTCATCCACCTATTCCAAGTTTTTACTAATTTTCTTTGCACCATAGATAAATAACCTACAAAACTCACATGTAACTAGCAGGCATCAATTTGAGTCAAGATGAACTCAACACTCTGTGACTTCCTGGACACACCATTTCCATGACAAAGATGCATTAGGAATTACACAGGACATCAATGACAAACAGACACAAGGTGGAAAACAAACTCCCCTTTGTCATTGATGTCAAAACACACACAATCCAAGACAAATTGATGATAACGTGACACACCACATGATAAACCAACATCATATTCATGTTCCGCAAACACATATTCTCACCCATTGACATCCATGACAAATATGGGGCAAACAAATAAATGAGAAGCATTAGCATGAGAAAAATCATACCTCATAGATTGTTCCCCACGTGCGTTAGGCATAATTGAGACTATCTGAATCACTGACCATTTGACAAGACCGATTTGAAAACAATATTGAACTAACCATGGACTCTTATGTAATAAACTTTTGTGGATGAAAAAATGAACACCGTGAGCTAGTGGACTAGCTCCCCTTACTTGAAGCTCTTTTAGGAACATTACACTTAATCCTTGAGAATGATTCAAACAATTAGTCACCGTGTAGAAATGTTTTATGCACCTTAAGCACTGAGACATTATAACTTCAACACTCTTGAGATCTCACTATTATGTTCCATTTAGTTTTGAACTTCTTGGATTTATCAATAATAGTTAGTAGGATTTAGACCTTTCAAAGACTTGGAGATATAGCTTTGAGATATGGGAATAACTCCCTTGCCACCTGGCAATCATTTTTAGGTTCGTGACAGGTCATTTTAGATTTTAAATCCTACACCACTACAAGAGACATTTGTTACGCCCTTAACCTATTGCTTGTATTAGGATATGAGTAGCCAACTTATGGCTTACCATATCATTTATTATATTATTTATACTTTCATCATTTGAGCATTTGAGTCTTATTATATGGTTTGGAGGTTGCCCCCTCGAAGTGGCGAAGCTATTCTAATTGTATTATTCTCGAATATTGTATTATATGGTGTTCTATTGTTTCTCATAATTTGAATTATACAAGTAATTTCATTACAAGTGGTATCAGAGCTGCGATCCGGGCCAAAATTAGGGCAAAAACCATAATTTTTTTTTCCACTCTATCTTACGAACCGATCAAATTTGTGGATGAATTTTGTACCTTTTTGATATCGTTTGCAAAAGTTATTGCAAATTTAGGGTTTTTGATAAAAACACTCCCTAGACCGAAATTTGTGGAATTGTTCAGATTTATTTACATTTTCGGAAAGCTCTCAAAAAAATAGTATTAGTATCTTCTCTGTGTTTTTTCTGTTCAAATTTGAATTTGTCTTGAAACCCTAAGGTTTGACATCATGGTGGGGCCTTCCACAAGAGCAAAAAAGAATTCGGTCACTCCGGGTAAAACCCCAGATAAAGATGGGGTAGTGATTGAAGAGTTGGAGTCAGAAGCGGCAAATACAGATTCCTCTGCACTAGGGTTTACCTCAGTTGATCATAAGGTGAGCCAACTTGAGTATGAGCTGTGAAATGTACAATCTGAGATGGCCTCTAAAGGAGACATAGACCAAATCAATCGGCCAATTTGGATGATATCACGCAACATGTAAAGGGTAAATAGTATGGCCCAACTCCACCCCATATCAACCAGGAGGATCTTCGATTTGAAATAATGGACAAAATAACCATGTTGGATCACTTTTCCAACCCCATCAGAATCCAACTTATTAGCAACCAAGGAACATGATGCCGAAAGTGGATATGCACAAATTTGATGGTAAGGATCCCTTGAATTGGATAAATCAAATGGAGAACTTCTTTGAGTTACATCAAACACCATCAAGACAAAAGGTGACATTGGCATCCCTGTATCTTGAACCAGACCAATTTGTTTGGTATCGATGGTTATGTGCTCAGAGGCAAAAGAATGGTCTCGGTGTCACTTGGACAATTTTTACCGAGGAGTTGCAATTGCACTATAGTTCCAGTGTTTCAGAGAACTAATTTAGTCAATTAGCAAAGTTACGGCAAATAGGATCAATTAAATATTATGTGCATCAATTCTAGAACCTATCCTTAAGGGTGGAGAATATTCCATAAGAGAATCTGAATGACCTATTTCTTGGGGATCTTAAGGACCACATTGAGCATGAGGTACGTATGTTTAATCCACTTGAGCTTTCTGATTCTATCATCATGGCACGTCGAAAGCAGAGAAAAAAAAATTCTTTATAGTAGGAGGCCACCTTTCATTAACACTAGAGACTCGTAGTATCTCTTCCCCTTCATTTACTAGACCAATTAGATTGACTCCTCAACAAATGGAAGAAAAGTGAGCAAAAGGATTATGTTTTAACTGTGATAACAAATATGGACCGGGACACAAATGTGTTGAGAAGAAGTAGTTATATATTGATGGAGGTAATGAGGATAACGAGGAAGATGAAATTATAGGAGAGGCTAAGGAACCAGTAGAAGATGAAGTAGAGGATCACCAACCTACAATTTCTTGCCATGCATTGTCAGGTATTAGTACTAATCAAACACTCAAGGTTATCGGCTATCTTAAAAAATAGAAGGTGACGGTGTTGATTGACTTGAGGAATACTCATAACTTCATAAATAGTAAGTTAGCTGCCTGCCTTAATTATTTTATTTACCCAGCTCCATAAATGCAAGTTATGATTGCGGATGGTGGGACAGTCAAGTGCACAGGAAAGTACCATAGTATCAAGATTTCCATGGCGAGACTACATGTTAGACTCACCTATGTTTGCTATTTCTATGAGAGGGGAAGATATTGTTTTGGGTGTCCAATAGCTCACAACCTTAGGTACTATAGAGATGAATTTCCAAGAATTGTTCATGCAGTTTCATTCAGATGGAAGGACAATACAATTGAATGGGATGGTAGCTAAGTCTCCATAAATTATCAGCTCTCATCGATGCGAGAAGGTTCTCGAAAAAGGAGTAGATGGATTTATAGCAAATTTATTTTCCATAGAAGTAAAAATACGAGTCTTGAATGCCACCCGATCTTCAAAAGATTGTTGATGCTCACTCATATGTTTTGATGCAATTCCAAAAGGACTACCACCGCTTAGGAATCATGATCATGTCATTCAGTTGATTCCAAGGAGCCAAACACCTAACATTAGACCATACGATACACATATTCCCAAAAAGTGAGATCAAGAAAATGGTACATGAAATGTTGAAGGCAAGTATCATCGTGGCATAGCTAGAGTGCATATTCTTCACTAGTGGTCATGGTATGAAAGAAGGACGAAACATGGAGGATGTGTCTAGATTACGAGAACTCAATAAGTACACCATCAAAGATAAGTTTCCTATTCCAGTAATTGATGATTTACTTGATGAATTGCATGGTGTTATTTATTTCACAAAATTAGATCTTTGTTCGGGGTACCATCAAATTAGAATAAAAGAGGAATATGTTCATAAAACGGCTTTCAGGACTCATGAGGGCCATTATGAGTTTTTGGTAATTCCTTTTGGTCTTACAAATGTGCCCTCAACCTTTCAAAGCTTGATGAACATTGTTTTTAGGCCATTTTAAAGGAAATTTGTATTAGTTTTCTTTGATGACATATTGATTTATAGTAAGACATGGGAAGAACACTTACAACATGTAAATAAAGTGTTGGAAGTTTTGGAGAAACATACTCTCTATGCAAAGCCATCCAAATGTTATTTTGGTGTATAAGAGGTAGAGTACTTGGGTCACATTGTATCCCATGAAGGTGTTAAAGTTGATCCTCAGAAGATCAAAGCTATGGTGGAATGGCCAAGGCCCAAAACTCTCAAAAATATTTGTGGGTTCCTAGGACTAACAGGGTACTACAGAAGATTTGTGCGGGGATATGGTAGAATAAGCAACCCCACTCACTGCATTTCTAAAGAAGGATGCCTTCCATTGGATAGACGTAGCCACTAAATCCTTTGAGCAGCTGAAGGAAGCCATGTGTAGCACCCTAGTTTTGGCTACTCCCAACTTCTCAAAAACCTTCATTGTTGAATGTGACGCTTCAGGATCAGGATTGGGAGCAGTTCTAATGCAGGAAGGAAGACCAATTACATTTGAGAGTCACCAATTCAAAGGAAAATATCTTCTCAAACTTGTCTATGAGAAAGAAATGATGGCTATTCTTCATGCGGTCAAGCAATGGAGGCCCTATCTCATGGGTAGACACTTCAAGGTAAAAATTGATCATGATAGTCTCAAATACTTTTTGGAGCAAAGGTTATCATCTGAGGAACAACAAAAGTGGGTAGAAAAAATGTTGGGTTATGATTTTGAAATCATATACAAAAAGGGTAAAGAAAATGTAGTAGCTGATGCTTTGTCTAGAAAAGATACATCTGCAGATGCCTTACTATGTGGAATGTCCATGTTGACGGCCGATTGGGTGGATGAAGCAAGATTGGAATGCGATCAAGACAAGGATACAAAATCTTTAATACAAAATATCAAGCAAGGATCTATGCCATCTAACAAATTTGAGTGGAAAGCTAATGCATTATGGTACAAGGACATGTTATACTTAAGTAAAGATTCTAAGTTGAAGCATAAGATTCTTGCGAGTTGCATGCCTCACCTATTGGAGGACACTGGGTTTTTGAATACATATCATAGAATAAAAAGAGAGTTCTTTTGGGAAGGACTCAAGGGGGATGTAAACAAATTTGTATTAGTGTGTTTAGTGTGCCAGCAGAACAAAGGGGAAACAATTAAGACACCGGGCCTGTTGCAACCCTTACCAATTCCTAGCCGAGAGATGAGAGGAGGTCTCCATGGATTTCATCACTAGATTGCCTTGTTCAGAGGGTAAGAATCTTATTTTCATGATTGTGGATAGGCTCACAAAATATGCCCATTTTTGTGCCTTATCACATCCATTTGCAGCCAATACAGTCGCAACTATTTTTTTGGAGACAGTTCAAAGGCTACATGGAACCCCAAAGATAATTGTAAGTGATTGTGATCCTATTTTCACAAGTAATTTTTGGATGAAATTATTTTCATGTTTGGGTACTCAGCTAGCTCACAGTTCATCTTATCATCCTAAAACTGCTGGGCAAACGAAAGTGGTCAACAAATGCTTGGAGGGGTATCTACGTTGTTTTGTATCATATACGCAGGAAAGGTGGATTAAATGGCTACCACTTGCAGAATGGTGGTATAACACATCTTTTCATACCTCTTCTCAAATGACCCCATTTTTAGCATTATATGGTTACCATCCACCTTCTATCACTTCCTCCTTGAGGGTGCAAACTAAGGTCAGAGATGTTGAGGAACACATTCAACATTAACAACATGTTTTGGCTAGTTTGAAGGAGAATTTAGCATTGGCACAAAACAAGATGAAATAACAAGTAGATCAACACCGCAACGAAATACATTTTGAAATTGGTGACTAGGTTTTTGTATGTCTCCAGCCTTACAAGAAGATGTCCCTAAAGCAACATAAAAGAGACAAAAAACTTGCTCCTAAATATTATGGCCCTTATCGGGTTTTATAGAAAATTGGCGGTGTTGCTTATAAACTAGAGTTGCCTCCATCTTCACGCATACACCCAAAAGATTCCATGTTTCTGCTGAAGAAGGTTATTAGACAGAAATTTGAAGCCTAGATAGAGTTACTTAGGAACTTGATGAGGAAGGAAGAATCATTTTGGATCCGAGAAAGATTCTGTAAACACGTCTTAAGAGGTGAGAACTAGAGACATTAAGGAATATCTAATCAAGTGGAAGAATATGAGAAAAGAAGATGCAACTTTGAGAGGATGAAGGTTTTCTGCAACAACATCCAGATTATTCAATGTTGAGGACAACATTGGTTTGAAGGGAGGGCATGTTGTGCCCTTAACCTATTACTTGTATTAGGATATGAGTAGTCGACTTGTGGCTTACCATATCATTTATACTTTCTCATCTTTGAGTAGGTCGTCCTTGGTGATGACCATAGCATATGAATAGTAAATATAGGGGATTGTAGGTAGTAGTTCATCGTCATTTGAGCATTTGAGTCTTATTATATGGTTTGGAGGTTACCCCCTCGAAGTGGCGAAGCTATTCTAATTGCATATTAAGATCATTATTCAAATATTGTGTTATCTCGGTGTTCTATTTTTGCTCATAATTTGAATTATACAAGTAATTTCATTACAACATCCCTTTTGAGCTTAGCAGCTCACATCATCTATTATCATCTTTGATCATGACAACCTCATTCAATTTTCACACTTCTTAAGCCTTTAAGCAACACTTTTGTGAGTCTTGTAGTCTTGTATCACAACTTGGAGATGTCAATATCAATCAACCTTTTCACGGGTTATGTATCACAATCACAAGAACCATTTAGGGAGTACATTGACAACTCACAAGAGCTTGACCATACAACATATAAGAGAGAGAACCCATACACTGTCCATCACACATATCCATACCGCAGATCCTCAATGGACTGCAACATGCCTTTATACTATTATACCTTGTGTTTTAGGACCATATTCGTTGGTTCAACCTCTAAGAGTCTTCTAGAACCTAACATAGATTATGTAGCTTAATATTTCATACCTTTTAGACCTTTTATATTCATGTAGATACCATTCATCTTGACACTCGATTTTAAAAAGAACTTTATTACAGTCCCTTGAGTAGTATTAAAACTACCGAGTTCAACCACTTCAACCTATGCATCATCATCATATAAGCTTCCATTTTCTTGAGAAGAAGCATTTTGAACCAATTTAGTAACTGCATATTCAAACTTTAACTATGCATGGTACTTGGGGTATCAACATGAGTAATCCATCTCAAGACCTGATATCTTGAGCTTTTAAAAAAATTTGCCAAACCATCATACCTTTGTTTAAGCTTATAGGAAAAACAATATCTCACTTCACAGTGCTAGACCTCTGAGTGCATTTTCTTATGAAGCACACTTTCCTCTTAGAATGATATCATTATGAAGAAACATTTCAAGTCACAACTATTATTTTCACAATTATCAATCATTAATATTTACATACGAGATGAAGATACTCTTTTTTGGGCAACAAGCTACAACTTAGACACTGAAAATCTGGGCATTCTACAACTTGATGATCCATACTTCATTGACACACTACCACCTTTGTGATGACATGGACTTGTATCCCATTTATAGACCACATAACACTAGACATGACTTATAAAACTCTTAGATGCACTTTGTGACGGAGTTTATAACTTATTTGACTTACGACAGTCTTCTAAACATTGACAAGAATCTGAGCAAGCTTATAGACATTTAGAAATATTTGAATGAGACCACACACATTTTATCTTAGAACTTTCTAGATATACTGTGCCTTACTTGTCCTTTCAGGCTTCAAGATTACCCATTACATAAATTAGAAATACTTTGAGTTTTGACAGTAGTAATTTCATTTATACCTTGAGACTTTGATCATCAAACCGGGCATTATCATTTATTCATATATTGTAGCTTGTCCTTTTACCATCTGAGCACAAAAAAAATACATTGGATATTATGCAGGAGTCTTAGTCTGGCACAAGATATAAGAGATTGTATTTGGTCTCAATTCAGGTTTACCTCCTATTGAGACCTTCACACGGTCTTCATCGGAACTCGAGACTAATATACACATTGAGATAAGAGCATGAACAAGTTTGAACAAACCGAAATGATCCTCAGGATGCTCATTCAAACTTTATAATTCTCCTCAACTAGAAACTCCTTCAAATATACTCCTTAAGGATGAAAAAGACATTACATACTTCTCATCTTCATTATTTGTTTACTCTCAAGCTCATTAGTCTAATATACTTCTCGGTTAGAGTTTCTAACTATAAACCCTAGGCATTTTCTTGCGACCTTTCCACAATTTGTCTTCTCAATGCTTATCGGGACAAGTGAGTCAAAACTTCATTAAAGATTCTTTCAACACTCTTAGGTCTTGATTTGCATTGAAAGTTGTGATTTCTTTATGATTTATGCTCTACGGTTTATGTACTATGACTATCATAGCTAAACCAATCAGTCTTGAAGATGAGAGAAGAGTTTCTAAGGAGTACCCTTCCATTTGTGCCTAAAATAATCCTTGTAAGTTACACATTTCTTTATTCCACTTGCCACATTAAGCAAAATTACTTGCTCAAGGATTTGACAAGAAAACATGTAATTCTAGAATTTGGAACATTGTATTACTCCAAAAAAATGGTTAAACTACGGTCTCCAATTCCGATTGTCACAAAAGTATTCATATTGTTTTCAACAAGAGATGTCAACATTTCATGCAGAGATCCTTGTCCTTGGTGTTTAGAAAGATAAAATTTCCATGCATGAGAGACTCCAAGTATAAGATTGCTTCCTTCATCACTTTGTACTCACAAAACCAAGTAAAAGAGACATGAAGAGACAATCACATTTCAGGTTATGTGGATCTGCTCTTGAGAAAAGAAGACATACTTGAATTGTCATGTATATGTAGTTTATGTACACACTTTCAATTCTATGATAAACTCTAGAAATAATACTTCAAAGAGTGATTCATGGTTCAATTTCTAAGAGTTAACCTACACATTCCTTCTTCACATATTACGACAAGTCCAGTTTTGACGCCTTTTGACATAGGAGGAGGAAAAAGAATGAAGATCACACTAATTATTTCATCGACAATGCTCGTGGATTTTCATATCACTTACTATTACTTTTCATACCTTCACATCAACCGGAAAAATAGCTTGGCATATTCAAATTTTATTGTATGGCTCAAATTATTTAAACACGTTGAAGAAGCTATAGATACTGAAGAGCACATGACACATGTTCTAAAGGTACACACATAACCCATAACTCAAGCTCAAACATTATAAACTGACCATTTCTGCTTCGAGACATCTTCACAACTTCATACTCACTATGGACTCTTCAAAGACACATGAGACATCACATTTCGACCTTATGACATTATTTGAACTCAAAATTTTTACCAACACTACACTGTACTATGAGGACAAGCATTATAAGATCAAGGCACTTGAATCTCATGATTAACTCATGACACATTGTTTTACTCGAGATAACTACTTGATGACATCACGGACCCCTAAACATGACTATAGTGCTGTACACAAATTCGATCAAACGAAGACCTTAAGAATGATTTTCAAAACACAATAGGCTCCTTGTGTGACTCAATTATCTGGAGTAAAAATGTTCCATAAATATCCCATGATTATCATAGTGTGAAAGATGACTCCGAGAGCTTTCCTGACTATTTGAAGGCTCAAACGAGTCCATATGCACATCTAGTGGTTGGTCAAAGTTTGGTCAATAGATGGTCAACATTGGTCAATGGAAAAATGGATGATTTTGAAATCATCTAACATCAAAACCATTTCATAGAGCTTGTCAAGACCTTTCCGATGCATTTTTAGCGGACCAAATCGAGGCCAGTATGTGAAAGTTATGACCACCAAAGTTCGATTAACTGGTGGTGGTCAACAACCGAAGGATGTGCCAACTGGACAAATGACATGGTGACACGTGGCACTTTGCTGCATTTGACACATGGCAAAGCTGCATATGATCACATGAATTTATTATTTATACACATGGCATTAAAGGTGGGTTTATGGTTTTTTCCCATGTAAAAGGTTTTATAATCTTTTTATAAATAAAAAAGTAAAAGAAAGTCCACGTGAAAACAAAATTTTGTACATAAAGCCTATTAAAAAGGCTTGCATATAATGAGGGATTTTTCCCCACATAAAGTTTCTCCATCCACGTGAAGAGTGTATATTATTATGAGGTTGAGTTTTTAAAAATATGGCTTAAGCTTATTTAAAAGCTTAAAAGAGAATTAATCCCTATTAACCCGCTCAAAGCCTATTAAGGCTATTATTTGAAGCGGTTAAAATATTTGTGGCCAAATTATTATTATGCCATGGGGAATTTGGATAAGACCAATCCGTTGAGGATTATTACGGGCTCTTTAAAAATAAGTCATGGATATCATCAAATATCCTTATATTCTAGGCTCCTAATCAATATAAATAAGGGACCCAGGTACATTGTAAAAAACACACAAGCTCATTGTTCGAGCTTAGTCTCTCCCATGCCCGAGCCGAGGAGGTGGAGAATTAGTGGGTGGCCCTAGAAAATAAATAAGGCCATTATTATGGAGAGATATAAATGCTTATATCTTATAAGCATGATGGCCTATATTATTTATTATAGGAAAATTATTGTAATAAGTCCTATATTTTATTATAGGCATATTTTTGGAGCTAAGGCCTATATAGGCATGTAAAAATGTAAGTCCTATTATTATAGGCATTATTATTATTATGTCTTATTATATTATTTAATAGGCATTATTATGAAAAAAGAATCTCCACTCTCTCCATCCAAGAAGCAATACTCCGAGCCCGATCCGAGAAGGACAACTGATGTAGTTCGAAGGCATGAACGTGGCAACATTATGGAGATAGAAGACCTATTTTAATATAGGCATTATGGAGAGATACTAAGACCTATATTGTATAGGCATCGTCTTCATTGAGGACCAATATTATTTGTTATTGGCAAGATGAAGATAAGACCTATTATTTTTAATAGGCAACATTGTTATTGGGAGTTATTCAAACTACCCAATAGGCCACATTTGAGCCACACTTCAGAATGCAGACTTGGAGAATCGACTGGGGTGTCATCTGGAAGACCAATCGGTATACCAAAGGACTTTTTGACTGAAGGAGAATACTGGATCGAATATGATTATCATCTGGGATAGCTACTCGGGTTTTAGGTTCATGTTCCATTATGTATTCAATATTATCATGCTTAGATTATATTATTTGTTGTAGTCTTTAAATAGATAATATATCGGTTCTATTGATGAACCCGGAGACGTAGGAATTTTTCTGAACTTCGTTATCAACTTGTGTGCAGTGTATTTTAATTCTTGCATTGCTTTAAGTTGATTTTAATGGGGTAAATTTGGAAAAGAATTTAAAGCCTATAGGGTTCCATGATCGAGTAAAAAAAATCAGTCTATTTTCGGATCACTCAACAACATACCTCTTACTCACCGAGACTATCACGACATGATAGTAGACTAAAAGAATGACAGGGAAAACTTTGGTTTTATGAACATAGACTCATGTACTTTGAAGGACTACAAAACTTAAACCTTGACAAATTGAAAGATGTAACAATATTCTTGTACAAATTGTATTAGAATTCACTTTGTTTGTAGTAACTCCTCAGGAACATCCAATGCTTCTTCTAAATGAATATGCCTCCTAGAAGCTTAAAGAAGGAATACTTGTGAGTCATCGACCATCTCAAAATAGTAAGAAGTCATCAAAATAACATGATGAATCCATTAGGGAAAATTCAAGGAACCCCCCAAAAAACTTATAGAAATCATGGCGAATATACTTGTAACTAGCTTCGTGGTTTTGACAAATATACATGTAACCAGTTTCATGGTTTTGGCGAATATCCATTTAAATCAAGCTGTTTCGTTCTTTCGGCAAAAATGCTAACTTTTTAAAAATAGTTGGAAATTAAATGGTGAATCTCCTGTAACTTGTTTAACGAGTACCCTTTGTCAAATTTGACTGTAATGAGGCCCAAAAATTTTCATTTCTTTTGCATGCCTTACCTTTACACTCAAGTGCCTGGAATGTGTGACACTTGGCCACTCGGAGGAATAGGAAAATGACACGTGGTATCTTTTGATTACTCACTACCACTCTGCCTTGCCTCACCGACACCATGGACCCAAAACTTTATTGAATTGGTTCATTCCACGGGCTTGGAGTCCAGGGAATGCCTTTGACTTGGGGAGGCCCGGAATCCTGCCATGTGTTTGTCTGATGGGCAAGGAAGGATTAATAAATTTAATAATAAGGTTAAAATAACTTTTATTTTAATAATCAAGGATACATTGTTGGTTGCTATTAATTTTTTATGTCATGTATGTGCAACAATAAGTATGTGTTTTTTTAGCAAGGCCGTGATATGGAAAATCCTGCCGAAGCTATTGTCTTTTGATAAATAATGGAAAATAGTATGGGGGCATAAAAACTATGTTTAAAATTAGAAAACACATGTATTTACTGAGGTCTTGGTGCAATTCTCATCATTAATCACAACAATAATAGATCATTCAATAATCGATGATCGAATCGAATAAAGATGTCAAATGGTCATATTTGAATGTATAATTAGTGCCGCATGCATGGGAATAGGGATAAAGATGAGTGTCGAGTATTCCTTTGCATGCAACTATGGAAAGCAATAGAATTTAGAAATTCTAAAAACATGCAAAAAACACACGAACCAAAAATCATGCCATTAAAAGAGAAAGATTAGTTTCCAATAGAGAATAATCGTGCCTTAAATATAGAACTTTCCATTTTTTGATGCTTGGATTTTAGAAGATAGACCATAACAGTAAAAATAAGAAAAGATGCTACAAATCTGTAATTTTTTTAAGGAAACAAATTTGTAGTTGTCTTAAATCAGCTTGGGCTCAAAGGCGATGCCACCATTATAACAGATGCCAGTTGTGTTTATATATTCTAGCAACCATGACCAAGACCCTTGCTTTAAATGAAAACAAAGGATGAGGATATTTCCATAAAACACCTTTCTAAAACACAAGAACTCTCCCACCACAGTGTAACTAAATAAGAATATCCTTTTCCTCACAGAAATACACTGGCACATTGTGTGGGGCATCCTTGTAATTTCTTTCCAAGACCAAACATTGCCTCTCCTCCTTCCAAACTCAAGCTCGAGCTCAAACAAAATTATGTCCTTCAAATGGTCCCCATCTACAATTGGTGTTGCAAGTAACACCCTCTCTTCAGATACAACCAACCTTGGTCTATAGTGAGGGAAATGGTCTCTGCCATATCTTATAGGTAACAACACAAAATGCATAGTAGCATAATCTTGAGTGTTATAAATTCTCACACCCAACATAGGTTCATATGACATTAAGAAGAAAAAATTGTTGTTGAAGACAACAGGTCCATAGAAGAAACAATCTCTCAATTGTGCCACAATCCTCCAAGTCCCCGTAGAAGAATCATAAATTTCTATAGTACCATTGCTTGCATTAACTCCAGATCTATTAGTGCCTGCTTGAACCACTTTATACCCCTTGTTTTCATCCGCAACTAGAATGCCCCACAGCATAAATATAAAAGTGCCATTCATTAGCTGATAACATTTGAGGAAGCTTGAAGGAGGTTCCAGCCTTTAGTGGATTACATACCCTTGAAACGTGACTCAATTCACTCGAACAAAATAATATTATCCCTTGATGTGAATCTTCAAACCATACCCCATCAAAGCATGATAACCACGAAAAGTTGAGAATTTTCCATGTCCTACTGTAATAGTTATATCTCAGCCAATGATGACCACTATCATGATTTACAAGTATCCATGGATGTTTTTTCCTTGTTTCACTTTGTAATGCCTGAAGAATCTGGTGGAAGACATGAGTGCTTTCCATTCCTTAGAAACTAGAGAGAACCTACATATGGATTCTAACGGAAGCCAAAGCAATACATTTTCCCAAACATCTTGAGGCAATGAATGATCCCACGAACATGATTTCCATGCTGCTCCTCATTCTTTGACATTAAATCATCATCCATTTCCAGGATTTCTCTTTTTCCTTTTCTTGGTGACAACTGAAAAGAAAAGGCAAAGCAAATTCAATGGCGATTGATGATGCTAAAGGGCAGCACACAACAAGCACACGATATGAGCATGGGGTTCAGGGTTGTAGGTTAAATGGCCAGTAGGGTTTCAACGCTTACATTGGAAATAACCTAGAATGAAGAACAAATTCATCGTTGTTTCAAGAAGGAGAAGACAAATCAAAAGGCATGACATTATAGCAATGTAAGAGTATCCACAAGAACAGGTGTTGAAAAGGAAAAATATATTTGTTGAAACATAAACAAGAGTATCCACAAGAGTATCTCATATATTTGTTGAAACATAAACATTACATATCATAACATAAACATTACATATCATAACATAGGCATACCAAAAAAGATATAAGCCCTTAGCCTATAACTATATTATAACATAAATATTACATATCATAATATATTTCTCAGTTCTTGTTCTGCTTTCCTTACTTTGCATCGGTATCAATCTTCTCCGCCAAAGTGTCGGCCAGGGTTAGTATCAAGACACATTTTTTTATCAATGATAGCTCTACAGGTGTCTATTAAGTCTTGCTAGGTTTTAATCACCTCAAAAAATTGTTGCATACTTGCAATGATGGAAGACACCATTTTCGACTTGAATGTCCATCCGGGGGGTGGCCGTCGGGGATTGATTGCCATTGGTTTTGATATCCACATCATTTATAGCAGCATGGAGAATCCATGGATAGGTTCAGTGTCTAGGGATTCTGGTAAACAACAAAGAGTTCGATGTACTTCAGGAATCGATTCTTAGACATGGAATCCGGTTGGTGCTCTGCGAGAAAGAAGTTCCAAGAGAATGAAGAGGAATAATGGTAGCAGTCAACTGGCCAAGAGAGGGGGGTGGAAGCACCATCAAGAGGAGAACTAGAAATAGAGAGGGCAAAGGATTTCCCAACAAGTAACCTCGTCTGAGTCCGTATCAGAACTAGAAGAAACCATGACGTATTTATGGCTTGATACTAGTTCGATGCACTCAATTTGGTCCCCCATGATTTTGCAAAAGAAATCAAGTGTTGGAAAAAGACCATAGGCCTTGAATTTATAATTGTCGAGTGAGTTCTTTGACTGGACCTTTACACGTGTCAACCAAACCTAGGTATGAATTGACAATTAATATTAAATGCAAATCATGGTGAAAATTTCGCATTGAAACCGCGTCACTATCCCACATGCCTCCGTCTGCCTTTTAAACATCCTTTTATCATGATAGTGACGTCGGTGAGCAATTATTGATAGCAGGGATGAGATTTGATGGTTGACCCCACCCATCAAACCAAAAATCCATGACATTTGGAGGTTTTAAACAATCCATCCATTTTTGTTAAATGCCTTTTCTTTATTTAATAATTTAAAAATGTGTTGTTTTTGTCATTTTATTTACAAGTTTTGAGTAAGTTTGAGGGATTTTATGTTTGATATAAACACATTTTTAACCAAATATGTTATTTAAATATCTATATAATGTTGAACTTATATTTATATTGAAAGTGTTTATAATGATAATGACGGTTTTGCCAAGTTCTTTCACATCAAATAGAGAAAGGTTGCCAATTTTACAAACTTTAACATACATTTAAAATAGGCAAAACCATCCAAAACGGGTGTCAAATCTCATCTCGATCGATAGCCTCGGCCCTCAACCTTGAGTTTTAATTGAAATTAATTACAATTTACCTATTCATGACACATGTAAAGTGTGCCACTAGAGATTTAATCGGTACCCTCACAGTTAATAAATGTCTTATCAATTTTAATTCTTGGTGATGTTATATTTTCTAGCATGAAGGTCTAGGAAATGAGATATTTAATAAATATGGAAAAGACTTATTTCATAAAAGCGTTGCATATTTAATAAATATGTATATTCAAAAGTTACTAAGCTTTATGAAAAGGGCACTTTCCTACAAAATATATTGAAACGACCATCATTGCATTCAGTGATCAAATTTGAAGGGCTCCCCATACTTTAATTTGATTGGCTAGGTTAAGCTTTACCCGTTGTAAATGAGATATTAGAAAACACATTACCCTTCAACAAAAAAATGAAAATGTTAATTTTCTTTCAATATATATCTGATTAATTTGAATAAAATAAATATGAAAAAGGTCAAAATTATGAAATATATAACATCTAATAATAATTTTGAAAACACTATATAAATGTGAATAACACTATATTTCATCAGTAATGACATCAACAATTCTGAATTAAATACGGAAGGGCCTTAAATATATGTTGTCGCCAATCTTTTCGAGCGTGTGAAGGGCCTTGTTTTTGCCTATTTATTGTGGGTCATTTTTTTCATTTTCATCTTTTTGTCAGTGAACACCTATGGATTCCCCTCAAGTTCCCATGTTGTCTTTATTTTGCAATAAAAGGGAAATGGCTTTCAGGTCGTCTATATTCGATAATTATCTATGATGAATCTTCAAAATTGGTAATGGTAGCGATCTAGAGGCAATTAAATTGGTTTTAGGGAAAAATATTTGTTTAAGGATGGATGGTGTAGGGTTAATAACAGTGTGGCCTTGGTTTTTGTGGAAAATATTTTGATAATTGAGCCATCGAAGCCTAATGCGGTCAACCTTGCTCTCTGTTGGGTTCGGTCATCTTTTTGAGAAACTTTGGTTACATAAGTACAAAAGTATAATGTTGTTTTAAGGCGGTGGGGAAGAGGCTAAGCTACGAGGTGGCGTGGATTTTAGCATCTTCGAGGAACAAACGTCTACATGGGGAGTTGATGGCCTTCGCAGAAGAAAATGACGGTGTCCAGTGTGACAAGAAATGCTAGAAGGACGCACTTCAAACTCCCTAATTTGGATGCCCTCAATTCTCCCATCGAGCTAGTGCCACTTTGGTGGATGGAAATCCATGAAACTACAAGGGAAGCTTATAATCATCTTTGGTGCATGGTTGGGCCAATGAAATTGTTGCTCAGGACTATGAGGAGGGTATGGTTGAGAGGCAGAGATATCCAGGTTGTAATTTTGTCTTTTACGTGTCTTATGATTCAAGGGATTAATCCTCGATCTAAATATATGTTGTAATGTATAAATTATAGTATAGCTATAGTCTTCCTTCGTTCTAGTTGGATTTTCCTCAATATACCTTGTAATCATGATCGATCGATGAAGTTTTTGCCTCTTCATGTTGTATCGAGGTTTGACCTCTCTCTTTTGTAAAGGGAACGTGACCCTTCAACCCACTTTAAATCTTAAAAAAATAGTAATATATATATATATATATATATATATATATATATATATATATATATATTTAAATTATATTAATTCATCCGCATGGCATGGGCAAAAGCGGGGGTGATAGATTTTTAATTTATTGAAAACTTTAAATTAATTTAAGAAAGAAAGAATCTAATTTAAGAAATCAATAATGTAAACACTATATAAATGTGAAAACACTATATTTCATCAGTAATGACATCAACAATTTTGAATTCTATTTAAAAACAACATTTTCGTTAGTTATTTCAATTCAAATAGTAAATAATATCAAGCAACATTTGATTTTATTCATATTCATTTTCTTTAGAAAGACTTCCTTTGATCTATTCTCATCTATGGATATTTGGTTTTGTATTTTGAAAATTGAACTTGTGATAGCTTTTTAATTTATTGAAAACTTTAAATTAACATATATATAAATTATATATACACACACACACATTAATATATTATATCATATTTATACATTATATATATATATATATATATATATATATATATATATATATATATATATATATCTGTAGTTATTATAAATAATATAACATATATATATATATAGATATATAATACTAAACATAAACCGAATATATATATAAACATTTTTTTACCAGAGCTATGAACTGGAGGGTTAAGGGACCCACCCTTACAACTATACTCCGAACAAAAACCAAACATAAACCAACAACACAAGGCCCCACTGAATGGCCCACATAGAGAAGAAGGAAACACCATTTGAACAAACATAAGTGGCTTCAAGACAACGAAATACACATGGCCACAAAACCAAAAAAAAAGCTAGAAAAGAGAATTAATCCTCATCTAAAATAACCACCACCCCGAATTCGACTCGACACCCGCTGCCAGCACCCTTCAGCAAAAAGCATCGCATCCATCACATCTCCCCGCCTCTCACCTCGCCCCAACACCGCCACCAAAAACACCTCCTTCCAGTTGCTTGGCCTTACCTAGCAGAAGAAGAAAGGCCTCCCTGACATTATCCCAAAACTCATTGAGGTGGTCAATGGCCGAGTCGATAGGTGAGCGAGCATCGGTGAGATCTAGAGGAGGTAATCTGCTAGGGTCCAGGACCACCATGCCAAAACAGAATGTGAATAGCCTCTACATAGAGTAACAACTCCTATACCACTTGTCAAGCCAATCTTCCCCACGCTCGGTGCCATTCGCCTAAGCGGCCTCCTCCTCCACCCAAAGTAAAGGGTTTGGGATGTGAAACTTGTCCATTTCTTAACGTAAACTAACTCGATGGACAGGGTAAATAAAGAACTCCGTGACAACCATGACATCCTCCTTGAACGGATGGAGCAAGAGGAAATTAGAAATGAATGTCGCAATGAGTTCGTGATTTTGAACCAGTTTACTCTAGCTTATGAGAGTCTTGCATATAGGAATATCCTATCACATGCTCAATGGCCTCGACCTCGAGCACAAAATCATAGTGAAACACCTCTTGAATCCACTGCGGAAATGGCCAAAGTAAAGGTCATTTCCCTTCTCTCCCTGCAGAGCAAATGAAAGGAAACCCCAAAAAACATTCTCTTGCCAAAAAAAACATGAACAAATAGAGGTAGGGAGAGAGGAATGTGAGTGACCAACAATAATAAAGGCCCAAAGTGTGGCACATGCCACCATTAATTCTTCGAGCTTTGTGTGCACCACCCATCATAAATGATAATATCTTCCAAGTCATGCCATCAATTGCCTCTTTAGCTAGGTGATCAGTAAGATGGTATATTGGCCTCCTATAAACATGATTAATACTCCAGCTATGCAATTTTCCAAGCCAAAAAAGGATATTGGAGATATAGAAATTAAGGTTCCAAGAAAGGGTAGAGCCCTTAGTAATCGCGTGAATCGATTACTTGCGAATCAAAACTTTAAATTAATTTAAGAAAGAAAGAATCTTATTTAAGAAATCAATAATGTAAATACTATAAATATATATTTATATAATAATATATATAAATATATAATATGTTGGGGCCCATCATATATTCCAATTCCAATGTCCATGACCAATAATGAACAATTAATCCCGAGTCCGACTCAAAATTATAATTCATCTCACCTAAATCCGAGAGATTCACGTCCGTGGGGGCACGACAAAAATAAATCCATGAAATTATTCCACATGGCATGGGTAAAAGCGGGGGTATATTTTTAAAATGTTTTAATGGCCCCAAAAATTTCAACAACCAAGTCATTAAATGCCCACACCTATCACTGCACGGACCCAAAACTTTATTATTGAATCGAGTTCATTCCACGGGCTTGGAGTCTGAGGAATGCCTTTGCCTCGAGGAGACCTAGGTCCACATGGCCATCTAATAAATAATTTGCATCGTTTGATATATTAAGATCAATGACACATGCTCTATTTCGGGACGAAGGCCTGACACACTCACATTTTGAATGGAAGTTCTCGAATAGGCCTAGCTAAGTGAAAATTGTCATCCACTTGAATGGAATTTGATTAAAGACTAAATTTGACGTCTACAAAGTACAATGAAAGACCTAATCATTTATAGTGATGTTGACAATTGAAATTTTGTTTCTGGAAGGCATACTACAATAGAAGGCAGAATAGATTCATAGAAGTTGCGGACCATGTAAGACTCAAAATTTTCATATTTTTGAGTAAGTGTCATCCTGCATTTGAGTCTTGATTCTTTAAATATTATCTTTTTATAAGTAGCATTGTATAAGCCTTCACTTTCAAATATTTCAATATAAGGGTTGAGAAATTAGGGTTGAGGGTTTACAGAATCCAAAATTCCAAGCATGTCTACTTCCACAAGATCCCAAAGTAAAAGTAAAACCCAAATCCCATACGCCAAACTGCTTAAAAGTAAAACCCTAGTTTTACTGATGAATATCATGATATTTATGATCCTGTAATTGGCACAAGAGCTTCACTTAGATACACGTCTGAGATGAAGATGAGGGAAAGTAGAATTTCAGAGCAATCAGGTAGACCTAAAGGTTTAGATCAGATAACATGGGGGTCTGGATTGGGATATGTGATATTCCAAGAGGTTTTCCCTACCCTAAATTTTTCAATATATGTGCCCATATATGATGTGCCAAAAATAACTTAAATACACGTCGAGACGAAAAAAAGTAAATTTGAGCAATCAGGTAGACATAAAGGTTTAGGTTGGATAACATGGGGGTCTAGATTGGGACACATGATGTTCCATGAGGTTTTCCCTGCCCTAAATTTGTCAATATATGTGCCCAAAATTACAATGAGACAAAAAAATCAATTGTTGCAAAAAGGAAATCTTTTGTACATTACGAGGTAAATCTTGGCAATGCATTGGGGTTTGAAAGCAAATATTTAGGAACCATCCACATAAACCTAGAAAAAATTTGCTAGTGATTATCATGCCACAAATAAAAAAAGATAGAGAGATGATTTTTACGAAAATTAACATTTGATGCAGAGGTACCAAAAGGGAAGGCTCCATATGTAATTGACATATTTAAACCATGGGTCAAGGATACCATTTCTATGCTAGTATTTTTCCTTGGCTTCGATAGCGATGAGACAATGGATGAAACCCTCCTGAAATGGTATACAATATCCATTTCGTTAATCCACCTTGTCAATATAGATTTGTTGGGTACATTGCAAAATCTATGCATAAACAATTATTAACAATCAAAGAAGGCTCCAACACTAAGATGTTTAGGTTCACTACCTACTTGTGTTATTTAATTCTATGGTGGTTTGTTGATGGTTTGAAAAAAAAACTTGCAATTGAGCCCTATTTTGTTGAGGTCAAGCCAAAATCGTGCATCCATTAACTGAGTGGACCCCCAAGATAAGGATGTATGATAATAGAGGGGACTACAGTCAATTTGTGGATTATTTTTGGGCTCCATTTTATGAAGCAATTACAAAAGTACATTGCCTAGATTTCTGTGAAATGTAGAGATTGCATTCAATTAGGGATCAGAAATACAATTAGCAAACTGGTACTTCACGGAGGATTATATTGTGCTAAGGTTTTATGGATCAAGGAGTAATACAACCTTACAAATTTCCAATACATGTGATAGAGAGAGTTTTTACCTTGGAATATATACGACGATATGGAAAGCATAGATAATCTCTATTTTGTTTCTCAACAAAAGAAGAACATATTTCCTTCCTTACCATTCTCATGTGGAGGGTTCACATTTGAAAGAAAATCATTCTATGTGGCACATGAAATCTTATAGATTTTTAAGTTTGATGTTGACTCTCACTGGTTGTATGACCCATGTGAAGTGATTAAAGCAAGGGTAGTGGCGAAAAACTTTGCCACTAAAATTCAACATGAAAAAAACCCTTGCTAGAAAAATTGAAAAACAAGAACTCTTGGGATGAAGTAAAAATAAATGGATGAAATTGTTGTTGAGAAAGGAATTAGTTTTCAAGAGTTGTCAACACAAATTTTTGGATTGCCTCAGCCTCCACAAAAATAGGCAGAGGATTTTCAATCTACCAAATTGTATGCAAAATATGATAAAAAGTCCTCTAAAAGAATGCCAAAGGAATTACAAAATGAATTGCAAAAAAAAATTGGACAAGGTCAAAAATTACTGCCTTTTGGTCTATGAGGCGGACCTAGGCCATCCAAAATTTGTTTCAGAGTATGATTCTATTCTAGAAGATGAAGTGTTCAGCAAGATGTGGAATGAAGAGCATCCTGAGAGGAAAGTAGTGATGATGACATTGACTTTGAGGAATTACACAATCCACCTAGAACATATAAACCAAGTCTCGATGAAGGCTTGAAACAAAGATATTCTATAGAGAGCAAGTTATTGTTGAAAAGTTGGGTTTTAGTGGTGGTGGTTTGGGTTCAACAGGACAAGGCATTTGGCTTCCACCAGAGGCACAACCTAGAAAAGTTTTGATAGTCAAGCCTTGGAGCTTCAACTTTGAGAAAGGACCACTACATACTTCAACATCTATAAGTGTTAATCTAGTGCAATTTACTCCGAGTCAAATCCTCAACGCAAACAATTCAGCCACACGTTGAAAATCCTAGAGGAGAAGTTGGCCATGAATCTATTACTATTGCTAATGTTGGTGGTTCTAGTGATGATGGTAGTAGTCAACAAAGTATTGGAAACATAAAGAGGCCAATAGAGATAGTTGAAGTTGTTAGGGCTATTGTCCAACAAGGAAACGAGAAGAGGCAAAAGACAGAGGTAAACACAGGTACAATTACTCTTGGCTCAAGGAAACTATTTATAGAAGGGTGGTGCCACTGCCACCCCTAAAAAAACTACCATTCCACAGGAAATTCTCCCCAAAATTCAATTACTCCTTCTCCATTCAAGGTGGAACAATTCATTCCTATGAACACCTCAGGTTTTGATTACCTAGCTGAGTTTGACAATAAATCAAAAAGAGATAAAAGAAACAAGAAGAAAATTCTACATGCTACTGGAACTTCAGATCCAACCACAATGAGGGTATTTCCTACATATAACCTAGACACAGATACCATGGAATACATGTATGTTGTGCCCAAAGTTGTAAAACTAAAGAATGAAATGGTTTCCAGTGACTACGAGGTGACCTCCCTTCAAATGGATCTTAAGGCAATGAAACCTTCTGAAAAAATTAATGTATCGAAAAGGAACAATGATGTGGTTTACACAACATTACTAAAGGCAGAGAGGGAGAAAATAAGTTGAATAATAAGATTCAAAAGTTAGAGGCAGACTTGGAAAATGAGAAAGCAAAAGGAAAAGCAGCAGTTAATAGGACAGGTGAGTTGGAGAGGAAGATAAAATCATCTACCTCTATGACTGTAGTTGTTGTGAATGAACATGCACACATGTAGAACTAGAAGAGGTAAAGAAAAAGTTATAAGAAACAACGAGTAAGAATGATAGATTACAAAAAACATTGGGAGAATTGAAAGAGGTTGTGAAGGAAGAGAAAGAAAAGGTCAAAAAATGGGAACAAAGCCTAGATGAGAAAAAACAAAATGAAATATTGCAACAAGAATTGGCAAAAGAAAAAAGGAAATACAGTCTTCCAACATCAAACTATCTGGATTTCATAAAAAGGCATTGATTAATATGACGAGATAATGTTTGGGGGAAATAAACCAAAAAATTGATGATTTGATTAGATTGTTTGAATTCATGATTGATCTACAGAGAATCTGTGATAAGCTCCATGAATATGTAACAAGTAGCAAAAAAGTGATGGCTTTAAGAGAGGATACAACAAAGAAAATTTTGGAAGCTATCTACAAATTCAATGACACAGAACTAGCATCCAGAGGAATTCAGAACCAGTTTGATGCCTCAATAAAGGTATCATCTATCATTCGAAGTGTGTGATGTTGGGCAAAGCACATGAATTGTTGAATAAGTGTCAAAGAATGTTACAGAGCTGCATGGAAAGGTACATGAGTTCACAAATCTTGGTTTTCCAATGCCTTTTGACAATACACACCAATTCATTAAGAAGGATGCATTCCAGAAGAAGATGAAAGAAAAAATGACTCAAGAGAAGGACCAAATTCCTGAGAAGCTAGATGAGAAAAACTTTTTTTTTTGACTTTGTTAAACCATTGATAACCTTGTCAGTAAGTTTGCATACAACAATAGAGGAAAGCTCCACTATCAGTTATGAATTGCTAACAAAGTTACATGTCAGTCACTCTGATTTACAACAAATTGCAATTCCAATAGATGAAGAGTGGAGCATGTTACAGAAGATGATATAATTTGTTAAAGTTGTGGAGCCTTGATTCCAAGTTGAAGTGGCAGTTTGGTTTTGTTGTTTCTATTATTTGGGAGGAAATCATGGTCATGGATAAAAATAGTAAATTGTCTTATTAATAGACTAGAGTTATCTTTATGTTTATTGTATTAATAAACATGTGATATTTAGGTTGCTTGTGGTTGAAGAAAAATTTTACAAAGAGGTGCACAAGTTAAATATATATGTGCATGGATTTACTCTTTAGTGTATTTAGATCCATTTTGAAAATTGTTCCATTTGTTGCAATGACAATCTTCAATTTTTTCATACAAGGCATGTCTCAAGCAAGTTGAATGAGGAATAGTGTTATTTTTAAATTTTCATTTCAGTAATGATTCAAGCAAAGCCACTTATTCTATCTCAGAATTAAGCACCACAACTCTTATATGCCTAAAGTATATAATAATGTAAATGCATTGTGATTTAATAGCCAACCACCGCGTGTGTATGCTTTCTATAAAAGAGATCAACAACATTGTATGTGAAATATATTAAATACTCATTAAAACATGACTTTGTAATGTTTCTACAATCAAAATGGAAATGGAATCAATATGATTACCTTTAGGCACATGTAAGTTTGGGGTGAGTGCTAATCCTTGTTTGAGATTCAGAACAATGTACTGAATATTTGAATATATTAATTATTATATGAACATCTATATCATGGGATATCCACCAATGGAAGCTTCCAACTTGATGGACTTGGATCATCTCTATCATTTGATTCACCAGATCTCTGAGACTAACTCTCTCTTTCTTGATAGTCAACTTTGCTGCAATAGGGTCATCTGTTGTATTTGTGCCATTGTTTTCAGCCCCTCTCCTTTCATAATCGACTTCCATACTTGCCAAGAGCCTGTCATAGGGAAAGTTATCCACTTCATACCATGATGTATAAATTCTCAAACAATTTTCCAAATTTTTGTCAAGCTTGTTTCACAATTTTGACTTTATAAAGGCCAAGGCACTAAAAATTCTCTCATCTTCAACTGAACCCAAAATCATTGTTTGACATAGATCAGCCAATGAGAAAAACTTGGACATGGTTTTGTTTAAAAATAGTACTCACCCCAACTTTTTTCCATAGCGGGTTATTGCTCCACACTCTAAGGGATTATCCAAATCTTTGAATTGTTGAATCATTGTAGTGGTGAATTCATGAGATTGAGCAATCAAACTTTATCCTTGCTTAAAATACCTGCAATATTCATTCCATTGATATCAACAAGCTTACAAAAATGTTGAATCAATGTAGTCAACCTCTTGAAGTAGTCTTCCTGCATATGTCTTTCATTTTGGATAGGATTCCAAAAGGTCGGATTTACTATAGCCATTGCTTCAAGTAAAGCATCCCTTCTAAATCACTCCCTTATTTCTTCTAGTAGGGACACTACAATTTCTCTTAACCTCACCCTTGTTGATGATACAATGTTATCAAACAACAACCTTGTGACTTTTACCTCCTCAACCTTATTGGCTACTACTTTAAACATGTACATCGGTATCTCATATCCATGTACAAAAGCACATACTTCCCCAAACAAGTTGAGCTTTAGAAAGCTACTTGCATTTCCAATCTTTATCAAATCATTCCAACCATCAAACGTTGGACCTGTAAAAGCAGTTTCATTGAGATACAAATATTCTATTGTCATACAAACTCATTTCCTCAAACTAGAAAAATCAACAATATAGATAGTTCTTTCTGTGCTTGTTTAATTAAATGATGCATTTCTTCCAACATGGGAAGGAGACCACACAACATCAAAAATGACTCTATATCAGTCAAATGATGTATCAAATCTTGGGCCTTGTCCACTTCCATGTGATTCTGCCACATCACTCCTAATAAGGATTGATACTCTTCGTACACCCTACGAACCGGTTGGTATAATGAGATCCACCTGGTGTCGACATATTTTAATAGTTTATGCCCATTTTTAGTCCTTTTGTAAATATTTGGAATTCCATGAACCTTTTAGGACTACGACAAAAATAAGCATGCACCTCTCGAACAAGGTCTTCAACTTTTGCTACAGTTTAAATTTTCCAACTATTTTGTAAGCTAGGTTCATTCTATGAGCCATACAATGAATGAAAATCATATAAGGAAATGAGATGTTTGGAGTCTTACACACATGCCATTATGATGACCTTGCATTATAGATGCCCCATCTTCCCCGACACATACCAACTTTGATGCAATTGCAACATCATCCATGTCACTATCTCCTTCAAACTTTTTATCACCAACTCACAAAGGTTTTCAACATTGGAGTTCTCTCTCATCTTGTGAATGGAAAGTAAGTGAGGTTGTCTCACATAATTCTCAATAGTATACACATGCATACATGACCCAAGTAATATTATCTATATGTTGTAACCTCATCAATAGACAAAGATATGTATCGTGTAGACTTCAGTTTCTCTTTCAAGTCTTCTTTCTCAACCATAGCTAGGCATTTTTCCCAATCCCAACCACTACTTTCTAACCAGTGAGAATGAGGAAAGTGTGGGACACCAAGGAAAGACAACATCTTCTTTTGTTCAAAATCTATTTATATAGGATGACCTCTTTTCAAAATGTGAAAAATAATAGCTAGCTTGAATTGTTTTACCCAAAAGACTATTTTGAATGATCTTGTTGAATTGAGAGGTAATTGTCCCTCCATTCACTACAACTATTCTTTCATTTCTCTTGTGCTCTTCAAATTATTTTTCATACCTAATATGCAAAAACAATCATCCACAGTTTTCCATCTGGAAACATTCTTCTCAACACCATCTACAATTATCTTTTCATATATCTTTCCTACATGCTTCTCAATAGTATCCAACTTAAGTTGCATTGTCTTGTCCCTACCCAATCTCCAGCTACATAGATTGTACATTTGCATTCTTTGGGAGGTTCAACTTTATTCTCATTTTCAACAGTTCAATAAATGGAAACTTAGAAACCCACTCTAACTTGAAACTCCTTCCCAAGTCCCATTTTCTTTCCTTTCTCTTTCTTCCAAAAATAGGTGTCCACTTGAGTATTTTCCTTGGTGGAATTTATACTTCATTGACTGCCACTGCCATAATTTTCACCTCCAACATTCACTTGGGCACTGGCAGGTGATGCAGTGTCATCTTCATTCAATTGGGCAGGTGGTACAATGTCAAACTCAACATCATTCAATGGAATGTCTTCAAGGGGAGGCATTTCATTGTTGTTGTCATTGACAACATCAAGAAAATAAAAAATGAACACATTCTCATTCTGAGTTTCATTTTGAATGTAATCATTATCCCTTGATTGTGATGGTCCTCTTTGGAGAAGGATGGGTTTCCTTAGATGGTTTCTCAAAATAAGATGTTATTTTTTGAATGCCAATACCACTACTAGGAGGGGTTGGAATAACATTTTTTCTGAGGCTGAGCTTCCCTTTTTAGGTGCCATTTTTTTGAATCAGTGAATCCTATAGAATTGAAAGAAAAAAAGATACAACATGTTAGACTAAATGATATTGATATGTGCACAAACATCTCAACATGAGAAATATGTATAAAGAAAAATAATGTTGTGTCACTTAACATGTACTACTTTTTGCAAGAGTGTTACATTAGTATAATAAGAATTAGAGCATACATCAAGAAAACTGAAGATGTATCAGAGGTTTGAGAAGAGAAAAAATTTTAAATTTTAAATGATTTGTTGAGCAGCCAAAGACACTCTAATGATAAGACACTCTAGTGATAAGAAGTCTCTGTTGTAGCTAATCAAACATGAAATAGGTGATCTCAAGGTCTGTGCTCAATTTGAAATCAAAGTATAGTATGTATCTTCTCATGAAGGACTCTGAGTTCATTGATTCATCCAAGGTATGATCTATCTTTAGTTGATTAATGAAGGAGTCTCGATGACCGAGCTCTGTCATAATGTATAGAGGTTTGTCTTGTTGTATAGAGGTTCTAAATGTTGTCATCAAGCCAAATAAGGTGTGCATCTTCTCATGAAGAAATTATTGATTCATCAGAGGTATGAGGTCTGTCATAATCCAATTACCAAGAGTGTTCATCATTTCAAAGGAGCTGAGACAAAATATATGGTCTTCCATCTATGACTCATTGTGGTATGAGACTGTGAATTCAAGGTTGAGAATGTATGCGGGTTCTTTGGCTTGACAATGAAATGTCAATGTGTCAAAGCCAACTAAAGTATCATTATTCTTGAGAGAAGCTTGAATGCTTTGATATGATGTTTCACATATGATACAATCATGATAAGGGTATTCTTTGTATATTGTCATGTTCCTACTTGGAGAATGAGTTCAAGAAACTTGAAGGATGCAGAATTAAAAATATCCCCGAGATGTTGATGTTTTTCCTTTATATTAAATATTATAGACATGTTGTCTAGACTACAACAAGGACAAGAAAAAGATGTCAAGAGTGATCCCACTTCTGCAATCTTCATGGAGGAAGAAGAGGTGGTGTAAACCCCTACATTCTTTTTGGAAAATTCTTGTTGTGGAGAGATAGATTCCAACTTTGCCTCAACATTAATAAAAGTGAATTAGTATTACTATACAATTTTTGATGGATTTATAACACAATTATTTTCATAAGAAATGCTAGAAGTGAATGTGAAGATAAAGAAAGCATTTTGTGCTCCTCATATTGTTGAAGGAAATCCATGCTTGGAGTACATTCAATACATTATGTTTCCATGGTTTAAAAAGTTTGAAGTACATCACGTAATGAGGAAAATGGTGGTAACAAGTAAGCATGCTTGATGAAAAAAGATGTCGAAGAGTGATCCCACTTTTGCAATATTCATGGAGGAAGAAGAGGTGGTGTAAACCCCTACATTCTTTTTTTGGAAAATTCTTGTTGTGGAGAGATAGATTCCAACTTTTCCTCAACATTAATAAAAGTGAATTAGTATTACTATACAGTTTCTGATGGATTTATAACACGATTATTTTCACAGGAAGTGCCAGAAGTGAATGTGAAGATAAAGAAAGCATTTTTGCTCCTCAGATTGTTGAAGGAAATCCATGCTTGGAGTACATTCAATACATTATGTTTCCATGGTTTAAAAAGTTTGAAGTACATCACAGTGAGGAAAATGGTGGTAACAAGAAGCATGCTTGTGACAAGATGTCTGTACTTTTCCCACAACTGTTATTTTCTATCTTTTGTTTTTCCAAATGCTAATTATCTAGTTTTTGGTTCATTGTTGTAACTTTTTTCCCTTTTGCATTTCTTGAATTTTTCATTTTGGACATCTCTGTATGGTCTCTATTTCATACATTATTGTTTTTCAGCATTCCGTTAACCTCCCATTCCCAACCAAATCCTCCCAATGGACGTGAACCCCATGAATGAGCCATAATTGATATGTTTTGGGTCTGAGTGGGTCCCGGCTCCCAGGAGGTCTATGCCACGCATCGTCATTCATTCCATCAGTCTCCCAAGGAAATGCCCCTGTGAACGTGAAACTATGGAATGTACCACATTTTATATATCCTTTGGGTCCATTGTGGGACGAGGTAGTGTCAATGAAAGTGATAAACGGTCATGGTATTGGTCATGGAATAAATGGAAAGTGAAACCGTATGTATGTATATATATATATATATATATATACTAGAAGAGAAGAGAGAACATTAACAAAAAGATTCAAAGAAGATACATTGATAAAGCAAGGAATATACAGAGCAACAACTCATGGAGATGTATGAAGTGATTTTAAATTATATATATATATATATATATATATATATATATATATATATATATATATATATATATTATGTAGAATCTAGATGTATCTAAGATAGGAAAACTAGTTATGATTCTCTGCAAGTGGAGGACTATTCTAGATGACATAAAAAATCATAGTGGTTATGAGGATGAGGATGTTCAGGCTTTGTAATAACTTACAAAGGTGGAATCATAGATAAAGCAATGTGACATGAAAGAAAACAGGTCTCAAATAGACTGAGGACTCACCTGCAGTAAGTGCTTCTAGGATGTAAACTACAACGCACTAGCCGGGCCCTGGAAAGACCTAGATTTATTTGAAATTTTGTAAGCAAATTGCAATATGCCGATTCACTAAATCCCTTTCTACTACTTCACAAATACACAAATTGGAAAATCATGGGAGAACATCACCTTTGTGTATATATCGAAAATTTCAAGAATGTTTTCTTGGCCAAATAAGGTTCCATAGATTTCTTGGTTTAATTCTCAAGGCAAAAACATTAATTTTTCAAATCCTGATTTCTTGGCAAAACATTAATGTTTTCAAATCTTTGCGTCGATTTCTTGGTGAAACATTAATGTTTTCAAATCCCGACATCGATTGATTTCTTGGTGAAACATTAATGTTTTCAAATCCGCATTCATAAAATTTTCCAAAATCAAATTCCCAAATTTCTTGGTGAAAACATTAATGTTCAAAAAAATTTTCCTAGAAACCTTTTGATTTCTTGGTGAAACATTTTTAATGTTTGTGTTCTTTTTTTCCATTCTTTCTTCATATGTTCCTCAAGACAAAAATTTTCTATGTGATTGTATGCACCTAAATTTGCACATGCTACATTGTCGAAAAAGCGATTCTGAAAAGGTCCCCAATGATGATTCATATCTTTTCAGAAGGTGTTCGAGCTCCTAAATCTACTCGCAACTTATAGTTGTAGCTTAGTTTGCCTTTCTTAGTCCCTGCACACTTTTTCCTAGCTTTTCACTTTGTTTTAGGCTAGTTTTGACCTTTAGTGTCAAAACCACCATCCAGGAAGGGTGGCGGTTACGTGAACCGCCTCCCCGAGCAGGGTGGCGGTCCCAGTCGTCGCCCCGAACAGAAGGCGATCCCGTGCGCATTTTCTAGAATGTTCCAACGTGACTTTAGACGCATGTTGTTTCACTTAACTTCACTTTACACGCACGTTTCTTACCCATTTTGGTTGATTTCAAGCGACTTCCTTGTGGAATTCTCTTCTTCAATTATATTTTTGATTGATTGTGATTGATAGTTCAAACTCCCTCTTCACTATTGATGTGGTACACTTTGTCTGCCAAATGGCTTGAACCTTTGTCCAGCCAACATTTTATAAGTTGATTGCTTGTTTTCAAGTAAATGGTCGAAGATCATTTTGAGTATTCTTGTAATTGTTAAACTACCTTCTTTCTTGCTGGAAACTACATAGCTAATCTCAGTTCTATTGTGTTATCTTTCTTCCACTTGCATTTTCCCAAATTGCCAATTCAAGTTGTCATTGCTCCAACGCTTTCCCTCTATTGTTTTCACTACATTCCCAACCTTTGGACTCACGTGGACATGAGAGACTGAAAAGATAAACTGAGGGGACCAAGTACCACACAACCGGATTGCCATTGTTTTGTATTCCAGGTTGGAGTTGTTATTTTATTTCCTTCATTTCTTTAAATTTGTTACTTCAATTTTATGCAAGTTATAAAATAGAGTAGAAAAGAAAGCATTTCAATCATAACAACCATTCAAAAATCACAGTAGATCAATTCAAATAGGAAATCCTCAATAGAATTATTCTTTACTTGTCGGGAAGTTGCGGGAAGAGAAGCCTCAATGAGGATCTGATTTCTTCCATTGCTTCTGAGACAAGGTAGAGGGTTTGATTTGCATCCATAGTTTAAAGTAAAGCTTTCATCATTCAGAACAGACTAGATACACTCTGTAAAGCTTTCATCATTTAGAACATACTAGATACACTTTGCATAGGTGAATAACTACACCAGCTTATTTTCTTGTTTAGTTTTAGTGTAGAAGTAGTTTAATTGTTTAGAATAAGAAGCATTTGTTATCTGTCTTTGTAATAGTGTAGCTTAGTTGATTTATTTAATTAGTTTCTCTTCCAATTAGTAGATTAAGATTGTTAATTTCATATATGTTTAAGTGGGCACTTCAACATAGTTTAGTGTTTAGATTTAACCAAGTAATCAAGCCATAGGGAGTTTATGATACCCATTCATAGCCTCTAAAAATCCCTTTGCTGATCCGTCCACTAGGAAATCACACTACCATATCTTAGTCACTAATTCTCCCATAGCCATCCATCCACACATTCCACATCGGCTACCTCAAGCACGACCTTGGGGGTCAAGTGCGGTTAAAGGTCGTGTGTCGATTTTCATCCGTCATGGTGACCCTTCTCATGACAATTATAACAGAATGTGTTCTTCTCATGCTCAGTTCTGCAATCTCTTCATGGATGCTCCTTGTCTATCTTTCTCAAACATTCTCTAGCTCTATGTCTAAAATCATGGCATGAAAAACAATATCCATTAAATTTTCTCTCATACCTAGATGCATTTGGTTGCTGGTTGACTTGGACCTTCCTATGTTGATCTCCTTGGTCTGATTCTTATTTGTTTGCTTGTTGGGACCAACCTTTTCCTCTTCCTTGTTCTCTGAACACCTTTGACAACATTCATGGCTTGATTCAGCCTTCAACTCTCTTTTCCTTGCTTGTTCCATTTCTTCTCTGAGAGTATTCAGATTTGCTCTTAATTTTTCACATTCTTCACTCTTGGATTGAACAGTTGCTCCGACATGTCTCATGCTCTACTCCACTAGAATGTCCTTATTTGCTTTGCAAGTTTTTAAGTTGATTAGTAACATGTACCAACTTAGTCTTTAGGGTCTTTAGTTCCTCTTCAAATTTAAGGCAAGCAATTTCTTTATCTTTCAAGGCCTTTGATACATTTTCAACAAATGAAGCCATCTCATTTAGTTCTTGACCATGGTTAACTTCCTTAAGCTTGATTTCTTCCTTTAACTCCTTTATAAGAGCTTGAGAAATTTCATACCTCTTCTTCAACACTCGATTCTGCTTTGATGTACACATGTTTGTGACTTTAGGATCACCTCCAAGTTGTTAGGCTTGATTCAGGAGGACCAGGATCTGATACCAATTGTTAGATATCACAAGCACTAGGAGCGGGGTTGAATAAGTGTTTAACACAATTAAAAACTTTTCAAACTTTCTAATTTACTTAGCTTGAATTAGTTTTAAATTATGAGCAAAAAAATAACTTCAATCAAGAAACACATATGAGCATAACATAGTGTTTATAGTGGGAAACCCAAGAAGGGAGAAAACCCACTTTGAAACCAGCCTTTTTATTTAGAACACCAATTATAATGCATTGATTTACAACTAGTTAAGCACCAACTTCAAGCATTATCAAACACCTACTTGATGAATACTGAGCACCCACTCAGCTAATTGAACAAGAAACACACACTTCTCTAGTCCAAACACCTACTTAGACACCTAGAACAATCAATTGATCATTTAGCAACCTTGTTTCTCCTTCAACAGATCATTATCTCTTTTCTTGGTTACGCTTTACTCAAAAGGTTATAATTCACCTAGATACTTTGGTTTTAACTCCTCTTTTACAATTTATACATTCAAATGCATTCAATATTGTCTTCCATGATCAACACCATTATCAATCCCATTCATATTTCAATCTTTCACAGCTTAGTCCTTTTCCAATTCACCTAACATTGTATTGCACTTCTCAAAGATCAACAACCATCCCTTTTTGTTTCTTTTTTTTGTATCATATTGTTCTCTAGTTTTATTCAACTTAGAAACTTAATTTACACCTTTTATATAAGCTGTTCTCCGCACTTTTGAATTTTCACTAAGGAACCCTATTTTTGAATCATTATCTCACAATCATATCCACTCACTATAATTTTCAACACCTTGTCTTATCCTTTCATGACATTCATATGTATCTCTCTTTTCTATTTTCTTTTTCATTCCTCTCGCTATCCTCACTCCCAAGAATTCAAAAAGAACACCTCATTTTCACCTTTTCAACTTCTATTCTATTTCATCACATATATTTTCTTGACCGAGCCTTGTTTCTTTAGAATTTCAAACTAATCAATTATTTGCTTTTGTCTTTATCTTTATAATTTTCAAGTTCACCTTCAGGGACTTCAAGCTCCAATCATTTACCCCCCCGACCTTCCACATCTCCTTTTCAAGATTAATAAAAAGAGTTACATTTTGAGTGAATCAAGAAAAGAGAGTGAATTTTTCTCTTCTTCTACAAGGTGAGATAATGTTTCATGCATTTGACTTTGATGATGACAAATTATCTTCTTTAAATGTTTCTCAAACCCTAACAAAGGAATTTGAACAATTCACTGGCGTCCATACAATGTGAAATTACCTTCAATCTTGAATTTTTTTGCTAGTTTTTTAGATGTGCAATATTGAGATTGTGTTCAAAGCATGATTTCACTTTTTGAATCCTCCTTAACTCTTATTGAGCTCAAATGCACTTTTCAAAAAGATAAGGGCATTCACAGTTTTAGAATTATAACTTGACTATGCTAACACAAATCCTTTTACAAAGATACATACCACCGTATGAAGGGTTTTTTCATTTTCACATAAAGAGAGCTTTCAAACACACATAATAGACCTCAAAACTCTTTTCGACCCTTCAAGAACTTGATTCAACCCTAACAAGACCTATGTTTTAGTTAAAGATTGTTTAACCACGAAGAAAAAGCTCAATTTATGTTTTTAGAAGCATAAGGGACTGAGATGGGGGTGAATCAGTCCTACAAAAGATAAATTTTCAGCTACCAAACCATACATTCATCCATCATATTGTTTATACAACATCCATGATCATGTGTGCTTATTAAGATATGCAAAATCAACCACAAGAGCAAGAAAGTAAAGTACTCAACACAAGAACACCATATGTAAGTGGGAAACCCTCATGGGGAAGAAAACCCACTGAAACTCTACTTATATTACAAAAATCAAAGTAATTTAGTGTAGCACCAACTACACAAGGAGCACCAACCCCTAATTTAGTGAGGCACTAACCCCACAAGGAGCACCAACCCCTAATTTAGTAAAGCACCCACTCCACAAGGAGGCTACAACCCCTAAATATGACTGAAGATATCTGATCTCTAATTTTTTTGTTGCCACAACTAATGGAGATCACAAATTCAGCTCACAAACCCTAGCTCACACACTAGGTCTTCAATCTCTCATAATCTTTCTCTTTCTTCACTTCTCAAAGCTCTAATCACATGCACACATGCTCTATAATTTTATTCAACCTGCCATTCTCTTCCTCAACCTTCAAAACATGCTATCATACCTTGCAAAATTTCTTCCTCTAGGTCGCACACCATCCCTCCAAGAGCACTAGTTCAAAAATGAACTAAAAGCACTTAAATATGCTTTTATTTCTTCCAAACCAAAATAGGTTGGTCCCTCGTGATAATTGTGACCCAAAAACTATGTAACATTCAGGTTTTTTAATTACAACGGTCACATATGATCCATATAGGTTGGCCTAACTAAAACACACATTACAAGTGCCAAAATGGCTCAAAACCCCATGAGCACAATCTTAAAATTTCCCTAACATGAGTACCATAATTTTTCATGACCCATGAACCCTTATACATGATTAAAATATCATAAAACATTCATACATGGTTTCAATTAATATCAACCAATCAAATTATTTCATTTATTGGGCCCAATTCCCTTTATAATTCTCAAAATAAATGTTTCCTTCACCCTTCAGACTCTGAAATTTCATAATGTCACCAAATGGCTTCTACCGAACATAATCATGACATGTGAAAACTAAAAATAAATGGTAGGAATTTTATAACACTTATAATCAAGTTATAAGTCATGAAACATCCTTCACTTCAAGCCACAACAAGATTTTCCTTCACTAATTCAAATTGCCAAAAACTTTGTTTCCAAATATTGGCTCATAATATCAAGTATAAATGCATTCAAGACCTAAAAATGGTTTCATTGATGCCAAATTAATCCCTCTTCACATTCAAGGTGATAGGAAGCATCATCCAATCCATCTCATGCTTCAAACAACATCAAACTTGCACCAAAATAGATGTTATCCTGAACCGTAAAAAATCTTCTTGATGAAAGAAATCCCAAGAAACAATGTCAAATCACCTCATCATGAGAAAAAAAAATATAAATGGAAATCTCTCCAAATTTACTTTCCAACACAACTTGAATCATCTCAAAAAATTTCCTATAGCTCAAGTTATGGCCAAAACATTCGACCTTGTTATTTGAGACCCCAAAATTGCCCTTTGACTAGTCAACTTGTTTGAGCCTCAAAACACCATGTACCTATATAATCATGACCTAAAACTACCATTTACATTAATAAAAACTCCCATAAATCATGTAACATCAATTTTTCATGTTACTTCTTTGGACCATCTTGTCCTCAAACCTTCTTCTCCATAAAATGTTATTTTTAGGTGGGGCCCACATATCATCATGACCTCAACCATACATTTCTGGAAATATTGAGGATTCTTATACAACATCAAGTCATAAAGTTTTATGAAACAATCAAAAATAGGTCACAATGTTTCATTTTCTGCAAATCGCTCTTAACTAGGGTTTTCAACCACTTTACCTTCTTAACGATCATTCATAAAAACGTGACGATAAAACCACTTCATTATTTTTGTGAAATTTGCATAACTGACCTAAGAATCTACCCCAAATATCTCAGGTCCCCATGCAAATCACACAGCTCACAATGAGCATCAAAAGGTTCACTTTTTCTATAAAAACACACTATTACTTACCCTGTTTCACCAAAACTTGCATATCTTTAAAAATCTTCAACATAATGACCTGAAATTTTACATGAAACACTATGACAACATCTTCTAACTGATAAAATTCACTGCATGTCCCATATTCATCTCAAACTCTCCATCCAATCTCATTTACTTGTGCTAAATTGCTTGTTTCTCACATGTAGCTTCCTAGACCCAAAAATGCATCATACCTCTTATTTTTGACTTGAAACTCACCATAAACCTCAAGTTTACTACCATAATGTTGAACCATGCTCCAAAAATAAATATCTGGTCCAAATCTCACACATCTGCCTCATTCTCAATATTCTACACTAAAAATGCCTTGAATGAACTGACTTAACCATGATTTGACCATAATGACTCAATGTAAAGCCATGTATACTTGAAACACATCATATGGACCATGTATGACCTCATGACATACTGAAACCAGCTTGGGAAGACTCAAACCATGATTTTGTATACCTAACCATGCACCAGGACATTGTGACAACTCAACAAACCACTTGATCAACATGCATGATAGCTGAATAACATCATAGGGAGACTCATACATCACCATGACACCATTTTCCATCAATGGGGGTTGAGATAAATTATAACATTAACCTACAATGGCTAAATGTACAAGTCTCAGTGTGACCTTTGAGTCTAAATGTTGTGACTAACCAAGCCTTTGGGAGTTGAAATGATGATTTGAGAAAAACTAAAAGATGAAAAGTGAATTACAAGTGTGTTAAAGGATAACCTTGAGGGGGAGCTATTTATTGAGCATTAAAATGGAAAGAATGACTGATTTATAGTTCTAGGACTGTGACAAACAAGTAATACCATCTTTTGAGTTCCAAACTAAGGTAAGCAGTCTAAATTTTTGTGTTTTCCTTTAGAAGAGGTTAGTACAAGCTCAAGGGGAGCTATAAGGAATAAATTCATGTTGTGTATGGACTTATAAAGACTGTGAGAAGTTTTTAAAAGTTGCATTGAAGATGTTGTATAGGGAGCATTGCCCAAAAGAAGGATATGTTATGTTTGAAGGCAAATTAGGTGTTCTTATGCACCTTCTAGACCTAGAGAGTGATGTAAACAAAGGAATGAAGAAAAAATGAGTGTATTAGCTGAGGGGGAGCCTTGTTAAAGTTAATTCCAAGTCCAGAAGATCTTGTAATGTTGCTGTATGAGTCAAAGTGAAGACAAGTTAGTCCTAAGGGGAGCATATTGAGCAAGTAAGTCAAATTTGTCCATCAGTGGTCTTATGTTGTCATTTGTTTATGGCTAGGAGTAGGTTTTAGCCTTTTTCATAGATGGAAAAGGGGGAAAAAATCTCATAAACATGGATTTGAGGTTATGTAGGTGCTTGTATTGTTGGTTTCCATCAATGTTTCTGAATGATGGTTGTCATCAATGACAACACTAACCCACAATGGCTAACAAATCACAAATTTGATCACAAGACGAAAAACAAAGAATTATGTCATCAAATTCTCCCAATCTACCTAATGAAAATTAATTATTATTTTTTCAATGGAGACATACTACTCTCATAGATATTTTTAAAACTTTTCTCGAAAATTGGTTGGAGGAAACATCTTATTCAATCAAAACAAATTTGGAAATACCCTAGCTCAGTGGTTACCTACTAAATGACGACCCAAGAACACCAAAAAGGAGTTTCTTGAGAAAATTGAGATGAAATTGAGAAAAAAAAACTCCCGAGGATTTGTTGGAAGATCCTTCATCTCTCCAAATCACGTAAATCCCATGAACACCTACTTTTACACCCAACAATAAAAAAATTAGTCTATACCGCCCGAAACTCTGTCATCAAGTAACAATCACTCTCAGTAACATGTCATATGCACTTGAAGAGCCTCTCAAATACATTTTAAAAGATTTCTAGACCTCTCGTGGAGCTTTTCTCAAGGTTTGAGGAGTCTGCCGCTCTACTTTTTTAGCTCAAATTTCCGGACATGTATCGAGGCGGAGAAGAACAATGCATATTTAAGCATTACCTTTATCATTCTTTGTACTCACCTACTACACAAGCCCCTGAAAATTGACAACACTCATTCAAATATGTTCTAGTAGAATCATGCAATTCTTAAACCCTTCTTGTAGAATAAACTAACTCAAGTTGACTGTTAGAAGTGTTTGCACATGAAGAATACTTTGACTTAAAGCCTGTGACTGAGCTTGACATGCACCTTCAACAGCTCAACCTATATCAACACTTTTTGAACCTTGAAAACATCATCAATCACTAATTAAAGGCACTAAGAGTGATCTCACAGAGGTTTTGAGGTCAAACACAATTTTCTTCTTCTATTGATTTAGAGCTCGCTTGACACCGTAAAATATGCTCAGAAGAATGGTGAGAATTTCTTGAATACACCTCCTTTTGACAAAATTATTTTTGCACATGAATTTTAGGACAATTTAATTAAAAAAATTCTCTTATGAATTATCTGATAATTCCTTCATATTTTTGTTTGATACCTAAGAAGCCAGGCAGCTCAAAATGAACTTCTCAAGGAACCAGTCTTGCAAGAAGTTTAATAACTTACTCAAATGACCTCTCGAAGCCCTGAAATTTTGCATGGAGCTCAAGGACACTTGCCTCCACCATCTCCCATAATTTTTTTTGACAAGAATAGCTCTGAATTGCTCTAGCCCATCTCATTTGCAGTAATAACAACTAGGTTTCTCGTGTCGCTTTTGGCTAAGTGACATTTTGCTTTAAAACATGTTTCTTGACATTCTAAGCCCTAAAATGAGTTCATATGCTTGTGATACACCCATTCTAAGTTTTTAGTGCTTCACTTTGCACCATAGAGAATCAACCTACATGACTCACATACACCTAGAAGGCATCAATTTGACTCAACATGAACTAACATGAACTCAACACTTTGTGACTCCCTAGACACACCATTTCCATGAAAAAGATGCACTAGGCATTACATAGGGACATCAATGACAACCTGACACAAGGTGGGCAACAGACCCAAGCATCTATGGAAAAAGGAAATGCTAACCCTAATGTGCAAGAGAGAAGAGGAAAGAACTCGGTTGAATAGAAGATGCTCATGGGATTGTGTCACAGAGGTAATTGGAAAATATGGAAGCAGGAATGATTGTGCAGAAGTCCCAAAAAGGATGGATTTGGGTTGTCTATCTAGACTGGGGCACCTAGAGAAGGATTGGGGCACCTATGAGCGCTCTAGTCTGCAAAAATGTGTGTCCTAGTATGTGTAATAGCTCCGAACTAATTTTCATGGGTTCGACAAATGGTCTGAAACACTCATTGTTTGTCGCATTAACTTCGTTGCACTACTCCGGATGTCGTTGATATTCCAAGATGAATAATCCTTCGCTTTAAGAAATTAGAAACTTATTTGAAGACTCCTTGTTATTTGCTCAATGTATCACTCTTTCATGACCTCAATAAGGGAATCATGTATCCCATACACCTCTCATAATAACAATCAACTCAAAATTTGATCTACTATAAAAATACAATCACGGTTTCGTTGTCTCTACATGTACTTTTCATGCATGTACCAAGTGAAACAAGTTATTTAACATCCAAAACTTGGTATTAACATAGTTCATCATCTCTCTTTACGTGGATATTCCTACAAAATCTCCATTAGCATGGTTATAATAAAAACTCACCTTCTTAAGCACACCTTCACTGTCAAACACAATAAAACATTAACTTTATGCTAGAACAAATTATTCAACATTAAATCTCCATAAACTATTCAAATGACCTTAAAACACTCTATAGATGCTCAAAAAGAAATAATTAGGTTTTTTAAATCACATTCATTCCATGTTGAGTTCTTGATGAAGAAACACAACAAAGAATCTTTCCCAAAACAGAGTTTCTTAACATATTAGCTAAGTATATCCTAAAAAATTTCATGTTTCTTGTTTAGTCTTTCTCTCCTCAGTCCTCCATGTCCTTGAGGGATCCCGATAACTAACTCTCCTTTGAATTTATCTCTCTTTTCACACTATACTCAATCCTAATTGATTTCTAATGACACATCATATGACCCTTCATATGCCAACACTCACATAATGAGGCAATTTTACAAGTTTTAAGCATTTATTGTCTTCCACTCATCCTAGGACCTATGACCCCCATGTCAAGACACCTAATACACAACTTTACATTCATTAAAACCTTTATAAATCCACTTTACAATCCAAATTCCCCTTCTCAAGATTTTACAAATTCAAATCCCATTTTGGAGGGAAAATTACAACATGAAGAAATTCAAATTTCAAGCCTTCTCAACTACTTGAAAATGACTCATTTTATCCTATTAAGACCTCTAAGGCTTTCCAACAGCTCAAAGTCATGACTAGAATTAAAATTGACACCTTGATGATTCTCTTTCCCCGATGTCCCTACATCATTAAACAACCAAACCATCATTCATTTCATCTAATGCATCATTAAACAAATACAAAAAGGAATAAAACTTATATCATACTACTTAACAAACAAGATGCATATAATCCATGAATCCTTCAACAAGGAAATATGTGGTATTTATCCTTTAATGGATTTTACTGGACTCCTTAAGCCTCTTAGGGCTCTTCCACATGTGTTTCCCCTCTCAAAACTCTCTTTTATATCTCATAACTAACTTCTCTATTCGAATTTCACCTCTTATATGCTTAACTCAAGGTGGTTTCACTAACCTCTCTCTTGACTCATCATGGTTAAGGCATGAGTTAACTCATGAACCCTATCACAAGGGTTGATAACACTTCATCTACCTCTTATAAGGTCTTAAATGACCTCTTACATTGCCATTAATGCTAACACTCAATTTTAACCTTCTTACATTGTTAGGGAATTTCAAATTTGCAAACACGGGATTTTGGAGGGGAAACCAGATTTAAACCTATTATGCGAGATGAAGGCTCCACCAAGGTATAAAACCTCACCATACCACCTAGTCATGACCTCTAGGACCTTATTTATCCTTTTCTTATACAAAATTGTTGCTCTCACAGTGATGCTCCTACTTCACATGCCAAAACTATTAAAGCTTAGATTTCTTTAATTTATCTCGGCACCTAGAAATCCAACATAACATGGATTTTTGCTAGGTGTTGGACTACCCTCGATGAAAACCTCCCAAGACAACGAATTATGTTTCCTAACTACTGCATAAAATGAAAATTCCACAAAGTTGAGGGAAAAGGAAATAAAATAAAATAAATAAAATGTGGTGATTCACCAAAATGAAAATAGTTCTAGCATATAACTTCCTGGCTTCAACACAAATTTAATTGATAAGAATTCAAATTACTTAACTAGCACATTTAATAAGACAAACATAAAGAGGTGAGCTCTATCTTATGGAGTAGTTAGACAAGACTTGTTATCATGCAAAAATTCATGTTAATTTTTAAAATTTTCTCAACGTGATTTCCATTCTCATGATTCCCACCATGGAAATTCTTGCATTATCACATTATTTTTGTGTTGGCATTCATTGTAAGTATTTGTTAGCTTTCATGCCTTGGTTTGTGCCTTGCAAGCTTGTGCTTTCCTTGTGCAATTTTAAATTTCAAGCCATTTTTGTTATGGTGAACTGATGTTAGATTTTTAATCGTTATTGGAATGTTTGAATTATTCTAGAAGCCTCCTTTGCATTAAAATTGGTTCCTAAGTTGTCTTAGTCCTGCTCCTCCGCCACTTTTGTTCGCAAAACCATCCCAAGGTGCACTTTGGAACTTCATGGTTCTATTTTTGCATTGACTTTGCACTTTTTGCACCTTGGTTCCCAAATGCACCTTCATATGCACTTTTCACTTAAGTGAAGTTATTGAAACATGTCCCAAGTGTGTTTTTACACTTATTTGTTTTATTTTCATCTTCAAAAAGCACTTTTTGCCTTTGCATGGTTCTCATAAGCACCTCTAAGTGCATTTTCACTTAAGTTGCACTTTTGGCACCTTTAAGTTCTTGGAACAACTCCCACATGCACTTTTGGAACCTCCAAGGTTCTAATTTCATGTTGAGGATGCAATTTTTGACTTAAGTGGTTCTCATAAGCACCTCCAAGTGCACTTTTTCACCGAATTTGCACTTTTAAAAATTCTAGTTCTTAGAACCACTCTCTCATGTGCTTTTGCACTAAATGGTTCTTAAAACATGTTTCATATGCACCTTTACCACTTAAATGTTCTCAAAAACCATCAAAAATTTTAGAGCAAAAAGGTATTTAATTGAAGTGATGCCTCTCATGCACTTTTTGAACTTGCAACGTTATAATTTCATGTTATGGATGCACTTTTGCCCTCATGTTCTATTTTGATGTTGATTTTGCACTTTTTGCTTGCCTTGTTCTCAAGAACCTCTCCATATGCACTTTTAGAACTTAAGTGTTCCCAAGAACCTCTCCCCATTGCGATTTTCACTTAAGTGGTTCCAAAAAATTGCATCCAAGTACACTTCCGGGAAGTCATTGGTTCCCAAAAGTGCACCTAAGGTGGCACTCGACAACCAATCTTATTTTGACCTTAACTTTTGCATCTAAGCTCCATTTTATGTTTCGTTTAAAGTGTTGGAAAGATCTTGAAGAAAGGATTAATATTGTGCAATTTTAAAAACATAAATAGTTTCATATGGGTTTCTTGGGAACCATTTATAAAGTGTTGTTTTTACTTTCATTTGAAGAGTTTTCTTCATCATAGTTCGAGTTTTATTAATATAGAATCTTGCCCAAACTTTGTTCATGACCTTTTCATCATGGAACCACCATGTTGAAGTCTATTCATGATGATTTTACAATTGATGATGGAAAATTTTATCATTTAAACTTCAAAAATATTGAAGCAAGGATGACTAGTTAAAATTGGACTCTATTAGAGGAAGACTCCACCATAATGGTTTGTATCAAGCATAGGATTTGTCCATTTCAATTCAACACATAATATTGGTCCTCACATGTGCTGATGACTCCATAATCATGGATTGATTTTTGGGAAATACCCTCTTCCGAAAGGAGAAGGATGTATTAGAGTCGTTCCAAAATTAAAGGTCATAAGTGTTAAAGGTGAAAGGGCTTGAGTGAATCATGCATGCAACGAAACCCCCATGTTTGGAAATAATCATTTCTTATTATCTGCTCCACTTAAGTGATTTCTATTTCTTCATTTTAAAAAAGTGTTTTATGGACAACTTAAGTGACTCAATTATAAAGTCACTTTAGGTTGTAAGTTAAGGGAAAGTGAAAATGTAAAATTTGTATTCTCACCATGAAGGTAGTTACGAGTTTGTTACCGGATAAAAATATAAATAAGGGATTTCTATTTTAGGGGGATGGCCTTTTCTCTCAAATTTTACGAATGGAGAAATACATTGTTACAACTTTGTGCATATTTGTTTTGAATTAATTGCATGAAATATAGATTGTTAACTTGGGAATGACAATCAGTTGAATGTGTTTATCATCTTTTGATTATGAACTCTATTTGATATTCATAACCAAAGACATATTTTTAATGTTAATTCATTATGTGGGATGTATAAATATGTAGAATTTTTGTTGCTTATTCCTCTACTTGGATTTTTTGCCATAACCACAAAATTCATTAACCCTAAAGACTTTATGCTTCTGGTTGATTCATATTCCCCAAGCAAGTGCTATTAAATTTTGTTTTCCATGTGAAAGAAAAGTTTTTAGTTTATGTTTTTTTGGATTTATCCAAGTAGATTTATATGTTCCTTTTTGTTGCAAGGTTTCTCTCTTTCCCGCTTCTTTTCTTTCCTTTCTTATCTCTTTCTCCTTATGAGTTTTTTCTCCTTTGTGCTTTCCAATTAAAAGCAACAAAAACCCAAATACCCCCATCATACGAGAGAATTGTCCCTCTCAAAAGTAGAGGAACTTCACCTTGTCACTAGGTGATTTCCCCTAATTGTTAGAGATTTTACACCGCTTCCATTGGGCCACTCATGAAAATATAAAGAGACATAAAATGTTGCCAACAAGATTAGAGGGTTGAACAACTACCATAGATAATCCTATCAATTACACTATCTAGTCATACAAATTATATTTGCCTAATCAAAAGGATGAGTTTAAATACATAACACAATATAAAAAAATTATTAGGTGCTTCTTAAACACACATAATAACTACGTATTCTATAAGCTATAATGATAACAACCACTTACAATAGAGCCTCATCCTTTATAGAATTAAAAAGAAGAGAGAATAGATGAAAAAACATCTAATGCATTTGGATGCAATTAGGAATGTTACCCACGCTATCCCATTATTGCAGGCTTTAAAACTATTTGTAACCAAAGTGTTTTTCTTTCCACGATGTTCTCAATGTATTTGAAATATTATCCTTTTCTTGCTTTATTTTCAACAACCCATGATACCTTAAGTATCTTCTAAAACAATTCACACTTTTATAACATTTTATTACAAGGATAGCTCTTATATCTACGAGTTCTCATGCTTTTCAACTTTTACATAGCCTCTACTAGCTTTGAAATATATTTGAGATCTATTTAAATTAAACCTTTTAGCATTGGAAGTTCTTTAGCATGTAAGGGGAATTAATATTAAGAAATGAAGACTAGTGCAATATTTGTCAACAATACCTTGCAAAGATTCCTCAACTTGCTCGGATCATTTCCAATTCAATCTATTTGATTAACAAGTAATCACTCATAGAGGTATTTTATCCTAATGAAACTTACCAGTCACTCGTTCATCCAATTAATGAAGAAAACAGTCAAGACTCATGTGTTTAGACTAAAATTATGTCAATATTTACATGCACATAATAACACACAACCTACAAGGTGTAAAAGTGCATAAATATCCGTAGTGCACAAAAGCTCATAATGTGTGTGCACAATTGCACATGGTCCCCAAACAAAAGCTCCGAGTGCACAACTTCATAGACCATGCAAAAATCCAACATGTCATGCTTTATTTTTATTTATTATAAGTAACACAATGCACAAAAATGTACAAGGTCACGAAAAGCTATGCAAGATAGTGCAACCTTTTATTTTTCTAAAACTTTTTTTTTCAATGCAAGATTAAAAACGAACTTGGATATTTATGCATCAATGAGACATTTCCTCAAATAAGTTATATTTCTTGTATATACCCAATATTAAGTACATATGCCCCATGTTGATATTTGTCTTTTTATGATGTGCACGATAGGGTGGAAAGTCCCATTGTGACCCAACACAAGCACTTCATTGATCTTCTACATTGATTACTTTAGCAAGTATTAAACTCTCCGATTGCATGAAAGATCAACTCCTAAATTATAACCATTGCTTCAATAAAAAAAATTGGATTTACATTAGGCAATTGCATTTACTTACAAATTTTAGGGTCATTATTGCCTCTTCTTGGAAATTTATTGGCTATTTCATTGCCTGCAAGTAGCTTTTACTTTTGCATTAGCAACAGAGGACGAAAACCCTCATTTGCACACAAATTTGAGGATGAAAACCCTCATATCTAAGCTTGGCAATTCCATCTAGGGGTTGCAGTGATCATTCAGGGTACAAGTATTCATCCAATTCAGCTAGGGCATCATATTCAAGGTTGCTTTAACATCCATAATGACAAGTATAGCTAGGACGCCCCCTTTAGGATCAAATTTTAAAACTAGCACCACATTTGGCAAAGCAATTTTAAGTCAAATCGGTTTGCATGTTCTTATCTTATGATCATCTTTCATCTAGATCAACTGTTGTTGGAAAATAATTGTATTCATACATTCTAGTGTTTTTCATTAAAGTTGAATTGAAATAAATAAACAAAAGTCTATTTTTCTACATATTGGGGTTCGCTATTTTTTTAATAACAATTACTTTGTAGTTGTCCCAAAATTTCTATTTTTATACGATTTCCTAGGGCTTAACAAAATATCCAAATTTGTTAGGAAGTATTTTTCAGAATATTACAAAGTGGTATCAATGCAAGATTTTCTTACCGGTTGTGGAAAAGGAAAAATAAATAAAATTGCAATATTAAATTTCATGCAAGGTAGTGATAGAGAAGTCGGTATCATTAGAAGGGTTTAGAGCAGTTAGAGGAAGAATTTAAGCAACAAGATCCGTGAGGCTATTGCTAGAAAAAGATGAAATCTATGGGTAACAAAGACCCAAAAGATGTACGTTTTGACAGGCTTGTGCAGGGACAAGAATGTTTAGCAGATATGATGGCTCAATTAGTCCACACCATGCAAAACACAAATGTGCAAAGAGCTCCAAATGGTGAGGGAAGTTCTTTAGGGGTGAACAATAACCAACACACTCAAAGGACAACCATCGACTCTATCGATAGGGTTCCAAAGGTGGAAATTCAACCATCTATAGCAGATGATATTGTTTTCAGCTATGAGGAATATAGGGTTCTTCCAGGAGAAATTAGGGAAGCTATATCTCTCACGGATTTTATAAATTTGAAAAAAAAGCATAGGTGGACCAAGAGTTGAACTTACACCACAAACTAATCAAAGAGACTGAAAATGTATTAGGAAGTTGGCACTCCTTACTTTCGATGGCTTTTGTAAGAATACAACAGTGCATGGATAAAAAGTCGGATACCTTCTTAACTCGGGCCAATGATGGAGGAGGCCATCAAATTTGCTACCCTTCACCTTAAAGGTATAACACATGAGTGGCGATACCATGGGTTGATTACTCGAAGAGCACAATCATATTGATTTTTATGTTGCGTTCAATGATAAGGTGATCTCGAAGATCATTCGCGAGAATTATCTCAACTTAAGTTCTTGAATCTAGTGGGTGACTATGTAGTTGAATTCGAGAAGTTATTCATGATGGTACCTAATGAGACAAAAATGAGACTTGTTTTATTCATGGAAGGTCTAACTGAATCACTTAAGAGGTTTGGTAAAATATTTCATCCTTACCTCTCTTCAATAAGCCATCAAAAAGGCTTTGGATTAGGAAATAGCAGCCCCTAAAGGGAAATTTCTACCTATAGGACAACAAAGAACTACATTTTTGAACCGTAAAAACAAGATCTTTGGGGTAACTAAGGAAAACACCTTCCAAGAATTTATCAACATCTTTTGTGGGACAACCAGGGGCAACACCTATTGTGCATCTAAGTACAAAGGAGGATGAGACGCAAAATGAACACGAGAGGAAGAAATGGTGCTTCACATGCAGGGGATCCATGGGGACTTGGTCATAGGTGTCTTCCAAAGGGACAAGTGGATTACATAAAGTAATATCGAATGAAGATTCGGATGAAGAACCAAAGGTTTAAAGAAACACTCTTGCCACACTTACAAGTATGCTACAATATCAACCCTTTGGGGTAATGGAGCCCTTCTTGGGAAAAACATATAGTGTTGATTAATAGTGGGGCAACCCACAATTTTATTGATGAAGGATTGATGAATAAGAGAGGTTTGGAGACGAATGATGTAACATGTTTCAACGTCATTGAGGCGATGGTTTTACCATACCTTGCCAGGAAAAGTTTGAACAACTTAGCTTCACATTAGATGACTATCAAATAAGAGATTTTTTTACATTGGTTTGAAAGATATTAACCTAGTGCTTAAGTACAATGGTTACATTCGTTGAGAGAGTTCATCCAAAACTTTCATAATATGGAGTTGAAGTTTAAGTTAGATGGGAAAAAGGTGGTAATCCACAAGATCGTTGACAGAGTTACAACATCGGTATAGTCCGCAAAATGGAGGGTATTACTATTGTTAGCACTCTTTAAAAATCCCAATAGATGCATGATTCCACTACTCTGGACTCGCATATCAAGTTATTGAAATATTTTCACCTAGTGCATGGTTTCTTAATCATATCATAGATGTGCAACATATACCAACAACTTCAAGGGTTGGGAACCGAAAGTCTCAAGATGGATTTGGGATCCCGATGTTTGCACAGACGTTCAAAATGAAAGACTTGGATCAACATTGCTTGAGGACAAATAATTATTGGAAGGGCGACTATAATGTCCCCTTGTCATAATTAATTGATTCTAGATACCTGCCTCTTCTTTTTTATTTCCCATAGGCTAAAGGGATTTAATAATGAGCGAAATAAATTAATTTAAATGATTCAAGGGTACTTTTATATTTTAATTGGAAAAAGAACACATAAATTATATTTTAGTAAGTGGGACCAAAAGGTAGAAGTGGATAACATATTATATTTTCAATATGGGGCGCCAAAAGGATAAGTGAGTGCACGAGGAATAAAATAACAAATTTCTACTATGGGGTGCCAAAGATAAAAGTGTTTGCATGAACATCTTTTATTTTTAGATAGAACTCCAACCTTGGATATGCCGATTAAATAATTTTTGATTGTTTATTTAGCATGTATGAAACTCTAAAGGTGGCACCTCCCTTTTGGGAGAAGACATTAAATATTATAAAAACAAATTTTGGGGTCATTATTGCCTCATCTTGGAAAATTTTATCAATTGCTTCATTGCCTACAAGTAGCATCTACTTATACATGAAAACCCTCATTTGCACACAAATTTGAGGATGTAAACTCTTATATCTAAGCTTGACAATTCCATCCACGGTTGTAATCATCCAAGGTACACGTATTCACTCAATTCAACTAGGGCATCATATTCAATGTTGTTTTCACACCCGAGCAAGTACAAATAGGACGTCCCCATTTAAATACGAATTTTAATACTAGGGACAATTTTCGAGGCAAATCGGTTTGCATACTCTTTATCTTATGTTCATCTTTCATCCGGAACTACCGTTGTGAGAAAACAATTGTATTCAAACATTCTAGAGTTTTTCATTAAAGTTGATTTGAAATTAATAAATAAAAGTATGTTTTTCTACATATTCGGGTTTGCTATTTTTAATAAAAATAGTTCCTCGGTGTTGTCATATAAATTCAAATTTATATCTCGCTACCTTAGGGTTCGACAAAGTATCCAAATTTGTTAGAAAGTGTTTTTCAAGGATGTTACACTCAAAATGATCCCACTTTAGATCTTCAAGTGATGTCTCACACCCCATTTTAAAAAACTAAAAAAACTTGTAATTGTATGATTGAATCATTGTTCTTTCATAATGTTCTACATATATACAAGTTAGTAATGTTTTTTTTTTAAAAACATATACAAATTACTTATAAAAATGCATATATCATGCACTAGCACCCCATTTGTACAAACATGGATTTGTCATAGCTTACATAATTCCATAATTAATATTATAACTTGATTAAGTGCTAATAGATTCAAAGCATGCAAAGGTGACAGAATCAAATATAATTCAAGAATTATTATCACAACATTATCCAGCATTGAAGAAGGACCACGAAATAATAGCACATCACCCTCATCTAATGATAATTAAAGGCAAGGCACACAAAAAGAATGCATCCCTCTACTCTACTCGTGCCAATTTCCAAGACAACCATTCCCACTTTATAACATTTTGTGTATTGCATTCACATAGGAGACGCAGTGAAACAAAAACTCCAAAATACGTGATATATATTAATGTGAGTAACATGGGCATTGCTTACAAGATGAGAGTGAGTTGTTACGAGGGAATGAGTGTTTTCCAACCCACCTAGATTCAAATCTCCCAAGACAGTTACTTGGTTACAACTATTTCAAATCGGCCATTGATAGTGTCAACAATTTAACTAGCCCAAAATAGTGGAATGTTGCATATGCCAACCGATTTCACTATGGGGCCACCCAAATCCCATGCTCATCTCATGGAAAAAGAAAGAGTACCAAAAAATCTTTATTATCAATCTTCAAAAATGTTAATGGTCTAATTTTTTTGTTGGAGAATCATCATTATCATCTTTAAAGATCCAAAATAGGGGATGTTAGTAACACTACTAGTATAAAGACATCCTCACACTACCAAGATTTGAACTTTTAGCATGACTTAGATTGAACCGGAGGAACAAATTTTTGTAGTGTTCATTCTTTCTTAAAATAATAAATAATAATATGCACTTAAAATAGTAATATGCACTTGAAATCTCGGTTTAGCAATTTAGATTGACATACATGAGTAAACATTGATCAATACATTTATTTTGTTTTTTTGGGGCAATCTAACACTAACCTTTTCCACCCAAGCTTTCCAAGTTGTGGAATCAAATAGAATGAAGTGCATGTGTGATTGTACAACATAGGGGCTAATCAATACATAGTGTGTGGTTGTATAAATAAAAATTCTTTAATCAATCAATGGGAAGTAAATAAGAAAGAGATTCTTCACATTAATTTTCATATAAGATATTACAATTTCAAATCAAAAGCACTAACATAAAAGTTGTGCACAAGCCATTCTACTTCAAAACCATGCCGCTCACACAATACTTAGCCTACATATTTGTTTTTCCTTGAGGTCAATATTTACAAATTATGTCAAAGCTAATGAGAGCATGTGTATCATGCTGAAAAAAGTCTGGTTTTTTTCCTTTGATATTTCTGTACGGTTCAAAATAAAAACAAATGAAAAAAGTCTGATTTTTTTCGTCATGTGGTCACAACCCACAGAAACATCTCATAGTTGAAATTGCAATATTGGCCTTCATAATTGATAGAAAAAATGAAGGTTAAAACTGATCATTGAAATCAAACTTGTTCCCAGTGATGATAATCCATTAAAAACAGCAGGTGGCCCTATCCCTCACGTAAGTTCGTAGGGGTAGTGAGTTGGCTTGCTGACTGGGCACTATCCAGAGTTTCACGGAGGTAAAAAAGTTAACGGGCCTTTGTCTTTTCAGCGCCTCCACTGACTGCTCAACCAACCCAAGTCATTTCAACGCCTCCCCTGAATGCTCAACCATACCTATTCACATTTATTGTTTTGAATATGCTGCGCCATTTCAAAGTATCTTTCAAATATATATTGAATGCTACCATTAATTGATGCCTAAATTATATTCATTAAACTATTTACTCCATTTTTGGCGCCACTTGTTATGTTTTTTTTTTTTTTTACATAAATGATTTATTTAAGTATTGCAAAAAAGAACAGTCATATTTCATTCAGTTTTATGGAAGTTGAAGGAGATTTCTTAAGGCTGGCTATGAGAAAAGAACATTGCTCATGACAGGGAAAATTTGGAAATAATCTGTACATTGCAAATCAGGTAAGAACATTATATTTCCATCAAATCCTAAGTTTTCCTCGTTGTAACAAAACTACTTGCTGAAATTGACACAATCAAGTCCTTCCATGCATGGATGATACATTTTCCAAACATGGCAGATTTTGCTTTCATTCTTTATTTAGCATTTCAATCAAATTCTATTAATGCGAGGGATTAATATATAACATTTTTCTACCTGTTATATTCACACTATCAAAGGTATATTTCATCTAAAATTGTGCAAGACTTTGTGATCGGATCTTAACTGTAGGCAATTACTAGCAAAGCCTTTTGGTTTAACTCTGGTAAATTTAAAGAGACATATAATTTCTTTCCAGGTTGAAAGACAAATCTAACATTTGATTTGAATTTTAGCAATGGAGCTTGAACCCATAGAGTCTATAAGTATAATGGATACACCAATGAAATCAAGGCAGCCTGATTTTGTACTGCAATAGCAACATTCTTGGCTTGGTGTGCTTGCATGGAAGCTAACATATATTTTCTTCTTTCTGATGATACTGTTGGATAGAAACTTAGTATTACATATTTTTGTATCATGACACGATCATACACGTGGAGGTGCACAGTGACCTTGTTCCTAATAAGAGAGTTTTGACTTAATGAAACTTCCTAGTATCACCTTGTTTCTCAATGTTCTATGAATCACATTACAGCATTGGCTTGCTTTTATTGTGTAATTGTGAATCCTTGGATAGATATTATAAGGCCCAAAGAATTTTCTCCTTTGCTTGATGACCTCCTCAAACCAGAATGCTTGAGGTCAGAACTTCCCCTTGAATTAGCTATCCAAGAAAACTTTCCAGGTGCATTCTCAAATACTCAGCTAGTTTCTTTTTTTAACATTATCTTTCTCTTAGATGCCAATACACCAGTTTAGCTCATTTTGCGAGTCCTGTAGATTTTATTTCAATAAATTTAAAGTCTAGTGTATACCGAGCTTGCTGTAAGAATTCTAATGTCTGTGGAACTCTGAGTGAAGCTAGCCTAAATATTTGAAACAAGGCTAATTGAAAACAAAGAAATTATAAGTTGAATGGTAATTCAGATTCTTATATCTAATATTCAAGGTAAGATTTTTCCCTGAGAGTTTTCGTTACTTGCAATACAATACAACAACATATTACATTGTCGCCCAATCTAAATGATGGAATACGTTATATTTACAGGGTATGGTCATTATAGTGTATAAAACTATGATGCCACATTCTTATGTGCCTACGGGATCTATATAAAAGTAGGTTGTTTTCCCACGTAATACGTTGTTGCGTCAACGACATGAAGTTCTAAAGATTTTTTTGCACATCATTGTATTATCAAACTATTCAAATTTGTTTCATTATATTACTTTAAAATAATTTCAAATCCTTTCCCTCCTACTAGGAGTACAGCAATTTAACAACACATTACGTTGTTGCCCGTGATAACGATGACCTGACTCGTTACTTAGGCTCATAAGGTACATGGTGTACTGTATAAAACTATAATTTAAGATCTTCGTGCACTACAGGGATCTTTAGCTAAGAAGGTGGTTTCTCAACATAATACATTGTTTCTTTGACGACCCGCATTTTTAAAGTTTGTTTAGCACTAAATAATCTATTAAAAGTTGTTTGATTCAATTAAAATGGAATACTTTCCAATTCATCCTCTCACAATTTAATTTCGACACGACGACAACGTACTACATTGTCACCGGACTAAACGGTGGAACATGTTATTTTTACAAGCTATATTCATTATAGTTGGTGTGCCTCTCATTCAATAGATCCTCCTCAAGGAGCATGTCACGTTCTCATATTCATGTTGTTGTTCTTCTCTCTGGCAACCGTGCCCTCAATCTGCTCTTTAGTTGCATACACCTATCTTTTCGAACAATCAGCATTGAAGTCTGACTTCCAAGCATATAGCCAATGACAAGTACTTTGAGTAAGGTTGCCGACTGCCCTAACTGTCCACATTTACCTTTTAACTCCTAGCTACTAGTCCATTTATCCAACCTCAACACTCCATTTCTTCTCGAGTTCTAAAAAGAACACTCTCTCTTTGTCTCCATGCAAACTGTCTTGACTCAACAACACTCTTTTATGAACCTTAAATACCCTTGAATGCATATACAAAACTTCATCTTTGTTCTCCCTTGCAGAGGTAATCCTTTACGAGACTGTTATGCACCCGATTTATCATCAAACAAGGTATTCAAATGATACCATTCAAGGATCAATTCTGCCCTTCACAGGTTTTGGCCCACGTGTGTGCAATGAAGGATCATCAAAGTATCAAATCCTATTATTAGGTTGTCACCCATACTAAATGATGGAGCGCACTATTTTTACAAGATATAGTAATTATAGTGTATACAACTGCAATGCACCATTCTTATGTGCCTAAAGGATCTAAATCCTTTCCCTCCTACTATGAGTACAATGCAATTTAACAACACATTACGTTGTTGCCCGCGATAACGATGACCTGACTCATTACTAGGCTCCATAAGGTACATGGTGTACTGTATAAAACTATAATTTAAGATCTTCGTGCGCCTACAGGATCTTTAGCTAAGAAGGTGGTTTCTCAACGTAATACGTTGTTTCTTTGACGACCCACATTTTTAAAGTTTGTTTAGCGCTGAATAATCTATTAAAAGTTGTTTGATTCAATTAAACTGGAATACTTTCCAATTCATCCTCTCACAATTTAATTTCGACACGACGACAACGTACTACGTTGTCACCCGGACTAAATGGTGGAACACGTTATTTTTACAAGCTATATTCATTATAGTTGGTGTGCCTCTCAGCTCAGTAGATCCTCCTCAAGGAGCATGTCACGTTCTCATATTCATGTTGTTGTTCTTCTCTACAACCGTGCCCTCAATCTGTCTTTAGTTGCATACACCTATCTTTTCGAACAATCAGCATTGAAGTCTGACTTCCAAGCATATAGCCAATGACAAGTACTTTGAGTAAGGTTGCCGACTGCCCTAACTGTCCACATTTACCTTTTAACTCCTAGCTACTAGTCCATTTATCCAACCTCAACACTCCATTTCTTCTCGAGTTCTAAAAAGAACACTCTCTCTTTGTCTCCATGCAAACTGTCTTGACTCAACAACACTCTTTTATGAACCTTAAATACCCTTGAATGCATATACAAAACTTCATCTTTGTTCTCCCTTGCGGAGGTAATCCTTTACGAGACTGTTATGCACCCGATTTATCATCAAACAAGGTATTCAAATGATACCATTCAAGATCAATTCTGCCCTTCACAGGTTTTGGCCCACGTGTGTGCAATGAAGGATCATCAAAGTATCAAATCCTATTATTAGGTTGTCACCCATACTAAATGATGGAGCGCACTATTTTTACAAGATATAGTAATTATAGTGTATACAACTACAATGCACCATTCTTATGTGCCTAAAGGATCTAAATCCTTTTTTAACAACACATTACGTTGTTGCCTGCGATAACAATGACCTGACTCGTTACTAGGCTGCTTAAGGTACATGGTGTACTGTATAAAACTATAATTTAAGATCTTCGTGCGCCTACAGGATCTTTAGCTAAGAAGGTGGTTTCTCAACGTAATACGTTGTTTCTTTGACGACCTGCATTTTTAAAGTTTGTTAAGCACTGAATAATCTATTAAAAGTTGTTTGATTCAATTAAACTGGAATACTTTCCAATTCATCCTCTCACAATTTAATTTCGACACGACGACAACGTACTACGTTGTCACCCGGACTAAACGGTGGAACACGTTATTTTTACAAGCTATATTCATTATAGTTGGTGTGCCTCTTAGCTCAGTAGATCCTCCTCAAGGAGCATGTCACGTTCTCATATTCATGTTGTTGTTCTTCTCTACAACCGTGCCCTCAATCTTTCTTTGTATGCATACACCTATCTTTTCGAACAATCAACATTGAAGTCTGACTTCCAAGCATATAGCCAATGACAAGTACTTTGAGTAAGGTTGCCGACTGCCCTAACTGTCCACATTTACCTTTTAACTCCTAGCTACTAGTCCATTTATCCAACCTCAACACTCCATTTCTTCTCGAGTTCTAAAAAGAACACTCTCTCTTTGTCTCCATGCAAACTGTCTTAACTCAACAACACTCTTTTATGAACCTTAAATACCCTTGAATGCATATACAAAACTTCATCTTTGTTCTCCCTTGTGGAGGTAATCCTTTACGAGACTGTTATGCACCCGATTTATCATCAAACAAGGTATTCAAATGATACCATTCAAGGATCAATTCTGCCCTTCACAGGTTTTTGCCCACGTGTGTGCAATGAAGGATCATCAAAGTATCAAATCCTATTATTAGGTTGTCACCCATACTAAATGATGGAGCGCACTATTTTTACAAGATATAGTAATTATAGTGTATACAACTGCAATGCACCATTCTTATGTGCCTAAAGGATCTAAATCCTTTTTTAACAACACATTACATTGTTGCCCGCGATAACGATGACCTGACTCGTTACTAGGCTCCTTAAGGTACATGGTGTACTGTATAAAACTATAATTTAAGATCTTCGTGCGCCTACAGGATCTTTAGCTAAGAAGGTGGTTTCTCAACGTAATACGTTGTTTCTTTGACGACCCGCATTTTTAAAGTTTGTTTAGCGCTGAATAATCTATTAAAAGTTGTTTGATTCAATTAAACTGGAATACTTTCCAATTCATCCTCTCACAATTTAATTTCGACACGATGACAACGTACTACGTTGTCACCCGGACTAAACGGTGGAACACGTTATTTTTACAAGCTATATTCATTATAGTTGGTGTGCCTCTCAGCTCAGTAGATCCTCCTCAAGGAGCATGTCACGTTCTCATATTCATGTTGTTGTTCTTCTCTATAACCGTGCCCTCAATATGTCTTTAGTCATGCATACACCTATCTTTTCGAACAATCAGCATTGAAGTCTGACTTCCAAGCATATAGCCAATGACAAGTACTTTGAGTAAGGTTGCCGACTGCCCTAACTGTCCACATTTACCTTTTAACTCCTAGCTACTAGTCCATTTATATTGATGCTAGTGATGATTTGTGATACCCTTGAGAGCTATTTTTGGGTTAATTCTCTTCTATACGAAAGCAGCTGATTTTAAACATTTCTCAACCTTAAATAACTTAGAAAAGATACTCTATTGTCTAATCTTATATATGTATGATGTCGTTTTTATGAGATTATTGATGTCGTTTTTACTTTTTTTGTTGACCTGAATTTTTTTAATAATGATCCTCAATTTCTTTAACATATTGAACATTTGTGAATGCAGGCAGGTCCTATCATTTTAGCATCAACTATAATATAAATATCAAATGGTTAGTGTTATTGTCTAATTGTATAGTGTGTTAGCTTGAGCATTTTTTTTCCAAATTTTAATGATTTGTAGTGTTATTAACATCAATGTATAATCAGAGAGACTCAAAGTGGAAGCACTTGTTAGACATTCCTATCCAATGTCCTCCGGAAGGACTGTTCTTTGCATTAGATGTAGTTTGGAGCAAAGTTAAAGATAACCGTGGAGTGGAAGGGGATTTTGTTGCATGGATAGAAGTTGGACGAGTAGATGATTTTATTAAAGGGGAATGTCAGCGGACATCATTTCCAACAAGTTATTACAAACGTTGGAGTCATTCATCACCCATAAGGGAAAGTACACACCGGGTTCGAATTGATAGCACCATCAGTTATATAATGTATGATGTGGCAATGTTCGGTGATGTTTTTAATGCAGTTTTAAAATTGTTGTTTATTTTATTATGACTCACTTTTAGTGACATTTTGCAGATATTGGTGTAGCTATGGGCCTAAAGACTTTAAAGAAGAGGATGCTTTGCCATATGATAAGTCCAAGGTTCCAACTAGAGGGACGGGGAGTAGACCTGGACGGAAACATATAAAATGTGGTTGCCAATGCAATTTTAATGTGCGAATTCTTATGAAAAGAAGTGAATATGCACTTATCACATATCCTCAGATGGATCATGTGGATAACAACAATCATATATGCCATGGCCAAAAAAATCACAAATTTGAAGGGACACGAGCTTATTATGCGCCACATATTAGTAAGGAATTGCAAGAATGGGTAGAAAAGTTATTGTTATTAGGAATGCCAACTGATATTGTGTTGCAAAAGCACCGTGAAATGGTTCATGAGAAGCTAGCCTTGTTTCATGGGAAAACAAAACGTGATGATTTCTTGTCTTCACATGATGTTCAAAATATTGATACAAAAATAAAAGCAACAAAGTACATGTATGACAGAAATGATGCCCAAAGTGTGAGAGTATGGCAAGATCAAAATCCAAATATATGTTTTGAATACCAAGAGTATGAAGGAAATGTTGAGGAAGATGGTCACGTGCCGTTTATCATGGGCATTCAAATGCCGCAACAACTTGAGTGGATGTTAAAATATGGCCATAACAACATACTTGCAATGGACGCCACTTTTGGGACCAATGGAATGAAGGTATTCTCTTTTACATAATCTTATCAATAAAAAATTCTGCAAAAATATGTTACATTTTCTTACCAATAATCTACTAATTCACATTGTTATTGCATTGCCAACTCTCCATAGTTCAAACTCTATACCATCCTCGCATTCGATTCCAAACACATGGGCCTACCAGTTGCATGGGTCATAATGTCAAGAGCTACAACTAGCGACTTAACCCAATGGATGAAAAAGTCTGGTGAATAGAGCACATGCTCATATGCTTGAGTGGAAACTAAATGCTTTCATGGTAGATGATGCTACAACTGAAATCAATGCTATTAGGTTGTAAATTACTCTTTGTGTATATTGTTAGAATATATAAATTTAAATTATAGATATTAAGTTTGCTATCAAATTTTTAAAATTCTAATACAATTCATTTTCAAATACAGAGAAGTTTTTGGGTGTGAAGTATACTTATGCAGCTGGCATGTAAGGAGGGCATGGTTGAAGAATCTTGTTGCCAAGGTTAAGGAAGATCAAAAAAGACGTGTAATGTTTAATAGGTTGGGGGAAATTATGCACCATTCAAATAATGAGGAGAGTGCTATTCAAATGGCACAAGATTTTGTTACAGAATTTGCGGACGAGATAAAATTTATTAAATATTGGCAGGAACACTGGCTTCTAAGAATTGGAATGTGGGTGAGACATCTACGGACTTTAAAGCATGTTGGGCAAGAAACAAATGCTGCAATAGAGGCATATCACTCTATACTTAAGAGTAAGTGGTTATCCTCCATTCGAAAAGCATCTCATCGCAGGGTTGACTGGCTGATACATCAGTTAATCACAGTTGTTTTTATATATTATTGGTGGAGTCAATGTTGTAAGGAAAGTGGGTTCTACCGTAACTTCAAAGTGGAGAAACTAGAAAATAACCAATGGCTGCATGCACAATCCATTCCTGATTATTATGTCACCTTCCATACCTCTGACCCACGGTTAGCATGGGTTCGTAGCCAGACGGATGATACTTGTCACTATGAAGTATGGTATCAAACCCCACATTTGGCAATGTGTGGATGTGGAGTGTCAAAGAATGGGTACTTATGTAAGCACGTAATTAAAGTGAATATGATGAAAAAGAATTCAGCGAGAGAAAACTTTAATGTTCAGGTATTCTAGGCAAAATGTTTTTCAAGATTTTCCAACATAGTAATTTATTGTATCTAAATTCTATTAATTTTGGTTTTTATTCAAATCTTTGATTTATTATACTAATTTGTAATGTTCTCCAGGGTTTATTTTGTGCTCCAAATGTTGCATGTGGAGATGAACATGTGGTTGATGATCCTTTTGGTCAAGCATGGAATCCTCCAAACACCTGTGAAGACTCTATGCATGTTTTGCAACAAGATAAACATGTTATAAATGAAGAAGATGAACACTTGAGCCCACAAGTGAGAAGGATCAGAAAAATAGTAGATAACAGTCTTGTTGGTCCTCTAAACAAGTCATTTCTTACTTTATTAGAGAATACACTTGTGGAAACAACAAACCGATTGAGGGGAAGCCAAATATCTTCTATATTAGGTGTGCAACATCCTGAGGCACAACCGTTTAGACCTGTAGATGATGGATTCAACAATACACTTCATCGAGAGAGAGATTTTATAGAGAAGATGTTGAATCGAAGGCGCCCATGTCCAACAAATAGGAAAGCTAGTTTCCTATTGTAAAAAGAGTCGTGTATCATGTCGACTAACATGGGAGGATGAATTAAAAAGAGCCGAGAATGAGATAGGGAAAGGGGGCTTGTTGAAGAACTTGAAGATGAGACCAACACAAATGAAATTTAAGGGTAATTTTAGATTGCAGCAGTTCAACAACATATTATGTTGTTACCCTTGAGAAATGATGAACAAACACATTATTAGTTTACAAGATATGCTCATTATAATATCTAAAACCGTGATATACCATCTTTTATGCTCCTACATGATCTATACCAAAGTAGGATATTTCTCAACGTAATACATTGTTGCCTCAACAAAATGGATTTTTAATGTTTATTTTGCATTTTATAATGTTATGTATCTATTCAAGGTTGTTTAATTCAATCACTTTGTAATAATTTCCCACTTATGCCCTTCTACTTTAATTAAAATAGTTCAACAACGTATTGTGTTGTCATCCGCAATAAATGATGCAAGTTTCAATATTTATACAAATTTGTCACTTTTTAACAAAGGATATCCGTTTATCTCTTTACAAATTATTTGCAAGGCAATATTTTCCCAAATGCTTTAAATAATTTGACAGTCTTTGATGTTTCTAAGAATGCATTATTGGGATCCATGCCGTCTGTATGGCCTTCTACTCTAGAAGTATTGATGCTAAATGACAATTCCCTGATTGGAAATATTCCTCCAAGTTTGAGCAACTTGACTGGTCTTGTAAAGTTAAATTTGGCAAACAACAAATTAAACGGAGTCATTCCACCAAGCTTGGCTGATATTCTTCAACTTCTAGTATTGAATTTGGGAGATAATGGTCTGGAAGGAAGCATACCTTGTGGGCTATGCCCCTTGTCCTTGATTGTACACAATAATAAGCTAAGTGGAAGATTCCCTTCCCCAATAGTAAATTGTACAAAACTATAAACACTTGATATTGGGCACAATTCATTCACAGGGCATATTTCAAAGTCAATCGGAAATCTTTCATACCTTCAAGTGCTAGCGATGATGAACAATCATTTCAGAGGTAGCATTCCTTCTGAAATTGGCAAGTTGAAGCAACTCCATATCTTAGATCTCTCCGCCAATAGTTTGTCAGGGTGTATTCCTCATAGCATTGTATCTCTGCAAGCAATGACTGTGGTAGAAAGTGGACATAGGATGAAAAGAAGGTATCCACTTGGTCCTCTTAATGAACCATATGCTTATCATGATGAGTTGAATATGACTTCCAAAGGCATAGAGCAACACTATTCATATATTCTATCCACTCTATCATGCATAGATCTCTCAAGAAATCAATTGAATGGAGTTCTTCCTTATGATTTTGGAAAGTTGAAAGGGTTGAAGTCTCTCAATCTATCCATGAACAATTTCAGCGGGACGCTTCCAAGTAGTTTGGGAGAAATGAGTGATCTGGAATCACTGGACCTTTCTAGAAACATGTTTTCTGGATATATTCCAAAGGAGCTCACATCTCTAGACTATTTGGGATTTTTAAATCTGTCCAGCAACAATCTCTCTGGTATCATACCACAAGGAGGACACATGTTCACATTTACACAATCATCATATTTACAAAATCTGAATTTATGGGGATGTCCACTTCCAAAGAATTGCTCTTGGCCACAATTTGCACCACCTCCTCCTGCTTCTAATGAAGAAGAAGACAACAATGAAGAGAGCAGAAAACAAATACCGTGGTATGAGGTAGGACTGGGGTTGTCATATGGAGTAGGTTTTGGTGGTGTATTGTTATTGATTGTGTTGAGAGAGAGCTGGAAAAATAAGTATTTCAAAAGGGTTGATATAATTCTGAAGCTTTTGTTTCCTCTTGTTCACAAGAGAAGGCTATGAAAGGTTTTTTCTCCAGCAAAACCATGCCTTAAGGTCTCATCAACAACTTAATCATCTTTCATATTGATCAGTTTATAAATCTCTATTCCTAACTTAATTCTGAACTTGTTTCTCCACCAGAGGGAGCTGAGACTATGCATGAAAAGACATCAAATGCCTATCAATTCATTTGTTACCATATAACACATATGGGTTGGAAAGATAGTAACAATAATGATATATGTTGCTGACGTGGAAAGATAGTAACAATAATGAAGTATGCTTTCCTTGTTGGCAACAATATATGGGAAAATTTTCAGCTGAGATAGTATTGATTGAAATTCCAGCATTCTCTGTCCGTTCTCTGCTCAAGGAATTCTAGCAATTATTATATAGAGGTTCAACATATTCTCGATCATGCCTGCTAAGTGTGTAAGTCATAGCTGTATTGTTTTTTTGTTGTTCTGCTTTCAATTTGGAGTCAATTTCTATGGAATTTGTTGCTATATTTAAGAACCATATTTATAAGGACACTACACGGGAATATGGTCCATAAACTGTTGCTCCCATCCACTTTGTTGCTGTTGAATATACTGAAACAAGAGGATCTTCAGTGGACTTGTTTATGACCCATTTATGATGGATATCGCCATACTCTGTATTTTTATTTATTTTTAAAAGATGACCTGACCTCTCTTGTGGCCCTGTGGGCATGCAATGCACAGCGAAAGTCTTTATCTGGCACCTGAGTCGAGGTTGAAACATTGACCGCAGAGCAAATTTGTAGCAAATTTTATTGTGCTATTTTTTAAAATGGGGGTAAATGTTTAATTCCAATACATGGTATTCAGGGTCAGCTAATAACATGTTCACTTCAGAAGAGTTAATTATACAAGCATAAACAATTCCGGGTTAACATTGTTCACAGTACTAGTCATGACTTCATTAACAAGTAATGGGTACTTGTTCTCCATAGGTAAAAGGTTGGTAGAGAATGAGAAACTCAGAGATTGACAGTGAGAATATATTCTGGAAAGAGAGTGTTGGTCAAAAAGAGACCGAAATTATAAAATAAAAATAAAAATGTATACAATAACTTCATATTAAAAATGTACATAATAATTTCTATATAAAATTGCATTTACAAAATATCATTACATTTGCATCATTTCGACATCCCTTGAAACTCATATACAATCATTAGTTTTGTTTGTGGTACTATTTTAGCTTAAATGTGACATGTTTGTTGTGAAAATTTCTGAGGCAAACTTCGCAGCGGGTAAGTGTTTTATTTCAAATTTTTTTCCATGTTCTTTTTCAGACTTTCCTGGGGTGTGCTTCAGTTGCACATCTGTTGTATCCAATACATCTCCTGAGTGTACTTGAGCTATATCCGAATAGAAATGTTATTTGGTCTTGATCAGACCACAGCTGAAGAGTACTAATATGATGAATTTGCTCATTAAAAATGTGATATTTGAATAAGTACAGCCAGTGAAAGATATGCAACTCCAATCTAGTGACTGCAAAGTGATGCCTAGCTTGCCTTGGCCCGGCAGATGAGCAAGGAAGAAACATCAGACACATCCAAAGCAATGAATATGGGTCTTCCATTAGTGTTCTATAGCCATTGCCACTCTAGTGAACACTTGAAACAAATATATGATATTCAGACACTGTACCATTCAAATGAACTTTAATTTTTTCATGATTATCTAAAATTTCAACATATTGCAAAGGTCATAGCAAACTCGATAACTTTAAATACTATTAATAAGATACACGTGTATAGAGAAGGTATGCATAATCCCATTCATCTAATATGGACAGGAAAAACAGCAATAATAAATAAATAGTCTCAACAGCAATAATAAATGCTATCAATAAATTTGACAGGAAAAACTCATTACATTTTACAAGTCATGTCAGAAGAAGAGCCAAAAGAGGATTTTGGCATAAAATTGGCACTACATATGGATCTTACATTATTTTCTCGTTCAAGGAGAAAAACCATAACATTAAACTTGATTTTTTCTTTCACATAACTGAGTATCTTCGCAATTGTTTTACAAATAATGATACAATTGATTGTAATATCAAAACTTCAACAGATTAAATCTGAGAGCTCTTCAAATTTCTCCGTTGCTTGTTAACAGCAATGGAGTTTCGCGCTTCCATCCATCCTCGAATTTTTCTTTTATTTCCTTTCATCTCATCAGGCGTAAGGTGTGTGTGAACTGATGCAGCACTCTTGATACCCTTTAATCTTTTTCCCTGAAATGTTTACAAACAATGGGCATATCAGTAAATAAAACTATGCAAACGTAAATGATAAAATAAGTTTATCAAAATTATAAATAAGATATTGTGTGGTCACCTGTTGTTGGGAAGAATGGATCTTTTCTGAAAGTTGCATCTCAGTATCACCTTCACTATTACGTTGCTACAAAAATGAAGGATTATTGATGCAAATTATTTCCTACATTAACTCGAAGAAAAAAACACAAATATTTTAAATGTTTTTAAATTTGACTCCTAGAAGTAATTAGCAATGTAAATCTTAAGTTTACGTAACTTACCAAATCAGATGAAGCACGACCCATTTTATGTATAATTTGCATGGAATCAACAAAACTGGATAACATTTTTACGTTTCTTACCAAAAGCTTATTTGGTTGTTCCTCTTCATTCTACAAACAATCAATTCATATAAATACTATATAATACAATTAAAGAACATGATTGTTAGAAAGAAAGAAAATTATAAGTAAAATGATATTGGGGTAAGGGAAGCTCTGTAACAAACGTGAATTGATCAAGTAAGGGAAGCCAAGTTGGTATGAAAAGTACATAGTTTCATCGTGAATAATATGTTTCCATCGTATAAAATATTATAGTGAAAATGCAAACCAGTTTTGAAAGATAAATACATAGAGGAATACTGCATAAGAATGTAATGGAAGGAAATGTATAGGGAAGTAGGAAAAAATTTAAACATTAGACTAGAAAGGAAAATCCTACAGTATCCATTTCCTTGTGTCACCTATGCATGGTAAAATCTGAATATGAGCTCTCAAAATTCTATTGAATACTGAAATAAATAATGCATCATTGATATAGTCAATCAATTGGAAAAAAATAATGTACATCAAAACATAGTTTTACCTCAATTGCAACATTGTCATCTGAATATTCATTCATTCGCTGCAAACATGACAAAATGGATAAGTATACTTATACTGGATATAAAATCAATCAAATGTGCTAAAAACACAATAACATCAATAAGAATACAAATTAACACACCTTTGTCTCTTTTCCATCCTCTTTCTGGTTAATTGCCTTCAAGCAATCTTTAAACCAGATGCAATATGTCTTCTTCGATTCACCAACAGTATCTGCTCCAATATGTGGAAAATGCAATGGAGCGTCATCTACATATGATTCTTCTACGCATATGACAATGCAGTCCCTTTCTAAAGATCGTCCATGGCATTTTGTTCCTGGTTTAGTTGCATGAATTTTAGCAATGCCAACCTTTTTTGCATGGTCAGGCTCTAGGAACATAAAAACTTTTTCTCCTATTGTGAATTCATATGCAGCCATGTCCCTCGCCTCATTCTTTGGTTTGCCCGGTTCCACCTCAACAAATTTTGAAAAATCAGTCACCTCAATCAATGGATCGGCCATATTTTTTCCCTTATGATCCTCTGTGCTGATTTTTTCTTTATCATTCATATCGTTTCCCTCACTTTCTTTTGTTCTAATGGAAATAGGTGTTATTTGCATCGGTGGTTCATGTACCCATGCACTTGAAGTGTATGCTTCAACGGTATTCTCTTCCTCAACACTCTGAAGTGGTAAAACCCAATTTTTCAAGTACAACAACATAATAATTAATTGTATATAAAAGATGTAGGTATAAATGCCAAATTAGCAATATGATTAAGATTTAAGCACTTAAAATATATAGAAAACACAAATATTTATATTTGTAATTTACAACTGTACCTTGTTTTCCATTGCATTGTTGTTTACATTCTTTTTTTGTATCGGATTTTCTCCATCAACATCAGTTGAGTCCTATTCATGCATTCAAGTCATGAAAAGTGTGAGAATCACATTTACACAAGATTTCAACATGTTAATGAATGAAAAATGACACTTTATTATTCCAACAATGCTACTAATGTTTTTAATGAAAGCATGTTTCCTTACATGATCAACATTAATGGATTCTTCTTGGATAATATCCTGTACAAATGAAACGTTAATTTAAAATAACTTAAAAAATGTGAATAAACAAAACTAAAATAATTTTAAATTTAAATTATAATAAAAATGGTAAATACCTTATCCTTTTGTCCATTTAGTTCAGAATTTGTACAATCGGTTTTCATCAAATCCTTTTTATATTGCAGCGTTGAAACGGTTTTTTTCCTTCTTTCCTCCCTCTTTTCCACACTATCATACTCCTCTACAAGCTTGGAAATCAGATCTTTAGCTTGTTGGCTAAGGGATGAAAAATATTGCACATTTTCTTCCCGACAATAACGCTCAATTAACCTAGATTTGTACATATATTTAGAATTTTTCAAGTGCCAGTCAACACTTCGCTTTGCAACCATATTTTGTACTGTTTTTTTTGTTTTCCTTTTATACTTCCCGGTCGCACGTTTACCCGGCTTACGCCTATGTAATGGAGGGAGACCATTGTGATCATGGAGGCGGTGATAGTTGATGTCTTTCAAATGCCATTTTATTCCTTGCATTTCATAGTTGCAGCAAGGAAAGACCATGCACTTAAATCTGTCCCTCTTTCCAATTTCTTTTATAATTTTACACTGCTGCAAATACTACAATTCACAGCCAATAATTAAATAGTTTATGAGTAACAATTGATGTGTAGGGAAATCCTATAACTCTTTAGTTGAAATTATTATGCAAATGTAAAAATATATGGACACTAAAAGAACACGAAATTGGAAAATCCTAATAAATCTAAGACATACTAACATAAGTTGAATACTTGAATAAAAGTGTTTTATTCATGCAAAACAAAAATTATAAATAACACTACTTACTGATCTTTGATGTTTGCACTCATTGGATGCTTTATGGCTCGGACTAGGCACCCAATCTTCATCTTCATCATCCTCCTCTACCTCATAATCTTCGTCATTTTGATCACTACTGTCATCTATGTTTAGTTCCGTGTCAAATTCTTCTTCAAAATCTGAATTCTCTTTTGTTTGATCAACAAATGCTTTTTCTTCTTCAATTTTTTCATCGTTAATCTATGTTTATGTTACAAAAACAAACACTATGTTGTCAGAAATAAGCATTTCATAACACATAATCCACTACAAAAATTATATTTCAATAAAAAACAAACAGTCACATTTCCTTACCCGTTTCAGAAAGGCCATTGCAGCACGTGTTGTCATCCTATTTTTTTGTGGTTGATTTTTTCCACAACCGCTATTTTCTTTCATTTGATTTGATTTCTTTGTGGTTAAAAAATGCAGTTTTAAAATTAATACATAATATATGGTCATGCATAATCAAAATAAACAATATTGATGAAAAAACATTGTTAAAAGTTTCATCAATACCTTTAAACACAAATGAAGATGTTGCTTTTGATGATTGCTTCTTTGCCAGCAATAAGATTAGAAAGGACTGCTGAAATCCAAAAATATAGAAAGGAACTTCAAATCATCTGCCAGCAATAAGATTATATCAAAAAATAGAACACAGTATATTCCTGATATAATATCTACAATGTGTACCTGTGGAAATCCTGAAGAATTGAAGATTATATCTACCAAGCAAACATGATGGAAACAGGTCCGTAGCTTTCAGAAAAGTGATGAGAAATATAAGATGAAGACAATTTATTTATGGATTATATCAGCTCAGAAATGCCATTTTTAGATATCGTTCAAAAAATCAAAAGATATACAGTAAATAATCACTACTCACAAAGTCCAACAATAGGAGGAAGATTGGCTAGCTTGGCGTAGCTTATACCCTGCATAAGCATAGCACATTAACACAGACCTTGTATAAGCTTTATCAAACCCTTTCTAAACAAATTTTCTTTAAGACTATAATCTAATTTTTTAAATAGGCATAAAGTTAGTTTTCACGCCTTAAACAAATTCTCTTTTAAGACTATAATCTAAATTTGTAAATAGACATGAAGTTAGTTTCCTTTCCTGTGGTATGGCAAGACTGGCTATAGTTATACCAGCGATAAGATCAGACCTGAAGAACTTAAAGGAATATCTGGGTGCCCATTCAAGAATAGGAAATATATACCGGACTCCCAACAAAAGCTTCCTTTTTCTTGGCTGGTTCTTAAATTGCTTGAAGGGATCATCAGGAAAAAAGGTCTCCTTCACAGAATCTTTAATAGAGTGCATCATGCTCTCTGGAGGCCTAACGCTAACTTTGTGAAGAGATGACATCTCTAAATCATTTTGAACAATGTCAAAAAGCCCATTGACATGCCCACTGACATTGGTGGTATTCATTTTTGCGTTCTTTCTCTGTCCAAATCTCAACTACACAAGCTCAGACCTTGATGTGACTCATTGCATGGGTAATCAGAAATGCAGAGAAGTATAGGCTCTTATATTCACTGTGCTCCAATACTTTCTTCTTTTCACTCATGAGAAGGCTTTCATCATGTTGGAGCAGTGAAAAATAGAAGCTATTCTGATCTCAAATTCAAATATAGTTCTCACCATTTACCTTTTCTGTCTGGTTCCCACAAGACAAACTGATGGGGGACACGTTAAAATTTCTTGGGTTCAAACAAACCAAGTCATTGCCAGAAACTTTCTTGATTCCATAGTTTTTCCTCTGATATGTGCGGCTGTTAGACTGTAAACCTTGAAGTCCTCCTGCACATAAACGTGGTGATTGGGCTATAAACATTCCCAATTCGGCCTTTTGTGTTACAAATTTTTATTCTGTTGGACTGTCTAGCATTTTTTTTCGGATAGAGAGCTATATTTGTCCATTCTGTTGAACTGAGGTGACCGGGTTAAGAACATAAATTCCTACTCTCGCTCCTATTTCTTCTCCACCTCTATCTCCTACTCCTTATCCATTTTGTTCTGTTGGGGGACAGATGAAGAGGGGACTGGTCAAACCTCCTATTTGCTTGGGTTGGGGAGTAGAAATCATATTTAGTAACTTCAAAGATATGCATCTATTATTTAAATTTCAGTACTTGAATTTTTTTTTAAGACAAATCAAAGAAGTGGCATATTTGAGCTGTCCCTTCAGATCAGCAGCATGACAGGATTTTCTTTCTAATTTCGTAGAAGAAACCTATCTTTATGTTCTTATCTTATCATCATACATTAAACTTTATCCTTTTCCATAGATAGCCATCTCTCGTGTCAAGAATCCTCCTTCTAGTGTAACTTATTGGACTCATTACAAGTCCATCCCTCCTTTGTTGGTCCCCAACCGAGAGTAGGAAAAATAGTATTTAGAGTATGCACATGGGAAATTTAAGGCACAAAGTCTAACAATTTTTCTATGTATTTTATCCTTGAAAAAGAACTCTTATGTGTCTTCTTAGTTTTCTTCTTTACAAAGAAACGTTGTCAAAAGTCCATAAAATGCTTTTAATACTCTTATTTATACTATCGTGGCTAGATATAAAAATTGGTAACGATTCTCACAACCTAATGTAAATAGAGTTGTTATACTAGCAATTGCATACGAGTTGCAACTTACGCTGGATCCCTGTTCTAAATCTTTCATTTGACAAAAGTTGGGAGGATGCTGAAAAAGGTTGTGGAGTTGTGGAGTTTGCAACATGCTTACAAAACACGATCCAACCTCACACATGCATGTTTTATTTGTTGACAAACATCCATGACATAAATTTGAGGCAATTTCTGAAACAAGATTAGGGCTTCATCAATATGCCCATTCTGAGCATACTCGGTAATCGTTTCCTTCCAATAGACCACATTCTCTTTAGCCATTTTCTCAAAAAGATTATGAGCCCTGTTGAAGCACCCATCTCATGCATACCCAACAATCATAGTTGTCTAGGAGGTGACATCTCAATGATGTATTTTGTTAAACAGTTAGCGTGCCTTATCTACACCACCGCATTTCGAATACATAACCAAAAGAACACTTCCCGTATCGTCATGCCCTGCTACAGATCTGCCAAGTAAATGGATCGATATACTTGTAAACGTAAAACCACATGCCATTTATGGGATTTTAATTGCAATGTGAACCATTGTGTTGTATTCCTATCCCTGGTTTTTCTTCAAACTATTTCAATGCATCCTTACCATTCCCACCCTACACTACAATCATCACTGACCATGAGATTTTTATGCCCCGTTCAAGCATTTAGAAAAGCACTTTGCGAATATCAACCAAAATTTTGCATTAAACATAAATAGGGATTTCCAAACAAATCCCTCAAACACATACTCATCCATGTGGGTATGAATTAGTTTTACTATGATTAAATACTCTCTATTTGTATTTTATACATTTTCCTTAAATATAACGAAATTTTATTGTATATGGAAAGGACAGTTATGCTATAAAGGGCTTCCAATTTTTATGGAATGATATTCTACACTTTTACTCGATTTTGTCCCTCCTTTTAGCACTAAAATCTATCCAACTCTATTATCGATCGCCACTTCTCAAACGGCCTCAAACAAAATTCCCCCTTCAAAGCTGCAGTAACTCTAAATATTTTCTGGAAACAAGAGGGAATATGGACAGTGATTCAGATTAGCATGGCCGCTTGATGTATACATTTAAGTTTATAGTTAACGCTCGCTTTTCATTGCAGGCTTACCATGGAAATAGGCAACAATAATGCTCTTCTCGAAGCCTGACAGAGCTTTCAAAATTTTGGACAATGTCTAGTAGCTATTTTCATATGACAGACCTCTGGGTTTATTGTGACAAATTTAATTTGTTGGTAGCCATTAGAAAGATAAAGTAGATTTTTTTGATCGCTGCCAAAAAGGCCTCAAGTCAGTTATTTGTGTGAATGGAAATGATTCCATCATTTTAAAATCCTCATTTATTTATTAACTAACGGCGTATCCTTGCTACCCCCCTGGAGAAGCAACTGCTAGTTATACTACGCAGGTGAATGCTTTCACAAACACTTTCGTATTTTTAATATTCGTGAAATGTTATTTATGCTTGTTAAATCATCACTGGCAGGGGCATACATTGATTTCTTTGCTTTCCCCAACTCCATCGAGACCAACAATGGCATCCAGAAGGAATGTTGCCTGCCCTGAAAATGAAACCCTTGCCAAATTTGTGTTCGAAAAATGGGAAGAAATGGCCGTCAAAGAGACTTTCACCGATCGTTTGAATGCTACTTTCTCCAAGGCCTATAAAAATCTCTGTGACCACAAGGATCCCATCTTCAACCTCAAAGGAGCCAGCAAAATCAAGTATGTATTCACATTTGATTAATTAGCCTTGTTGCCCAGGGTTTAGGGTTTTGCAGTAAGCATAATAATGCACAATATTTTATTAAGTCTGATTATTTAGAAATTCAAAGTCAAGTGAATGTGCATATTCGTTTGGATTTATTTACTTAGTTTCAGGGTTTAGTGTTTTTTTAGGGTACGAGAGTTCTTTACATTTGTATTTCAGGGTAACCTTGGGCTTTGATATGCGATCAAATTCACACGGGATTTACACCAGGTTTTTTTCGTTGAGTTACACTGTGATACCCAACCATCAAGATGTATGCAGTCTTTTACCTAATTTTAACAGTATTACGTGTTTGTGGGGCTATGCTAACCTAATTTTAACAAAGTATTATGTGTTTGTGGGGCTATGCTATGAAGGCTTCAAATGTAACATATGGTTCCGAACATTTTTTTTAGATCCATCTTGATGGCTGGGTATCACAGTGTAACTCAACGAAAAAAACCTGGTGTAAATCCTGTGTGAATTTGATCACATATCAAAGCCCAAGGTTACCCTGAAATGCAAATGTAAAGAACTCTCGTACCCTAAAAAATGCTAAACCCTGAAACTAAGTAAATAAATCCAAACAAATATGCACATTCACAAATTTGAATAATTAGGCTTTTTGCTGGACATGCATTCCAAAAAGATCCCTCAAAATCTATCTCACATTGGAAAACAAGTCATAGCCGTCGGGAAACATTAAATACAGCCAAAAAACATCATAGCTGCCAGGAAACAGCTGCCGGAAAACATTTAACAGCCACCAGGAAACATCATAACCGCTGGAAAACATTTAACAGCTGCCGGGGAACATCTTAAAAATGAACCTTTGACTTTCGTATTGGCACATTCATTGCACCCCCAAAAGGTGCAAGTGGTAGTATATGTAAGATAAAGTGTAAAGATCTCTTGTCCACACAAAGGGGTTCCCTGGATTTTTTATCATAAAATTATCAATGTTATCTTTTATTTTTATTATTTATTTTTAAAGTTGTTATGGTTTTGTTTAGAGGAGTTAGAAAGTGGATGCTGACGCTACTGAAGCAGTATTTTGAGAGCAACAAGGATGATTCAAGCCAGGAAGTCTTGGAGCCTAGAGGTAAGATTCAGCCCAATTTTCTTTGAAGTATTTTCAGTTTTATCTAGCGGCGAGAGTCTGAATTCTCTGGGTATTGTATTAATATGCCATTGTGATCTAAATGTTTTCCAATGACAGCCTTGGTATACTTAATTGTTCTTAGTTCAGACCTAAATGTTCGAGCAGATGATCACATGAGTACGATAATTTTTTTTGCTGAGTGATTAGGGGTGAGATTAGGCATTTACTGTTTGCAGGGTATGTATTAAGATTACATTATTAACAAGGATGGGATGATTTCATCTTCTAGTAGGTGTATAACCCAAATTACAGAGATCAGATGGCCTCTGGTAGTTGGTGCTACATCTTGCCTGAAAACTGCTCCGCTGCCTGTCTTTGGACGCGATTGTCCTAATAGGCCGTGGTTAGTGCACAAATCATAGTTGTCACATATGTGACTTGCAATCACAACGTTCTCTTTTGAGTTCGAAAGAAAGTTTTATGACTAATATTAGGAGACAAAGTTTGCTAAGGTATGTTGAAAATTTGGACAAAAATCGAATCCAGGATCTACTTGTAGACGACGAGCTGCTCTACCACAGAGCTACTCATTCATCTCTTCCTGGGGCTTTTATTATGGGTTCTCAAGCGCATGCCAGCACATCCAATACCCTCTAAGCATCAGTTTCGCATTTTGCTTCGACAGTGGGGACAAGTATGGACTGTGATCGCAACACCTACAGTCACCCACCACACTCCCCACCCTACATTAATCCTTCTTCGATCAAGGGTGCTAGCACGTTCACAAGGCAAGTTCTAGCTATGGCTCTAATACCATGTTGAATATATAGGCACACTAGGATTTGAACTTGTGATCTACTTGTGGGAAATTTCGTTCACTATCACCATCTAATGATGGATCATGGGGCTCTTATTACAAATTTTCAAGTGTAATTGAGCACTTTTGAGTACCCTACCTTTAGTTATGCGTATTTTTGCTTGTAAAACTGGAGGTGAGAGTAGTTGGTTGATAGTATAATGGAGAGTGCCTTGAGGCATTTGGATGACATCTATTCCATTGAGTCTATTGCTATCTCATAGAATGTTTCATCGAGGCTATCTCGTGCTATACGAAGAATATCTTATATTAATGAGATTTTGTGCCATTCACAATCTCCTCAAAGCTTTCTGTCAAGCACCCACCTTTCCTCTCCGTCTTATCGGTTAGAGGAGACATATTTCCCTATGCACTCCTCAACTACCTGATGTTAGATGAGTACCTGAAGACTATCTCCTCCCCAACTCCCTGGGGCTTTTAGCATGGATTATCAAGTGTGGGCAAGCACTTCCAACATCCTGTTAAGGGCAGTTTGTTATTTGCTTCAACAAAGCGGGGACAAGTATGAATTACAATCTTAACACTATCCTCTAAGCTTCAATCCTTCTTTGAATGAGGGTCATCACAGATCTACAAGGAAAACTCCAGCCATAAAAATGTGGGTGCACTACGATCTGAACCAATGACCTACTTCAGGATAGTGAGCTTTCGCTATCACTGATTGTCTTAACCATCTCAGGATGGGACTTGTATTATGTATTTTAAAGTGTTGGTGAGCGCTTTCAATAATTCCCCACTCCTCTAAAGCCCCTAAGGGATGGACTGCTTCTTGCTACTGCAATGTGTGGGATAAATATGAATTGTGACATCTGCAACTTAAGTTTGCCGACAATTCTTGGTAAAATAACACCTGTATCGTAAACTTGTGGGTTCATCTGTTATGTGGTACCTGTATGTTGGGGGTGATTTTTCAAAACAATATTTTGTAAGAGGTACAGAGATGTTTAGAAGATTTAATATGGCTATTATCTGCTACAAAAAAAATTCATGCACTGACTGTGAACGACATTGGGCTTGACTCAAAAGAGTCTTCAGCATTTGGCCTGTCTCAAAATGTTACACAGGGACGCATCCCATAGATTTTGGTGATGTCCCGGATGTTCCAAACATTTTGGGACTTGGGACTTTGAGGAGGGGACATCCCCTATTTTAAATTTTTTAAACTATTTTTATGTAAATTTACTTTAATTTTTTGTTCTTTTACCAAAAACATTGTATTTGAATCTTGAAAGTACTTTGAAAAGCATTAAAGACAGTTTAAACCCCTAAATTTCATTGAACAAAGTTAAAACATATAAATATTATTTAATAGCCGTCCCATTCCATCCCCAAAATCTAGGATTTTTTTTGCCGTCCCAGAAATGCATGTGATGTATTTTTTGCTCTCAAGGGGTAGGTGATATACTTCGCCGCAGAGGGAGGTAAATAGCCGACCAATGAACTTAATCTTAAAGGTGTACGCAATCAGGCTTGTGATTGGGCGAGGGCAATATCCAGGATGAGGAACATTATATCCTAAATTATAATGGGCTATGATGTAATCATATAATGTTCGTAATAAGACTTTCCATTTTATTGCAAAATTATTAAACTCAATCATTTGAATGCCAAAATTGAGTGTGAGTTCTACATGGAAAGAACTTATACGTGCAGGAGATAGGAAGATTAAAAATAACTCTAAACTTATGCACAGGAATTAAAGGAAGATTTTAAGTAGGCTTGCATTGCTTTAAGGTTTTAGTTAAGCATTATTGTAAACAACTTTGATTAAATTGTGTAGTTCCTAAAGTACCTAACAACTTCATTGACGGAAGTTAACGTATTCTAGTAGTAGACACTGTTGAGCATCTGATATTGACAAACTTTGCTTCTTTAAATTTAGTACCTTTTCATAAAATTTCCCAACTCTGAAATATTATATGGGAAAATATGTCAACCTTTTGAATTTAGAATCGGCAAATTTATTTAAAGAACATTGAAAGGACACAGCAATGGCTAATATTAGGCACTGGAATTTTCTTGAGGGCTGTAAAAAGAAGAAATATTTGTGGCGATACTCAAACAACAGTTCCAAATTCGGAATAGCAGTTTTCAATGAATGATGTAATCCAAGAGTTCTTAACTCTTATGAAGCTTTGACTGCAGCCAAGAAGGGCAGGGGTTCGGGTCGATATCTGCCTCAAAAGAGTTCAGCACCATATGCAATTTTGATTACTCTTTACAGGTGAGATGCTGTTACCCCAACATACATGGTTCTGGAGCAGCTCAAACATACTTTTTCTATGCCGTGCAGAGGCTTACCTTGAAAAGCAGTGTCACGGGAAGAGACTGACAGTTATCAATCTCACTTAGCTTTTTATTGATACGAGTTTTTGTGTGATCAACAGGGAAACTCAAAATGGAAAGGATTATATGTTGAAACAGGAGCTTATTGATGCAGCCGAAGCTAGTGGGCTTTCCAGAATGCCTATTGGGTAACTTAATTAACCTGTTCCTTGTTTAGATTTGTGCTCATGCTTTGTGTGTGTATATCTTCTAATATTAACAGGAAAAGTGCATTCAAAACCACAAAGCATGTAAAACCACAAATCAGAGAAGCACAAAATAGCATGTAAAAGAGAAGCACAGAATAGCATGTAACATAAACATAGATTAAAGATATTTTTTCAGAAACAAATCGATGTAACATAATCTTAGATTGTAGAAACCCACCTCTGAAATCCGTTCTTTGGAGCAAACAGGGGAAGTTGCATAAGCCTTTCACAAATTCCATCTTGATAAGTGCAGCAGCTGCTCTGCACCTTCCTATACTAGATCGGTCTCGAACTCGCTTTGTGTTGTTTGACCATAGTTTGGTATCACGAGTGCACACCTCCTTCCATTCCTTAAACTCACTTCTTGTGTTGTCTTCCCAACCTATTGAGCCTTTATAATGTGACGGAATCAGACCTCTCCCATGTATCTAATGTAACCCTGTGAAGTTCCATGTTGTCGCTCGATCACCTCATTGCTTAGTCGAGCTTACTCCACTAGCTCGATTCATCGAATATGTTCTTTCTTTGGAGCAAACAGGGGAAGTTGCATAAGGCTTTCACAAATTCCAGCGTCAATAAGTGCCTGCACTGCGCCTGCACCTTCCTCTTTGCTGTCGCAAAAACGGCGGATGATATAACAAGATTTTTCCTGTATTTCTATCTCGTTGTACAATGCATACGCTTCAAACCAGGGACCCGAAACCGCATGGAAACCGCAAAAAAGAACAGGGGGCTATGGCGGGTCATATGTTTTTGATGAAGGCGGAGCTATGATTTTTCAAACTGGAACCGTGTGACAGCTGCGGGTGATTTGACAGGAGTCGCTGAAATGATAGCCGACAAAGGCTGGCAAAAGCGGCAGTATTTATTAGCTTGTCAGGAGGGGAATGGAGACGGAGTTGACGGAGTTAACGGAAATGAAAACGGAGCGTGGGCCACCCCCTGCGAACGCCACGTAGACCGCTGTGCCACCTCACTACCCCCTGCGAACTTGCGTGAGGGATAGGGTCCGCGAAAAACAGATTTGGAAATAATATACACATAATGAAGGACCAATAAAAACATGTCCACAATGACAATCGATAAAAAAACTAATATTTCGAATCGGACCCAAGAGTGCAAATCACCATAAACCAAGTTCAACAAAGTCACTTAAACAGTCTCGAGGAATCAACAAGGAAATTACAAGAAACTTTTCACATGAACTTATAAAACATGAAAAAACATTATATATTTTCTTCTTGATTATCCGGTGGCATCATTAGCCACGGGTCCCGGTCCCGAGTCAAGTTTTGGACCAAATCGGTCTCTATTTCAACCACAAGTCTCTGTCTCCATCTCTAATTCCATAGTGTCAATTGCTTATTATTTACCTTCTACCCACCACTTTTTAAGCTTCTCTCTTCTTTTTTATCATCATCCACTTGTTTAACAATCTCTTTTAAAGCTTCCACATGAAACTTTGAATTTTAGAGTCAATGAAAACTTCCATGCACAGAAGAACATTTGCTACGATTGAACTATTAAGAACACCACCATTGTTGTTATCATTTGAATTATTCTCTTCCTACAAGTCTTTTTCCAAGGACTTTTGAAGAGTATTGATTAAAGTATTATCGCTATACATTACAGTGAATTAGCTCATCTTTAGAGTCAATTTCTTGCTCTCCACTAGTTGGAGATCAAATGGTTTACATTGATTGACGTGTGAGCTTTTGATCAATTTTCATTCATACTCTATCTCGAGACTCAAAAAGTCGGAAAACGGTCCAAGCCTTGCTGTCTTGGAAGAAACAAGAATCGTTAAAAATTAAAGGTTGTGCGCCCAACCAACATTATCTTTAAAACAGAGGAAGAAAATGGGACTGTGTGTTTTGTAGTACGAGACCTTTGGGAAGAATGAGCGGAGTTGCGGAGGAAGAACATCATTGACAGTAGATGAGGAATTGTTATACTTCTAGTATTCCATGAGAGAGCCATGACAATGCATCCATCTGTAACCACAAGGATTGATGATGAAAACATAGACTTTGATGTTGGATCTGTCACCCCAAAGGGGATTTTCCAAGGTATATATTGTATCATAGTTATTATGTGAGTTGTTACTTATCTTTTCCATGCTTTTTGTTCACGTCTTTCATGCCAAATTCATTTCCAACACTTCAAGAAAAATGAATGTACAATTCTTTTGTCTTTGATTACATGGGATATGAGTCCCTTGTTTTTGGGGACGTATTTATTTGAAAGAGGAATGCAAGAAGTCACCACTGAAAGAGCAACACAAAAAGTCTTCCTAAAGTCCTCTTTTTAGGGGACATCTTAGTGAATAGGGTATGGAATCCCTTGATGTCTTCCACTTTGGTAGGACATTAATATAGGTCAAAGAAGTATCCTGCGAGTATCCAAAGTCCCCAAAATGGAGGTTTGCACAAAGTTCCATAGGATAGAAACAAGTTCCCTAGTAACACGTTATTGAACCTTATAACCTCTTTGGGGCGAAGTGGGCAATTTTCCATCCATTATAACAATTTCATATTTAGTTTAGAGCTATTCTAACTTTAATCACACTATTCTTGGCATGGAATTATTTCTCCTGTTAAAACCGGTATTATTTCTCATGTTTTGCTTGGATCGAGGTCTAGGTGGAGACAGTCCGCTTGGAGGTGGAGGACTTGCAAAATCTGCTCTCCCACTAGGGAAGTGCCCCTACACTATCGGTTGGGTTTCGACTCTATCGCGCCGTCATTCCCAACCTCGGCACCATTCTCCGCCTCGTGGCCAGGCACCCGACAGCGGCTTCACTCTGCTGGCTCGACAAAGCTCCTCCCCCTCGGCGGCGGGATGGTGGTGTTTTTCGGCTTCTCAAAGCGGTGACGGGTGGGGGCTCCTCCCAACCCCAAGATGGCAATGGCTCATGCTTTGTAGGGCTCCTCCCCTCGGTGGTGTTAATGACTTTGGTTAGCCTCCTTGTCCCGGCTTCTTGCTCCGGGTGGGGTACTCTTCCCCGATAAATTCCATGTACTTAATGTTAGCTATCTCTCCCGAGACGGATACTACGGCCCTCGAGCAGGGCAACAGTTGGAATCCTATGCCAACCTCTCCCGACCCCCCTTGCTTCGGGTTGGGAGGCGTTCCGCACGAGCCACCTTCTCCTCCCCCTCCAGTGTCATGTTTGCTTTTGTTGCTTAACTTGTTGCCCCTGTGGCTTCTTGTAATTGTTTTGTTTGGACTTGTTTCCCGTGGCACGTGTTGCCAAGTTTGATGCTTTCTGGGGTGTAACTTCTCCACTGGTTTTTGATGCGAAGCGTAGTACAAGGTAGAATGTCTTACATGAAAATAAAAAACAATTTGGTGACTAGAAAAGTGAAATTTCAAACTTAACTAATTCATAATTACCGTGATGAGATCTAACCCCATGTCAAGTTTCACATCATTTGGAGGTTTTTTTAGAGTTATTTAATTTTAACATATGACCATTGTTTGAGCTTTATGCAATTGCAGTTTCATAGGTGATTTGTGGAAGCCCTTAAGAGTTCGTCATTGATAAAGATTTAGATAAAATCCAAAACCCTTCTTAAAAATGTGTTGATTGTTGAATTTATCATTTCCATCGTACTTACCCATTTAAAGGTTTGTTTGAGTTGCGAAGGCAAGTAGACCTCTATCACAACATAGAAAACAATCATGGAATTGAATTACAAAGTGTTGGCTAGATTTTATAGCATAAAGATAAAACCTTGGCAATCATGAGATAAATCTCCCTCATTTACCGGTGAGGCTTCCGTGTCGATTTGTCAATTAAAGTATGCTAGTATCTATATGGGGTTTTTAAATTTAAATGTTCGACTCATGAACCATAGGTTTATGCATAATTACGAACAAATAAGCATTTATTTAAAGAAAGGAAATATTTATAGAGAATTATATAAACACGAGAGAAGAAATGGGGAAGATGTGCATCCCAATCAATATATAGCGAGTTGATTGCATGCACGTAGAAGAAACCAATAGATATAAACACGGAATTATAAGCAAAGGCGGCTCTAGATCTAGATCTAAAATAACACACGTTTATTCAAAGATCTAAGATAGAAAGCTAGAAACAAATTACACTTTGTGACACAAAGTTATCCGGAAATCTACTCTCGTATATTCCTTTTGCTTAAGTGGCTCTCGAGGGTTTCAAAGACACAAAGTCTGGAACACAAGAATGTTGCTTACCAATTCGATCCTTAACTAAAGGTTCTTCCTCTACTTATAGAATGTAGAGGGGCAATTACAAGTCGTAAGCTTTTAGTTGAAGCGGCACATGTGGAAGTCGGAAAGGAAACAATCGACAATCTCCTCCCGAAATTCCTCTTTGCATGACATGCATGATTTCAGCGACTAAAAATAGAACCTTCTATTTTGTGCGCTCGCCACCTATATCCAAGTAGTTGACTTCTTCAAATAATGACTTTTAAACCAATCACTTAAGTTGTATAATTTAATTGATCGCTCAATTATTTTGTCGGAGGAAATAAGAGAAAGAAGAAGAAAGAGGAAAGTTGCAGTCTTGTCCTTTTTCATATTCTGCATGCAGCTGATTCAAACTAAATCTGGAAGCGGCTGGATCTGGAATTTTGCTTACGGGTGTTGCCTTCGTCTTGTCTTCCCTTTTATCCTTGAAGCTTTTGCAGTTCTTCTCCTGTACATGCATCGGTGCAATGTTTGCCGTAAATAACTCTTTATTTTTAATTGCATATAAGCAATTAAAAATTCTGGAAAGCACTCCGGGTGAATGCAACTTCAATGAAGGCTTCAACTGGAAGATTGGAAGCACGTGCACAAGATCCTGGAAGGAATTTTCCATGCACTGACTTCTTCACGAGCCGCATTCGAAACAAGAGGATGAAGCCTTTGTCTTTAAGCTTTTGCGAATTATGAGATCTGGATCGGATCTCGATCGTGTCTCCGTTGTCGAGAAATCTAGAAGAAATGCATGATTCCGCCGAGCTTTCTCGTTCATCCCGCTTTGCCATGGTTTGGAGCAATCTTTATCTGCGAACAATTCTTTTCCTCTTTATTCGGCGAAATTCTTCACAACCGGTGCAAATCTAGATAATTCTTGATTCGAGAGGATATGTTCAATGTATTAGACATTGATTTAAGCTCTCTTCCTCTTATAAAAGCACCCGTAATGAATTCCTGCAATTAATTGAGACAAAGATGGCAAGCGGAATATGAGCAGTGGATTTTAATCATAAAAATCTACATTATTCAAGCTCTTTGCCCCAAATTTGATGTTTTATTTGCATGTAAAGCAAGTATGAATTTTACCAACTTCACCTGAACACCCGTATCACTTATGCAAATAATTATCTAGACACAAATCAACCTCCTTCAACCTATGCGCCAAAATTGGAAGCTTTCGGATTAATTTCACCTTCTTACGAGCAAAAATCCTCTCCAAATGGAGTGCACTTTTCCTCCGGGCTGCACTTCTCTGTCTGTGAATAAATTAATTCATCCATATGGCAAACCGCTGCTATATATAATCTTCACCATTCTATAATTAATTAATGTCTTTCCTATTCCTGGTAATTAATTAATTAATTAATAAGCTTCACTCTTCAAATGGGGTGCCTATTTTGTGCATGCTCATCGCTCTTTATTAAATAAATTAAATTTATTTAATTTTAGACTTCTACTTCGATTAACTCAAGCCTCACAAGTATGCTTTGACATTAGCCACCGAAAATAGGAATTAATTTAATCATTTAATAATTTAAAAGTATTATTTCTCTCCCAAATGGGGCTGCATTAAATAAATTAAATTTATTTAATTTTGGAATTCTGTTTTTAAATTTCTTTTGTCCACTTCCCTTTGTTGACTTTTCCACGAGCACAGGCACCAAATTGGGTGAATAAATATTAACAAATATTTATTTAATGCATTATTATTCACCCAAGGTGGGTCGCATTTTTTGGAATAAGGAATTTCTATTTTTAAAAGTCACATGACAATGGGATTATTTCCCTGCAAGGCAGCCCTGAAAATCCCATGATTCACTTAAATCGTTTGACTTTCATAATGGGATTATTTACCTGTCAAGCGAGTGCAATAAAATCTCATGATTCACTTAAGTTGTTTTTCTTTTATTCCACAATGAGAATTTTTACCCTGCAAGGCCGATAAGAAATTCCCGCCTGCCTGCTGCCTCTAATTTTCCCATCATAACTTAAGTGACTTTGCCTTCATGGAAAAAAATACCTGCAGGCGATTCTGAAAATCCCCCACTGTTGCGACCAAAAATCCCGTGATCGACTTAAGTTGTTTGACTTTCATAATGGGATTATTTACCCTGCAAGGCAGGTAAGAAAATCCCATCAATGCCTTAAGTGATTTTTCTTTTATTTCACAATGAGAATTTTTACCCTGCAAGGCAGGTAAGAAATTCCCGCCTACCTGCTGCCTCCAATTTTCCCATTGTGACTTAAGTGACGTTGCTTCCATGGGAAAAAGTACGCTGCTGCAGACAGTCAAACTTTCCACACCTGCTCTTTGCTTCCAAAATCTCATGATCCACTTCAAACCCTCTTTCTCCAAAAATGCGCCCGGTCCGAAAAAGCTTTTTGGTGCACGACTTCATCTTTTCCAAGAGAACCAGACCTCCGATGGCGAATTCCTTCTACGCACAACGTGCATATGTGATATCCAGATACTCCAAGCCAAGAATCGAGCCAAACCAAAGAAAGAAATTGATCCAGAGAAATTTTACAAAAAAGCGAAACGGAAAACACTAAAAACACAAAACGCGTTGCGGAAGTTACAAATAAAGCCTAGAATGCATTCCTGGTTAAAACCCTACTGATATATAGGAAAAATGACATGTACGATCACAACTGGGTTGAACCAGAGCACAATTTGCCTCGAACGGGGCTCAAAATAATTAAACACAAATTTCTGGAGGAAATCCCAACGGCAGAGAATATAACAATTTTGGGCATCTGGGTATTTGGCGAAAATGGCTAATACGGCTCTTTGGGAATATCTTGACACAATACAAGAACTTTCTGGCAATAAAAACACAAAACGACCAATTATTTTAAAAGTACGAAAATTTTAACATGGGGTAGTCTCAGATTTCAGAGTGAAATTTGAGGACACCACAAAGAGACAGTGATATTTCTTATATGTTTATCTCGATCATACCATTGGTTCACATTCATTGGCCCCGCTAATGGGACCAGATTGCATTTGCTATTATAATTGACAAGCATTGACTATGGCATGAACCAAAAATTGATAGCGGATAGCCGTGAATCTAGTGACAATGTCTTAGAATTTTGAAAGTTCTGATGTTCGAAATGATCGGTTTGTTTGAAAAGGAAAGAAGTTCACAAGTTTGAAATTTTGAAAAATGTGTTGCTGTGCTCAAAACACAATTTATATATCTTTAATTAACCAAATTCATAATAAATATCAAGTTTATGAAAAAATGTCCAATATGAAAAAATATCAAGTTTAATTAACCAAATGCAACGAACAAATGTTCAATATGAAGTATGTACAAGGCATGTGAATTGTTCAACAAAATGCCTCGAGATTTATCATCTCATAGAATGCAATGATAAGCATGTACAATATACGAGAAGCTGTTTGACAAACTCCCTCAAAACTAAGTGGTTTCATGGACTATTACAATAGTAGGATATGCATAAAAAAATGAATCAATTCCCCACAAGCACATGATGAGTATGTTCAATTAACCAAATTAATACTCATTTAAAACGGATATGCACATGGGGATGAGCACTCGTAGAGCCAACAACCGAGTTCAAACCCGGCCCCGAGATTTCATATCCTGATTTACCTGCGGCATGTGGAGTGGGGTATTTGCATGTCGCCTAGGGGGTACATCCCTAGCCTAAATTTTAATAGGGGATGACCCTATGGTGAATTGGTGGGGCACTTAGCCTGTAGAGCCAACAACCCAGGTTCAAACCCACCCCAGAGATTTCATATCCTGATTTACCCGCGGCATGTGGAGTGGGGTATTTGCATGTCGCTTAGGGGGTACATCCCTAGCCTAAATTTTAATAGGGGATGACCCTGTGGTGAACTGGTGGGGCACTTAGCCTGTAGAGCCAACAACCCAGGTTCAAACCCAACCCCCAGGATTTCATATCCTGATTTACCCACGGCATGTGGAGTGGGGCATTTGCATGTCGCCTTGGGGGTTGGGGATGACCCTGTGGTGAACTGGTGGGGCACTTAGCCTGTAGAGCCAACAACCTAGGTTCAAACCCATTTAAGATTAAAACATATAGGAGGTTGATCGGGTGCGAAAAATTGGATCGGAAAAATGCGAAAGTTGCGAATAATGGAGAGGCCGTTGGGAGGAAACATGAGGATCCGTAGGCGCTGAAAGGGGATTGATTGGGCTCGGCCTAGGGTTGGATGGTTTTCGGGCCGGTAGAGGAGAGCAGTGCCATGGCGACCAGGGATAAATTCGTTGCGAATCATGCCCTAATCCTAGGGTTCCAAAAAAAAATGTGCCTTCGTCCCAGGACGGTGGGTTGCTTGCAATGATAATGTAGCAGGAAGATTGGGGTTGGGGCTTCTGGTAATGGCGGCTCGGCTCATTCCCATAAATTTGCTTCTTTCAAAGAGGCGCTGCTAACAGAGGAGGACAGTTCTCGGGAAGACAAGCATCATGCACTCAGACTTACATGGTCGATTTGGCCGAGGATGTTCCTTCGTTAACCATCGAGAACCCAAAAGTTGAGGAATATTTCAAAAACTTATCTCGGGATGCAATGATTGGTAGGTTTAATGGCTTTTGGCCTTCCTTCTCTGCATTATATCAGTGGGTCTTCGAAAACTGGACCAATAAATGTGAAATCTCTCTGTTCCAGGGATTTTTGTTGTCCATTTTAGGGAATCTGAAGATTATCAACGTTGTTTGACAGGTGGTCCTTGGTTCTGGGGACATGTGGGTCTATTTTTAACTCCATGGTTTCCGTTTTCGATCCGAATACTTATTCGATGGCCAAAACGCCGGTTTGGGTCAGGCTACCTAATCTCCCCTTGCATCTGTGGTATGCCCTGGAAGATATCGGAAATGCTCTGGGTAAGTTTATTAAAGAGGATTTAGATAGAACACATTCGGGTATGTGTTCGTATGCCCGAATGTGCGTGGAAATTGATTTGAGCAAAGGAATACCTGACCGAATTAATCTTAAATTCGGTAATTTTCAGCATTCACAGGTCTTAGACTATGAGAATATTGCATTTCAATGTAGAATATGCAGAAAAATGGGTCATTTACAAGATTCTTGCCCTTTCAATAAAAATCAAAAATCTATAAAAAGAATGGATCGTCTTCATCTAGTGGTTGGGGTTTTGTAAATCCAGATTTGGTATCCGCCTCGAATTTTAAAGATAATATGAGCACTCCTAACACAGGCGGTAAAATGGCTTCAGAGCAGGATGACTCAGAGAAGGGAATGCAGGAAAACCACTTGGTAGTAGGTGGAATAAAAAGGGGGCATACATCCAAAAATTCAGAATCGACCGGATTCGGTGTCAGAAAATGTGATGGCTATGGAGAATTCTAGTGAATTGGCACTGGTTATTGCATCTGACCTTGGAAAGTGGCAAGAAGTAAAGAAGAGGAAAAATAAAAAGGGACGAATGGGCAGCATCGAAGATTATTTTCCATCGCACGGTGGGAAGTAATTTTGGGATAATCTTTCTGTATGGTTAGCTTTTCTAGATGCATTTGTAAGTTGGAAAGCAATTGTAGTCGTTGTTTGTTTCTGGCTAATAAAGCCGTTTTGTTTTCCTGAGGTTTTGGCCTCGATTTTGAATAGGGAACGGGTCCCTTCAACCCGCTTTATCAATCAAAAAAAAAAAAAAAAAAAGGGATAAGCACACGTGATAATCAACCAAATACTCATTTAATACGAAAAGCACGTGTTAATACTCATTTAATACGGAAAAGCACACGTGATGTTCCCTCCGATACCCCCATCTGCATTCTCGTGAATCCTTCCTCTCCCCATCCTACTCCCCATGAGTTCTTCATAATCCAAAATTTTTGGTTATGTTTCTCATCATAACCAAGTACAATACAATAATGGTTTGGAGGAACGGCCTACGAGTCAAATTAAAGAATTACAAGTGAATATTTAGTTCAACAAAACCTATTGACTCAACCTGCCAATACAAATGAATTAAAAACATATATTAAAAATACCTAAAAATTAAATTGTAAAAACAAGTTCAAAACAGATGAAAATTATTGACTTTTTCCCAGCAAGAGTTTGGTCTCCCATACATCCCTGTAAAATTAGTTAAAACAAAAATTAATAAAGCAAGTTACATCAATTGAAAAATAAAGTTGATTAAAAGAATTGAAAAAAAAAAGTAATTTAAATGGCTAGTCCCCTGTAAACTTAATTAAAACAATAATTAATAACGTAAATAAGATCAAATGGAAAAAAACATATTTTAAATGGTTCAATTTTCTTACGCCTAAATAGTCTTAGAATTCTTGTCCTGTAGAAAGAACCACGCATACAGGTTGTAGTTCAACAAGTTCTTGTAAGACGTTATCATCATTTCCATAAGCGATGATATGGCCATCTATCTTTGCATATGATGCCCTTCTCTACAAATACAGATATAAACTTTTTTAAACGGAAATGAATGGGTTGAATTGACTAAAATCCCAACTGAAAAAAAAGTACAATGAGTTACAGGTCTTAGTAACCCCTGGAACAGGACAGCATAACATAATATACCATACCATATGTTCCTTAACCAACTGGTTTCAGCACAGTCAACATAGACACCAGTTGTTACCTCCACTTTGAACCGAGCACAGATACTTGTCCGAGAGTCATGAATGACCTTTAGAACAGTCATTCAACTTCGAATTGGTACTAAACAACAACACTCCCACTTACCTCAAGCCTTAAATACTAAGCATATTAAGGTGCCAATCAGTTATGTCAAGGAATGTCCATGCAAAGAATGGGTTTTTACTATACAGTCCAGAGGTAATGCTTTAAACAAGAAAATTAGAATTTTATTGTGTTACATGAGCTTTAAACCATCTTACAGAGTCATAGATATTTGTGAGCATGTTGTAAGAAAAACGTGTTGACAACTAAACCAACTTTCAGGACTTTAGAGATGCATTAGAAAAACATTCGTCATTTAACAGAGCATGAGCAAAAGACTGGGTGAAGCAAGACGCATAGGTTGGACACACACTTAACAATGCAATTTGACTCTATCAGATCATCAAATTGGGTCAGGTATATTCCCGAGGGAAATGTTAGACTAGAGTACACACTGAAAATATTTTCTGCAATTGATTTCTCAACTTGCTGCAATGGGTTCAATTGCTTCTCAAGGAGGGGTTATTGATCCAAGAGGATCTGGGGTTTGATCACTGTGCGGTATCTCATTGTTTCAGCCACTCAAGGTTGAAACCACATATCTTAATTCTTCATACATAGTACTGCCAAGTGCCACTACTACCGCGCAATCTTACACACTCATGTTGGGCTACCGCTAGCAAAACACAAGGCCTGGCCTATGAACTGGTGGAAGATGAGTGGTTGTTCTTCTTGAAATCATCTAACCTCTTCTTCATTTCGAATATTTGTATAAATATGTACCATACTGACATAGACGCGTTAGGGAGCCCAATGAAGACAGCCTTCGACCATGCAGCCCTCTGAATACACACGGAAAACATACCAAACAAAAGAATTACGCACAGGCACGAAGATCAAATGAACACAGATTTGAACCACCGAACAGAAACAAGACTTCAATTCATTTACTCAACGAAATAGCACACATAGACAAATCACGAACGATACAATCACAGCGTCATATGATCACTCTCCTGCTAGTTACACACTGCTCTAAGCCTTGAAGTTTGCATCCTTAAGGTAAATCAGACTTCAGCAAACTGAGCTCCTTTCTAAGGCAATTGGGATTTTTATATAAACATGCAAGCCACCCAATTCTACACACAAAGACTCCTAAAATTATGGAATTCAAACATTAAGTCCTAAAGGACCCATCAACAGACCCAATGCATAACCAATCGGCCTTTCCAAAATGTGTGGCTTTAAACAATCATTCTTCAGCAATTCGCAGATTCAAACAACTTTGAAGTGTTCTACAGCTCCAAACAGTTCTTAGCAGCTTAAAAACATAAACATACTATTTCACAGCTTCATTAGTACCTTGCAGCCCCAAAACAGATTTTAGTACTTAATGGCTTGCAGTTATCCGCATATGCTTGTGAAATCTCAAATAGGCTTGCGCGGTTCCAACGGGTTTGCACAGCTTGGAAAAAGGGTTGCACAGTAGAATTACGCACACACATTGCAAAGCTACAAAAACTTACGCAATCAACTTGCAGCCACCAACATCACAATGCATTACATAATGCAACACGACTCCACGGATTCTGCCAACACAGAAATCCAATAGAATGCAAAGACGAACCAGTCCCAATTGTTCAAACTGTTTTTGGCTAAACCCGGATGCTCCTGCATCATACACCTCGTTAATTTTGAAAATTTGAGCTCCTGCTCAAGCCAATTGATCGTCCATAAAACTATGTTGAGTTGTATCATTAGCACTGATCCAAGTTTATAAACACATTTTCCTTTCCAGTTGAACAAATACTCCTTATACTCCTTTCTGCGCATTTTCTTGATCCTAGTGTCTATTGGTCTTTTTGCTTCATCACGCACTTTCTCCAACATTTGTTGTCTCCAATTTATTCTGCCATCTACTACATTTGAATCTTCAACACTTTCCTAAACTCAGCGGTATGTATACCAATCCACCACATTGAGTAAATTTGAGATATTAATGCCTACAAGAAACTCAATCTCATAAGCATTCCATGCAAAACTTCCTCAAGATTCTACATGTTCTATCTTCCTCCACTTCAGCTTATTGTTGGTACTCTTAGAAAACCTCTTCTTCCACAAATGTGCTAAGACCATATCTCCAACGTGATATTCAACTTCTCTCATTTTCTCATCTACGTGTTGTTTGTCCTGTGCATTCATCTTTGGGAACTATTTGCACACTTGCAAGTACACTTCTTTCATATGTTTTGCAAACTCCCCTACTTTTGTACTCCTTCCTTCGTTGTACAGTAACTCTCTCAACTCCTCACAGGTTCGTTTCATATACAAATCTGAAATGTTTATTTCCATGTACTCCTATTCAGTGAATTATTATAAGCAAATTTCGTCTACACTAGAGGCAAGTCTCATGTCCCTAGCTTATCTCCAACCAAACATCTAAGCAAATCTCCAAGGCTTCTATTTACACCTTCTATCTACCCATCAGTAATAGTCCCATGTTCACTAGAAATGACCAACAAACCTTGCATCAATGTCAAAACACTATAGTATGTGGCAATCTATCATTGGTCTTCCTGCAAGCAATAAAATGTGTCATCTTTAAAAATCTATCCACCACTACAAAAATAGAATCAACACCACGTTGTGTTCTGACAAACTGTAATAACCTTTTTGAGGGTTTTAATCAAATATTTTAAATGCAGATTTGAAAATGACATTGCAGCAGACTGAAATATAAAATCAGCGACTTATACTTCCACCAAAAATTGTCAAGATCACCATAAAACCACACCAATCAATTCACCAATATTTTATGAATTTTTAGAAGCCAAAATAACAAAGAAACACTTTAGAAATCACTGCTGGAAATTAAATATGCACTAGAAATTGCAGCCACAAAATAATTATGAAATATGGGTCTAGAAACCCTCTAAATTCATAAAACTTCAGATTCCGGCCTTTAAAAATATGGCAAATCAGATTACAAAACCAAATTTCTCAAATTCTTCACCAATATCTTCAAACTCTACCCAAGGTTGGTCGCTCCACCCTAGAAAATTCAATAACAAGCAGGAAATTACAAATGGATCTTCAATTCAGCTCTTCTCTTCAAGACTCAACCATGATGAAGCGTTTTCGTCCTTCACCCAAGCCAAATGAAGGGTTTTCATCCTTCAATAAGGCCTCACAAGAGGGTTTTCGTCCTCAAATGAGCGACCAAGGAGAAACTAGATCTCTTTGCCCAAGTATATTAAAATGCACCAAGACTAGTTGCCAATGAAGTCTCTAATCTCCTTTTATATCTTCCTTTTTGGCACCAATGCTCAATTAGAAAAGGCCAACCTCTTCAAGATATTTTTTTCCTTCATTAGCTTTCATTAATCAATTAAAACCCAACTGACCTATCAAAAGCAAGAGAACACTAAAGAAAGTAAAAATATTAGATAAAAGATATTATAAAGAAACCCAAGGGTCTTCTCCTTCATTTTAGCTTCTTTGCCAAGGAGAAGGAATGGAAAGAAGACCAATTTTTAACTCTCAAATGGAAAAAAGGGACATTACAGTCCTCCCTTCCCAAAATTGCTTGTCCTCAAGCAATTGTCAATGCCTGGATCCCAAACAAGTTTCAGCTGCTCATCCTTCTTTGTACCTGCACAACTCTCATCCATACATTGGCTATCCCAAAATACCATCATGCTGCCCCAAACTCTGTTGAAGTCACGCATTTTCCACTCAAAAATCAAAATCCTCAAATCTGAAAATAACTTACCACAACCTGATTTCTTTCCTTTTTTCAATGGAAATCCTCCTTCCTCATTTTTCCTCGACAGTATGCTCTCAAAAAAAAAAAATGTAATGTTGTTCATGACTGGAAATGGCAGCCCCAAATCTGATTTTTGCAAACTCAGCCCAATAGCCATAACATCACAACTACCAAACTGAAATTTCATAGGAAAAACCAAATTTGTGAATACTAAAAATTGTCTTACATGGGCTGGAAAATGAAGATCAACAAGCTCATGATTGAAATCAGCAAACACAACATTCTTGCACTCCTTCCTTGCCCCAAAATTAAATACTTGGAATACCAAAATAAGTATTCTAGGTTGCATGCTTACCATTATCCATAATTCCCACAATTCATCCAACACATGACTGAAAATGTGCATCCTATCATCCAATGAAGTGACAACAAATGGACATTCATCAAGGGTGATTAGAAGAGTTTTCAAAATCTGAAAATTACCATCTCTAATGGCTGCCCTGAACATGCTTATTCCTCCTTCAATGCAAAGTGGGACATTTTCCCAAACTTCTCCAATGATTTGTTGGGTCTTTGGAACCCAAATCATGACCCCAAACAACCAAACAATATGCATTTGAGACACTCCTATATCATGCAAATGGGTTGTCCTATGATACTCTGAAATGCACACCATACTATTTTCCATTCTTCCACAATAATCACACAAATGAGGAAGCAACAAACAAGTGTCTCAAAATTAATGAGCCGAAAAGATTACCTTGTTGTAGAAGATATTTTGGTTGCCTCAAGTGGGGTGTTTGGAACACCCAAACTTGATTTCCAAGTTGCCCATCAACTGCTACACCCAACCTCCTTGAATTGCTCAATCTATACCTAAAAATCTGCATATCACTCCCAATTGAAGTGACCATAGCTGAAAGTGCTTCAATGGTGACCCATAATGCTTTGAAAATCTGAAAATTATCTTTCATTATGGCTGCTTCCTTGTGCCAATCAGCAAGTATGATGAAAGGAGATCTAAAAATAATGTTTTTCATACTTATGTTACAAACCTTATCCATCTTGCTTGTCACCTTGTACTTCTCATCTCTTATTTCTCCTTCAAAGACATCACTAGCAAACTTACGCTTTGCATACTCAGCTGAAATTAATGCTTTCCAATCCACTGTAATTTTTTATAAAGGACAAAAATATGGCTCACATGAAATGGTATCTTCCACCAAATAACAAATTTCAAGTGTTTCCGGAAGCATACCTTGCATAGAGACGTTCTTCCCTTTTTCTATGTGACATATCTTTGATAGTTGAGAGTGTGTTCTCCCAACAAATGCCACCCTTGAACTTCAAGCACCACACCCAAATCAACCTTCACATAGAAATCAGCACATACTTTGCATCTTTGGCTACACCCTTTACTTTCTATCTTCCTTCTTCTTGGCATAGGCTGATTATTAGAATAAATGCCCAACAAGAACATAGAGTAGAGCCATGAAATATAGTCAACATACCTTTCTAAAAATGCGAACTGTTTTGGCATGTTGGGGAGCAATGAATTTGAAACCCCCTTGAGCAATGAGCTGCCCTTAACCTTCCTTAAACTCAGAATTTCTGAGTTAGAACCAGCACTTAGAAAATATTTGAAAAATACTTTACCTCCATGAATTTTTGCTTTCCGGTTGTCACTCTTGAGGCTCCTTTGCAAAACAAATTGGTCTTGTAGATGGTGGAGGTGAGAACATTGCAGCCATATAAGAAAGAGCACATAGTCCTCCTTTCTTCCTCTTTGTTCATGATGTCCATCATTTTGCTTATGCCTCCAAGATTCTTTAGTAATTTTCCACATGCAATCATCAAAAAAATATATCAAGAACGACCCAAAGTTTTTTACCTTCTTTGCTTGATGTTTGCTTGACAACACTCGCATGTCCTTGAGCTTTCAGGGTTGAAATTTCCCTCAAATGACCTTCCCTTCACTACTGTTATGTACAGACCAGCAGCTCCATCTATTGTTATCCTCGGACCTTCATGGAAAAATTCTCTCTCCTTACTCTTATCAATTTGGGTGCGTTGTCTTTGATGCAATCATCATCATGATCCCAAAATTCCTTTCTAGGCACATGTATAACAAGTGACATATGAATCGAATGAAAGAAATAATTAATTATCTTTTCAAACATATCATAGCCTTTGGGAGGGGCAAAGCTCTTCACCAATTCTCCTTTAGGATCACCCAGATCCCATTCCTTCATGTGCATGCTATTAGGATCTTGCAAGCTTATTGTTTCCTTTGGTATCCTCTTATTATTACTCAAGACATGTCGTAATAAATGCAAAGATGGAAACAATAATCTGGAAGTGTACATACCAAAACATGGGCTATCCGTCCATGTTACACTATCCAATGTGTTGCTCCCTTTGATCTATGCCCCCATTGAAGCCACTTATCTTCAACAATTGGAGCTACCTTTGCCATGCAATCATCCATACTTTGTACACACATGCATGTACCATCCTCATGGCTTGTGCTCGAGTCCCCAACCTCATCCTTTTTATCCTTACGCAAATCTGAATTTTCTTCAACACATTGCCCCATACAATCATTAGAAACCAAAGGAATATCATTAAATATCAATGACCTATTACCTTGGGACTCATCCTTGAAAGCTCGCATATCGAACCTTCCTATGATCTTTTCACTGAATTCATCCAAAAAGCAAACCGCATCTTCTCCTTGGGTCTATATCACATAGTACCACCAATCCCAGGGCATCATCCACACACATAGGGTTTGACTACAAATATGTCTCCAATTCTGACAACCATGATCTCACTAAAAGTTTGTTAGTGCCATCAAAAATAGAGATCTTACCCTTCCATGCCATCAATTCTTCAAACTTGAAACCCTAGGCCTTTGAAGATCCGTGCTCTGATACCATTGTAATAACCCTTTTGAGGGTTTTAATCAAATATTCTAAATGCAGATCTGAAAATGAAATTGCAGCAGACTGAAATATAAAAATCAGCGACTTGTACTTGCACCAAAAATTGCCAAAATCACCATAAAACTACACCAATCAATTCGCCACTATTTTATATATATTTTATGGATTTTTAGAAGCCAAAATAACAAAGAAACACTTCAGAAATCACTGCTGGAAATTAAATATGCACTGGAAATTGCAGCCACAAAATAATTATGAAATATGTGTCTAGAAACCCTCTAAATTCATAAACCTTCAGGGCCTTTAAAAATATGAAAAATCATATTACAAACTAGATTTCTCAAATTCTTCACCAATGTCTTCAAACCCTACCCAAGGTAGGTCACTCCACCCTAGAAAATTCAATAACAAGCTAGAAATTACAAATGAATCTTCAATTCAGCTCCTCTTCAAGAATCAACAATGATGAAGGGTTTTCATCCTTCAATAAGGCCTCACAAGAGGGTTTTCGTCCTCAAGTGGACGACCAAGGAGCAACTAGCTCTCTTTGCCCAAGTATAATAAAATGCGCAAAACTAGTTGTCGATTAAGTCTCTAATCTCATTTTAAATCTTCCTTTTTGGCGCCAATGCTCAATTAGAAAAGGCCGACCTCTTAAAGATGTTCTTTTCCTTCATTAGCTTCCATTAATCAATTAAAACCCAACCGACTGTCAAAAGCAAGAGAACACTAAAGAAATATAAAAATATTAGATAAAATATATTATAAAGAAGCCCTAGGGTTTTCTCCTTCATTTTAGCTTCTTTGCCAAGGAAAAGGAATGGCAAGAAGACCAATATCTAGCTCTCAAATGGAAAAAAGGGACATTACACAAACTCAATACAAAATCCGTATTGATGTCTCCTGAGTTTATTGATACAAATTCAATAAATTTGTCCGCATTGATCTTCTCAAGATGCATAACCGCCTACATTGAACAATAGTCCCTCCTACACAAAGTAGTCCAACCAAGGCGTCTTGTTTACACTTGCGAGTGCTGCATATTCTTCGCATCCTTCCTTGAAATCTTTATCTTACACACATAGCTCATTCATGGATTAAAACCCACAACTTCTACTCTCATCTCCGTCAATAGAATACTGACTCCTACTTGAGCGCATCAATCACCTTGTTAGATTTTTCACTCCTATGCTTCAACACAAACGTGCATCCGTGCAGGTACTCACCCCACTTCAAATGCCTCTATTTTACTTTTCCTTGAATGTTTATAAATTGAAGTATCGATGGTCTATAAACAACACAAATTGCTTCACCAACAAATAATGTCTCCACTTCTTCAACACTTACACAATTGCATAAAACTCCTAATCATAAACACTATACTTCCTCTTCGCATCATTCAACTTCTCACAAAGATATGTTACAGGCCTTCCTTCTTGACTCAACACAATGACAATGGCTATACCATTAGCATCACGATCGACTTGAAATACCTTGGCAAAATCTTGCACCGAACACCTATTGTTCAATCCCTTCTTGACTCTTTGAAATTCTTCTCTACGCCTATTCTCTAAACAATCATTTCTACCCATCACATGGCCTTTGTAACACAACCCACCGAAGTTCCTAATGAACTTCGATAAAAACTTGCCAACCCATGAAAACTACATGCTTCAAAAGCACCCCTTAGCAATGGCCACTCCACATTGCACAAACCTTCTCTAGGTTCATCTTGATCCTTCATCCCAAATACACTATCCTCTCCCGCATAAACCTGCATTTCTTCAAATTTATCCACCTCTCCTTACACAATCTCTGTGACACTTGTTTAATATGGAACAAATGTTCTTCATGCGTCTTGTTGAAAATTAGAATATCATTGAGGTACATGATCACAAACTTTACTAATAATGGTTTGAGACTCCATTCATCAACCTTGTAAAATGAATTGATCCATTACTCAATCCAAACAGCATTAAAAGTTATTCATAAAATCCTTCCTACATCATGAACGCAGCAGTCTTCCATTCATCTCCCTCTCTTATGCGACTCTAATGATATTCGCTTCAAATCAATATTATTGAAATAATTCTCTCCACTCAAACAATCCTTCATATCATCCATGAAAGCAATGGAAATCAGTACTTGATGGTAACCTTATTGATGGCTCTTAAAATTGTATGTCTCTCACCACCCTTCTTCGATGCCAAAATTGCCAGCATTGCGGAAGACTCAATCTCTCTATGATTAGTCCTATATCCAACAATCAATAAACTTGCCTCTATCTTTGTATTCTCTTGCGGTGTAATCCAAAGATATTGCCTTGTTCGACAAACAAGATCCTAGAACTACATCCAAGCGGTAACTTATGTCTCCTACATGCGGTAGCCCTTCAAACAACTCACTAGACACGATCTCCGCATAGCTCACCCAACACCTCTTTCACCTCTCGCGGCACTATTTCTTCATTCCCAACCATTACCACCATTTTTAGAGTAAGTTGCACTATAATTGCAAAAGATGCACTATTTTGCTTCGAGATCACTTAGGAATTGCTTCCCTGAGAGCAACAAAAGTTTTGGTCCTCACTATGTTGCTTCACTCTCTGCGCAATGCATTTATAATATACTTCTTCCAATCCATCAACACCTTGTAAGTGTTTACATGACCATCATTTTGTGTTTGCCGATTAAACTACCATGGCTGACCAATTAATACATGACATGCATTCATGGGAATTACGTAACCCAATATGTAATCTTCATACCTTCCCATTTAAAATTTAACCAAACATTTCTTAGTCACGAGAAGTTGGTGTCCCTTCTACAACCACGAAACCTTGTGTAAACAATAAATCACACACTTATTATTCATATGATTTATAAGTAAGAAAAGTACTAATTAATCCATGTCTTTGGCCATCTTTGTTTGTTTTTTGTTGCCACTTTTGGTCTTACACTCTTTCTAGCCCAATTTGTCTTTACATACTTCCGCATTTCTCATCTTAGACACCAGCACTAGCTAGGACGCCAACGCTAGGCATACCAATCCCCTCTGGGCGCCTCCAACCTCTTTGTACTTTGTTCACATCTTTTGGGTCCTTTCGAGCTGTTTGGGCATCTTATCTTTTTTTAGTCTTTTCGGGATTAATTACGAAATTCAAGCAAGGAAATCATATACATATAAAGTCACGTGATCATAAAAAGGGACCAAGCACTAAGTATTAGCCATCACCACCTAAGGTTGCATCCAAAGGCCATTACAAGAGCATTCAAGCATCCATCTAGGATCCATACAAGGGAAAGGGATTACATTCTTCTGCATACACTTCATAGGAGGGGAAGTTCATTCTTTCATGCACACATCTATCTACATTTTCTACATCTAGCTACTTGTTTGTTATCAAGTGCAACACGCACAAGAGCCACCTAAGGTGCAATTTTGCACACACACATAGAACTTCATTGAGTCTGAAATGTAGTGTAATGCTCGGTCATAAGTTCACTTGTTTGACAGCTGAGGGCAGTCCAACCCCTCATTTGCATTATTTTTTTTTTGGGATTTGATGCGCTTTTGAGGGTTTTGCAGGTCATTCCTTTATTGCAAGTTATCAGTGACATCGGCGATCGTTGTGTGACCTACTAGCAACAAGAAGCAAAGGACAGCGAACATCTCGCGACCCTCTGAAGGAGGTTTTCTAAGGGTTTGAGCGATCATGCAGCGCCCAGTATGAGTCTGGAGCGCCCACAGCGCTTTGACCCATTTCAGGCCTTGATTTGGGCAAATCTTGCAAACACAATTTTCTGAGGCTCTGTGTGACACTTCTCCCTCTCTGTTTATCAGTTCATCACTTTGACACAATCCAGATTTGATTGCAAATCAACTAAGTCTTCTTATCTCCTCTTTGCAACTAGGGTTTCATACTTTCTAGCTTAATTTGTTTGGGTCAATTTTGTACTTCATTGCATATTTAATTTACAATGTTGTTACATATTTAGATTAGGCATTTTATTCATTTGTTAATATTTTTCTTAATCATTTTGGTGAACCCGTCACTCGAATCCACCTTTTTAGGGCTCTTATCCTCTTATCACTATGGCTTAATCTTATGGAAAATTTATTGAAGCCCACCTTAAAGACCTTAATGATCATATCGTTGAGCATCCACATGACCTAGACTTGCTTTTATTACATTTCGTAAGGAGGCCACCAATCTTGCAGAGCTTAATGTTCCCACCTCCATCCCTACCTCCACGGCCATTCTTTACTCAATGGCCTCCTTCCACTCTTCCGCCTATTTCTACCATTCCCGTTTCTGTTCCTACTCCCACCAACCATTTCACTCCACCTCTTGTTTCTCACACGCGGCGGAGTTTCTTCCTTGTAACTCCGACTTAGCCTCCCTTTACCAAGATCTCCAAGTTCAAATCCGACAATTGCAGCAGGCTACTTCTCGTGCGTCTCCATCTTTGGATTCCACTTTATTACTTCACACTCCATTCACGCATGCCATTTCCGCTTATCCGTTTCCTCCTAATTTTGTCACCCCCAAGAGCTTCCCATTGTCATTGGGCATGGTGACCTGAAGAGCATCTCCGAGTGTTTCATGTGGCTGCTCGTAAGGAGGCCACCAATCTTGCAGAGCTTAATGTTCCCACCTCCATCCCTACCTCCATGGCCATTCTACTCAATGACCTCCTTCCACTCTTCCGCCTATTTCTACCATTCCCATTTGTGTTCCTACTCCCACCAACCATTTCACTCCACCTCTTGTTTCTCACACGCGGCAGGTTTCTTCCGTTGTAACTCCAGACTTAGCCTCCCTGTACCACGATCTCCAAGTTCAAATCCGACAATTACAACAAGCTACTTCTCGTGCGTCTCCATCTTTGGATTCCACTTTATTACTTCACACTCCATTCGCACACGCCATTTCCGCTTACCCGCTTCCTCCTAATTTTGTCACCCCCAAGCTTCCCATTGTTAATGGGCATGGTGACCCACAAGAGCATCTCTGAGTGTTTCATGTGGCTGCTCGTAAGGAGGCCACAAATCTTGCAAAGCTTAATGTTCCCACCTCCATCCCTACCTCCATGGCCATTCTTTACTCAACGGCCTCCTTCCACTCTTCCGCCTATTTCTACCATTCCCGTTTGTTCCTACTCCCACCAACCATTTCACTCCACCTCTTGTTTCTCACACGTGGCAGGTTTCTTCCATTGTAACTCCAGACTTAGCCTCCCTTTACCACGATCTCCAAGTTCAAATCCGAACAGATTGCAAAGTGCGAGGCTACTTCTCATGCGTCTCCATCTTTGGATTCCACTTTATTACTTCACACTCCATTCGCACCCGCCATTTCCGCTTACCCGCTTCCTCCTAATTTTGTCACCCCCAAGCTTCCCATTTTCAATGGGCATGGTGACCCACAAGAGCATCTCCGAGCATTTCATGTGGCATGTCTAGATTTTGCAAATGATCATATTCTCCTAGCTAAGCTCTTTCCTCATAGTCTTCATGATTATGTGATGCATTGGTTCTATGACCTACCTGTTCACTCAGTAACATCTTTTACGCATCTATCCGATGCTTTCCTAACTCATTTCTCTATCAATATCGGCTCTAAGATCTCATATGCTCAACTCGCACAACTTAAACAAGGATCTAATGAACATCTAGCGGACTATGTCTTACGATACAAAAACAACTTAGCTAAGATGTCTAATGTGCTTGCGGACTCTGAACTTCAAGATCTATTTGTATAAAGTCTATTATAGCCTCTTGAAAAAAGCGTTATCTTTGAGACATCTCCATCAATCGATCAATTATGTCACTCTTAAGCTATGCAAAACAAAACTCTTATTTATAGGCAAGTTTACGTATCAGGAACAAGCTTCATCTTCGGCGCATTTTCAAAGCAAAACAACTTTCAAGACATTTCCCAAACCTACTGAAGCTAAAGCCACTGCTAATGTTATATCTAATACTAAAGAACTTCAATAGCAATCACCTAAGCGAACATACACAAAATTGAATGCCACTCCACATATTCTACTACCACAATTTGTCGAGAGCAATCTTATTGCGCTTCCTTCTCCACTCAATTTAGATCCATCTCGTCCTAAAGGTCGTAATTACAATGAAAATCTCATATGCGACTATCATCAATGTGTTGGACATTCTACAGATCGTTGTTTCAAACTTCGCAATCTTATCCAAGATCTCATCGATAATAATGCAATTGAGCTTTCAGAGCCCAAAGCATTTGCACCAATCAATCAAAATCATAAGCTCAAAATATTCAACAATCCTCTTCCAAAACATGATAAGCAAAGCAACTAATTCTTCAACAAATCGGACATATCGCCCAGTGCCTCCTCCTCCCCGCGTCGGGGCTCTTGATTTTCCAATCGCTCGTATTGAGGTATCCCCACCTATTATCTCTTTCTCCGATCATGATTAACATGCTACATTCTCTTCGATCACTTACACATTAGTGCTTCTATTGGATCCAATTCTATCAATAACACTATGGTCGATCCTTCATTTCGCATTAGCACATGTTCTATCGCACTACTTGTTGCTTTATTGGCTATCCACTCTCACAAATTTCATATCTAGTTCCTAATTCATATGGATATGTTAAGCTTCCAATCATAGTCGGTCCTCTTACCTTGCTTGTGCCTTTTCTTGTGGCACCTTGAGTTAAAGGGTGTGACATGATCTTAGGTCTCCCCTAGCTCTATGCAACTAAGGCTATCATATCCATGCATCATTTATGTCTAAAGTTCATTCACAACAGGAAGTCATTACTATCAATGGTGTTTCGCCATCCACTCCATGGCCGCAACCTCCCCTTGAGGTTGTCATTGCACTTGTTAGAGCATCTAGGTCTCCATGACCTCTTGAAACTAAAACACAATATGCTCTTATCTCACATGTTCGCACACACCTACATGGTCTCATCAATCTACCAATCCATCACATCCTTCTAGATCCACCACTCGGACATATATACATCACCGCCTCGTTTTGCTTCACATAAATGTCCATCGCCTCCGCATTTTATTTCACATAGGTGCTCATTGCCTCCACGCTCTCCTACACATAGGTCTTCATCATCCCCGAAGTCTCATTCACATAGGCATTCATCACCTCTACGGTCTCCCTCATATAGGTGCACATCACCTTCGCGGTCTCTTTCACCTAGGTCTCCATTATCTCCTAGGTCTCATGCATATTCGCCGATCTGACATTCATCTCATACATCGCTTGTATTAGAGGATGGTCACACACTTTTATCTCCGCAAGCATCGGGTGGAGGACCCTCGTCCTTCACTTTCATCGGATAACACACTCCATGACACACACACTTGGGGGCATCATATTTATTTCTTCCCCCTCCTCTAACATGGATCAGCGTCTCACACTCTCGGCCTTCACACAAACAACAAACACATCTTGATACATTAGTATCGTCATTTCCCGATGACGCACTCTCGTGTTATGGTTCACACTTGACTGTTGAGGGCATACTATACACATAAACCTCACATGCTTTACCACGCTACACACGACACATTACACATTACACACTACACACTTCACATTTTGTACATTCATATATTCTATGCACTCACGACATATCCTTTTGGCATTTACTTTTACACACATTGCGGTCATTACCCTATGACGCACTCTAGTTCCACGGTCCATACTCGATTGTTGAGGGTCTACATCTCAAATGGACCTCACCACACTCACGCGTTCATTCACTCACTCACGCACTCACACTCTACGCTCTACGCTTTGACAATCATATCTTTCTAGCGCACACGTTCAAACCATTTCCCGATGATGCACTCTTGTTCTACGATTCATTCTCGATTGCTAAGGGGGCATGTATAAATGAACCTCATCACATGCATACATATTCACACTCACTCGGGGGCACGCGACTCCTATAATACTCACTCTGCATTCCATTCCATCTCACTCATCCACAACATACTTTGCATATTTTGGTTGCATTTAGTCTTGCTTACATTTACTCGTTACATGTACGCTTAGTTACACATCTAGACAGATATCTTGTATGTCATTATCGTATCACATACACATGTGCGTTCACTTGATTTCTAATTGTGATCACACATTCTACAAATCGATACATGCAGCACAAATGCTTAGCACAGTACCTCTTACCAGTCCCACAGTGGCTCTTGCAGGCATCCACTTTCGTACATTACAAGTGCTATTGTTTCATTTTTCATAACACATTATTATATCGGATTATACACGCCTTGACATACTTTTTATCTTTCTAACATGCTAACGGGTCCTTCATGTGCAACATTTGGCTTGCAAGTCCATTTGCTTCCATGGCTTTCTATTACACTGCTTGCTCTTATCTATCATTGTTTGCCATTGTTTGCCATTGTTTGCGGGCTATGCCGTATGTCTTATTTCTTCTCTTCTTGTTTGTCTACTTGGCCACTATGGCCTTGATTGTCTTACGACATCGTGAGTGATGTCCCATGTTTGAAACCCGCTTTTCATGGTCTACATTGTCTTCTTGTGTGTTGTCTTCTTGCGTCTTAACTTACACATTGTTTGTTTGTTTGTTTGTTTGTTAGCTTACATCTTACATGTGTGTTTGTCTTGCTTGTACTAACACTTGTCTCCTAGCCACTTTGTTTGTGTGTGCCTTGGTTTCTACCAAGCACACTCCCTCCCCTGCAAGGCATTAGTTTCAAACTGCACAACAGATTAGTCCTCCTTTGGGCCGCATACTCCTCAACGATATAGCATGCACCCCAAACGAGGGGCATCATTCGGGTGAATCAGTCACCCCATATAGCATTTTATAGTCACAGTTCAGTTTTAGCCTCGACAGGACCCGATTCGACTTGGGTCCTCAACACAACACAGTCACCAACGCATGGACCAGACAATAAGCACTGGCACCCCCGACCCTTCCTGACGCATGTGACCGGCGATTACACAACATTTGTCGGTTCGGACGGTCTACACACTTCACACAGAGCTTTTCTACAGGCACATAGTCCTTAGCACTCAGCATGCATGCACTACATAGCATTTTCTACTTTCTGTTGGATCAAATTATTCGAACCAGATCGGATTTTTACACCATTTGCGGTGGTGTTCTACACTTGAGCGATTAAAGGTTGGAGGATGACACCAAACTTTTCTCCCTACACTTCTTTCGTTCTTGGCATGAGATCGCCCAAAAAACTCGCATTCAACGTATAGCTGCCCTGAGATCGCCTGAAAAACTTGTTCTACATCATCTTATAGGTTCTTTCTACACTCTTTTACTCATCACGAATTAGGTGCATAGGTTCCTTTTTCACATTTTCACATTTCACATACTTCCTTAAATACTTTTAACTCATTTACACGCATTTGACTATTTGTTCGTTCTTCTCTTTTTTGGCAGTTCGTCCTTATGGGAAGCGATGTAGTCATATCATCCTACATCATCACACATCAACAACATCGATCACATCAAAGATCGACATCGACAACAAATGTACAATCGCGACATCTACATATACGCTTTTGTTGTCACGGTCATCATCATCATCACCTTAGTCCTTATAGCTTATATTATGTTACACCCTTAGTCCTATAGCTTATATTGGATATGTAGTGTTGACTTATGGCTTACATAATCTCTCTTCTTGTCATATGTTATTCATTTATGCTTTCATATGTTTAGTGGGTCGGCCTTAGTGTTGGCCATAGCATAGGATTGGTATATATAGGTGGTAGTAAGAAGTAGTTGATCATCATATTGAACATTTGAGTTTTATTGTATGGTTTGGAGGTTGCCCCTCGAAGTGGCTAAGCTATTCTACTTATATATTACTATCATTTATCTACAATCTTGTGTTCTTTGGTGTTCTATTGCTGCTGATATTCAGATTTATACAAGTAATTTCATTACAAGTGGTATCAAAGATCTCGATCTCATTGTGCGTCAAAACCCTAATTGTGAAGGTTCGACTATATCTCAAAATTGGTAGCGAATTTTTCTGCAATTTTTTTGTGGTGTGGTGAAATCAGTCAAGTAAGCTCCTCTCCAAATTTCAAAAATTTTGGACTTGTTTTGCAAAAGTTATAGCGGTTTTATGTTTTTTCATAATTCGGCTCCTAGGGTGCAATTTTTGGAATTTTTCTAAGTTTCTTATATTTTCATAAAGCTTTCCAAAAATTAGCTAGGGTTTTTTTTTATGAAAGGTAACCTTAGGGAGAACTTCGGATGAATTTTCAATCAATGAAGCAGGAGTTATTGCTTGCTCTTTCAAACACAACTCCCAATTCCAGTCATATGGGTTCCTCTAGCAATACTCACACAGGTCCAAATCACTCCAATCAAGGAGGCTCCTTTACACATTCAAGTGGATCTCCTCACCAATGGCGAGGCAATTCTTTCAAAGTGGAAATGCATAAATTCAATGGAAAGGATCCACTCAATTGGATTACCCAAATGGAGAATTTATTTGATCTCCATCAAATCCCATCGGGACAAAAGGTAACCATGGCATCCTTATATCTAAAACCTAACCAATTTGTTTGGTATCGTTGGTTATGTACTCAAAGGCAGAAGAATGGTTTAAGTGTCACTAGGATAGTTTTCACTGAAGAGTTTCAATTACACTATAGTTCTAGTGTGTCAGAGAATTACTTCAGCCAATTAGCAAAATTACGACAAACGGGTTCAGTAAAGGAGTATGTCCATCAATTCCAAAATCTTTCCTTGCGTGTGGAGGATATTACAGAAGAATATTTGAATGACCTATTTCTTGGGGGTCTTAAGGGCCACATTGAACATGAGGTGCACGTGTTTAATCCACTCAAGGTTTCGATTCTATTATCATGGCGTGTAGGACGAGAGGAAAAAAATTTCCTGCAAAAGATAGGCGGTCCTCCTCTAACATAAAAGATCATAGCACCTTACCTCCATCATACCCTTAGCGCTTACGCTGACACCTCAACAAATTGAAGAAAAAAAGAGCAAAAGGGTTATGTTTTAACTGTGATAACAAATATGGACCAAATCATAAATGTGCTGAGAAAAAAATGTTCTACATTGAAGGGACCGATGATGAGGAAGAATATGAGGAAACATCAAGTGAGGAAGTGGAAAAATTAGAGGAAGAATCTGAAGATCCCCAACCCACTATCTCATGTCATGCTCTATCAGGTATTAGTACTCCACAAACCCTTCAAGTTGTGGGTTATCTTAAGAAGCAAAAGGTGACAATATTGATTGATTCGGGGAACACATAATTTCATCAATCATAAGCTGGCAGCAAGACTAAATTGTTTCATCTACCTGCACTTTGAATTTCAAGTAATGATTGTAGATGGTGGCACAGTCCAATGTTCAAGTAAATGCCATAAAATCATACTTATGATGGGTGACTACACATTGGAATCTACGATGTTTGTTATTCCCATGGGTGGAGCTGATATTGTCTTAGGTGTTCAATGGCTCACAACTTTGGGCACCATTCCAGGAATTGTTCATGCACTTTCATTCTAAGGGTAAACAATTTGAACTTCGAGGACTACAAGCAAAAACTCCTCAGGTGGTTAGTTCTCACCAAATGCAGAAGATTCTTAAAAGGGGGCCTGAAGGTTTTGTAGCACGATTGTTCTCCATGGAAGTTCAACCGCCAACAACGGTAGTGCATCTTGATCTTCGAAAGTTATTGATCAACATGCAGTTGTCTTCAAGGATCCTAGAGGATTGCCTCCTGAAAGAGATCATGATCATGTCATTCAGTTGATTCTAGGAAGCCAACCCCCAACATCAGGCCTTATAGATACCCATATGTGCAAAAGAGTGAGATCGAGAAGATGGTGGAGGAAATGTTGGAAATGGGTATTATTCATCACAGTCAAAGTGTTTATTCTGCTCCAGTGGTGATGGTGTGCCGTAAGGATGGAAGATGGCACATGTGTCCAGACTACCGAGAACTCAACAAGTACACTATCAAAGATAAGTTTCCTATTCTTGTCATTGATGATTTATTAGATGAGTTGCATGGTGCAATTTATTTTACAAAACTAGATCTGCGTTCTAGGTATCACCAAATTAGAGTAAAGAAAGAAGATATTCATAAGATAGCCTTCAGAATTCATCAAGGGCATTATGAATTCCTAGTGATGCCTTTTGGTCTTACCAATGCACCATCCACATTTTAGAGTTTGATGAATTTAATATTTAGACCATTCCTACGAAAGTTTGTCTTGGTATTTTTTGATGATATCCTCATCTACAAAAATCATGGGAGAAACATCAACTATATGCCAAGCCTTCAAAGTGTTCTTTTGAGGTACATGAAGTGGATACTGGGCCATATTGTCTCTCATGAAGGTGTTAAGGTGTACCCTCATAAGATCCGGGCCATGGTGGAATGGGAAGTTCCCTCAAACATTTACGAGGTTTCTTAGGTCTCACAGGGTACTATCGCATATTTGTAAAAAACTATGGTAGTATAACAGCACCACTTACAAAATTATTGAAGAAAGACTCCTTTCATTGGAATGAGGAAGCTTCTAGGGCATTTGAAAAATTGAAGGTGGCAATGTGCACCACTCCAATATTGGCAACCCACTCATTTCTCCAAGACCTTCATAGTTGAATGTGATGCTTCAGGAAATGGGATCGGAGCAATACTCATGCAAGAAGGACATCCCATAGCATTTGAGAGCCAGCAACTAAAAGGAAAGAATTTGTTGAAGCCCACCTATGAGAAGGAAATGATGGCAATATTACATGCAATCAAACAATGGAGACCATACTTGATGGGTAGACACTTTAAGGTAAAAATTGATCATGATAGTTTGAAATACTTCTTGGAGCAATGACTATCTTCAAAAGAGCAACAAAAATGGGTCACTAAGATGTTGGGGTATGACTTTGAGATTATTTATAAGAAAGGGAAGGAAAATGTGGTCGTTGATGCTCTATCTAGGAGGGATGAGTCCACAGAAACATTGTTATGTGCCATCTCTATACTAAAGGCAAATTGGGTAGATCAAGCAAGGGAAGAATGGCAAAAAGATGCAACAACCCATACTCTCATTTAGAATCTCCAGACAGATCCAACCATATCAGAACAATTTATATGGAAGGGGGATACATTGTGGTACAAAGATAGGTTATATTTGTGTAAGAACTCTACACTTAAACACCATGTTCTTTCAAAGCTCCATTCTTCTCCACTAGGTGGCCATTTTGGGTTCTTGAAAACTTATCATAGAGTTAAGCAGGATTTCTTTTGGGAGGGGTTGAAAGGAGATGTTCAAAAATTTATGGTAGAATGTTTGGTGTGTCAACGTAATAAGGGCAAGACCATTAAGACACCAGGTCTCCTCCAACCTTTTTCTATTCCTAGTGAGAGATGGGAAGAGGTATCAATGGATTTCATCACAGGATTGCCTAAATCAGAAGGGAAAAGCGTCATCATGGTCGTGGTGGATAGACTAACCACGTATGCTCATTTTTGTGCCCTGGTTGATCCTTTCACAACTAGTACAATTGTCATCTCATTTATGGACACAGTTCAAAAGCTCCATGGCACGCCCAAAATTATAGTAAGTGATCGTGATCCGATATTTACAAGCAATTTTTGGACTGATTTGTTCTCTTGTTTGGGTACCCAACTGCCCAAAGTTCATCTTATCATCCTCAATCAAATGGGCAAATTGAGGTGGTAAATAAATGTTTAGAGGGATATCTTCGATGTTTTACTTGATAAACAAGAACGTTGGGTGCAATGGTTGCCACTTGCAAAATGGTAGTACAATACTTCATTTCACATCTCCAAAATGTCTCCATTTTTGGCACTTTACAGTACCATCCTCCATCACTCATCTCTAGCTTGAAGGTCAAACCGAAGGTGAGAACAATCGAAGATCACATTCAAGACAAAGACGACGGGTACTCTCTAGTCTTAGAGAGAATTTGGAAAGGGAGCAAAACCGCATGAAGCAAAACGTTGATCAACATCGCAGTGAGAGCGACACTTTGAAAAGGGTGACTTTGTTTATATACGATTCTGACCATATAAGCGAGTTATCATTAAAAAATAGAAGGATATAATAAGCTTGCTCCTAAATACTATGGTCCTTACTGAGTGTTGCAAAAAATTGGTAGTGTGGCATATAAGTGGAGCTCCTCCAAGAAGTAAAATACATCTAGTCTTCCATGTTTCTTGCTTGAAGAAAGTCATTGGGCAACACATTTCCACCCAGTCAGTGCTTCCTGAATTGGATGAGGAAGGAAGGATCATATTGGAACCTGAAGGTATTCTTCAAACACGCACCAAAAGATTGAGGACCAGAGTCATTACTGAGTATCTAATCAAGTGGAAGAATATGAATATTGAGGATGCATCATGGGAGGATGAAGCATTTGTGCAAAGAACATCCAGGGCTTCCCAACATTGGGGACAATGTTTCTTTGAAGGGGAGGGGCATGTTACACCCTTAGTCCTATAGCTTATATTGGATATGTAGTGTCGACTTGTGGCTTACATAATCTCTCTTCTTGTCATATGTTATTCATTTATTTTCTCTTCTTGTCATATGTTATTCATTTATACTTTCATATGTTTAGTAGGTCGGCCTTGGTGTTGGCCATAACATAGGATTGATATATATAGGTGGTAGTGAGGAGTAGTTAATCATCATATTGAGCATTTGAGTCTTATTGTATGGTTTGGAGGTTGCCCCCTCGAAGTGGCTAAGCTATTCTACTTGCATATTGTGATCATTTATCTATAATCTTGTGTTCTTTGGTGTTTTATTGCTACTGATATTCAGATTTATACAAGTAATTTCATTACACATCAACATCAATCACATCAACATCAACATTGATAATGTACAATCACGACATCTACATAGACATTTCTGCCCTAAGGTCATCATCATTGCGACATCTACATATACGCTTCCACCCTAGGACCACCACCATCATCACCTTTTGCACTTTCTCCTCTCTAGTTTCCACGCTCCACATTTTTATCACTCCACGCTTTTCCTTGTCTCTCGGCACGCTTTTCGCCATTGATCTACATGGTTATCATGTACACATCTCTTATCTACTTTATGTTATCGAGCATTCACTCAACAACATAAAGTGGGGCAAATGTAGACACTAAATCACGCACTTTGGGTATATATTTAGTCATAATTACATACTACTATTCATATGATTCCAAAATTAAAAAAAGTACTAATTAATCCAAGTCTTTGCAAAACTTTGTTCGCTTTTTGTTGCCACTTTTGGTCTTAATACTCTTTCTAGCCCAATCTGTTTTTTCATACTTGACATTTCTCGTCCTAGACACCAACACCCAGCTAGGACGCCATCACCAAGCACTCCCATCCCCTCAGCGGGCGCCTGGACCTCTTTGTTCTTTGTTCACATCTTTTGGGTCCTTTCTAGCCGTTTGGGCATCTTATCATTTGGTAGCTTGATCTTTTCGGGGTTAATTACGAAATTCAAGCAAAGAAATCATATAAATATAAAGTTATGTGATCATAATAAGGGACCAAGCATTAAGCATTAGCTATCACCACCTAAGATTGCATCCAAAGGTCAATACAATGATAGCATTCAAGCATCTATACAAGGGCAAGGGGGACTACATTCTTCTACATACACTTCATAGGAGGGGAAGTTCATTCTTTCATGCACACATCTATCTACATTTTCTACATCTAGCTACTTGCTCACTATCAAGTGCGACACGCACAAGAGCCACCTAGGGCACAATTCTGCACACACACATAACTACATTGGGTCTAAAATATAGTGCGGTGCTCACATAAATTCACTCGTTTGACATTGAGGACAGTCCAACCCCTCATTTGCATTATTTTATTTTTGGGATTTGATGCACTTTTGAGGGTTTTACAGGTCATTCCTTTATTGCAGGTTATCAACGACATCAACAATCATTGTGCGACCTACTAAAGAACAAGAAGTTAATGACATCGAACATCTCACGACCCTCCATGGGAGATTTTTTGAGGGTTTGAGCAATCACAGGCACCCAAAGTAGGTTTGAAGCGCCCGTAAGCGCCCCTCCTGACCCACTCGCCCCAGTGCAGGCGGATCTTGCGGACGCACAATTTTTTGAGGCTCTATGTGACACTTCTCCCTCTTTGTGTATCAATTCATCACGCCGACACAGTCCATATTTAATTACAAATCAGCTAAGCTTTCTTATCTCCTCTTTGCAACTAGGGTTCTATACTTTCTAACTTAAATTGTTTGGGTCAATTATGCACTTCATTGCATATTTAATTTACAACATTGTTACATATTTAGATTAGGCATTTTATTCATTTGTCAATATTTTGTTAAATCACCTTGTACGGATTCAAGTGTTCAATCCTCTTCAGCCCCAACTCATCCACCATCTCTTGGGCAACCAAATTATTAATGCTTCCATTGTCTACTTCTAATTTACAAACTTTACCACTAGACTTCCATGTCGCTCTAAACAAATTCTTCCTCTGCTCAGGACCAACTTATTTGATGTACACACTTGCACGGCTAGGTTTGGCATCATTTTGGATGTCAAAGCACTCACAAGCTCTATGCCTTACTTCTCCACACATGTAACACGTGTCGTTGATTACGTGCCCTCTTCCACATCCAAAAGATCCTCAACCCTTGGATCCACTTCCACCTTCTCTCGATGGTCCTTCACTTTGTGGCGTCGAAGTAGACTCGCCTTCATGATGCGTAGAGCTTCATCTCGCCACCACCTTGTCCACAACCTTGCACGAGCTTCACCTTTCCGTGAGTAACACTTTGTTTCTTAAACGCAACTTATCCTCTGCATTTAGAGCATACTAAAAGGCTTCCCTACTTAAAGCATTTGAATCATGCCAAACTCTTCATGTATTACAGCAATTCATAAGCCATTCATGTATCTAGATATCTTATCCATGTCATCTTCCACGTGACCTACTCTAATAATGAGTCGGTAAAATTGCTCGGTGTATTCCTTCACACTAAGCTCTCTTTGTCACAAGTTCTACAATTTCTTAAACAAACCAAATTGGTAATCTGCAGTAAAAGCTTTGGTTTGAGCTTCACCACTAGACTATCCCATGTCTCAATCTTCTACTTTCCTCGCTACACTCAATATGTCTAGATATGCTCCCACCAAAGATATGAGTGACCCTTTAACTTCTTGCACGCAAACTTGAATTTCCTAGGGCTTTTCATGTCTTGCAAAAAACCAAAATAAACATTACTCAATATCTCCTAACTTTTAGTTTATTAACATTCTCTTCATACTCATTAGAAATCTCTTTTTCCTCTCATTTGTTTTATCGATTTATTTCTCTTTTTTGGCATGTGATGTATAGTGCAGCGAAACATAAAACTGAAAGTAGAAATTAGAAGGATATAAAAACTAAAAATAATAATAATCATTGATTAAAGATTCTTCTAAAACTCACCAATTAGAGAAATAAAATCTCCCTTGCATATGGAAGCTATTACAAATGCAATTTAACTCTAAGTTGTAGATATATTATAATGAATAATTGAACTCTAAAATCTCTTCCTTTTAAGAGCTATTTCTAATTTGGATCCCACCATTTACATATTTCAAACAATCCTTCAATATCTATAGTTAATGATTTAAAAACTATTCCCTTTTAGAAGCTATTCCTTGATATACTCAACCACATTTGCGTATTTTCTACCACATTTGTATATTTCTCGAGATGTTGTAATTTTGATCCTACAATTTGCATATTTCGAGGAGCCCCTCAATATAATTGTCAGGTGAAGAGTTGCTTCATGGCTCTCTACCTACTCACAAAAGAGTTTCCCTCCTTATGATAGTGGAAATGTGTTTCATTAAAATCACTTAAAAGACGTTGTAGACCTTCGCATCCACCGTATGTTCGTATATTCCAAAACTTTAAGCTCGACCAAAATTTTGTGGTAGACATTACTACTTGATATCTAATCTTTAAAATCACTTGAAATGTGTTTCATTAAAATCACTTAAAAGATGTCATAGGCCCTCGTACCCACCGTATGTTCATATATTCCAAAGACTTTAATCCAAAATTTTGTGTTACACATTTCAACTTGATATCTAATCTTTCCAACAATAACCATGTATCACTAGCCAAAATAAACAAGTGTTTCCCTATACTCATACCCGGATTCATACTTGGATTAAGAGAGTTGACATTCCACCAAATTCCTACAAACCCAAATATAAAGCACTTGTTTATATATATGTAAATGAAAGTAAATTAAAAGAGTTCTTTGGGGCTCTCACAGTCTTTGGAAAAGATAAAGTAGTAAGCTCAACTACTTGTACAGGAAGGGTCATTTCTTCACTTGACATTAATTCACTAATCAAACCCTTTTTCAAACCTGTTTCAACCTTTGTTTCTTGTAATCTCTGCTGGAGCTTTTCGAGGACAACTACAATCTGTTTGGACATTTCTAGCTCCTTTTGTACAAATGAATCTATCTTTTCAGGAGCACTTATCTCAATCTAGACTGTTGATTCCTGTTGAGGTCACTCGTGACCCCCGACGTACCCGAGGAAGAAAACGGCATAGTCTTCATCTCAAAAACCCTAACTTTGCTTTAACTGGTTTGCCAATGGAAAAGACACAAAACACAGGAGTTTCAAACTCTTACCCATTTTCTACAAGTGCCCGAGGAACAAGAAAAACTATTTGAAAACATTCTGAAATAAAAGCAAACACAATTGTGTTCATGATCAACACAAATTAATTCGAGGCTCATTAGATTTATCAACTGGGAAAAAATTCATTTACAATCATTGTGCTCATGATTGACACATTAATTCGAGGCTCATTAGATTTATCAGCTGGGGAAAGTTTCATTTACAATCTCAGAGCTTGTCAATGGCTATACACTTGTAACCATCTTGACATGATTAAATCTAAAAACACAGGAAATTAATAGTTTCTCAAGAAATCGGTCTCTCTCAAACTTTTTAAGCAAAATTAACCTCTCCTTTGGCATCTCCAATTCATGCCTTTATATCACTCACTTTACATGAAGAATATTCGAGGAATACTTTGTTTGTTACAAATTGTTCCAGAAAGTGATATTTACAAAATATTACATCAAAAACCGCCAAGTGTACAAAAGATAAGTCTTTTCTATTATTTCCACCTATTACTTTAACTGGGTGTCCGGTCCAACTCCTCTGCGATGTACATCCTCTTTCGAGCATGTTCCTTCTCTTCGTTTTTTCTTCGCATCCAGCTCCTCCACATAAGCATCATATCTTCGAACAATCTCTTCATTCTTTTCCTCTGCATCCAGCTCCTCACATAAGCATCGTATCTTCCGAACAATCTTTTCATTTTTTTCCTCTCGCGTCCAGCTCTCCTCACATAAGCATCGTATCTTCTAAACAATTTATTCATTCTTTTCCTCTACGTCCAGCTCCTCACATAAGCATCATATCTTCTAAACAATTCATACACTTCATCGTGTCCAAGTTGATACTTTGGAAAACTAATGTTTGTTGAGCCATTTTTTGCTTATACTCCATTGATCTGGCTTTCAATTCCTCAATCATAATGAAATTTTTATTTCTGATAGAATACATGCAGAAAATAGAATGGATTAGAATGGATGTCACTTTAATAACTAATTCGAATTGGGGCAAAAGGCCGAAACAAAGTAATGTGGCTAAAATGCATGCTGGCATCACATGACAATAGAATCTAGGATAAATAATTTATGATTATCAATTTTTCAATGATTCATTCTATTAAATTTATGAATTTTTACTGATTCTCTTGCTTTAAGTGGATTGGTATAAATCGAGTGTATCGTCGTCAGTGCATAATTAACAGTGTTATTTGAGACATTTCATTAATTAAATACATAAATTTTTAATTAATTCGGGAGATGAAAAAAATTGAAAAGGGTTTCAAACTTAAATTCATTATTGTGTACCTTCGTGCTTCTCTTTCCAGTCCCGACCATTCCATTGAACCTGAATTTTTAAGCAAAACAACACAATTAAGATCGGTGGTTTAACATCATAATAAATCTGAAGAAAAAACATGGAAAAATAATGCAGCTTCTTACCTGGTTAAACAATAAAATGAAATTAAAAACATGGTACAATATGTAGGTTCCTGCCCCGTCACAGCATTCCACCACATTTTTAACTAAAAATGCTTCTACACAGACTATGCTGCAGCCGCAAATGTACATGCATTCACTCTCGTGCGTGCGTTAGGGTTTTTAAGAACCCATTTCATTTTCTTATAAAATTTAGGGTTAGGGTTTCGTTACTCTTATTTTTGCCGAAATAATTATTTTGGGATTTAATTTCTTTTCCACGTTTTTTAATTTAATTATGAGGCCTACAACCTTTATATAGGAATGGAAAATGAATCATTTTTATAAGATTTAAAAAGTTTGTTAGACTCTTTGCATGGATTTAAAAATTTAAATATTTTTAGATTAGACTTTAAATAGAAATTATCTCTACATGTGTTTTTTATTGTGATGTGCATTCAATTAGGTACTAGTTTTACATAGATTGTTGGTATTTGCACATACTTCGGAGGAAACATATAGCGGGTTGACAATTAGTGGTCACGAGTGAGGGGCATCCATGCCGTCAAAGTCACCAAGGCCACAATCTTGGCCTCAAATGTTTCTATTCTCTGTGTCGGGTATCTCCAGGCCTTGCACTTAGCAAGACTTGATCCCTAGGCTCCATGGGAGCCAACATCATCACCAATGGACCAAGGGTCATTCGATCTCTACATGTTGATACGAATTTAGAATTACATACACTAGCAAAGCACACCGAAGGGCTACAATGGGAGCACCGATAGACACAAATGAATTCATTGCTTCTATGCAAAGGAGGATTTGAAAGTGAAGTACTTGATTAAAATGCAACCTTTGTTGTGATGAAGTGAAGATATATATTCAAACACAATGAAACATTATTTTGAGGAAGGAAGGAGGAAGCAACGACTTGGATACATAAAGGTTTCAAGAAACAAACAAGGGTTGTAGATCCAAGACGTCATTGAACCTAATTTTTGTTAAGGTGGATGCAAATTTCCCTAAGACACCCTAAGACACCCTAAAACACCTTTTGATCAAATAAACAAACGATATACATAGGTGGTGGTTACTTCAAAATCGGAATGATAGCCGGATCGTACCAAGCCAAGAACACATATGTTAATCGATACCACGATCAATAAGATGAAAGCAATTCGCGAATAACTTTACATAAACCTTTGCAAACAAATGAGCAACAATATCATATATTATTATGGAACTCAATGAAATACAATGAGAATGGGCCTTGCTTATATAGCAAGGAATAACAATCTAAAAATCACCAAGGTCGTAGATCAAGTCATAAATCATGGAAAGAACTAGTCATCAAAGAACTAGTCAATACCATAGACCGAGGAAATAACTAGTCAATACCATAGGCCGAGGAAATAACTAGTCAATACCATAGACCAAGGAAAGAACTATACCTAACAACTAAATAATATCCCCTAATATCTAAATAAATAAAAAGAAATATCGACACACATAAGTGGGTGATAAATACAATAAAGGTAAATAAAGTACCTAGGTGAACATGAGCTAAGGTAAATGCCTACTCTAACATCAATAGTTTGTCATATATCATAAAAGAAGGCGAATGGGATGCAAACACTATAATCGGCCACATGTTTTGTTTCATCATTTTCATCATGGAATAAATAGCCAAACAAGACAAAAAAAACACTAGCATGAAGCCATTATAATCACTTACGCTTTTGGTTATGTCTATTTTGATAGCACCTTTATCGAAGGGAATCAATGTGGACATGGGGGGTATTACTTTTGCAAGGCCGTAGAGAATGATAGGTAGAGGGCAAGGGAGATGAATTTCTCATTAAAGTTAGATCTTACAAGATGTCGAGTCACCGTGTACAAGTATTGTCTTAGGGGAGAATTTAAAACTTACAAGAAGGAGGTGGCGGGGGACTTCTCGCCTAGTGACACCTTGTTAGTGCCCATGAAAATAAAACTAAGCGAAGAAGTTTTTGTGCTAGCGAGAAATCAACACCAGGAGCACCAATGAAGGAGCAGGGAAGATATCACCCCACATGAGACCTCGCTACCAAAAAAATTGACTTCTATTTCTTCCACCTTGATTAGGAAGGTTTCATACTTATTGCTTTTTATAAATCAATTCATTGATATATTTTGTACATGTATGTGGATTGTTACTAATATGTTAGGAAATTATATTGTTAGTGTTCCATTTATATGCATTAGTAAATTGGTGAGGGTTGTATCATGAGTTATATGATTTACATGAACAGTGGTTGTTATAACCACACACGTATATAGGCTTGAGAGATGGTAGGAGTCGTTTTAGTTTGATGTAGTTTCTAGTTTATAGGACTACTATCAATTGTTTATTTTGTAAGTAATTCCCATATGAATTGAATGAGAAGAAGAATGATTATTGTTCTGTAAAAATCTCGGCATTACTCTTTATCTGGTATCGTGAGCGATGAGAGTCCCAGATCATGGTTGCAGATAGACCTCCCCTCGTAGTCATAAATCAAACCTGTGTGTGATCATAGGATTTATAGATGGATATTGTAGACGTATAACATATCTTTTGTTCAGGAGTATTTGGCTTTCAAGGAGATTACGGGCATCCAAAACTACATTCTATCACCGTGGCTTATATCAAAGTTTGTTTGTAAGGTAGCATAAGGCATGTTTTTTTAATTCCTATATGCACGAGTTTGTGGTCATCGGCAAGACATCATCACGCAGTCTGAAATAAATTATCTATCAGTTTGAGAGACTTGAAAAGTTAGTTTGCACAGATCTTATTACCCATCTGTTCATGTATTCAATCAACAACGATTTCCCTCAAGTGTTTGATTGTGTTGTTAATCATTCAACAACCGACATTTGAAGTTGACGATGTGGGAAAGATAACATTTTTTTGCATTCAAACATTTCATTCACTTATTTAAGAGGTCCTTATTCATCGCATCCCGATGCAAGAGCATCATTACGCTTAGTGGTTAGGGGTCATAGGGTATAAAGTGTGTTCAAATTGTATTTTCCCTCCATGTCTATGTAGTTCAAATTTCAAATGTATGTAAAAGTGAGGGATGAAATAAATAGAGGTTACAAATGAGGTGTAAAGGTAATTTTGACTTGGTCAAGAAGGGTTATAAGCTAAATAAGGCCCTTAGAACCTTGTCATCATGTGTAAGTTGATATGTACGAGCAAATAGGTTTGTTAGGATGATATTCTCTTGATTTCCATGTTTAGGTGATTGTTGAGTTACTTCAGGAGTTAGCTTAGGAAGCTTGACTTGGAAAAGATCCACCTATTCATAGGGGATTTCAATGTAATAGGGACAAGAGAGATGTATCCGAATGAGACAGTCAAGAAAAGACCCTAAAGGACATGTAAAAGGATAAGTAATTAATAATAAGGATGTTAAGTGGTGTTGCGGGTGAGAATTGTGTGAAAATTGTATGTATTATTGTCTTTGTAAAGACTATATATTATAGACCCTGATCGAGACCAAGACCTTGACGATGAATAGTCCTCCAAAGGAGAGTATTTGAGCTCTGTGATTGCATGGAAAGATTGATGGAGGTGAATGAATGAACCATGAATTTTTATAGCTCTTGAAATTGTGTAATTTGTCCTGTAACTCAAATTGTTTACTCACGGGCCCAAACTAGGACATCATTTAACAAAATTTCTAACCATCCAAATTATATGAAATTTTGGGGAAAGGACTGTATAAGCGTATAGTGGAAGCATGCAAATTTTCAACCTCCAAATCGCACGTGTGAGGGAGTTATGAGAGTTTTTGCGGTATTGATCAGAATAAAGGTACGGGATGAGGAGAAATTGAGGTACATGCATGGTTAAATGAAGGATTCAAGCTACCAAATTTGGTGGACATCATGTTGAAAGAATTCCATAAGTGAATCTATCAACTCCCGGTTGAGATCATAGAGTTAAGTGTCGATGTCATGAGTAGGAGGCTAATTAGGCCTAATTGGCATGGTATTGTACAAAGGAAGTACTAATTCATACAAAGGAACAGACGTAAAACTTAGGCACATCCAAGAACCCCATAAAGGGTCTCTAATTCAACTTTGAGAGGGTAAGGTTGTTTCTTGAGAAATTGAGATATAAGGGCATTTGTATACTAAGAGGGCTAGTAGCCAATAAGACCTAAAAGGAGATTGCATAGGAAATATAAGGGTATGATTGTATGAAGGGTCTAAACACCTTGATATAGGATGGATAAGGTGTTCCAAGAGTGGAGATGTTGCTTCAAAACCCTAGGTCAAGTTTTGAGCATGTTGACCATTGAGACCCTATACTAGTTACTCAATAGAAGTATGGAGAATATTGCATAAAGACTAGGACCAAAGAGTATGTTGTTAAGAATTGACGGGCATAGAGAATAAAGGTGATAATTGGAGTCAGATGACTGGTCAAGGGGAATGGAGTTATGACAAATAACCACAGGTACATCTATTTCATTATTGCTTTCATATGAATGTTAATCTCAATGCAAGTGTGTGTGTAGCAACAACAAGGTATATCTAAGGATGTTTGGAGCATGTAAATTGTGTTATGGAGAGTGTCTTGGGTGATCCTCAGTTGCATGGGAGTTATGAGTTAATTCAAGCAAGCTTAGAGCTCTCATAGAAGGAAGGCATTCAAGAGGTAATTTTTCAAACAAGAAGAATATAGAGAACTTGAATATAACCCTTGCACCACATCCCTTGCATTTGGAGATTATTTTTCATGCACTAGACCATCTCAAAACACCACAAATAAATGCCACGAGATCTCTCCCTTCAGGAACGTGGTTCAATGCATTGGATTTCGTTGAGCATTCAACCTATCACATTAGTGAGTTTCATGCCCAATTTGTAGTCTGCATTTTTTAATTATCTCTTCAATCCCTGTATATCAAGAAGGATCGATCATTGTGTTTCATGCTTCTATTGGCTTATGTGTTTCATACTTCCAAGTTATTTTTGTTATTGCATTATACATGACTGTAATGGTGGGTACATGCATTGTATTAACATAAGAAGGCTTCAGTTCCATATCCACGTGTATTTCCTCCATTGACATCCAGTGTATCTTTTTGTTCCAATAATAATGTTATTGGATTTTTCGACTTGGGTGGCTGTTTTGAGTGGATATTGCATGAAGATCATTCGGCTTTGCACCTCCTTTGACCACGTCTTCAGAGACCGCCTTTGACATCCTTGGTCTACACATTGCCTCAACACAAATACAATATTGTATTATTTTCTCCTAAGTGGGTCGATGGCTTATTAGGATATGTGTAGTACCTTAATGTTTTTGTTGGTCCTCTATATCATTGTGTCAACATATGGAGTTTATGTTTGTGGTTATCCTCAAGCTTTTCATTCCAATGTTATGAGAAATAGTATCTAAGTGCCAATATTCATTACTTGTTGAAAGTTAGTTAGAGCAAAATCATTTAATGTCATCTTGTTATGTTTTAGGGTCAAAAGAAGTTTTTTTATTGAGTCTACAATATAACCATGAGAAGTAGTGTTTTAAAGTAAGGTTATATTTGTATTGTTTATAGTCCATTGTCATTAAGTCATAAGTATCACATTTTTTTTTCTTAGTCATTATAGTTGTCATAGTCAAATGTGTAGTATTCTCAAAATTTGTCGTCTTGTCAAAAAGTCTGAAAAATAAAAAAAAATTACCTCACTTTTCAATAATTAGACGCATTTTTTCCTGTACACAAAGTCCATCTTATGGGGGCGAATTGTTTGAAGAGCCTCAAATCCATATCAAGTTGATTTAATAAAGACGACAATATAGGTAAAAGAGGTTAGAGGTCAATTAGCAACCTCTCGTTAATCATGAAATGACGGGGCCGTAAAAGGTTTGGTGACATGTGTGTTTATAGTTTGCTTTCAATTTTTGCAGTGTGGTTTTGTTGTGTTTTTCAGAGTTCTAGTTTCAAAGTGTTCTTCGGTTTAGGTGTTCCAAAGGTGAATAAAAGGAAATTTCACATTTAGGGGGGAACATAATCCAATGTTCCATTTCCATTTTTCAGTTTGTGTGTACGAGTAGCAGATTTCAACAAAATTTCATATGTTATTCCTCGCTAGAAGATGTGATGAGGGATGATAATAGTACTTAGCACATCATGATGTGGTTGTAGGTAAACCACTTGAAAACCTTCATTTTTGGTTTGTGGTACTCCAATTGAAAACCACCATTTTTGGTTCATGGTTAACCTGTTTGAAAACCATACAATGGGTTTGTGATCATCCTGCAGTAAAAATCACCTAATCATGAAAGCAGGTGCAAGTACAAAGGCAAGTTTTCCCCATGTTCACACTAAGGGGGGGAATGTTAGGAAATTATATTGTTAGTGCTCCATTTATATGCATTAGTAAATTGGTGAGGGTTGTTGTATAATGAGTTATATGATTTACGTGAATAGTGGTTGTTATAACCACACACGTAAATAGGCTTGAGAGATAGTAGGAGTTGTTTTAGTTTGTTGTAGTTCCTTGTTTATAGGACTACTATCAACTATTTATTTTGTAAGTAATTCCCGTATGAATTGATTGAGAAGAAGAATGAATATTGTTGTGTAAAAATTTGAGCATTGTTCTTTAATCATCACAATTGAGTGCAAATTTGAGAACTTAAAATATTATAAATAAAATATACACCCCAACATTGGAACATAATGGACATTAACGCTTGACACAAAATCAATCGAGAAAATAACTCTAGCTATCAGCACATCGGTGGAGACAAAACATTTTGTCAACCATGTCGGTGTCTTCGGTGGAGAGGCATGATTATGACAGAATTCAAAAAGTTCTTCTATGACATGCTATTAAAATAGAATAAATATTTAAATTGCTTCCCGAATTTGAATTAAGATGACAACATTATTACAAGTGCTCATGGCGAAAATCCCATGTTGATGTAGGGTTGTTCGAGATGGAAGGACAAAGTAAGCTTGTTAACATTCCCATCGGAAAGCACAACCATTCGCACAATGCACATGCATAGTAGAGGAGGTAACACAATTGAAATGACTTACTCGATTCCAAATTTGACCTCTTCATATGATACCAAAGGACCACTATGACCCATGCCTAAGAGGGAAAAACTCATGTCATTAACCCTAACATCCATATTTTCCCCACTCTCAAAGGCTTCACAGAGTCTCTATCACCATTTCCTGCAAATAGGAATCTTGCTTATGTCTAAGTCTATCATATGGTTTCCCTTTCCTTTCATTACTTCCATCTTATCTTCGTCATCCAACATATCCCCTCCATAAAGAGACAACAAAGCATAAAAATATCAATCAATATTATTATTCAAGTTTTGAAAGTTTATACCCTTAAGTCAATGCTCTTACACGAAGGATAAATTCAACCTATGTTGCTCCTCGACTTACCAACATTCCCACTAGAAAGCATAATAGACAATCGAATCACTAAGAAATAGGAGATACGACCAATCATATCGTGAAATGGTTCTTAATTTTAACTTTCACGTGTTGAAAAAAACTATCCATGACCTTTGCCACATTGCACCACTTATCACCTAGGATTTGTCACATGAAAATATGATAAGGATTCTTAATGTGCATTAACAACTTTTAGGTTCATACTTGTGAAGAAGATTTTTCATAACGAACCCCTTGTTTACAATATTTTATCAATAAAAAAATAAATCAAAGCACAAGTTTCTTTTTGGCAACTTCTACTCAATATACAAAACATAAGGGAAGTTTTTATGTGACCCTTAGAATGTGTTAGAAATTATTCTTAATATTTTTTTTTTGGCACTAAGACGTAAAAGGTCAAAATTGACGAGAATGGATACTCCTATATCCTTTGTATTAAACTAATAAAGGTTGAATATTTCAAAATAAGTATCTCTAAGTCCTCGATATTAAACTAAATAAAGAAAAATATGGAGGAATACATTTTTGACACGAAGACAAAATAAGTCAAATGTGGTAGAATGAATACTCATCAATCCTTGGTACCGAGTTGATGGAGGTCAAATTTGACAAAATAAATACACCTTAGTGCTTGGCACTAAGTTGAACAAAATCAATTTTGGTAAAATGTGGAATCAATACCCCTTAACCCTTAAAACTAAGTTGAATAAATTCAAATTTGATGAAATAAATACCCCAAGTCCTCGCAATAATCCTAAGAAGGTTTGATTAAAGAGAACGAATACCCCTATGTTTAGCAACTGTGTCATATAAGGTTGAATTTAGTGGAATGAATACCCCTCGGTCTTTGGAACTAAGTTAAAGACAATCACATTTGACGAACAAATACCCCTCATTCATTGGCACTAAGCCAAATAAGGTTGAAGTTGGTAAAATAGACACCCCTCAATCTTTGACACTTAATTGAATTCATTGGAATGAATACCACTTATTTTGTGGCATTACACCAAAGAAGATAAACTTTGTAGGAATGGATACCCCGAGCCCTCGACACTAGAATTTGATAGAATGACTACTCATTAGTCCTTGACATTAAGTAGAAGAAGGTTGAATCTAGCAAAATAAATACCTATAAATCCTTAATATTAAATAAAATAAGACTGCATTTAACGAAATGGATAGCTTCAATCCTTAATTCTAAATTAAAGAAAGATTAACTTTATAGAACAAATACTCCTCGATCCTTTATACTCAACCAAATAAGATTGATTAACTTTTTGACCACCATATATATAACTTAGAAATTTCCAACATGGCAATACATGTAACCCCAAAGGTCTATTGATCCACATATGCACTTTTATAAGTAATTCTAACCCAACAATCTATAGGACATGACTCCTTTTCAAGCTACATATAACTAGGAAATTCATCAACCCCACACCACACAATAAGCTACATACACAAAAACATGACCAAATGGACAAATGAAGAAAGGTAAGAGAACCCACCTATGGAACATGATCACAAGAACCATACACCATTATATCACCTAATCCAGTCAACATGGATTAAAATTCACATTCATATAATTTTGGCGAGCATGGTGACATATGTAGCTTTGGTGTTAGTTTTGGATGTAAGCCTAAAAATGGAGCATTTCTTATTGCGATTAATAAGTGCTCAATACAAAAATTTAATACCCAAATATGCACACAAAGGGATCTTAGAGATATAACATTTTCCTTAGAACACACAAAAACCTTTGATTTCTTTGGACATTAGCTCCTATATTTCACCTATTTCTCGGTCACATTTGATAAAAAAACCTCTTAAGACTTGAGAAGCATCAATTTCAAATTGGCCATAGTCCACGACACAACCCCTTTTTAGAAATCTAATTTAAAAAAATTAGAACCCTAATATGATAATAATAAAGTTGTGGCCTTAAATAACAACCCAAAGGCTACCACAAAACCCTTTGTTTTCATTAAAGAAATATCATAAAGCCATAACTTTTAAAGGAACAAATAAGCAATTCAATTGAATGTGGTATTCATTAACAAATCAATAGAAAGAAACTAATGGTAGTCTTTACCCAAAAAGTGATACCCAATGTTGTTGTTGTTGCTTTAGTGGTGTTGAAATGCTCAACCCAGAGGACCGTAACTTGTAATTGACAAAATCGGTGAATAGAAAAAAATCGAGGGTTGCACAACCTGCAACATCCAACATGTTACACCCACTTTAGAAATGATTGGTGAAGTGTGTAGGTGACTAACACCAAACTGTTTCCTCATTAGGGAAAACCACTCTATCTTGAGCCACAACACAATGCCCTCTTTTAAAACAATGACCAATACTTATGCACTAATATTTTCAATGTTTTGTCTTGATTTTAAATGGTACATTAGTTGCATACCCTAAAATCTATAACATAAAAAATTATCAATTTGTAAGAAAAACAATGGTAGATAATATTACACAAAATCACCCATAACAATTAGGTTTCACTTTACATTAGAATTTGAAATGAGATCAATTGTCTTAAATCATTTGTACATTAATGACCATCCTCGCGAAACCTCCATTGCCCATCCTCTAACACATGTTAACCCACGACAACCTCTTCTCTAATTTGGTAACGTTTTTGACACAATAAATGTTTGTAGTTTAATTAGTGTGAGTGATGGTAAATGAAGTATCTTTATACCATCCATTAAGGTACAAATCTTTAGAGATATTTGAATAAAAAGGGATGAAGTTGGGTTCAACTTGAAAGTAAATTTGGTGGAATGGATACCCCTTAGTTTTTAGCACTATGACACAAAAGGTTAAATTTGATGGAATAAATACTCCTATATCCTTGTTAATAAACTGTCAAATGTTGAATTTTCTAGAATACATACCTCTAAGTCCTCGCACTAAGATAAATAAATCCAAATATGGCACAATACAATTTTGGCACTAAAACTACAAAAAGTTGAATACGATGGAATGGATACTCCTCGATCCTTGACACTAAACTAATGAATGCCAAATTTGACAAAATAGATACACCTCGAGTCCTTAGTACAAAATTAAATAGTCATTTTTGGCGAATGCGCAATCAATACCCCTCAATCCTCAACACTAAGTTGAATGAAGTCAAATTTGGCGAACTAGATGCCCCAAGCCCTTAACAATAATGCTAAGGCCTAATTCAATGAAATGGATGCCCCAATTCAGCACTAAGTTGAAGAAGGTTGAATTTAGCAGAATGAATACCCCTCAACCTTTGGTACCAAGTTAAAGATGATCAAATTTAACAAATGGATAACCCTCATTCATTAGCACTAAGTCAAATAAGGTTGAAGTTGGCAAAATGGATACCCATCAATCTTTGCTAATAAACTAAAGAAGGTCGAATTCGGTGGAATGGGTAGCTTTACGCACCCAAATTTACATGTGCTACATTGTCGAAACGGTTCAAAATCCCTAATGATGAGTAAATATCTTTCCAATGGTGTTCAAGTCCAATTTCTCATTTGCAGTATATATTTGTAGCCCAAAACGCTTCTCTTGTCCATTTTCATGCCTTTCTCGCTTTCCTTTGTTAACTTTGTAGATTTTCCTTAGCTTTCGTGCTTTAAGTTACGGAACCACGAGCGGCAGTTGCGTAACCACTGGTCTGCGCAGATCGGCGGTTCCGTGTGTTTTTTCCCGAGCCTTTTCCAATGTGTTTTAAAGGTGTTTCACTTTTTCAAAATCATTTTTAGCGCATGTTTCTTAACCAAATTGGTTGTTCTTGAGCTCATTAGATGTGTACAAACTTCTCCTTCCCTTCCTTCTGTTAATTGTGAGTTAATTGAGTGATGTGGAATCCCTTGGTTGCCAAATGGATTAGACCATTTCCTTGCCATTTTTCTATAAGATCTAAGCTTCTACTTGGAGCATTGGTTAGAGATTATTATTTTGAATTACATTGTTATGTTGTTGTAATCCTGCCAAGAAATACATAAGAAAGCTTAATTCTCTTTCCTTATTATTCTCTTGCCTACGTTGCTACCAAATTGCTTGCAAGCCATTCCAACTCCAGTACTTCTTCATCATTTCTTCCACACAAGCCAACACAATTCCTTGGACTCATTTGAACACCAAATTGGAAAAGAAACTGAGGGGACAACAAAGCAAAACTAGCACTGACATTGTCACATTTCTACATTTCCAGGTTGGGGATGCATTTGGATTCTTAAAGTTTTCTTTGTTTAAGTAGATCTTATTCCATAGTCTATTAGAGTATATTAATTCAAAGAAGTACAATTATTGTAGCTTTCTTTTATTTACAAGAAGCTTCTGTTAAGAAATTCTTCTCAACTTATCCTTGCGGATCTGTTTGGGATGTATTCGAGAGGAAGTTATTGTACACAAGTTTATTAGATCTTTACAAATAGTTTGTTTACCAGGTTCATTTCATTCATAATCTAGTTTTGTTAATCACATGGACAAAGCTTCTACTGAAATCTACTTCCTTGCCTATCCTTGTGGATTTGCACGGGAAGTTTGTCTAAAAGAGGCTTCTACACTGTTTAGTGTTAGTTGTAATTTCCCTTCATTTTTGTAAGCTTCCATAGATCCTGTTGTTTTTACCGAGGAAGTTTCGGGGAAGAATTACTTCGAGAAGTTTTCCAGTTCTTCTCGTGACTCTAAGGTAAGAAGAAGTTATATATCCATAAATACAAATTGGAAAAGTTCTATTTTATTATAATAGATTAGATCCGCCGTACACATGGAAATAACCACAACCGGTTGTTTTTTTGTTTAGTTACTGTTAGTTTTAGTAATCTCAACATTGGTAGATACGCTTAGGGAATTAGAGTTTGCCCAAGCCTTGCGTTCTACACCGTTCTACGGCAAGGTAAAGTCCTCACTACATGCAAAATTATAGCCATGTGCCCTATGTACCTTCACCTCCTCCGGTCTACATTGACATTCCTAGCCCAGGAGACCTCCTCACCGGATCGGGCCGCTACACCCTTAATCACATATCTTACATTTGATGTATATATCCGACTTGTGGCTATCATAACTTCATAGCATTATGTATCTCTTTCATAAATGTTATATTATAATGGGTGGGTCAGCCTTGGGGATGGCCATAGCATAGGTTTTGGCTAGATTTTCTCACAGTAGAAAACCTAAGCGATCGTGAGATAAATCTCCCTCATTTACCAGTGAGGATCCCATGTAAGATTTCAGTCAATTATGGATCTTAATAACTATACGTGGGTTTTAATTTAATTGCAAAGCTCATGAACCATAGCTAAGCAATTTTGCAACAAGTAAACAATTGTTAATGAATTGTTTTCAACCAAGGGGAAATGATAGGATTTGGGAAAGAAGAAAGGAAGATGTGTAATCCAACCAATAGTTCACAGAGTTGGTCTCATACACATAGACAAAACAAATAGATCTCACAATACGAAGTAAAGGAAAAGGAAAGGAAAAGATTCTAATATAAATCTTAGATAACACAAAGTTTATCTAAAAATCCACAAAAAAGTAAGAAGTAATGCACCATTGACACAAAGTTCTCCGGAAATCCACTTATATTCAATTCCTCAACTTTCACAGAAAAAAAATCAAAGGTTACAACACAAAGTCTGGAACTCAAGAATGTTGATTATAAATTTTGATTCCTCTCCCCTAACCCGTAGGTTCTTCCTCCATTTATAGTGTTTGGAGGGGAAATTACAAATAGGAAACTATAACTGAACTCACATATGTGGAAGTTGTAAAGGAAACAACTAGAAATATCTCCCCTAGAATTCCTTTGTAAGTGAAATGCATCTGGAAGACTAAGTCAAAGTTGTGCACATCTACCACTTATCTTAAGGAACCTTTTCGATAACTTAAAGTAATGGTTTTTAAACCAATAACTTTAATTCTACAATTTCATCCGAGAACATAAGAAATGAGAGAAGAAAGAAAATATGTCAGCTGTAACACCTCACGCTTTCCTTTTGTTCTGATATTGAATATACTTATCAAACATGTAATTCAGTGTTTTCCCATATGTTTTAACGATAGCCTCTTTCTCGGTCTTGAACTGCAGCAATCCTCTGGACAAAACATCAATACTTGCCTTCACTTCCTCTAAAATAGGCCCAAATTCTTTGATGTATAATTGAAGTCTCGTCAGTTTGCTGATTGAATCCAACGTGAAAGGCATGAAAACTTTATCAATCTTCTTCTGAACAATTAAAAGTAAATGCCCTTTCCATAACTTTCAGACTAGTTGGTACTTCCTTGAGTTGTTTTGAAGCTTGGTGGATGATTTGGATTTTCCACTCATTGATAGCTTTGACCTGATTACCTACATCTTCAACCTCTTCAATCAGATGACTACTCACCTGCTCATGTACTAAAATTGGCTGAGAGGAAGGTTTGGAAACCTTAGTGATGATCTCACACAACTGGGAAATCTGCTCTTGAAGTTTGGCTTTCTCTGCCTTCTCCTTGTCAAGCTTGAGGAATAAAGTGTCTATTAATGTCTGTGTATCTTGCTTTAATCCTTCTGTGGTGATTTGACCTAATGACACTTTAATTCTTATGATATTTCTACCGTCGTTAGTTCTCCCTTCGCTTCCTTTTGGTTGGAATTAACAAATCAATGAACTTCTACCCTGATTCTTCAATAATCAACCTTGAAGTTACCTTGGCAACTTTAGGTTTTCTATCTTTCTGCCTAAACTCATGAGCAATTGCAAGTCATGTTCTTCCAAGTTGATCTCTTCTCTAGCTTCTGGGACTATTTGCAAAGCCAACCAAGACAAGAAATTTCTCTTCGGGGAATGAGAAGTCACTGAATGTACCACCATCTCATACTCAAACTTTGTTGCATCCAAATTTACCACAATGTTATGGTTGTCATCCTCTGAATTTTCCAAAGACAATGCTCTTCAAAATCATCATTTGTGCTTTCAACTTCTCCGCAGGGAGAGGTGAAGATCTGGGTGGTTGAGAAGCAAATACGAATGATGCTTTGGATTCAACGGTGGAATGATAATATCTCGCCTGGGTCCAGGGTTCTTCTTTGAAGTGCTATAAGTTGACGCTGAGAAACTTCATTTGAAACTCGAAATCCTGGTATAATAGATGTAGACTTGTCCTTCTCCAGTACCTGAGACTTCTTGTACACCTTGAGCTTCTCCGGTCTTCTGCTACTTTCACCTTCATGCTTTCTTTTTCTGGAATCCCCTGCAATGAAATTCCTTGTGATCTGGTTCATCAAAGCCTCATCCATGCAATACCCCTTTGTTAACAACCAATTTGAGGTGTTAACCAAAACTGTGGAAGACCTCTCCTTAATTGTTTGATAACCGCCTACACTTTCCTAAAGAACAGCTCTATCTCCTCCCATTTGATGGTATGTGTCAAGTACCACATGCCCATCATCTACGAGATTTGCAGGTATCCATGCTAAACCATAGTTAGAAACCTACTACGCTGACTACCTGTCGAAATCTCTCTTTCTAACTTCGTATTCGCTCATGCACTTCATCCATAAGTCTTCCAATGAAGGCATATGTGAATATTCCTGAGAGACGGTCCTCTTCACTATCCCATATGGGTCAAATTTCATTCGTACCGAGAAGAAATCATGCTCATACCCAAAAAACATTTATGCTTCAATTCCTTTGGCTTTATGGATGCTCTAAGAATCAGTAATGACCCACCGTGATTGAAAGCTACCCATAGATTTGTGTCGTTTTGACTGTAAGTCATGCAATTCCATGAGCTGCCTACACACTCCATGATGACCCACTTGTCACTTGGGTACTTTGGTAATTTAATTGGTTCTCCTGAAAAACCACTAACCTTGAGATATGTGAAGTCCACAAACTAGATGAAGATACAACCATGTTGGGAGACAACTTCCCAAGCTTCTTTGCTCACTCTATTGGTCTTCAGATCACCATTTGATTTGCAAATGAATCCGTAGAAGAATCCATTGTTGACCACCCTGTAATATTTGTAGCATTCAAGAACTGTCAACTGCGGGAAACACTCATAAATAAAATATTTTGACAATCTGCCACGTCTATCCAATTTGGAAAATATCCCCTGAGAGGCTGCTGCATATACAAGTAATGAAGTCATTTTGAAGTTGAATGTCCGCCTCACATTTCGAGTTGCTCGCTGATGTTGTCACTGATGATCTCCACCCAATTAATTATCAAATCAGCTTTGTTGATCTCAATGGTTCTCACAAAGGCATACATCCATGAGTGGAAGTTATTGGTATTAGCTTCCCCATTTATCTTGCAAAGCAATTTGGTGATATCATCAACTTCCTGCACAAGATTGGATCGTGGAAGAGTCCTCAAGAATTTCAATGGTGATCTGGGCTTCTTCATGTATCTGTTATTCATTATACCCACACAATCTGCTTTATGTTTTTCCATCTATTACCAACATCCTGCATGCTAATTGCAATCACCACTGGCCGTGTCGAAGCTTAAGGCAATAATTAATGAATTGTGCATCCAACCTGATTATTGTCTTCCCTGCAACGCATCTCGGACTTGTCCTAGAAAGAGGATGATAAGACCTTGCACACTCCATAACAAACTCAGGCAATTGAGTTGTGACCGGAAACATTGAAGCTTGAATAATCCCGCTACTTTTTATTGCCTGCATAAGAGATGATCTACCAATGGCCTTGGATCTATCAATCAAATCAGTGATAGGTTCAGGGCCCATGTCTGTATCATTGATTTCAGTAATCCTAAAAGTAATGCATAATTCTGTTGACCCTTCTCTTTTATCACACTTTATTATGCCTGGAATTATCTTTGATTGAGCTTTTTTCTTTTATTTTTGCCAGAATACCTTGCAATTGGATCAATTTGTGCAAAACCTGCAATTCCTTCTGATTCAAAAGATATATTCAATGTATCGACATTGATTTTGACTTATTTTCACCAATATGAGCACTTGTGATGAATACCTACAATTGATTTAGACAAATATGGAGTCCATGGCATGAATACTCAATTTCTATCACCAAAATCTGCTTATAAAGCCTGCTGCCCTAAAATTTGAGACTTTGCTTGCATGTTAAGCAAGCTAAAATATTATTTAATTCACCTAGGCACTTATACCAACATGCAGATGCTTTGAATAATAAAAATAAAGCTTCTCCAACCCTAGGCGCCAAAACTGGAAGCTTCAGAATGAAAAATATTCTTTAATGCAAATCACTCCTTCCCTTGGCGCCAAAACTCTCCAGGGCAACATGCTCCATCAAAAAGAATTAATTGTCTCCTCCTTATGGCATCCCATGCTTATATAGATAACTGCATGCTATATTTAATAATTGTTTCTTCCTATTTTTGGCAATTATTAATAATAAGTTATGTTTTTTCTCTCAATTTGGGCGCCCAAGTTTGCATGCTTTAGCTTGCTTTTCCATGTAATTCTTTTATTTATTTTTAGCATGCTTCTTTGTCTTCTCTTTAGCTCATCAATTTGCTTTGACTTTCCATCTATTTTTGGTGCCAACTTTAGCTAGGAATAATAAAAATAAATATCATTAAATGCATGCAATTATGCCAAGGTGGGTCACACTTTTTGGCTAGAAGACATGCTAAAAATAAGAAGTCAAAGCAATGGGAATTTTTACCCTTCCGAAAATTTTGAGTCTTAAGTGTTTTTCTCTGAGGTGCCTAAGTCGTGAAATCGAAAAAATCAGTGTTCTAGGTCGTTTTGTGTGATTTTCGGGCCTGTCGGAACTTTTTGTCCCATCTGTCCCAAGTACGAAAGTGTCTTCTGTTCTCCGATCGGCCGAAACCTCAGAATTTGTCCCATTTTCGGGCCTGTCGGAAGTTTTTGTCCCAAGTGCCCCAAAGCCAAAAATGCAAAGCTGTTCCATTTAGTAGAATCATCCTTCCCGCGTACTTCGCACTTTCTGCCCAGAATGTCCCAAGTAAAAAGTGCGAGTCGTTCCATTTTCACCCGAACCGGCCGAACCGCGTACTCCGGAACTTTTCGTCCCGAATGTCCCAAGTTAGAACGGACCTGTTGTTCCATTTTCGGCCGATTCACCCGATTTTGTCCCGAGTTCCAAATTGCTCTCTGTTCCATTTTCGGCCGGTTCGCCCGGACCGCGTCCTTCGCGCAATTTTGTCCCAACTGCCCCATTTAAAAAAGTGCGAGCTTTCCCTATTTCGGCCGAGCCGGTCGAGTCGCGTACTTCAGAACTTTTTGTCCCGAATGTCCCAAGTCCAAACGGGCCCGCTGTTCCAATTTCGGCCGAAACACCCGAATCGCGTACCTCACACATTTTCGTCCCATTTGTCCCAAATACATTTGTGCGTCTTCTCCCTGTTTCGCCCGAACCGGCCGAGCCGCGTGTTTCGCGCATTCGCGTCTCACACATGTCCCAGCGTGCCAGTGTCATTCACACTTAGTTTTCCCTTTCGACCGAATATCTTGTTTTTCAAAAAAAAAAATTTAAGTTGCGGCTCGATCTTTATCAATCCGAAGATCAAATTTCAAGAAGCGATTCTGAAGGACGAAACTTTCAAGGCGTCGGTTACATCGGTTTTCAAGGATATCCATTGACATCTTCAAGATGAAACGTCAGGTGTGTCCCTCGTGCAAAGAGGCGTGGAAGAAAACTCAAGCGGCGGTTTCTGAAGACAGTGGGTCCTTCTCAGAACTGGACACCTGTCTCCTTCTCCTTTCTTTTCTCTTCTTCCCTTTCTTTTCGTATTCCTTGTAATTAGTTAAGGCATTGCGATTGGCGGTCCTTAACTATTCTTTGAATTAAAAGAAAGCGGTTACGAGGAGTATGCATTTGTAATCTATATAATGGCCTTTCCACGCCATTTTACAAAGGAGGAAGAACTTGGAATATTTCTTTGAAAGTGTAAATAGATCTTAAAGAAATCAATACAAAAGGGCTTTTCGTTCTTTGTCTATCGATTCTCGTTATCTCTGTGTTTTCCTTTAATATTGTGAAGATCATTTTGTTCTTAACTCGTTAGTCTCTCTGATTGCATCTTTGTTCGGTTTGCCAATACATTGATCTTGTATAACCAAGAAGGAACTTTGTGTCCTTGATTAATAAATCGAAGAAGGTTATTTAGGAACTTTGTGTCTTTGAATTTAATCTCATTCACCAACGCAAATGATCTTGTCTTAAATCCTTTGAAGCTTCGCATACGAAGAATTATTACTGCTATCTATAATTCTGAAGGTTGCTATTCTGCTCATCTTCTTATTCCCTTTCCTCAGTCCTCGTGTAACTGATAATCCTTGTAAAAGAACACTTTCGTAATATCCAAGTTCGACCATAAAATAATGTTCTGTACTTTTGTAAATAAGTTTGTTTCAGAATAAGGGAACCTCTCCCATTAAAGAGGAGGGACTTCTTGTCCCCTGACTGTTGTTCTTCTAAAAAGTCCTATTTGAAAACCAACAGTTTTGGCGACTCCTCATTTGGGGAGAAATTTGCATTCGGCTCATTTGAGGAAAATCGCATTCGATCTTTGAATTTTTCGATCATCCTTTGATCTGGCGACTCCACGTTTCACTAGAGGGAGAAGGGCCCTTGGTATCGAAGATTCTCAGTTTCAGCTTTTGGAGCAACAGGGTTTTCCTTTCCCTTCCAATAGAAGAACTCGTTCGACGAGCACTCCACCTGTCCAAGATAGAAGTCCTGCGGGTGGTATTCCTTCAGAGCCTGCTAGTCCTAATCTACGAGCTTTGATCCTTGCCGGTGTTACAGTTCCCCTCCAAGCCGTATTTCCAAGAATGGCACAATTACCATGGGGTCAACGTGTCGGGCCCCTGGCTCTTGCGCAGCCTTTGCATGAGTTACCTAGAGGTAACCGAAAGAACTTCCCAAAATTTAAAGGAGATGGCAAAATTCACCCTGATGAACATATTGCAGCATTCATAGTTGCCTGTGGAGTCTTGGGGGTTGAACATGAAGACGTCTCGGTAAGGCTGATTCGTTGAGGCGTTACGGGATAATCTTCTTGGCCCAGTTCTATCACCTTCCATTTGGTGCCATCACCGCCGGAATACTGATGAGAACTCAATTTGAAAGCCGTTTCAAGCCGGCAGAAGATGTGCATGCCCTGCTTGCCCAGATTTCTCAGATAAAGAAAGATCCATCAGAACCTATGAGAGAATTTGTGGCTCGGTTCAACAGATTGATCAACAAAATTCCTGTAAATACTCGACCGGTTGATCAAATTCAGAAATGTTTCTTTTTGAATGCCCAAACGCCTAAAGTCAGTTATGCTCTAAGAAGGGCTAATCTCGGAACGTTAATTCTAGATCAAGAACTGGCTGTTAGTGTCGAGGATGACCTGATCATGTCAGGGAAGTTGAGAAGAGATCCTCCTAAATCTAAATCTACTGCTTCTTCCTCTTCCACCTCTGGACCCAATACTGATCCATTAGTCCAGAAACTTGCAAATGATCTAGTGGCTATAAAGAAACAATTAGCCCAGCATGCACCATATGCAGACGTTCCGAGAAGAAATTTTCAACCCAGAAACCGTTTGCCAGCTCCCCACACAAGACTGGCACTTGAAGGACCTCCTGTCAAAGTTCCGGTGAATGCAACTTGTGAGGTTGAAGAGCCAGAAGATGATAATGAAGCTTGTGAGGAGTTCCTGGAGGAATTCGATGATGAGGCAGAAGAACTCGAAGGATCTCGAGTCAATTTCTTTACCACTGAAGGCATTGATGATGGAGATGACTATGATGAAGTGGTAGCAGACATGAACAGTGAATCATTTGCTGTCATGACTCGAGAACAGACAAGGCAGAAGGAGAAGGTGACACAGCCCCTAAAGAAATCTAAGGAGCAGCCGGCAACTATCCCTGTAATTGCCAGAAGAGGATCTCCTATCCCTACCTCATCTGCACCAAAGGTAAGTACTGTCAATCCTGCTCCCAAAGTTGCTTCTTCTTCTTCTTTTTCTCCCAAAGTTGATAAGCCTAGAATTTCAAATGATGATGGCCCATCCACCTCTGGATCCTTTGATATTGTTGATCATCTTAAAAGGACTAAAGTTCAAATTTCAGAAGCTGAATACTACCAAACCCACCCTAAAGCTTTTGCCAAGATGATCCAATTTGTAAATTCCCATTCCAAGACCACCTCTAAAGGCCTTTTGCCCACACCTCCTTCTGCACCACAACCTAGCCTAGTAGCTGCTGTCACCTCACCTGGAGACAAAATCAAGCCTTTTTATGTAACACTCCTTATAGCTGGCCATAGGCTCAGTAACTGTGTCATAGATTCCGGAGCCTCAGATAATGTGATGCCTGCTAAGGTAGCTCATGCTTTAGGCTTGACCCTTACTCGCACTTATGGATCTTGCTACTCCATGGAAAGTAAGGAAGTACCTTTAGTTGGAAGGATTAAAGATGCACAAGTGGCTTTTGCTGCTTTACCTGAGAAGAAGGTCTTGGCTACCATCCTAGTAGCAGACATTCCTCCTTCCTATGGAATGTTGCTAAGTAGGAACTTACGCAAAGATGTGGGTGGAGAGATTCAAATGGATTGGTCACACGCACTCATACCTGTCCATGGACAAATGAAGAAGTTACTACCTGAGAAGCAGTCCGAGTATATTGTGCAGAAGACTGATGATCCTAAGGCACAAATACTCTATGAGGACAGGGGCCATGGTAATTACATGATTTTATCCCCGATGAAATCGAACCCTCAAAGTATCACCAAAAGATCCTAACGGCATCTGGACTTTAGAATTTGATGGAAGTTGTTCCTCGGTGGTTACGGAGCTGGCGTCTTGCTAGTATCACCTGAAGGCTGCCTGCACCCTTTTTCATTTAAGTTGCAGTTCGAGAACACCAACAACACGGCAGAGTATGAGGCTCTCCTTCTTGGACTGCGAGTAGCCAAAGAACAAGGTGTAAAAAATCTTCTGGCTCGTGGTGATGCAGAGCTGATTGTGAAGCAAGTCAGAAGCCTTTTTCAGGTAAAGAATGGAAGGCTGAAGCATTATCGGAATCAGGTTTGGGATTCAATTGAATTCCTTGATGCTTTCTCTATTGAAGCAATACCTAGAGAAAAGAACAGCAGGGCTGATTCACTGGCTGTCTCGGGGTCACTACTGATTCCCCATCCTGAATTCTCTCAGGATAAGTTCACTATTGAAATGGTCCATCGGCCTAGTGTCCCTGACAATACCAATAACTGGCAAGTTTTCAACGATGACCAGCATCTGCTTTCCTTCCTGGAACTCAAGGGGAATTTCGAGCAACTGTATTTTGAGGGAAGTGACAACCTGCCTCGTGAGAGTGTGTCCTCTGACCAAGCTGTCACCCAAGGAGAAGAAACTGATCAGGAAGGGTGCATCAAGCTCAAAGGAAACAAGATTCCCAAAGGTTTGGTGAGTTTGGAGGAGTTGTTTGATAAACACGACAGATACGTGAGATCTAAAGCTTCTACCGGACCTCAGCAATCAGCTGAGTATGATAAGATTGATATTGGGAGTTCTGATGACCCGAGGCTGGTAAATATTGGGAAATGTTGCACAACAGAAGAGAGGAGAAGAGCAATTGATCTTCTAAGGAAGTATAAGGATGTTCTTGCATATTCTTATGAAGATCTAAAAGCCTTCAAGCCAAAGGAAATGCAGCACTCTATTCCTCTCAAACCAGGAATCAAGCCTTTCAAGCAGAAGCAAAGGCAGTACAATCCAAAAATAGCTGACACCATCTTTCAGGAGATCCAGAAGTTGTTGAAGGCTAAGATTATTTTTCCCATTCACCATTCAACATGGATTGCAAACATTGTGCCTGTTAGAAAAAAGAATGGAGAGATCCGCATCTGTGTTGATTTCAGAAACCTGAATCAGGCCTCTCTGAAAGATAACTACCCTCTGCCTATGATGGATCAGATTTTGCAAGCAGTAACAGGATCCGAGATGTTATCTATGCTTGATGGATTCTCGGGATACAATCAGGTAGAGGTTGACACTGCAGATCAACACAAGACAGCCTTCACCACTCCTTGGGGTACCTTTGCCTACAAGAGAATGCCTTTTGGGCTGATTAATGCTGGTGCCACTTTCCAGAGAGCTATGGATTTGGCTTTTGGAAGCTTGAAAGGGAAATGTATAGTCATATACCTTGATGACCTGACAGTGTTTTCAAAGACAAGAGCAGATCACTTAGACCACCTGGAAACAGTTCTGCAGAGATGCCGAGAGCATGGGATTTCTTTAAATCCTAAAAAATCTGTCTTCTGTGTTACAGAAGGAAAGCTATTAGGGCACATTGTCTCAAAGGACGGCATCAAGATTGATCCTGAACGAGTTCAGGCCATCCAGCAAATTCCTCTCCCTACTAGTAAAAAAGGCGTGCATTCCTTCTTCGGTAAGATCAATTTCTTAAGAAGATTTATCCCTGATTTTGCTGAATTAACGTTGAATATTTCTCAGATGATGAAAGGGAAGAAAACATTTGGATGGTCTTCTGAAGGAAAGGAATCCTTTGAGGGTATCAAGAAAGCCATTGCTAAAACTCCAGTTTTGGCCTGCCCTGACTTCAACAAAGATTTCGTCATCTATTGCTACGCTACAGACAATACCCTGGCTGCTGTCTTAACCCAAGAAGATTCTGATGGACATGAGCTACCAATTGCCTTCATGAGCTATATCCTGAAGGATCATGAGCTAAAGTACACCATGATGGAGAAGCATGCTTTTGCAGTAGTCAAGGCTGTTAAGCAGTTTCGCTTTTATATCCTCAATTCTCACTCCATGGTGCTGGTTCCAGATACGACTGTTAAGTCAATCCTTACACAACAAGAATTTGGATCCAAGAGGGGCAACTGGGTGGCTAAGGTCCAGGAGTATGACATTGATATCAAACCGACCAAGCTGGTTCGTGGCAAGGGTCTTTGTGAGCTCATTGCTGAAGGAGCCAAACATGAGTTGCTGAAGGAGAAAACTGACATTCCTACTGTTCTATTCCTTAGTTCAGTCGACGAATGGTATGCCGACATCGCCCATTTTCTCACCTATGGGGAATGCCCCTCTCATTTAACTGCCAAGGAAAAGAGGACTGTTAAATTGAGATCGTAATATGTACTGTGGGAAAATGCTTTGTTCGAGCGTGGCTTAGATGGGAGATTTCTGAAATGTGTTGATAAGGAACAACAGAGAAAGTTGCTCTCAGCTTTCCATGATCAGGCGTGTGGAGGGCACTATTCGTCAACAGTCACAGCTCACAAGATACTCCGGGGAGGGTATTACTGGCCTTCCTTGTTCAGAGATGCATCCAAGTGGGTGGATAAATGCGAGGCCTGTCAGACTTTTGTGGGAAGACCCAAGTGGCCGCTTTGCCTCTCGAAGCCGGTTGTGATCGAGGAACCATTTCAACGGTGGGGTCTAGACTTCATTGGTACACTCAACCTGTTTCTAGTCTTTGGGCACACTCATGTGCTAAGCACCCATGACTACTTCACCAAATGGGTGGAAGCTATCCCGATCAAGAGCACTACTTACAAGTAGTATGCAACTTCATCAAGGAGAACATCTTGGTAAGGTATGGTGTACCTAACAAGATTGTAGCAGATAATGCTTCAAACTTCTCTTCAAGCGAGATCATGGATTTACTTTACGGGTATGGCATCTCTCGGCTCATTCTTGATTATTATCCCGGGAAATGGACAAGCGAAATCCACCAACAAAAATCGGTGACTATCATAAGGAAGTTGGTCGATGAGTCTCGTGGCCCAGGCATAAGAAGCTTTATGATGCTCTTTGGGCGAGACAGGATCACACCTAAAAGAGCCATTGGAATGTCCCCCTTTCAAGTAGTGTATGGAGTAGAGGCCCGATTGCCGGTGGCAGGTGGAGCTGCCCGACCTTGCACTGATGAAGGCCATTGAAGACACTAGTTTCGGTGATGCTCTGGACAAAAGAATCATGTACCTACACAAACCCGAGCGAGGATAGATTGGAGGTTCTTGTGAGAATATCTGCTCACCGGCGAGAAGGTGAAGGTTACATTCGATAAAAGCTAGGTCGAGAGAGTTCCAAGTTGGTGATACCGTCTTTGTTATGGGACAAAAGACATGAACCTCGTGGCAGCCATGGAAAATTTGATTCTCTGTGGCTTGGACCTTTCAAGATAAGACACTTTGCTGGTAAGGACTCTTTCTATCTTGATTACATGGATGGTTCTCCCCTCCCACTTCCTTATAGTGGGCAGTATTTGAAGTCGTTCAAGTCCTAGGTGACTAGGGAGCCCCTTTGTATATTCTGTACAGTGTTTTTGCTTTTCCTGCTTTTGGTGTGTTTCCCTTCGGTTGTGTGTGTTGCCCTCTGTATTGGTTTGTTTTTGACTCCTTTGCCCAATGGATAAGGCACTGGTCTGCTTCACCGAGTTATCTAAGTTCTTGCCTTGTCTCATTCCATGAATTTATACCAAGTCATCCCCAGAAGGAGCCAGCTGTTGTCCACTCAAAATTCCCCGCTCTGATAAGAGTAAAATTTCAAAATTTTGAGTCTTAAGTGTTTTTCTCTGAGGTGCCTAAGTCGTGAAATCGAAAAAATCTGTGTTCTGGGTCGTTTTGTGTGATTTTCGGGCCTGTCGGAACTTTTTGTCCCATCTGTCCCAAGTACGAAAGTGTCTTCTGTTCTCCGATCGGCCGAAACCTCCGAATTTGTCCCATTTTCGGGCCTGTCGGAAGTTTTTGTCCCAAGTGCCCCAAAGCCAAAAATGCAAACTGTTCCATTTCGGCCGAATCATCCTTCCCGCGTACTTCGCACTTTCCTGTCCCGAATGTCCCAAGTAAAAAGTGCGAGTCGTTCCATTTTCGCCCGAACCGGCCGAGCCGCGTACTCCGGAACTTTTCGTCCCGAATGTCCCAAGTTAGAACGGACCTGTTGTTCCATTTTCGGCCGATTCACCCGATTTTGTCCCGAGTTCCAAATTGCTCTGTTCCATTTTCGGCGGTTCGCCCGGACCGCGTCCTTCGCGCAATTTTGTCCCAACTGCCCCATTTAAAAAAGTGCGAGCTTTCCCTATTTCGGCCGAGCCGGTCGAGTCGCGTACTTCGGAACTTTTTGTCCCGAATGTCCCAAGTCCAAACGGGCCCGCTGTTCCAATTTCGGCCGAAACACCCGAATCGCGTACCTCACACATTTTCGTCCCATTTGTCCCAAATACATTTGTGCGTCTTCTCCCTGTTTACCCGAACCGCCGAGCCGCGTGTTTCGCGCATTCGCGTCTCACCTGTCCCAAGCGTACCAAGTGTCATTCACACTTAGTTTTTCCCGCTCGACCCGAATATCTTGTTTTTCAAAAAATAAAATTTAAGTTGCGGCTCACGATCTTTGCTCAATCCGAAGATCAAATTTCAAGAAGCGATTCTGAAGGACGAAACTTTCAAGACGTCGGTTACATCAGTTTTCAAGGATATCCATTGACATCTTCAAGATGAAACGTCAGGTGTGTCCCTCGTGACAAAGACGTGGAGGCGTGGAAAAAACTCAAGCGGCGGTTTTACGAAGACAGTGGGTCCTTCTCAGAACTGGACACCTGTCTCCTTCTCCTTTCTTTTCTCTTCTTCCCTTTCTTTTCGTATTCTTTGTAATCAGTTAAGGTATTGCGATTGGCGGTCCTTAACTATTCTTTAGTTAAAAGAAACAGTTACGAGGAGTAACGGATTTGTAATCTATATAATGGCCTTTCCACGCCATTTTACAAAGGAGGAAGAACTTGGAATATTTGCTGAAAGTGTAAATAGATCTTAAAGAAATCAATACAAAAGGGCTTTTCGTTCTTTGTCTATCTGATTCTTGTTATCTCTGTGTTTTCCTTTAATATTGTGAAGATCATTTTGTTCTTAACTCGTTAGTCTCTCTGATTGCATACTGTTCAGTTTTGCCAATACATTGATCTTGTATAACCAAGAAGGAACTTTGTGTCCTTGATTAATAAATCGAAGAAGGTTATTTAGGAACTTTGTGTCTTTGAATTTAATCTCATTCACCAACGCAAATGATCTTGTCTTAAATCCTTTGAAGCTTCGCATACACGAAGAATTATTCTGCTATCTATAATTCTGAAGGTTGCTATTCTGCTCATCTTCTTATTCCCTTTCCTCAGTCCTCGTGTAACTGATAATCCTTGTAAAAGAACACTTTCGTAATATCCAAGTTCGACCATAAAATAATGTTACGTACTTTTGTAAATAAGTTTGTTTGAATAAGGGAACCTCTCCCATTAAAGAGGAGGGACTTCTTGTCCCACATACTTCTTCTAAAAAGTCCTATTTGAAAACCAACACAGCGTAAAACCTTCCTTCCAAAAAGTGTGACTTGTAAAAAAAGCTTATTTCTTAAAAATGCGACTTGCATGGGTGAATAAAACTTCCTTGATGGGAATTCTTACCCTTCCTGGCAGCTCCAAAATTCCCATTGGTACTTTAAGTGATTTATCTTTCATAATGGGAAAAAACAACCTTCTAAGAAGGCTTAAAATTCCCACCTTCCTTCCACCACCAAAATTCCCATTGGCACTTAAGTGATTTGACTTTAATGATGGGAAAAAACAACCTTCTAGGAAGGCTTAAAATTCCCATCTTCCTTCCACTACCAAAATTCCCATTGGCAACTTAAAACCTTCCTTCCAAAAAGTGCGACTAGCATGGGAGAAGCTTATTTCACTTACATTCTTCCTTTTTTGTAAGTTAGCACTCCATGATTAATTTCTTCCTTTGTCTGAGGCCATGGATGACTTCCAAAACTTTCAGGCAAATAAACAGGCTATACAAAACGAAGAACAGATCAAGGGGAATTTAACAGATAAACTGAAAACAAACACAAAAGAAAAATAAAAATGAAAAACGTTGCCAGAAGTTGCAGACAATTGTTTTTTTAAATAACTTGCCGAATAGCTGGTTCATAAAAACTCTTCCCTGGTGAATACCCTACTTTGAGAGGTGGGAATACTGGCATGAAAATCTTCAATAGGGTTCAACTGTAGCACAATTTATTTAATAAATAATTAAATAAAATTCTCTCAGACAAAACCTGGCGGAGGAATAAAACGAGTTTTAGCATGTGGGTATTTGTCGAAATTGGCTTATATGATTCTCTGGGAATATTTTAACGTAATGGAGACAACTATAGGCAATAAAAACACAAAACGACCCGCTATTTTGAAAAACAAATTTTTAAAAGGGGTAGTCCCATATTTCAGGGTGAAATTTGGGGACACCAATAAGAGAGTATAAATAGGGATTAGAAGGTAGTAATGGATCATATTATTAAGCATTTGAGTCTTATTGTATGTTTTGGAGGTTGCCCCAAGTGGATAAGCTATTATACTTTCATATTGAGATAATTTATCTGAAAAATTGTGTTATTTGGTGTTCTATTGCTGGTGATAATCAGAACTATTCAAGTAATTTCATTACAAGTGGTATCAGAGTTGCGATCGGGCCAAAATTAGGGAAAAAACCTAATTTTTTTGTTTCCATATCTTGCGAACAAGAGCGAATTGGTTGGAGATATTTTTACTAGAGTTGCAAAACATTCCAAGTAAGGTTCCTGAAAATTTCAGACTTTTTAAATTTATTTTGCAAAAGTTATTACAAATTTAGGTTTTTTCATAAAATTGCTCCCTAGGCTACAAATTGTGGAATTTTTCCAAGTTCGTTACCTTTTCGGAAAGAGAATAAAAAATTAGTTGGAGTTTGTTCTTTAAGTTTTTTTATATTTGGTCGAACTCTTATCGAACTCCCAAACCCTAAAATTTGACCTTGATCCCTAAATCCTACTATTTTGGGGCATCATGGCGGGGCCTTCCACAAGAGGCAAAAATAATCCCATCACTCCGAGTAAAACACCAGAAAAGGATGAGATAGTAGTTGAGGATTTGGAGACAAAAGATGTAACTACATATTCCTTAGGGTTAGGGTTTACTTCGACGAACCATAAGGTAAGCCAACTTGAGTTTAACCTAAGAGACCTTGAATCTCGGGTGGCCAACAAAGAAGATGTGGACAGGATTGGACAAATATTGGAGGAGTTCATGCAGAAATTCAGTACGCATATGATGGGTAATCATACTTCTATCAACCAAGGTGGATCTTCGGTCAAAATAATAGACACATGAGTTAGGGTGGATCTTTGAGCATGCCCAATCCAAATACGAGCACTCTGCAGGCCCGTAATATGTTTCCAAAAGTGGAGATGTGTAAGTTTGATGGAAAGGATCCACTCAATTGGATAAAGTAAATGGATAATTTCTTTGAACTAGATTAGATTCCATCAGGACAAAAGGTAACCATGGCATCTTTGTATCTCGAACCTGACCAATTCGTCTGGTATCGATGGTTATGTGCTCAAAGGCAAAAGAGTGGTCTCAATGTTACATGGACAATATTCACTAAAGAGTTGCAATTACACTATAGTTCTAGTATGTCAAAGAATTACTTCAGCCAATTAGAAAAGTTGAGAAAGACATGATCCATTAAGGATTACATTCATCAATTCCAAAACCTTTCTCTGCAGGTGGAAAATATTATTGAAGAGAATTTGAATGACCTATTTCTTGGGGTCTTAAGGATCACATTGAGCATGAGGTGCGTATGTTTAATCCTCATAAGGTTTCTGATTCTATGATCATAACACGAAGGGCAGAGGAGAAATTTGTTTCAAGTAGGAGATAAAATTTCACTAATACCAAAGATCGCAACACCTTGCCCCCAAGCACTCCCTCATCTAGTTAGATTGACACCTCAACAAATTGAAGAAAAGAGAGAAAAAGGGTTATGTTTTAACCGTGACTGTAAGCTAGGAAAAATACACTACTAACAAGGAAGTAAAATACCAATAATCATACCTCCTCCTTCGCGTTCCGTAGCAAACCTCGAAATGGGCTAGGAAACTTGGATTGAGCCCTGATTTTGTGATATGTAGGTGCTTTTCTTCAAGACGGAGCAAGGCCTTCCTGCAACAACGATCCTCTTACTTTGCACTAGATGGGAAAAAGGATTATGAGGCTATTTTGGCATTAGGACGAGGCAAAAGGATGTTCTTTGCTCAAAGGATGCAAGAACTTAGATATGGCATGCAAGCTTATTCTCCGTGTGTTTAGAGGGGAGGGGTAAGGTTGTATTTATAACTGAGGAGTGATTAACTTAGATTAATTTAAGTAATCATGGTTTGAAAATGTGGGCAAGATTAGGTGAGTGGTTTGAAAATGTGGGCAAGATTAGGTGAGTGGTTTGAAAATGTGGGCAAGATTAGATGAGTGGGGGCCACGAAGAATGGGTGAGGATTTGAATTATATTTTTAATTCATAAGTGGAGGATTTTAGGTGAGTGGGGACCATGAAGGGTGGGTGAGGATTTGAATTTGAATTTTTAATTCAATAGTAGAAAAACATGGAGAATAATGACATGTGGTGAGGATTGGGTTATTTTTTGGATTTTAAAATGGATAATTAATCAAATTATATTTAATTAATTCGAAGTGTATTTTTGTGGGAAATGAGGAAGGGGAATTAATTGATTTAGGATAGATGTGAAATTGGGGTGTCTACAGTGACGGTAAATATGGACTGACATAAATGCGCTGAAAAGAAATTGTTCTACATTGATGGGCCTAGTGAAGATGAAGATAAGGATGAAGGTGTAGAGTCAGAGGTCTTGGTCGAGCTAGAGGAGGAATCAAGAGATCCCCAGCCAACGATCTCATGCCATGTGATTTCAGGTATCAACACCCTCCAAACCCTCAAGGTGGTTGGATTCTTAAAAAAGAGAGGGTTCTGATGTTGATTGACTCAGGATGTACTCACAACTTTATCAATCATAAGTTAGCAATGCACCTAAACTGTTTCATTTATCCACTCATGAGCGTCGCCAAGTAATGATTGTTGATGGAGGTATTGTTACTTGTTTTAGAAAATGCCATAACATTAAGCTTGCCATGGGAGATTACATACTAAATAGCCCCACGTATGCCATCTCTATGGGAGGATAAGACATTGTGTATTAGGAGTTTAATGGCTTACCACTTTAGGAGCCATTGAGATGAACTTCCAAGAATTGTTCATGTGATTTCAGTCTGAAGGAAGGAATTTTGAGCTAAGAGGCTTAAGAGCAAAGTCTCCACAGATAGTGAGCTCTCATCATATGCACAAAATGCTAAAAAGGGTGTAGAGGGATTTGTGGCACAACTATTTTCATTGGAGGTGCATCATTCTAAGGACATTATACCATCGATATGCAAGCAGTGTTGGATGCACACTTTGTTGTGTTTGAAAATATGCCAAAGGGCTTACCTCCAAAGAGAGATCATGATCATGTTATTCAGTTAGTACCAAGGGAGCCAACCGCCTAACATCAGACCTTATAGGTACCCATATGTGCAAAAGAGTGAAATCGAGAAGATTGTACAAGAGATGTTGGAAGCAGGAATCATCCGTCATAGTCAAAGTGCTTATTCTTCTCCAGTAGTGATGGTATGGAAGAAAGATGACATGTGGCGCATGTGTCCCGATTATAGGGAACTTAATAAGTACACAATCAAAGATAAGTTTCTTATTCCTGTAATTGATGATTTGCTTGATGAGTTGCATGGTGTTGTTTATTTTACAAAGCTTGATCTTCATTCGAGGATACCACCAAATCGAATCAAGGATGAGGATGTTCATAAAACGCCTTTCGGACACATGAAGGCCATTATGAATTCATGGTAATGCTTTTTCGACTCAAAATGCACCTTCTACATGTCAAAGTTTGATCAATGCTATTTTTAAGTCATTCATGTGGAAGTTTGTTTTAGTGTTTTTGATGATATATTAATTTATAGCAAAACATGGGAGGAACATTTGCATCATGTAAATAAGGTTTTGGAAACCCTTGAACAACATCAACTTTATGCAAAGCCCTCTAAGTGTTCTTTTGGAGTCAAGGAGGTTGAATATTTGGGTCACATTGTCTCTCATGAAGGGGTTAAAGTGGACCCTAATAAGATCAAATCCATGATGGAGTGGAAGGTTCCAAAAACCCTAAAGAATCTACGAGGATTTTGGGGCTTACAGTTATTATTGAAGATTTGTAAGGCATTATGGAAGAATAACAACACCTCTCACAACTTTATTAAAGAATGACTCCTTCCATTGGAATGAGGATGCAACCAAAGCATTTGAGCAACTAAAGGAGGCCATGTGCACCACTTTAGTCTTGGCTACTCCAGATTTTTCCAAAACATTCATTGTTGAATGTGATGCATCAGGGTCGGGTATGGGGGCAGTTCTCATGCAAGAAGGTCATCCTATTGCCTTTTTGAGTTGTCAATTCAAAGGTAAGAATCTTTCAAAGCCAACTTATGAGAAGGAAATGCTAGCCATACTTCATGCAATAAAGCAATGGAGACCATATCTCATAGGAAGACACTTTAAAGTGAAGACATATCATGATAATCTGAAATACTTCTTGGAGCAACATTTATCATCGAAGAATAACAAAAATGGGTCTCAAAGATGTTGGGATATGATTTTGAGATTATCTATAAGAAAGGGAAGGAGAATGTAGTCATGGATGCTCTGTCGAGGAAAGATGAATCAACTGCAACATTTTTATGTGTCATATCTATATTACAGGAAGATTAAATAGATGAGGCAAGGTCTGAATGGAGAAATTACCCAACCACACAAAACCTCATGCATAATATCCATAATGATCCAAGCATGTCTGAAAATTTTGTATTGAAAGGGGATGCTTTATGGTATAAAGATAGATTATACCTATGTAAGAATTCCACTCTTAAAAATAGGATTCTATTTGAGCTTCACTCTTCTCCAGTAGGGGGCACTCTGGATTCTTGAAGATTTATCATCGAGTTAAACAAGATTTATTCTGGAAGGGCTCAAAGGGGATGTCCAAAAATTTGTGGCAGAATGCATGGTTTGTCAACAAAATAAGGGTGAAACAGTTTGGTCCCTGGTCTTCTACAACCTCTATCTATTCCTAGCTAGTGGTGGGAAGAGGTTTCTATGGACTTCATCATAGGATTGCCTATATATCGAAGGGAAAAATGTCATCATAGGCATGTGGTGGATAGAATTACCAAATATGCTCATTTTTGTGCCTTGTCACACCCATTTGTTGCAAGCACAGTAGCAACAACCTTCATGGACACAGTTCAGAAGCTTCATGGGACACCGAAGATTATAGTAAGTGATCGAGACCCTATATTTACTAGTAATTTTTGGACTGATTTATTCTCATGTTTGGGTACTCAGTTAGCTCATAGCTCTTCTTATCATCCCTAGTCTAATGGGCAAACAAAAGTTGTAAATAAGTGTTTGGAGGATATCTCTGTTTCTTCACGTCAGATAAACAAGTAAGATGGGTCTAATGCCCGCCACTTGCGAACGGTGGTATAACAATTCCTTCTATACTTCATCCAAAATGTCTCCTTTTTTGGCACTATATGGGTACCATCCACCATCCACCATCCATCACATCATCATTGAGAGGAAACCGCAGTTAGAGCGATGAAGAACACATTCGGATCAACAAAAGGTCATCTCTAGTCTCGAGGAGAACTTGACCATGACACAAAAATCGCATGAAGCAACAAGTTGATTGACATCGCACGGAAAGACATTTTGAATTTGGTGATTGGTTTTTTGTGCATTTACAACCATATAAACAAATGTCTTTGAAACAACAACAAAAGGATAACAAAATTTCATCGAAGTATTATGGACCCTATTATGTATTGCAAAAGATTGGTACTATAGCATACAAATTAGAACTTCCACAGACAACCAAAATACATCTAGTCTTTCATGTTTCTTGCCTGAAGAAAGTAATTGGATAGAGAGTATCAACCTAAAAATTGTTACCTAAGTTCGATGAGGAGGGGAGAGTCATCTTGGAACCTAAATGCATCCTTCAAACACACATTAAAAGATTGAGAACACGGGTTATTACTTGAGTACACGATCAGTGGTAGAATATGGACAATGAAGATGCAACATGGTAAGATATGACATTCTGCGCAAAGCAAAGACACCTAGAGCTTCTCAACATTGGGGACAATGTTGCTTTGAAGGGGAAGGGCATGCTACACCCTTAATCATATATCTTACATTTGATGTATATAGCCGACTTGTGGCTATCATAACTTCATATCATTATGTATCTCTTTCATATATGTTATATTATCATGGGTGGGTCGGCCTTGGGGATGGCCATAACATAAGAGAGTATAAATAGGGGTTAGCAGGTAGTAGTGGATCATATTATTGAGCATTTGAGTCTTATTGTATGTTTTGGAGGTTGCCCCCTCGAAGTGGCTAAGCTATTATACTTTCATATTGAGATAATTTATCTGAAAAATTGTGTTATTTGGTGTTCTATTGCTGGTGATAATCAAAATTATTCAAGTAATTTCATTACACGGCATGTTAGGTATGCCCTCCAATACCTCGAGATATCCCCCACAAACACCAATGAAAGTGTGTTCTCAAATGCCATCCCAATTGAAAGTGTGTTCTCAAATGCCATCCCAATTGACAATGCAACATTCCCTGGTTTTGCTCCTACTACTTTCATATCAAAGCAATGTTCCCCATATATTCACATGTATTCCAAATCATTGCAGGGGGACATGTTTCCCTTTCCCGATCTATATACTCGACCTCGGGGATGCCTTATGCTCCCGTGATTGCTTATGCACCTGCTTATATCAACTGCATGTTCCACCTTCGCCTCCCCATTAAGTGTCGTCCATGGTAGTCCTATGTAGTGGGCACATATTCCGAATATCTTAAAGAGCCCCTTAACATATTCTCAACATGTTATACTTGCCTAATCCTACCAAGAAATACACAAGAAAAATCAGTTCTCTTGCCTTGTTATTCTTTTGCCTCGCACTACTACTGCAGTTGCTTAAAGCCATTCCAGCTCCAACACCTCTTCATCATTTCTTCCACATAAGCCAATCAGATTCCCTAGACTCATTTGAACACCAAATTAGAAAAGAAGTTGAGGGGACAACAAAGCAAAACCAACACTAGAACTGTCACAATTCTACATTTCCAGGTTGGGGATGCATTTGGATTCTTAAAGTTTTCTTTGTTTAAGTAGATCTTATTCCATAGTCTGTTAGAGTATATTAATTCAAAGAAGTACAATTACTATAGCTTTCCTTTATTTACAAGAAGCTTCTATTGAGGATTTCTTTTCAGCTTATCGTTGTGGATTTGTCTGGGAAGTATTTAGAGGAAGTTATTATGTACAAGTTTATTAGATCTTTACAAATAGTTTGTTTACTAGGTTCATTGCATTCATAATATAGTCTTGTTAATCACACAGACAAAGCTTCTATTGAAAGTTGTTTCCTTGCCTATCCCTGTGGATTTGCACAGAAGTTTTTCTGGAAGAGGCTTCTGCACTTGTTTAGTGTTAGTTGTAATTTCCCTTCATTTTTGTAAGCTTCCATAGATCCTATTGTTTCTACTGGGAAGTTTCAGGGGAAGAATTGCTTCTGAGAAGCTTTTCAATTCTTCCCGTGACTCTGAGGTAAGAACAAAGGAAGTTGTATATCCACAAATACAAATTGGAAAAGTTTTGTTTTATTAGAATAGATTAGATCCACCTGCATAGGGAAATAACCACATCCGATTGTTTGCTTGTTTAGTTATGTTAGTTTTAGTGTAGAAGCAATTTCAATTTCTTTAGTAGGTGCATCATAGATTTCTTTTATTTATTTCCAGAAAGCATAAAAAAATTACAAAAACATTAAATAAAAGTAGATTAGTTTCCTTTATTTATTTTATTTCTTTCATTTAATCATTCAAAAGCAAACAAAAACAAATAGATTAATTATTTCATTTGTTCAATTAATTAGCTTCCCTTTGTTAATTAGTGATGTACCATCTTAGCTCAGTGCAATCTCTTTACGAATGTTATGTTTCCCATGATGTCACCCACCTTCATATTCCTTCGTGTATTCTAGAGATGTGTGAAATAGATCATATTAAAAACGTTTATTTACATACAATGTAGGCTTTCAGGAGTTCAAATCACTATTTTTATACCTTAGTATTTTCAACATGAAAACATGCTCATGTCTTCTCTGTAATGAGTACTCAAGGGTAGATTTATATCATCTCTATCTATTCCTCAACACAATACTATTATTTAAGATGATCATGAAATAGTCATATGAGTCCTTATGTGTTTATTCACCTTGCTCTTGTGTTCTTATAGCTCCGTCCCCTGCAATATATATCATTCACATCCATAATCTATCACTCACACTAAACAAGAACTTGTACATAACCTCAATTTACAAGATCATAACATGGTAGCTTATTCCCTTAGAAATATGTCTTATCTTGACTAGATGAACTCAAAATTGGAATAGGGAAACGTTATATTATTTCCTACTTGTAAGTGAGGGATCCATCAAGTTCTATTACTAAGAAGCCATCCTCTCTCTATTCTTTATTTATCTCTGTTTTAGTAACTCTTCTCTAGTCAACATGCCTCAGATTTAACTCTTTGTACTCTCACCTTCCTTGAGACTGTGATCAGAGGACTCTAGTCACTATTTCCTTTACCTTACTCATGATGCAAGATCCCCATTTTAGCTCATCCTTAGATCAATTGTCTTTTGGTATTGTCTAGGTCTAGGCTTGTCACTCTCTTTATTATCTTGACTGATCCTTGTGGTAATTGTACCTCTTTAGCTTTTTATTAGGCCCAAGAAACTACATCATCACCCTTAGACTGTAATACCAGTTAGGTCCTCCCATGATGTAAGATCCTTTTTTTAAACTAGACTACCATACACAATCATTCTAAGAATCTTGAACCCTATTCTAGAAGAAGGGAGTGTCTTTAAGTTCTTATCTCTATTCCTGAGATTTATAGGTCTTGACTTATATCTTAGACTCTTCTCGCATATGACAGTGATCTTAAAGTATCATCCAAGGAATTTTCCATATGACACATTATCTAATAGAAATACTGAGGTAAAAGGGTGAATCCACACTTGGGTTACTCAAGCCAAATTGAGAGAAATCAGGGTTTATGGTGTTTAGCTCAAGACTGTGATATACCAGTGTGCCAAAGATGAATTATTAAACTTGAGAAGACATCATTTCTTCATTGAAATCACTCGAACACATTATCCATGCCAATCTTAAGCCTTTGACACAAGAATTTATCAAAATTTGCATCAATTACCTCTTGAATCTGTTCGTTGTGTTTTCTCACAGTCTCCCGAAATATCTGTCATCGACTGCTCTTTCCACATGTGCCCATTTGCTCTAAAATGTCAGGGATTGCTTCTTAACGATAGGACAAAGATTACTACAAAATTTGGGTGAATTTCATTGGTGGAAACGAAAGTTCTGTGAATTTTACTTGTAACTCATTCAATACTCAATGTCAAGCTCTCAAATAAATTGCACTTCATTTATAATCCATTCCTCTTCCTTTTCATTGTAACAATCGAGGTCTTTAATGATATTTTGTCATAGGGAGGTTTTAGAGCTCACTGTCTTCTCAATACCCTTATGCACAATCCTCTCAAACATACAATTTCATGAAACAAAGACTATACCCATAATTCAAACCATCATACACATTTTATTTGCATTAAAATACACACATTGAAAGGGGATTTGAAGAGATATCAAATTCAGAGTGTAAAAACCAACTTCATTCCTCTTTTCAACTGTCATACCCCATTGTATTTACACAATTCTTGTACTTCAACTAAGCATATCACCCTTCTCGTACTAATTATCTACCTCTCCACCTCTACTGATGAGAACTCGACCCTTCTATGCACACTCATATGCAAACTTCCTGATCATGTTTAATAGGATAAGATATTTCTCAATTTGTTTGAGATATCATCTCAACTTACCTCAAGAATAGGTAAGTCTTGTTTGAAAACAACTAGGAGAGTTTATTCACCCCTATTTGACCTCCACAAAATCCTAGGACAACTAATCTCCAACTAACATTTACTTCTACTTTTACTCTCATGTAACTATGAGAGTTTACATTACAATTCAAGAATTCAAACTATAAGAAATGGAGGGAAACTTGTCAACATGATGCTCATGGCTTATTGCGAACTTGTTCGTGTTCTACCAAGCATTTAAACGATGTTCTGCGTCAATTAGCTATCAACACGTAGATTTAAATAAGATCACAAAATTGATTTAATTTAGATATGTTTGCTTTTGTTTATTAATTTAGGCACGTAGTTTTAATTAAGTGGAAAATAATACATCCCCTTACGTATTCTTAGTTGGCTTACGTTGCCCAAAATCGACCTTGCCATCCTTATGGATTCTTTGCATGATTGTTTGTTATCCCTTAAATTAGTTTTGCACATCTACATGACCATTCGGGTCCTAGACAACATAGAGATTTAATGTGTGATCCTTGAGTGCCTCACGGCCAAATCTTACTCCGTAATGTGAGACGTTGACCAAGGCCTTAGGCACCTCGTTTTCCAAACCACCCCACTTCCCCCGCCATTATCTCATAGTTGATGGCTTTGAACGTCGAAGCAAACAATGCTTACGTGTTTTGACACACGATTAGCCTAGTCAAGATTAACTTTCTACATTCACTCATTTGTCTTACCCACATGTTTCCTCTCACATCTCCATGATCTTATCTCTGAGACTTCTATAAGGCAAACACGCAGGATAATTTCCTCGCATTCCACAACCAATTGAGAGGGTATTTGGTTAGACTGATATTGATAGACTCCTTAGAGCAACCATTCTCCTCGATCGTTCTATTTCATCCGCCCAAGTTAGAAAGACATTCATTGCCTTAGGCACGAGCAAATTTCCACAATGCCCATAGAAGACATTCGATTGCCTTGATTACTCGTTGGTCACTTCCCCCTATTTTCACGTATTTTACCATCCTTCGTATTTACCTATCACATAGCCACATTCCATTTCATATCCATTTGTTTCGACATAACCTCGGGAGTTCGAGTGCGTTTGAGTCATGTGTTAATTTTCGGTAGTACAATACAACTTATTTTGTGACACTTTGCTCTAAAAAGATCAAACTCGACGAGAATTAATGTCCCTCAATCCCGCCACTAAGCTTAAGAACACTAAATCTCTCAAAATAAATACTTAGCAATTCATAATATTAAATAAAAGAAAATCATATTTTATAATCTTTAATATCGATTAAATTTTTAATACTATTTAGGTATACTCATAGCTTCCAAATTTCCAACATGGCAATAAACGTCTCCAAAATGTTGGTGGAGATGCAAAGGAAGTAGCTCAGCTGCTACTCGTCATAAACGCTGAAAACAATGTCTTTTTACTCTAAACGGCGGAGTTAGAAAAATCCTCACACCCATCTCATTGTCGGGCAATCCGCCGTGGCCAAGACGGAGAAACCAATATTTCCCCTCAAATTGTTGTGGCCTCCTCGGCCCTTTTAACAATTCAAACACGCCCATCAAACGATGAGTGCAATCGAGCTCTGCATTTAGATCAGAAAAACAAAAATGGCTTCTTTGGGAGCTGCCCACCTGCTAACTCACGGAGGAGCAAACAAGCTTTCCTGGAACAAATCTGGGTCGATTCAAAATGCTCTGCTTTGCCCCGAGCAAAAGGGCAGAACAAGAGGAGTTAGCAGAACGGGAAGAAAGGGAAGTCTTGTTGTGAGGGCAAAGATTAGGAGATTTTCATGCCTGCTCTGAGCTCCACCATGACAGAAGGAAAGATTGTATCTTGGATTAAATCGGAGGGAGAGAAGCTCGCCAAGGGTGAGAGCGTTGTGGTGGTGGAGTCCGACAAGGCTGATATGGATGTGGAGACTTTCTATGATGGGATTTTGGCCGCCATTGTGGTGGGGAAGGGAGGTCGCTCCTGTGGGAGCGGCCATTGGCATTCTGGCTGAGAATGAGGGCGAGATCGAAGAAGCCAAGACGAAGGCTTCTTCGATCTCGGGAGGAGGGGAGCGCCCCCTCCAAAGCCAGAGGTTGCAGCTCCGCCGCCTCCTGTAACACAAGCTGTTTCATCTCCCCCTGCCGCACAAGTTACTCTTCCATCTCCATCTTCAGGTCACTATATTCTTCTGAATACTGAATATCATTTTTTGAATTTTTAAGAAATACATTCCTCAGACAATGTGTATTAGATTTGTCAAATTCTGTTTTTACTTCTTCAAATTTTTAAAAAAGCATTATATTTGACAATTTCTAATTTTCACTATTTCATTTGTTTTAAAAAGCATTCCCCATAAAATGCAGAAAAAGTTGTCAGATTCCTCAAATTATAACTATAAACCTCCAAATTGAAAGAACCTGTTTGTTTTCATTTACAAAAATTTGGAAATAAACCTGCATTTCCATATCAGAAATATTAGAATATTTAGTATAATCGTCACAAATGTAATTAAATTCTTATACTATATAAGTAGACTGGTATATGAAATAAATGTATGATAAAAAAGTAAGTGATAAGGGAGCATTTATTAGTTAACCTTGTAAATATTTTATTAGTTTAAACTCCTAAATTGAAAAAAACAGAGTTATTCATCTTTCTATTATTTTCATATTAAAATAATTTCTAATAAGTGATTGGATCCGTGAAATTTATAAGTATAAACTTTCAAATTGGGAAAAAAACCAGGGTTTTTGGGGGCATATGTAGGAAAGCACTATAATTTATAATATTTACTTAGAAGAATTCAATGTGTCATTTTTTACTTGTTTCTGTTCAAGAGATGTATTTAACATTTCTTGAACCTCTTGAATTCTGTCTTTTAATCAACGTACTAAGAGTATCGCTAGTAAATTCAAGTTTATGAAGTCTTTCTGTTCAAGATGTATTTGACATTTCTTGAACCTCTAGAAATCTGTCTTCTAATCAACGCACTAAGGGTATCATCAGTAAATTCAAGTTTATGAAGCGTTTCTGTTCAAGATGTATCCAACATTTCTTGAACCTCTTGAGTTCTGTCTTCTAATCAACGCACTAAGAGTATCACTAGTAAATTCAGGTTTACGAAGTGTTTCTGTTCAAGATGTACTTAACATTTCTTAAACCTCTCGAATTCTGTCTTCTAATCAACATACTAAGAGTATCACTAGTAAATTCAAGTATCCTTTATTTTTGGATCCAATTTTTTTAGTACTGTTCTATACTTGTGAAAAAACTTCCATCCGTAATTTTTTTGCTATTGTTCAGGCCCCAGAAGAATTGTAGTCACCCCCTATGCCAAGAAGCTGGCCAAGCAACACAAAATTGATCTGGCCAATGTTGCGGGACAGGACCTAATGGCCGGATTACAGCCTCTGACATTGAGAATGCAGCTGGCATAACACCAGTGCCTGCCCCATCTGTTACTGTTGTTGCTAAAACTGAACCAGTCCGTGCTGCTGCTAAACCCATGGCTGCTCAGAGTACGGTAGTCTTGCCAGGAACCACGGTGCCTTTTACCACAATGCAGGCGGCTGTGTCTAGAAATATGGTAGAGAGTCTTGCAGTGCCTACGTTCCGGGTTGGTTACTCTATCACCACAGATGCTCTGGATGCTCTCTACAAGAAGGTACTACTCTTGACATTCCGGAAATTCAAATTCCAATGAACACACACAATATTTAATGGATATGTCTTTTTTTGTAAAATTGAGCTAGTGAATATAAGGGCTCAAATGATAACTTGTCTGTACTGGGGCCCAATAATTGTACCTAATCTCAAGAAGAATCACCCCGGCCCTGCAAGCAGTAGTCGCTAGATAGTCTCACCTCTAAATATACATCCTCTTATCCAAGGAGCTGGAAATTATGCCTATTTAGAATAAGAAACAGTCCAGCTCTGCAAACAGTAATATCCCATTCATCTCACCCATGGCAAGAGGGTTTTCCCTGCCCCATTTTGTATGTGATTGCAAACACCTTCTGATGGCACAGGCTTGACCATGCATTACCTCAAAACTGGTGTATTAAACATTATAAGAATGTATTTTATGTTAGTGTGGTAAATACTAGGAGTCCCCTGTACTCTTTGAATTTCAAGTTACCCCTCAACAAGTCCAAATGGACCGACTCACCAAAACATGGCAAGACTCACCACACTTGACATCAAAACATAAAAACACATGCTTATAACGAACTTTTATTTTGTTTCTTATTTCACTCCAGCAGTTTAACACGAGTAGTCCAGGGCAAACAAATCAGATATCTTAGTGATATTTGGACACTTCTGAAGTTAAACTCTTGCGGAATCAGAACAAAAATTGGTTAATTAGTAAAATTTTCTATAGTTATGAGTTTTTGCACTTTGCCTGAGTTTTGGTGCTGATTATGAACCAAGTCCAAATAAACTTTGGACATCAATCTTGCCAAGTCCAAGCTGAGTTGGGGCCTGACTGCTAAAACATAGTCATGTTCAAGTGAGGATATAATTACAAAATCCAGATCTACAGTGGCAGCCTCTAAACTGAATGATAATGCAGATCATCTATAAGACCATTCAACATAATGATGTACATAAAATATCTACAGATTTTTTTGTTCCAACTCTATTGAGAGTAACATTATAGAAACAAAATAATGAAGTATGTTTAAGATATCCACAAGTTAAACTTTACACTCGATACAGTGAAAATCAATTACGAGTGTCAAACTGGCTCCTTGCCTTGGCTATTATTCAGCCCATCAGGTTTCATTCCAGTAGAATGCTATTCACTCTGACATGTAAAAAGGACAAAGCTAAGTCTATGTGTTGGCCCAGTTGGGTGAATTAGGCGGGATATTTATTCTTGTGCATTGGCATCTAAAATGAAAGAAATCATGGCTTTTGTTCCAATCCCTAAGCATTCGGTTCCTTAAAAACTTCATAGCAAAATAGAAATCAGCTGAGGCTTCAAAAATCCAATATCACAATAGCCAGTCTACTGCCAGTTTAACAGTGACTATGGTGGAACTTGTAATATATATTACATCTGCAATCAAGAAGCGCGAGTGAAAACATTAGTGCTTGATATACCATGAATGCCTTACATGTACAACTAAATTGCTTCAGATGTGGGAGAATCCTGATTTGATGGCATATTCTTGAGCTTTCAAGCATTAACAACTATAGCTTGTCAGCCTGCAGCATACTTTTTATAGCATAGTGTGTGGATTTTTCCATTTGATAATATTATATGAGAATAGACCCAGAAGTTATTACTATTAAGTGTAGATTTCAGCCAATATAGTTATTTTAGGTGCATTTCATTGAGCAAGTTTTAGAAATTAGGAATGTAATATTGTAAAAATCAGCCAAGTAATGATAAATTACCGGAGAGGTTTTTGTTGATCTGGATACTGAATCATTGTGTGATTGCCTTGTGTGTTGTATAATGCAGGTCAAGTCCAAGGGGTGACCATGACTGCTCTATTGGCAAAGGCAACCGCAATGGCATTAGCACAGCATCCGGCTGTCAACTCAAGTTGTAAGGATGGCAAAAGTTTTACCTATAATAGCAGCATAAATATTGCAGTTGCAGTTGCAATAGACGGAGGACTTATCACTCCTGTTCTTCAAGATGCAGATAAGGTTTGTGGACTCTCTTCCCCAGATCATCAATTTTGTTATATAGGGCAAATCAAGTTGTTTGACACATGCAAATGCCTCCAGTTAGTTAACTGTTGAATGTGGATTAGGAATTGTCATCTCATAAGATTCACTCTTAGAGTTGCTGCTTCTTTCTGGGTGCGCCCATTGGCTATTATTTACATGTTCTGTGCTCTAATCTCATTAGTATAATGTCAATTTTCATGTGGATACAGGGGACCTGTATTTACTTTCACAGAGGTGGAAGGAGCTTGTTGAGAAAGCTCATGCAAAGCAACTTCAACCACAGGAGTACAATTCAGGTGTGGATTAGATATTTCATTTATTTTTGTTCAAGAAAAGGATATCTATACATTCATTTCTCTACAAAACTATTATAAATCAAATATCTGCTGTATGTGTCTAGATGCAGGAGTACAATTCAGGTGTGGATTAGATATTTCATTTATTGTTGTTCAAGAAAAGGATATCTATACACATTCATTTATGATTTCTCTACAAAACTATTATAAATCAAATATCTGCTGTATGTGTCTAGATGCCTTGCTGCTGACTTGTTATGGTGTTCACAGGAACCTTTACTCTATCTAATCTTGGGATGTTTGGAGTAGACAGATTTGATGCAATTCTTCCACCAGGACAAGTGAGTGATTCTTTATAGACTTGTGTATGCTAGGAAGCTTAAGAGGATGTAATTCAATAGTATATGCATTTCTTGAAATTAATTGTATGAGTTTTCATGGTCCATAGGGTGCAATTATGGCTGTTGGAGCATCAAAGCCTACAGTCACGGCAACTGGAGATGGTTTTCTTGGCGTGAAGAGTAAAATGAAGGTATGAACTTAACTGGCACACACATTACTGTAATCCTGCTTGTAAGCATCCATCCGTGTTTAAGGGCATCAATTAATCCCGCTTAGTAGATTTGGCTTTTGGTGGGGAATTCTGTATCATTAATGGGAAGTGATTATAACTTTGAGTGTACTGTAAATTTGAGGGCACTTGTGCATTATTATGTCTCAATAACCAATTGAAGAGCACAAACTCTGATATAAAACATAAGCCTGTTATGGTTTCAAAAGGTATGTTCAAGGGCATATGCATTGTTTTTTTGCATTTGTATTTAGTTTCCTCATCAATATAGTCAATCAATCCATCAAGTCTGGATTTTCTGATATACCAAATGCACCATATGTATGGCTTGTTTCATTTCTCTTCTAGCCAGTGCTTGTGTGATAGCATCCCTGATGTGTTAAGAGAGACTCTAGAGGAATAATCCTGGCTTACACAGGGTTTTTTGAAAATCCTTTGCATTTGTTTCTTATTTATCACTATCCACAGTTAAGTCTCACATTTCTTCACACACATATGATCATTTACTGCTTTGCCTCTGTATAGTTTAACTTGGTTCAATTCCATTAAGAGTTGAGCCTTTTTGTTTCTTGCCTTTAAGTGCCGTCTGTGGTTTCCTTTGACATCTGTTTTCCTTTGCGGTTTCTCAGTTGATATTTCTCCTTCCATATTGTCCCATTTTCCTTTTTCCCACAATCATTGGGCATGACACCTAAGTTATGGTTTATAAAGACCACATATTAGTACCTGCTCCCTAGTATTATAGATCTTAGGCAACAATGCAAGTCCTTTGGAATGAAGGATCACTTGTCACTTTTGCTTATCATCTTAATGGTATCCCTAAATTGACTGTTATGCCTGCCTGTTTCTTTTAGGTTCGAGGGATGGAGTTAAGTGCCTTCGAAATAAATATACCTAACAGCTTTCTGGCTAGCAAACAAAATGTTTGATGGGAGGGATGGAATTCTTCCACTTTCCCTTTACAAAGTATATATCTCCACCAATCAAATACTTTACCTTTCCAGAATAATTATTTGTCACTGGGCTAGAGCATGCAATTCCACTTCATTTCTTGAAACCTACCCCAAGCGTTTTGTTCAACAAAATAGTATCAAATTTGTGATGTAAAGGATATTCATATTAGCATAGTCACACAAGTCTCAAGGACAGTGAAAGAATTCCCAGATTTTAGGAACAGTGGGGGCAGCTATTAAAATAACATATAAAAATTAATATCTAAATCTTTTAACTTTATTCTATGTAGTTTAAACATCATTTAAAGTTGTTTGGGGTGCTTTCAGGGTTAGCGTTCAATGTTTTAAACCTTTCAAAAATTAAAAATTTGGGAACATCACCTGGACCACTGGATCCTAGGGACGCATCTCCACACAACACTGGATATTAGATAATTATCAGGAATAGTTTTGCAGATCTGTGTGATTTGAAAATCTCTGATGCACGTCTCTAATCCTTGGCCATCAATTGAATGGGATAGCGTAGGGTTAAACAAGCACATTATATTTTTTTGACTTTGGCAAGGTGTGTGACTACCAAATGAATTGATAATTATAGAATAATAGAGCACATAAGTATGATAGAGATAATAAAGGAAAAGGTAGTGGAGACAAACAAAGGCAGCACATTTAGCCTATTAGGAGAAGATGATGTGTGAGATAGAGGATGGAGAAGGAAAGTGTAGATTGAATAGACAATCAAGTAGAGGTGAAAATGGATAATATGCCAAGATTCCAAATGCTAAGGTTAAGAATTTTTATTATGTGGGTAGAATTCCTAATAATAAAAATTCTTACTTCAAAAATTCTAGAAAATATATCATAGTATGCAAGCATATTACTTCAGAAATACTAGAAAATATATCATGGTATGCAGGTGCACAAGGGTCCCTGATCATGTACAGGCTATTTCTAGACTTCTGACATGTAAATCTTAATATAGTATTTCTTTAACCAAATGGATTCCAGGATTTTCATTTTGGTGCCATATTTCATTATGTGAACCATTGCATCTCTTAGAATTTACTCATCTGGAGCCCATGATCTCTTACCCCTCGATCAGGGCATGTTGTATAATGCATTCATCCATTGATTTGCACCATCATAGACAACAATTCGTTGAGGAACTTGGTTAGGTTAGCTCAAAGTAAATACAACTATATCCAACTAATATCACCCATCTTTGAACTTCTTTTGAATACGCTTTTAAATGGTTGGAGGGGACTTATTCATTATACCTTCAACCAAAGTAACAATTTTAGTAACGCATTCAATGGTGTCAAGTGTGAACAGCCAAAATTTGTCCTTTGTATTTTTAAGTGCATAAAGGTGAATATCATTTTGACTTCAATGCAGGTCAATTGTGTTGTTAAGAACAAGATTTTCCTTGAATCTTGCTTACCATATCAACACTTCATATGTTGCTGTGAATGGGGACCATTCTATTTCTACTCTCATAAATATCCATTTTTCCACAGTGCCTTGACCTAGTTGTTTACCATATAATGCTCAAAAGGATGATTATTTTTAAAACATTATGTCAGCCTTGAGATTTTTAGTCTACTTAAATACCTTTTGGATGATGCCAAATTTCTTTCTTTTTCTTTTTAGGAGTTCCACCTTTTTCAACTCTTCCGTATGCTATTGAAAAATATCATGGACTGACAATCAGACTTTCTATGGTAAAATGTGCTCTCCATGTAGATGTGTGAGGCCTGCATTAAAAGAAGGAAGAAACAATCTACATTAATATCCACAGATGATTAAAAGTTTGCTTCTGTGAGGAATAATAACATATAACACTCTGAGACCGTGTATGACAGGTTTTGTAACAAAAAATGCAAAGGCCTATGAAAATCACCAATAGTAATCACATCAACCTAATAGCTGGTCCTCTTAGAAGAATTACTTTTCATACACTTTGATTAGACATTAGCAGATATTGAGGTTTGTTCCATGTCAACCAACACAAAAACCTCCATATGGCATAACCCTAACATCTAGTCAGAAATTTAACCTCTTACGTTCTGCAGAAGAGAAAAGGCTGTTGTTCTTTCTGATATGAGTGTCAAGAGATGTAGAGATGCATCACCTTTAGGATTGTCAAAGGTGTGCTTACTCCATTACTAGAAGCACAGATGCTATGCAGGGGAGAGATGCTTGCTCTATTATCATCCACCCCTGAAGGCTGCAACTTCTGCATTGGAGGTAAAATTTCCCCATAAAACCTTGGTTTCATGGCTTAGCATACTTTGAGTAGGGTCTTTCTGATATGAGGCCCTTAGAGACCTCCAAACGGGTCTCCATGTAAGATGAGTTCAATGTTCAGCTTTAGGATCCCTGCCCCTTGGTGGGGCTGTTAAAGTCGCTCTAACTGTACACTGTACATTTCTTGATGTACACACAACCATTCCCCACAGACCTTTGGATCAGCTTATGTCCATCGGGCCAGAAGTAGGTGGGGAGGAGGTGATATTATTCATGAAATTATCCCAACAATCTTTCTTCAGTGTCACTCATGTGAAATAGGTACAGACAATCAATTAAAATAGTATCAATCAAAATTGTTAACAAACATGATTTATTACCCTTATGCCATCTGAACAAGACAACATGTGGATTATAGCCTATTTGCATTGTCAAAGAGGCAATGGCGCCTGTCTCTTATTACACAATAGATTGGGTATACAGAAACAAAATTCTGTCTCTCCAACTCTAATTTACAAAAGTTGTTGAGTCCACCATTTCCGGAAATACGATCCTTTGCAGTACTCAGTCGGCATGAAGACTATGTGATGAATGTTGTTAAGTCGCATTCTGAGTATGTGAAATTGTTTATTCTAAGAGGCTAGCTTGGGACTAAGTTTCTTATTTTGTTGTTGATTAGAAAGAGGGCAGAAGGGGGATGACGGGCCTACGCTGTATGGATTAAATCCTTACAGATCAGGCTCAAATCAACCTCATTAACCTTTTCCATGGCTGGTTGAAAATCTATAAGAATCCAGGAAGAATGTTACCAATCATGATCAATCTGTAGAGATCCAAATTTTGGAGAAGGGAGAATGCCTTTTGGGCAGTTTTACTTGGGGTTATCCATGGTTGCCAATCGTAAAGAATAACAAAGGTCTGGATGCAGTTGCTTTTTTTTGGTTGACCGAAGCATATTTCTGTCGAGCAACAAATTTTATGGAGAAAATATGTAAGGGTTATCCATGGTTGCCAATCGTAAAGAATAACAAAGGTCTGGATGCAGTTGCTTTTTTTTGGTTGCCAATCGTACCGAAGCATATTTCTGTCCAGCAACAAAATGGAGAAAATATGTAAGGTTTAGTATGGTTGCCAAAAGAAGGCATACAACAAACTCTCCCTAAATAGAGAAACATCTTTACCATTGTTTTTATGGTTATATTGGCGTATTTGTATGGGGGTGTCACTATAAATTTATGAATATGTCATATGTGTAATACATAAAACTAGAATACATTACCTAAAATAACTTTGAATGAAGAGAATGTTTCCCATTATTCAATCCATAGAACTCCTCTGGCCTTTAACATAAGCCAATTTTAAAAATTGTGCAGTGCAATTTGTACTGGAAAAATGAGAACCAGATTCATAGCGGGCAATTAATTGCAACCGATAACTCTCTATTGTTATATTTCGATGATGCCATCTCATGTCTTAGATTGCTTATTTCTCCATGTAACAGCTCGGAGATTAAAAAAACACAAAGTTAAAATACCACAATTCTTTGTAAATTATGTGTAATTGATTGTAGTGAATTCTGTGATTTCAGGTGAATGTAACTGCGGACCATAGAATAATATATGGTGCTGATTTGGCAGCTTTCTTGCAAACATTTGCAAAAATTGTTGAAAATGCAGAGGCACTTACATTGTAAGGGTATAAATTTGAATTTTGACAATTTCATGTTTTATTTGCTTTCTGAGGAAATTTTTCATCATCCAGCATATGGAAGTGCTGGTAATGCACTAGAGAAAGATTGCAGGCAGAGAGATTATTGCATTTGAAAAATTATTATTGTAGAAGCTTTCATCTTTGAGATTGAAAATTGTCTAATTAGACATTTAGTATGAAACTCTGCATCTTTTGGCAAATCCAATTATTGAATAAAATTGTTGGTTTTGAACACAATGGATTGATAGCTTCAATTTATTTCGTGGCAGCCATGACAATGAACATTTTTGTTTTTATGTTGAATGAAAATTCCTCAATTTAATTAAGCAGGTCTCAAATTTATCTATTATACTAATCCATTGTCACCTTGTGCTTCTTGACAGAGTAACTAATAATCTTTAAACTCATAACATGCGGGCAAAACATTATTTTTTTAGAATAAAACCAATTGAACGTACATTAATGTGTTCGATTTTATCAGGTTGTTATACATAATCTATTTTGAGTTTTTAATGCCCTGTTTTATGCCATTGTGAACCTCCTTTCTGGATTATGAGTTGGCAATATCATTGGAAAGCTCTATAATCTTAAACCCTGAAGATGAGTCTAAAAGATACTTCCAACAGGAAATAAAAAAATTGAACACAGTTGTTCCAGAGAGCAAAAATTAAAAAGTCTATACTATGACTTTATGTTTTTGATATTATAGTCTAGACCCAAAAATAAATTTGATATAAAACTTTGAAATCCAGTTAGAAATTTATGATTTGTACAATTATGATCCGACTGTGCTTTTTTTTAGTTGCCGTGGGCAGTAGACATTGAAATGAAAGTCAATTTTGGGGTAATGCTTCTTGTACGGAACTCTAATTCCCTGTGCAGAAAATTTGTATTGGAAGAACTTTAACAAGTCATAAGGATGGTATGATTGAAATTTAGTCCAATTAGAAAGGAACAAATCCACACTACGGATATCACGTGCGTGTAAATAATTGTTTTGTACCCTGGTAATATTTTTTTATTTTATAAGAAATGTTGATTTAGCTTCTTCTGTGTTAAGAGTTGATTTCACAATTCCATGGGTGGATTCATGCATCATTTCACTATTCTAACTTCCAAAGAAAGCAACCTATCTCTCAAAACTTGTAGTGGAGGAATCATCTTACATGTAATGGTGGGAATGGAGTTTGTGTTTGTTTTCATGAAGACGTGTTATAGCATAGTACTTCACAATTCCCATTGCATACTCTGTTAGTTTAATTTAGATCATCTGTAGGATTAGTTGGCTGCCACTAGGTACGGTGGTCATTGCTATTATTGAATAGTGTGTCCCTTTGCATGATCTATTTAAGTTTATTTTAGATACAACTAGGATTAGTTGCCTGCAATTAGGTTCAGTGATTAGTACTATTATTTTATAGCGAGTCGTAAAGGAGAGCCACACAATGCACATGGTCACAACTTGCAGCTTCTTGTTAAAGCTATCTCTTACTTCATTTCCATCAAGATTGTCAAGGCCATCTTATTCTAGTTCTCCATCAAGACAGGTCATAGATTGTACATTTGTGCACATGCTTTTTTATTTCCCCTGCGTTTTTTTAAGGCTCTTGCATTCTAATTTTATTGTGTATGAATGATTGATTTCTGTTTCAATTAAAGATACAACACAGGACCAAGATTTCATTATGCACTTTCATTTATGTCAGCATTATAGGCACTTTATTGTCGTATTATTGTTATTATTAGGCACAACGAAGATCAAATTAAGAATTCATTATAGAAAACATCACAAACAATTTCAATTTCAAAATTATAAATATTAGTACGGAATTTTAGCTTTAAAGAAAGGATGGATATTGATTATTTTAAATATAACTTTCCGTAAAGTTTTCATCATATGCAATAGATAGTTGATCACATTATTAAGACATGCTATGCTGATTGCCACTTTAGAATATATATTTAATCGTATTATTAAGATTTGTTATGTTGATCCTTACAATGGATATTTGACTGGTTATTAAGACATTGTGCGGATGGGCAACAAAATGGTTGTGGGGGTGATGGGGTTGTCATTTTTTGGATAAACAATTAATTAGCAACCTTAAATTTCATGTTCAATTAATTAGCAACCTTAAATTTCATGTTCAATTAATTGCTATAACACAGATTTATCTTTTTGTTTAAGACAATAGAAAATTTGTAATATCTTAACATGCATTAGAGTTTGGAGCCTTATTTTTAAAAAATATTTTTCAAGTTCGATGTAACATTGTGCTTAAATTGAAATTATTAATCATTTAACTAAGGATGTATGAGAGAAGTGACACCGCTCCCCTCCACCCCACACACACATACAGAGATAAAGAGATATCAAACTCTCTAAAATGTTCCAAAACAATTATGCCACTATCCACTAAATGCTAAAAATAAAAGGCTAATAACAAATAAATTACATTTTATCCATGTCATGTAAACTAATAACAAAGTTCTTCAACAAGTGATCATTTAACAATCATCGTGCTAACTCTTTGAAGCATTTAAATAGAGGAGCATGATCCACTGTTCAATAATATTTTAAATTTAAAAATAGTTTTTAAACTAAACTTTGAATGTTTTAATCTATAAAATCTTTTGAAAGTTACGTAAAAAAACATGGATGAATGTAATGCTCCCTACATCCATTTTCATTTCTCCATCCATGATTTGAGAAGACCATAAACAACTAATTAAGCAAGAGTAAAATTAGTAATGAATTTGTAGAGCATAAAGAACTAATTCAAGTAGGCGCTTAAAAAGTCAAACATTAATAGTAAAGATTTTATCTTCATTCATTTCTTGATTCTATAGAATTGGAATGACATTTTATAATAAGTAGAAAAATATCTTTTTTTCTTCTTCTTATATTTTCAAGGTTGAATCTTAAATTGAATAATATACTTAAGACTAAGACATTTGCAAAAAAATAATAAATTAATACTGATATTTATCAACATTCGAACATAAATTAATATAAGACGCGTACAATATTAAATATAAACATTTAAATGCACCTATATTCAAATAATTATATCAAACCTTTAAAATGTTCCAAAATAATTATGTCACAACCTACTAAATGTTAAAAAAGGATAAATACTAAAACAATATAAAACACAAACCAAAATACTAGGAGGAGTTCCATGAACAAGTAATCTTTTAAAAACCATTGTGATAACTTTGAAGGATTCAAGTAGAGTTGAGCATGATCCACTATTTATTCACATTTCCAATTAAAAAATTGTTTTTGAAACTTGTACCTTAAACGTTTTGGTCTAAAACTTTTGGAAGTTACATAGAGAAGCATTTACGGATGTAATGCTCTCTATATCCATTTTGATTCCTCCTGAGCATTTTCGTCTTTAAATTTAACGGTCATTTATCCATCAAATAATTTTTAAGTGACAAGAATTTTTAATGTTGCCTTTCAACATATGTAAAATAATATTATTGATAAAAATGTAATAGTTTTAATATATATTTGTATATATCACATGTCTAAATATTTTAAATACTTTTATTTGGAAAAATATATGTCTAGAGATTAATTTCAAGGTTTTTATTTTAGATTTCACACATCACATTGATCAAAATACTAGGGAGGGTTTCCATGAACAAGTGATCTTTTAAAAAGCGGTGTGCTAACTTTGAAGGATTCAAGTAGAGAAGAGCATGATCCACTATTTATTCACATTTCCAATTTAAAAATTGTTTTTGAAACTTGTACCTTAAACGTTTTGATCTAAAACTTTTGGAAGTTACATAGAGAAGCATTTATGGATGTAATGCTCTCTATATCCATTTTGATTCCTCTAGAGCATTTTCATCTTTAAATTTAACGGTCATTTATCCATCAAATAATTTTTAAGTGACAAGAATTTTTAATGTTGCCTTTCAACATATGTAAAATAATATTATTGATAAAAATGTAAGAGTTTTAATATATATTTGTATATATCACATGTATAAATATTTTAAATACTTTTATGTGAAAAAATATTTCTAGAGATCAATTTCAAGGTTTTTATTTTAGATTTCACACATCACATTGATCAATAATTCCAATACACCGTGTTCATATTTCCAATAAATAGATGAAAAAAATGTTTGAGAGAAATAAGGGCCTCAAACTCTACGATATGACCAAGATATTATTGATTTAATATAAATGTAATTAAATCTTTATTTCAGAGTAACTTTAATGTACTAATGATATGCCGGTGATAAACTATAGTAAGACACAAGCAATAAACAAGCAATAATATGAAACCCTAAGCAAGAGAGAGAAAGAGGGTGACTTAACTGATTTCACACAATCTGGAGATGATATGGGTAGAGGAATTGTTGAAAAGATTGTAAGAAGTGTCATCAAGGCTCAATGAAGATTTTGGAACTCAAAATGTGCAGGATAGAAGCGCGCACGGAAGGACAAGATTGCATGAGCACTAGTGACTGATCTGAGCGCTAGTGTCCAGTCAGGTGCTCAGGTTCTATCCTTTTCTGTGCAGGAGGAGCTTCGCTGCTAGCTTCCTTTTGTTGTTATGGTTTTGATGTACTTTCGTTGATTGTACTTATAACCTGCAAAGAGAGATATCTAGATGCACATGCCCACAAACCACATCAAATCTAAAAATAAAGATGTATAATGTGGAGTCGGATTGACCCCGATGGTTACTCAAGAGTGAACTTAGTACCGAGTGCTGCACTACATTTCAAACTCTATGTAGTTTTATGTGAGTGTGTGTAATGATGCCCTAGGATGTTTGTTGTGCAAGTCAGATGGTGATCACATGCTAGATCTATAATGTAACAATGTATAAAATGTGTGTGATGGAATAAAATGAACTTCCCCTCCTATGTTGTGTATGCAGAGTGATGTAGCCCTTGTCCCTTGTATGAGTGTGCTAGATGAATGCCTTTGAAGTGCTCTTGTGCCTTTGAATGCAAGCTTAGGTGATGATAGGTAATGCTTAGTGCTTGGCCTTTTATTTGAGAGCTATAACTATGTATATATAAATGATTCCCTTGTTTGAATTTTGTAATTAACAACTAAAAGGCCAACCCAAAGTTGTAAAAGATGACCCAAAAGTAAAAGAGACCCAAAAGAGTAAGAAGGAAGCAAAGAAGGTCAGGAGTGCCCAGAAGGGACATGAGTGCCTGGGCGTTATTGTCCTAAATGGGTGCTAGTGTCCGAGGCCATAAAATATAAATTAGTCAACTATCGACAGGGCTATAGGGTGTGTAAGGTCAACATAAGTATAAGAAACAAAGCAAAAGACCCAAAATACATTTTCAATCACTAGTTTTATTGCTTAGGAATCATGTATATGTTAGTATGTTCTAGGACCTAGAAATGTACCCAAGTGCATAAATTTTGTGTCTACATTTTCCTCCCACTTTATGTTGTTGAGTGAATACTCGATAACATAAAGTAGATAGAAGATGCGTACCTTGTGATCATGTAGAGAAGAGTGTAGCCGATAGCATGCCGAGTGGACAAGTGAAGTGTGAAGTGATCGTAATGCAAAGCGTGGAAACTAGGAAGGGGAGGTAGACCTAGGGGTGGAGCGTATGTGTTGGAGCTTGTGCTTGCTAATGTGAGCTTTGCTTCTTGTTGCGTATAAGGACATACCTCTAAAACAAGAACAAGAAAGTAGTCAAAGTCTTGTAAATGCAAAATCGAATTAACATACGTATAAGTAAGTAAAAGTGTAAAAGTGTGTAAAAGGAAAGTGTGCACCTGATGTATAGGAGAGTAAAATATATAAAATTATCCTGATTTACTTGGAGATGTTGTTTGATTTGTTTCGAATGGTGAGGTTTCTGGCAATCTCACGCCAAGAGCGAGTTTTTGGCCGATCTCACACAAAGGACAAGTTTTTGGGCGATCTCATGCCAAGAGAAGAGTGTTGGGGAGAGAGGTCTATTTTACTCTCCATCCATGGCACTTCCCAAATAACTCGAATGTAAACAAAATTACAAACTAGAGTCAAGTGACTACTCTTTGTAGAACTATCTTTGTGAATTACTGGAAACTTTGTTTGAACTAAGAAATTGACTATTTTTTCCCCAGGACACAAGCGCCCACCCTTCCTTTTTCATCTGTGCGCTAGTGTCTAGTCTGTGTTTTGACCCAAGTCTGATTTTGGGTCATTCTGTGACTGTGTTATGTTGTCAAATATGTACTTTTTTCTCTAATATGTAAATCATGTCTGTTGTAAGGGTGATTTTCTCACCCGAATGAAGCCCCACTCGTTTGAGGTGCATGCGCCGAAAGTAGGAGAAGGTAACCCAAACAAGAGGACCAAATACTTGATATGCATATCTAATATTTGATACACCGTAGGGGGTAAGGGTATGTGCATGGTAGAAACCAAGGCACATGCAAATAAGATAGGCTAGTAATAAGTGTTAGTGTAAACAATGCTATCATGTAATAGAAGGCAATGTAACAAGCAATTGTGAAGACAAGATGGACCACGAAAAGCGGGTTGCATACATGGGGATCGCTCACAATGTCATAAGACAATCGGGGCGAAGCGGCCAAAAGCATACAATGAACAAACAAGACATAGGGCATGGCCCATAAATAATAGCAAAAATATCAAGAGTGACATATAATTATGGTTGTAGTGATCCTGCAAGGAAAATTCTACACATGAAGCATTCATTAGCATGTTAAAAAGATAAATAGTATGTCAAGGAATGTATATAGATACGAAAATTATGTGATAGTAACAAGAATAAGTAAATGATGTAACAATAGTGTAACAACCCATTTTCTCATAACCAAATTAAAGTGGAAATAGAAGTTAAGAAAATACGTCATATTTTTTTGTTTTCTTTTTAGAAATATAACAAAAGTATATGTGCTACTTACATCATCATACATATATGAAATTTCTTACCTAACCGCCAAATGATTCAACATTATTTATCAATAAAGAAAAAGGTAATAATTCGTTCTTTTCATTTTCATCTACAAAATAAAAGAGTCGATGTATCTAAATGCCATACATTAATCATAATAATGCTTTCCAACATTTACATTCGTACGAATGCCCTTTTTGCTAATTGATATTTATCATATCAAATAAAATCAATGTAATACTTATAGTGAGCTTTGTTTTTAGTGTAAAAGCTAGTAGGTTCCTCCCGATATCTGTTTTTGTCTTCATCTTTGGTTCTGAAATTGGTTTTACTCGTTATGTTCCCGGTTTTAAGTCGGTTATGGGCCGCTTTTGCTCATTATGTTCTTTCTCCAGTTCATAAATCTTTATGGCTATGTATTGGATTATATATCCTCGCAACCATGCATGCGACAAGAGGATGTATCATGTAAACTAAGGTTGCCGTCTACCTTCAGGCACCTACTTTGGGAATCTCACGACACCTAATGAGCTAGGACTGGAATAATTTATATTCCTATGTCTAATTAAGTATACCATAATTGACATGCTTGTGGCCACAAGACTATAGGGAAGACAGGAACCCACCAAGTCTCCCGACTCCTCTGCTAGATTTATCTAGACCTTGAATATTAAACAATAATTAGTTCTTGAGGAGTTAACGTGAACGACACCACCTAGTGCGTCACATCCTAGTCTCACAATTCCAAAGGGTCTACAACCTTTCCAAAGGTTAAAAACTATGTTATATGCTCATTCTGGAAGTGCTAGAAATAAGTGAGGGAATGACAACATCGTGCTTAATAAAAGCATTAAAATTTTAAGTCAGAAAGCTCATTCATTTATCACGTAAAGTCTAAACTAACACAAGGGTGTAGAAACTATACATTGTCATGTACTATTTTATCAAGAGATCATGTAACAAAAGAATTTAGTATTTATTATTATCTCATTAATTTGTATTGGTTCAGTTATCCTAAAGTCTACGTCCAACTTGATGGATTCTTGTTTATTTAATTATTTTCCTCATCTAGGGACATGATAACGGGTCAATTGACACATGGAAGACAAAAATGAAAAAGACAACAACATTCAACTAAGACCGATAGGATTCGGAGGGAAAGATGATCTCTAGATTTCTTGTGAGGTGTTTAATTACGATTAACTTCGATCGCTAGACATCAACTCATATGAGGAGGTTGGTAACACATTTGGTAAAAGGAAAAATGAGAAATTTTAAGTTACAATAGACATCTCTCCGAAGTTATGGCAATAACAACAAACCAAACCATAAAACAACTAGTAGAAATCAACTACATTATTTATTTTTCGCGATACAATGAGGTAAGGTTTTTCATGGATACGCGGGTCTCGCAATAAATGGTTGTGCATCACTTCCTAAAATCTAACCTTTTCTACCTAATGTTATGAGATTGCAATTGAGATCAACAGTGGATTACATTGGCATTGGTTCAACATGGTTTTTAAGAAAAGATCATATAAAAACGTATGGTTATGAAAACTACTCCTTTCAGAAAATTTATAGACTGCATAAAGGTTGAAGTTGAATGAAAATTCAATAGAGAGGATTTGAATATGGTTTAGATTACCAACCGGGAAGTTTCTACTTATTCCAACCCAATCTAAGAGTAGATAAAACCAACTCATGGTATTTTTCAAAGAGGATAAACTCAGTAGATTGTTTCTTTGGAAGCTTTTATTTATTTCAAAACCCCATCTAAAAACAATATAGAAATTAGAATTAATACATGACATTTCCAACAGGGTAATCCCCATACCTTTCACTGATGCTAACAATTCCCAGCTCATGTGCATTTTCTCCTCTTCCAGATCTGTTTTCCTTTGCTCTCGTGAATGAATGTGTTTTCTTTTTTTCTTTCCTTTCTTTCTTTTATATCCTTTTTATTAACTACTTCCATTCTCCCCTTTATTAATTAAATTCCTCTCCTTTATTAATTAAATTCCTCTCCTCCACGTGAATGTGGAGAATCTGAAGTTAATGGAGTGACTCCTCCTTAAAAGGTGGGTAATCTTCCTAAAATAGGAAATTTTAATAAATTTAAAAACTACTTCTTCCAATCAAAAGCGCGTGGAGTTGAAGTCCTCCTTAGATTCTTTGAATGTAATTAAAACACATACTTCCTTCCTAAAAGATTGGGCGACCCTTTTTGTTATTTAAGTTGTATATTATTTATTTTATTTAAAACCATTAATTTATTTTGTTATTAACTTCTATATATTAATACTTGTCTCTTAGCATTATTTATTTATTCTTTTTTTTAAGAACTTAATTACTATTCCTCACGCGATTTATTTATTTAAATAATTTTATTAAAATGGCACCTTTAATAAAAATTAGGTGTTATTAATATTTACGCATGAACTAAATCCATATATATATACACACTACCTTTTAACTACACTATAGACCCATTTTCCGTTAAGACTTAAAAAGGTTCTTACCTACTCTTGCGGCCATGCGAGTTCGGTCAAAAAGGATATATACTTCCCTAAAGTGGACACAACCTAGTCACATGGTTTACATCCCTTTGCCACATTGTTTTCCATCATCTATCCACATCTTCCGAATGATACTCTCCCTCCTTATGAGGGTAATTTTTCTGCTCACACCACCACTCAACATATCACTCACACATTTGTTAGCATTATTAAATAAACATTAAGGAAGAAATTATCTTATAAACTCGTAATAATAATTAATAATTTTAAGAGGCGTAAATAAGGCAACTTGATCATTTCACGTCTAACTATGGTAATATAATTTATTTACTGGTCAATATGCATAATTCATCTCAAAATATCTAACATCTACATTCATCCATAACTAAATAAAATATCATAATATTTGGGTTGTGACAAATAGAACTCGTGATGTGTCAAGTGTGAGAGTAGTAAAAATAAATGCCCTTAGGAGCCTCGATACGACTGATAAAGAGCGGTGTTGAGCATCATGCATCGTGTATGAATCTGTGAAAGGTCCTACATTCACCTCAAGATACCAAGTGAACGCACATGTGTATATAGAAAAATATAATGACATACTAAGTATCCAACTAGCATGGAAAACAAAGTGTAACATGTAAGTAGAATAAGTGAACAAGAGTAAATGCAACCAAGATATGCAAGATGTTGTGTGAATATGATGGTGTGTTGCAATGTGTATGATGTGAAAAGGAGGAGATCCATGTTTCCCCCATTGGATGTGCATGCGATGAGGTTCATTTAGAAATGCTCCCTCAACAGTCAAGAATGAACCATAGAACAAGAGTGTGTCATCGGGAAATGATGGTACAATGTGTGTACCAAAGATGTGAGAGTGCTGAGAGAAATTGTTCATGAAGCATAAAGCGTATAGTAAAGAGTAGGTGATGTGAGGTTCATTTGATAATTGGAACCTCAACGGTGAGTGTGAACTCAGAGACACAAAATCATGCACTTGGGTACATTTCTAGGTCTTAAACACATACTAACATTCATATGATTCATAAGCAAGAAAACTAGTAATTGATGACTATCCTTGGCCTCTTTTCTTTGTTTCTTGTTTTTTATTTGGTCTTACACACCCTACAACCTAGTTGATATTTTACTTATTTATCTTTTATGGCTCTAGACACTAACGCCCAGCCAGGATAGGAGCACCCAAGCGCCCCTGTCCCCTCCGGACGCCCGACCCTTTTCCAACTCACTTGCTTATTTTAGGTTTCTTTTATCTTTTGGGAATTTTTTTCACTTATGGGTTGACCTTCCAGTTGTCAATTATGAAATTCAAACAAGGGAATCATATAAATACATAGTTATGTGTTCAAAATAAAGGACCAAGCTCTAAGCATTATTACTATCACCTAAGCTTGCACTCAAAAGGCACCTAAAACACTTCAAAGCATCCATTTGGCATTCAATCAAGGGACAAGGGACTACATTTTTGCATACATTGTATAGGAAGGGGAAGTTCATTTTCCCATCCACACATTCTATTACATTACTACATTTAGCTACATCCCGTTATCAAGTACAACTTGCACAAGGGCATCCTAGGGCACAATTTCTACACACTCACCAGAACTACATGGGATTTGATATGTAGTGCAACACTCGGTTGTAAGTTCACTCTCGGGGTCAGTTCGACTCTCCATATTGCATCTTTCTTTTTAGATTTGAGGTGGTTTGTTAGTTTTTGCAATTGAACTTCTATTTTGTAGGTTACAGGTACTTTCGACATTCATTGTGTGACTACCAGGTGACCAACATAGAGTAATTGCGACATACTTGTGACACATCATAGATTAGATATGAAGCTTCTACATAGTCACAGGTGCCCAAAAGAGGTCTTCAGTGCCTAGAAACCCCTGTCCTGTCGTGGGCGCCCGTGTCCGACCTTATTCTTGTAGTCCAAAATTTACTTGTGAGAATTTGGACACTCTGCCCATTCAGTTAATCATTTTTCCCAATTTAGATTAGTCCCAAATAGCGTGGAAATCATCTAAGTCATCTATCACTCTTCTTTGCTTAGGGTATTAAATATTACATCTTAGATTGCTTGTGTCAAATTTGTATTTTAGCAGCTTATTATCATATGTGACTCTGTAATATTAGATTTAATTCAAATTAAATTAAACTAGAACCGTGGAATTAGAGTGCGTCATCAGGTAATGATAGTATAATAAGTGTGCTTTGAGACTAGATGCGAGAAGAGTGTGATCGTGAAACACAAAGAGTGAGATGTAGCAAGTGAACTAGGAGTAGAAAATAAAGACATCAAATGGTGATGGAGAGGGGGAGGGATAGTGCGATGCCCCCAAGTGTGTAAGTGATGAAAAGTTATCCAACGATGACAAAGAGTGAGGGCCCCTTAATTGGAATTTAAGAAAGAGGGGCGTGTAATGATGGTCGGTGACAAGTGAGGTAGGATAATAACTATGTGTATATGAAGGAGACCGATATGGTGAAGTGGGTGGAAAACATCGAGAGAAATGAGTTTCTCAAGTAGGGGACTTAGGCTAGCAAGGTGGGCTACTAGAGTGGTGAGGACGATGAGGTCGTGATGGACGCCACACACAAATAGGAGAGGTAGGTGGGGGATGGAGCTAGAATTGATTCATGTAGGAGGACTATAAATCATGACTGGTGTACAAATAGCTTTAAGAGTGGGCCGAGGAAATGGTGTGTGTGGTGGGATACCTTTGATCCTGATAACTTGTTTATTATGGATGAACTTAGACAAAGGTGAAGCATGAGAGGAATAGCCTGAGTAGTGCGGAGCCAAGGAAGACCTAAGACCATATCACAACCCTATATTTTAGATGTAATAAGGAATGGTGTAAATATGGTAAGGGGCCCAACAAAGTGATGGGAAGGATGACATGACCGTAAGAATTAGGGATTGGAAAAGTGATTAATGAGGTTGGGCAGTTGATAGCTAGTAGAAGCACAACAGAGCATGCATTGGTAAGGGTCGAGGGATAGACCAAGTATTATTGACTGTATAGGTACCGATAGAAGCATTAATGTGTAGTGAATTAGAGGAAAATGTAGCATGGTGATCATGATTTGAGAATGTGATAACTGGTGGTGGTATGTCAAGAAAGCAACGAGGAAATCAAGCGGACCCGATTGCATAATCTATGTTAGTTTATTTTAGATCATCTTTAGGATTAGTTGGCTGCCACTAGGTACGGTGGTCATTGCTATTATTGAATAGTGTGTCCCTTTGTATGCTCTATTTTAGTCTATTTTAGATACAACTAGGCTTAGTTGCTGCGATTAGGTACAATGATTAGTACTATTATTTTATGACGAGTCGTAAAGGAGAGCCACACAATGCACATGGTCATAACTTGCGACTTCTTGTTAAAGCTATCTCTTACTTCATTTCCATCAAGATTGTCAAGGCCATCTTATTCTAGTTCTCCATCAAGACAAAGTCATAGATTGTACATTTTTGCACATGCTTTTTTATTTCCCCTACTTTTTTAAGGCTCTTGCATTGTAATTTTATTGTGTATGAATGATTGATTTCTGTTTCAATTAAAGATACAACAAAGGACCAAGATTTCATTATGCACTTTCATTTTTATTGTCGTATTATTATTATTATTATTAGGCACAATAAATATTAAATTAAGAATTCATTATAGAAAACGTCACAAACAATTTCGGTTTCAAAATTATAAATATTAGTACGGAATTTTAGCTTTAAAGAAAGGATGGATATTCATTATTTTTAATATTACTTTACTGTAAGGTTTTCATCATATGCAATAGATAGTTGATCACATTATTAAGATGTGCTATGTCTTTGATAGCCACTTTAGAATATATATTTGATCATATTATTAAGATTTGTTATGTTGATCCTTACAATGGATATTTGATCAAGTTATTAAGACATTGTGTGGATAGGCAACAAAATGGTTTTGTGGGGGTGATGGGGGTTGTTATGGTTTTAGATAAACACTTAATTAGCAACCTTAAATTTCATGTTCAATTAATCATTATGAGACAAATTTATCTTTTTGTTTAAGACAATAGAAAATTTGTAATATCTTAACATGCATTAGAGTTTGGAGCCTTATTTTTTTAAAAATATTTTTTCAAGTCCGATGTAACATTGTGGTTAAATTGAAATTATTAATCATTTAAATAAGAATGTATGAGATAAGTGTCATGTTGGATCACGATTGCCGTTAGACCAAAACCCATAGGTGTTAGTCTCAGCTACAATCGCCAGAGTTAGGATCTACGAGAGGCGGTTAGTCCATGTCACGAAACTCACGGGGAGCGCTGGACACACATGCCAACAATCTCCCCCTCAGCATTACCCAAGTGAGTTTCAAACTCGAGACCTGTCGCTCTGATACCATTTGTTGGACCACGATTGCCGTTAGACCAAAACCCATAGGTGTTAGTCTCCGCTACAATCGCCAGAGTTAGGATCTACGAGAGGCGGTTAGTCCATGTCATGAAACTCACGAGGAGCGCTGGACACACATGCCAACATGTCACACACACACATGCACACACACACACGCGCATGTGCGCGCACGTACACACAAACACAAACACACACACGAACACACACATACACACGCACACACGTACACACGCGCACACACTCACATGCACACGCTCACATGCACACACGCACACATACACACACACACGCACACACACGTGCACGCACATGCACACACGCACACACACACACGCACACACGTGTATGCATGCGCACACACACACACACACAGACATGCAAACGCGCGCACACACACACAAAGAGATATCGAACTCTCTAAAATGTTCCATGATTTGAGAGGACCATAAACAACTAATTAAACAAGAGTAAAATTAGTAATGAATTTGTAGAGCATAAACAACTAATTCAAATTAGGAGCTTAAAAATTTGAAAGGATTTTATCTTCATTCATTTATTCATTTGTTGATTTTATTGAATTGAAATGACATTTTATAATAAGTAGATTTTTTTCTTTTTATATTTTCAAGGTTGAACCTTAAATTGAATAATATACATAAGACTAAGACATTTGCAAAGAAAATAATAAATTAAAATTGATATTTATCAACATTCTAACCTAAATTTATATAAGACATACAATATTAAACATAAACATTTAAATGCACCTATATTCAAATAATTATATCAAACCTTTAAAATGTTCCAAAATAATTATGTCACCACCCACTAAATGTTAAAAAGGGATAAATACTAAAACAATATAAAACACAAACCAAAATACTAGGGAGGAGTTTCATGAACATGTGATCTTTTAAAAACCATTGTGATAACTTTGAAGGATTCAAGTAGAGAAGAGCATGATCCACTATTTATTCACATTTCCAATTAAAAAAATTGTTTTTGAAACTTGTACCTTAAACGCTTTGATTTAAAACTTTTGGAAGTTACATAGAGAAGCATTTACGGATGTAATGCTCTTTATATCCATTTTGATTCCTCTGGAGCATTTTAGTCTTTAAATTTGATGATCATTTATCCATCAAATAATTTTTAAGTGACAAGAATTTTTTAAATAAAAGGGATAAATACTAAAACAAAGAATTTTTTAATGTTGCTTTTCAACATATGTAAAATAATATTATTGATAAAAATGTAAGAGTTTTAATATATATTTGTATATATCACATGTATAAATATTTTAAATACTTTTATTTGAAAAAATATTTCTAGAGATTAATTTCAAGGTTTTTATTTTAGATTTCACACATCACATTGATCAAAATACTAGGAGGAGTTCCATGAACAAGTGATATTTTAAAAACCATTGTGCTAACTTTGAAGGATTCAAGTAGAGAAGAGAATGATCCACTATTTATTCACATTTCCAATTAAAAATTGTTTTTGAAACTTGTACCTTAAACATTTTGATCTAAAACTTTTGGAAGGTACATAGAAAAGCACTTACAAATGTAATGCTTTCTATATCCATTTGATTCATCCTAGAGCATTTTCGTCTTTAAATTTGATGGTCATTTATCCATCAAATAATTTTTAAGTGACAAGAATTTTTAATGTTGCCTTTCAACATATGTAAAATAATATTATTGATACAATTGTAAGAGTTTTAATATATATTTGTATATATCACATGTATAAATATTTTAAATAATTTTATTTGAAAAATATATTTCTAGAGATTAATTTCAAGGTTTTTATTTTAGATTTCACACATCACATTGATCAAAATACTAGGGAAGAGTTCCATGAACAAGTGATCTTTTAAAAACCATTGTGCTAACTTTGAAGGATTCAAGTAGAGAAGAGCATGATCCACTATTTATTCACATTTTCAATTAAAAAAATTGTTTTTGAAACTTAAACCTTAAACATTTTGATCTTAAACTTTTGGAAGTTACATAGAGAAGCATTTGAGATGTAATGCTATCTATATCTATTTTGATTCCTCCAGAGCATTTTCATCTTTAAATTTGATGGTCATTTATCCATCAAATAATATTTAAATGACAAGAAGTTTTTAATGTTGCCTTTTAACATATGTAAAATAATATTATTGATAAAAATGTAAGAGTTTTAATATATATTTGTGTATAAATATTTTAAATACTTTTATTTGAAAAAAATAATTTCTAGAGATCAAATTCAAGGTTTTGATATTAGATTTCACACATCACATTGATAAATAATTCCAATACATTGTGTTCAAATTTGTAATAGATTGATGAAAAAATATTTGAGAGAAATAAGGGCCTCAAACTCTACGATATGACCAAGATAATACACATTTAATATAGATGTAATTAAATCTTTATTTCGAGTAAATTTAATGTACTAATGATATGCCAGTGATAAGCTACAATAAGACACAAGAAATAAGCACACAATAATATGAAATCCTAAGCAAGAGAGAGAGAGGGAGAGGGAGACTTAATTGATTTCACACAATTTGGAGATGATCTGGGTAGAGGAATTGTTGAAAAGAATTTAAGCGTGTCATCAAGGCTTAATGAAGATTATGGAACTCAGAAATGTGTAGGACATAAGCGCCCACAGAAGACAGGAGCGCATGAGCCCTAGTGTGACTCGATCTTGCTAGTGTCCAATCAGTGCTCAAGTTACGTCCTTTTTGTGCAAGAGGAGATTTGCTTGCTAGCTTCCTTTTTTGCTATGGTTTTAATGTACTTTCACCGATCAACTAAAAAGATATACCTACCTAGTGTACATGAATCAAATCTAAAAATAATTATGCATAATGTGGATTTATAGATATTGAAGAGTGAACTTAGTACCGAGTGTAGATTGAGAACCAAATACATCAACTAAAAAAATTACGGAGAATAAGTTGCATATTGCATGAGTGCAACCAAATGCCGTGCAACCAAATAAATAAACAAGCTTGCTCAATCAACTAAAAATTACAGAGAATGGAGTGCAATAACATCCGGGCAAGCCGAATAGAAATGAATAGATACAAATATATTGTTTACAACAATATAACAGTATGAAATAAAAGACAAATATGGTTGATTAACCATATAACCAAATAACAATTATTATTTAATTAATAAAATTAAATAATTTAAACTATGCATAATTAATATTAGGATAATAATATTTAATCCTAACATTCCCCCCCTTAATTGTGCATTGTCTGAAGAGATGAGGAGAGAAATGCTCTGAACAACTCGAACTTGTCACGTGCAAGTGACTTTGTGAAAATATCTGCTCGTTGTTCAACTGTTGGACAAAACTGAAGCTGGATGTTGTGCTTCAACACATGTTCGCGTATGAAATGAACCTGAACTTCAATGTGCTTTGTTCTCTCGTGAAAAACTGGATTGCGAACAAGTTTGAGAACACCTTCATTGTCAACATACATGGTGGTCGGTTTGTCCTGTGGTATTCCAAGTCCTTCCAGTATGCGACGTAGCCAAATCGCTTCACAGATAGCTTCTCCTACAGAACGATACTCGGCTTCTGTGGAAGAGCGAGAAACAAAGTGTTGTTTCTTACTTCCCCATGATATTGGTCCAGATCCCATAAAGAATACAAATCCGGAAGTGGATTTTCTATCATCAATGTTACCTGCATGATCTGAATCCGAATATCCAATCAAGAAGAAGTTTTCATTCTTCTTGTATTCTAGACCAAGATCCACTGATCCTTTAGATATCTCAAAATGCGCTTTGCTTTTCCAATGACAAATTTTGGGTTCCTGCATGAACCTGGATAGATAGCTCACCGCAAAGCCGATATCCGGTCTAGTGTAGGTCGTAAATGAGACTCCCAATCACCACCGATAGAGAGTGGCACTTACCTCAGGAGATGGATCTGAACGAGATAACTGTAATCTGTTCTCCATAGGTGTAGCAATTGGTGTGCAATCCATCATCCTAAACTTCTCGAGCGTTGTCTTGGTATATTTCATCTGAGAAACAAAGATATGATTCTCTTTCTGCCATACTTCTAGTCCAAGACAGTAGTGCATAAGCCCGAGATCTGTCATGTCGAATGATCGCTTAAGATCTTTCTTTGTTTCATCAATCATCTTCACTGAACTGCCAATGATGACTAGATCATCGACATAAACTACAACAATCACCATCTCCCCCCCTTGCTTTTTGAGGTAGAGATTGGGATCGTATGGATTTCTGACGAATCCATGTTGTACGAGATGCTCATCAATCTTGATGTACCATGCCCGGGTGCCTGTTTGAGGCCATACAGAGATTTCCTGAGTCTGCATACCTTTTCTTCTTGACCAGTACAACATATCCCTCAAAGTTGAGTCATGTAGACTTCTTCTTGTAAATCTCCATTCAGAAGGCACTTTTACGTCCATTTGGTGAACTTTCCATCCAAACTGAGCAGCTAGAGCAAAGATCATCCTGATCGTTTTGATCTTAGCTGTGGGAGCAAATGTCTCCTCATAGTCAATGCCTTCTTTCTGTGTGTACCCCTTTGCTACAAGTCTTGCTTTGCACTTGTCCACTGTCCCATCTGCTTTGTACTTAGTTTTGAATATCCATCTGCATCCAATGGGTTTCTTCCCTGGTGGAAGATCAACAAGCTGCCAAGTGTTATTCTTCATCACTGATTGATATTCAGAATCCATGGCATCTTTCCAAGCTTTTAACTGTAGGGCTTCCTGGACTGTAGAGGGCTCTGTCTGATTCAATAACTCTACTCATCAAAGCAAAGTTAACTTCTTCTCTTGCTTTACTGCGAGTCCGTGGTCCAGGGGTGGATGTATCCGGTGGAGCATCCAATCTTGCATCTCGTAATGTACTTGTACACCATTTAGGCATACGTTGACTGTTCCCATGGGTTGTGGTTCTATCTGATCAACACCATCATCCCCATCATCACTTTCATCTTCTGAGGGAACATTAGCTTCAATTTTTACAACTGGTGAAAAATCTACATCTTGATGAGTCCGGAGGAGGAGTCTCTGCTTCCTTCTTCTCGAAAAACTCAACATCTCTGCTTGTAGACTTTTCTGGTCTTAGGATCCATCAATCTATACCCAAGAGTCTCTTCACTGTATCCAATGAAGATGAGATTTTGTGACTTCATATCTAATTTCTTTCTGTTCTGTTTGGGTATGTGCATGCTTGGCTTTGCACCCAAATACTCTGAGGTGTGCAATGGATGGTTTCCTTTTTGACCATGCTTCTTGTGGTGTAATTCCATCAAGAGCAGTTGTGGGCGCTCTGTTTAACAAATACACTGCTGTTTTTGCTGCTTCTGCCCAAAATGTCTTTGCAAGTCCGGAATCATCGATCATGCATCGCACCATTTCCATGATAGTACGATTTCTTCTCTCGACAACACCATTTTGCTGCGGTGTGTGTGGAGGAGGCATTTGTCGACGAATCCCGTGAGTTTGTAGGTAGTCTCTGAACTCATCACTGGTGAATTCCCCCCCTCGATCTGAGCGGAGAGTTCTGATGTGACGACCAGTTTCTTTTTCAACTGCAACTTTGAACTTTTTGAATGTTTCAAAGGCTTCACTTTTCTTGCGAAGACAAAAAATCCACATTTTTCGTGAATAGTCGTCAACACAGAGCATGAAGTACTGGAACCCTGAATGACTTGGCTGCATCGGACCGCACAGATCGGTATGAACCAGGTCAAGTTTACCATGAGCTCAAAAAGTACTCTTTTGAATGAAACTCGTGTTGTTTTCCCTGCTAAGCAGTGAGGACACTTGTCTGTATCCTTCTGAAGAGATGGTAGCCCATGTACCATATTACACCGGTGAAGTGTTTCGAGATATTTGAAACTTACATGACCAAATCTCCGATGCCACAACTGGGCTGAGGTGGAGTTTTTAGCCACAAGTGCTTGATCATTTTTGTGAATGAAATCAAGTTGAAACATTCGTCCCACATTTGAGGCTTTTGCAATTATTTTCGAGCCTCGATTTATCTCGAATCAAACACATTTTCTTGCCGGATTGACTATCAAAGTCAATTTTCAGGTTGTGATCTAGGAGTTGACTGACCGAAAGAAGATTCTTTGTCAACCCAGGGACATATAGAACATCTGATAGTCTACATTTACGTGAACCAAGGGGTAGAGAAATGTTTCCAATCCCCCGAATCAGTATATGAAGAATCATCTCCCAACGAAACATGATTTTTCGATGGCGTGTCCTCATTGAAATAAACCACTCTCGTGGCTGGTCATGTGTCGAGTGGCTCCCGAATCAACATACCGACTTCACTAGATGACGTGGATGGTTCACTTGATCGAGTAGTGAACAAGAAGTCTTCATTGTCCGACTGTTTCTTGTTGCTCAACAATATTACCTTACTGGTGGGGTCTTCTTTTCCAGTTCCCCTTTTTCTACCCGTGATAGTTGTTTGAATGTCCCTTGTAAGTTTGTTGTTGTTGTGGTCCAGAATTGCTTGATGAACCTTTCTTATAAGTGTTAAACCAACATTCTTGCAAGTCATGTCCTCTTTTGCAAATTGGACATCGCTTCTTCTGTTGATTGTCCCCATGATACTGATTCTGATGTGGGGACTTCTGATAGGATTTAGGTTTTCCTTTACCTTTTCCTTTCCATTTTTGATGTGAAGATAGTGCCTGCTCCTCTTCATCATCCTTATTGTGCATTGCTTCCTCTTGTTGCAGTAGGTTTACTAGCTTGTCAAAACTAATTGTCGTATCTGACAAGTTTAGAGTTGTGACAAAAATGCGGTAAGAAGAAGGGAGAGCTCTCAGAACAATGGGAACGAGAGATTCATCTTTGACCTCTTCTCCTAGGGCTAGAAGTGAAGCCCTCAACTCTGCAACTCTTCTTAGGAAGGCTTCAATTTTCTCATTCTGCTTGAACTTCAATGTATGTAACTGACTCTGCAAATTGAGTATGACATTCTTGTTCTTGGCCTCATATATTGTGCTCAGCTTATCCCATGCTTCTTTTGCTGATGTGGCATCTCGAATGTGGGCTTGCACATCGTCGGATACTCCAAACAAGATGATGAGTTTTGCTTTCTGATCTGCTCTATCAAATTGTCGTTGTTGAGTTGCATCAGTTGGTGATCTGGTTAGAGTACCGTACCACAACAACAGCCGATTTTCTTCAAACTCAAGTTTGTCTTTATTTTTGTCTTCCAAGTAGCATAGTTGCTTCCTCCGAGCAATTGTGAATCCGAAGAAAAATTTGGGGCATTGTGCCCATTTTGCGAGATCACCGACAGGGTTTGGCTCTTATCACTCCAGGTATTAGGTCTCCCAATCTATATACCGTCAGTCCGATATACCGAACCTTTCTATATACGCGCCCTTCCGATATACCCGTCGGTACGTGGAAGAAGCTCGCCCTTTCTATATACCCGGCAGTACGTGAAAGAGGCGTTAACGTACGTGAAAGAATTCAATACGTGGTACCAAGACAATACTGATGGGGTCTGTGCGATTATTGACACCGGCTCAAAGAAATATCCTCATATGCGCGCGTAACTTCGCTATATACTCGGATAATTTCTCAGTCCGGATTTATGTCTTGCAATCGTTCACAGACGGATGGGATGGTTCATAGTGTGTGCACTGTGACCTTATTACTCCCCGTCGATTTATAGGGACGATGCCCAGATGACGTTGTTGCAGCTATATTAGGTGTTAAGTGCAGTAGTAGTCGCGACGGCTTTACCCGTAAGCACTTCCCAGAGGCACTGTATATACCGAACGTTGCGAATGAGATCTAGGATCTCGTGAGTGTTACAGAACCAATTTTACTTGTTTTTTTATTACAATTCTCGCCGCTTGAAAGCAAGCAAAAGTTTTGCAATTGACTATGGCAACCTCGCAAATTAGTACAATATGCAAGATACAATTTACATTCAAAAAATGTAGAATTTGAATGACAGTAAAAATTTCGCTTTCGGGTCCCGTGGCCTCCTCGAGCCCAATATGACCCAAAATGCTAAAAATTGCAAAATAATAGCTGAAAATGCAATTTTTAGATGGGTCTCCTTTTGTAAAAATGTCCTGAATGAAAAAAGCACTGATGGGAGAAATTTTTTTACCCTAAATTAGGGATTTCTCCGCTAAATTTAGTTAGTTGTAACTAAATTCAAAAAAGTCTGCTAAATTTAGCAGTTTCGCCAAAAATTCCGCCAAATGCAAAAGGTGAGTTTTTGAGTGTTTTTGGTGGGATTTGACCCCCAAACCTCTCACTCCTAAACCTCATGCACTAACCCTTTAGATTGAGAAACGGGACGGAAGCTATACCATTAATCTCAATCAACTTGGCCACTTGGGGCGCTTGAGCTATGAAAGGAAGAAACTTGTATTTATTGACAAGTAAAATCGACTTACCTCTTTAAAAATGGATGACTTGAAGAGGCTCCACGTGGCGCATGCTGGTGAAGGCGGATTTAGGGTTGTATTTGCTTAAAAACGGATCTGAAGCTTTGTTTTTGTTTGTTTGCCTTTGTATGGCCGCTTTTCCTTGCTCAGGCCGCGTTTTCTAGCTTTCCACGCACTGATTTTGTTTGTTGTTTGCTTGTACAGGCCGCATTTTTGTGTTTGGCCGCTGTTTTTCCTTCCTTGGCCGCATTTTTTTTGTTGTTGATCACCAGCTAAGCCTGCATTTCTTTGTGCAGGTCGCTGGAGACAGAAAATGGCGCGGGCGAGTGGAGAAGGGCACTTTTTTTGCTCCAAAAAATGTTTTCTTTATGCAGGCCGCGCGGGGTCAAAGAAAACGTGAGGAGGACTGTTCTCAGTCTGGTTTGGCCGCTTATTACTCTTCTTCCACCGTGTATTTTGTGCAGGTCCAGCGTGGGCGCCTCCTTCCCCTTTTTTTTTTTTTTTGCTCTGTTTGCAGGCTTGGGCGTCTTGTGCAGGCTGAGGAGGTCGTTTTCTATCTATTCTTGCATTCTCACCATTCAATTCTCACTTCACATGGCTCTGAGTTTCTGACATACCCTGCTACATGACATAGTATATGCCGATGAAAACAATGTCAATCAAATAGATATGAATTTGGCACACATACCTCCAATTACAACAGCATGCTACTTGTAGCTGTCACTAAATGCACCTCTGAATTAGAGGGAGAACCCCTGGTTGGGGAATTTTTTTTTTTTAAATATATAGGCTCATAGCGAATTTTCAGTGCAACCAAAGACCACAAAGTAAAAAATTGCCTTCCAAGCACCTGGAAGGAACAGGAGGATGTGGGGGAGGCAGGGATGGGGCTGGGAGTTTGCACGAGGCTGCACAGGCTCTCAAATGCTGCAAACACGTCTCCAATCTCCTCTCTCTCTGCTGCTCTCTCTTCCACACCTTTACAGGGCCAGATTCTCGCTCTGGTACCAAATGTAGATTGAGAAACAGGGACGGAAGCCTGTATAATTTTATTAATCTCAATCAACTAAAAAATTACAGAGAATGGGCTGCAATATTTATAGATATTGCACAGCCAAATACATCCGGGAGAATAAGTTGCACAGGTGCAACCAAATGCCAGAATAAACAAGCTTCCAATAACATCCGGGAGCCAAATATATTGTTTACAACAATATAACAGTATGAAATAAAAGACAAATATGGTTGATTAACCATATAACCAAATAACAATTATTATTTAATTAATAAAATTAAATAATTTAAACTATGCATAATTAATATTAGGATAATAATATTTAATCCTAACATAGTGCTACACAATTTCGATCCATGTAGTTCTATAATGTGTGTGTAATGATTCAAGGATGCCCTGGTTGATTATAACGAGCATCTATAATCTAACAATGTATAAAATGTGTGTGATAAAATAACATGAACTTCCCCCTCCTATGTTGTGTATGTAGAGTGATGTAGCCCTTGTCCTTTGTATGAGTGTGCTAGATGAATGCCTTTGAAGTGCTCTTGTGCCTTTGAGCAAAGCTTAGGTGATGATAAGTAATGCTTAGTGCTTGGACCTTTATTTGAGAGATATAACTATGTATATATATGATTCCCTTGTTTGAATTTTGTAATTGACAACTAAAAGGCCAACCCAAAGTTGTAAAAGATGACCCAAAAGTAAAAGAGACCCAAAAGAGTAAGAAGGAAGAAAAGAAGGTCAAGAGTGCCTGAAGGGACGAAGCACACAGGCATTGTTGTCCTAAATGGACGCTAGTGTCTGAGGCCATAAAATATAAATAGGTCAAATACCAACATGTCTATAGGGTGTGTAAGTTCAACACAAGTATAAGAAACAAAACAAAAGACCCAAAAGACATTTTTAATCACTAGTTTTCTTGCTTAGGAATCATGTATATGTTAGTATGTTCTAGGACCTAGAAATGTACCCAAGTGCATAAATTTTGTGTCTACATTTTACTCCCACTTTATGATGTTGAATGAATACTCGATAGCATAAAGTAGATAGAATATGAGTACCTTGTGACCATGTAGAGAAGAGTGCGATCGATAGCATGCCGATTGGACAAGTGAAGTGTACAATGATCATAATGCAAAGCGTGGAAATGAAGAAGGGGAGGTAGACCCTAGGTGTGAAGAGTATGTGTTGGAGCTTGTGCTTGCTGATGTGAGCCGCTTCTTGTTGAGTATAAGGACAAATCTCCAAAACAAGAACAAGAAAGTAGATAAAGTATCATATATGAAAAATTGAAGTAACATGTGTATAAGTAAGTAAAAGTGTTTAAAAGGAAAGTGTGCACCTGATGTATAAGAGAGTAAAAGATATAAAATTATCCTGATTTACTTGGAGATGTTGTTGGATTTGTTTCCGAATGGTGAGGTTTTTGGGCAATCTCACACCAAGAGCGAGTTTTTAGGTGATCTCACGATAACGAAGAGTTTTTTGGGCGATCTCATGCCAAGAGAAGAGTGTTGGGGAGAGAGGTCTATTTTACTCTCCATCCATGGCACTTCCCAAATAACTGAATGTAAACAAAATTCTGAAACTAGAGTCAAGTGACTGCTACTGTAGAACTGTGCTGTGAATTACTGGAAACTTTGCTGAACTAAGAAATTGACTATTTTTTCCCCCAGACACAAGCGCCCACCCTTCCTTTTTCATCGTAATGCGCTAGTGTCCAGTGCTGTGTTTGTGACCCAATTCTGATTTTGGGTCATTCTGTGACTGTGTTATGTTGTCAAATCTGTACTTTTTTTCTCTAATATGTAAATCTGTGCTGTTGTAAGGGTGATTTTCTCACCCGAATGAAGCCCCACTCGTTTGAGGTGCATGCGCTGAAAGTAGGAGAAGGTAACCCAAACAAGAGGACCAAATACTGATATGCATATCTAATATTTGATACCGTAGGGGGTAAGGGTATGTGCATGGTAGAAACCAAGGCACATGCAAATAAGATAGGCTAGTAATAAGTGTTAGTGTAAACAATGCTATCATGTAATAGAAGGCAATGTAACAAGCAATTGTGAAGACAAGATGGACCACGAAAAGCGGGTTGCATACATGGGGATCGCTCACAATGTCATAAGAAAATCAGGGCCGAAGCGGCCAAAAGCATACAATGAACAAACAAGACATAGGGCATGGCCCATAAATAATAGCAAAAATATCAAGAGTGACATATAATTATGGTTGTAGCGATCCTACAAGGAAAATTCTACACATGAAGCATTCATTAGCATGTTAAAAAGATAAATAGTATGTCAAGGAATGTATATAGATACGAAAATTATGTGATAGTAACAAGAATAAGTAAATGATGTAACAATAGTGTAATAACCCATTTTCTCATAACCAAATTAAAGCGGAAATAGAAGTTAAGAAAATACGTCATATTTTTTTGTTTTCTTTTTAGATATATAACAAAAGTATATGTGCTACTTACATCATCATACATATATGAAATTTCTTACCTAACCGCCAAATGATTCAACATTATTTATCAATAAAGAAAAAGGTAATAATTCGTTCTTTTCATTTTCATCTACAAAATAAAAGAGTCGATGTATCTAAATGCCATACATTAATCATAATAATGCTTTCCAACATTTACATTACTACGAATGCCCTTTTTTTTGCTAATTGATATTTATCATATCAAATAAAATCAATGTAATACTTATAGCGAGCTTTGTTTTTAGTGTAAAAGCTAGTAGGTTCCTCCCCGATATCTATTTTTGTCTTCATCTTTGGTTCTCAAATTGGTTTTACTCTGTTATGTTCCCGGTTTTAAGTCGGTTCTCGGGCGCTTTTGCTCATTATGTTCTTTCTCCAGTTCAAAAATCTTTATGGCTATATATTGGATTGTATATCCTTGCAACCATGCTTGGGAGAGGGAGAGTATCATTGGAACATTTTTCCACCAACCACAGACTTGGCAGTCTCCCACACACCTCCTTTATAGAGTGGCCCTACCCTTCGACAAAGCACATAGATCATGGACTATGCAGCAAGAGGATGTATCATGTAAACTGAGGTTTCGTCTACCTTCGGGCACCTACCTTGGGCATCTCACAACACCTAGTGAGCTAGGAATGTAATAATTTAAATTCCTATGTCTAATTAAGTATACCATAATTGACATGCTTATAACCATAAGACTATAGGGAAGACATGCACCCACCAAGTCTCCCGATTCCTCTGCTATATTTATCTAGACCTTGAATATTAAACAATAATTAGTTCTTGAGGAGTTAACATGAACGACACCACCTAGTGCGTCACATCCTAGTCTCACAATTCCAAAGGGTTTAGAACCTTTCCAAAGGTTAAACACTATGTTATATGCTCATTCCGAAAGCAAGAGAAGTAAGTGAGGGAATGTCAACATCATGCTTAATAAAGGCATTAAAATTTAAGTCGGAAAACTCATTCATTTATTACGTAAAGTTTAAACTAACACAAGGGTGTAGAAACTAGACTATTGTCCTGTACTATTTTATCAAGAGATCACGTAACAAAATAATTTAGTATTTATTATTGTCTCATTAATTTGTATTGGTTCAATTATCCTAAAGTCTACGTCTGACTTGATGGATTCTTGTTTATTTAATTATTTTGATCATCTAGGGACAGGATAATGGGTCATCACATGAAAGACAAAAATGAAAAAGACAACAACATTCAACTAAGACCGATAGGATTCAGAGGGGAAAGATGATCTCGGATTTACTACGAGGTGTGTAATTTTGATTAACTTATGATCACTAGACATCAACTCATATGAGGAGGTTGGCAACACATTTGGTAAAAGGAAAAATGAGAAATTTTAAGTTACAAAAGACATCTCCAAATCTGAAGCTATGGCAATAACAACAAACCAAACCATAAAAGCAACTAGTAGAAATCAACTACGCTTATTTATTTTTGCCAAACAATGAGGTAAGGTTTTCTTGGATACGCGGGTTTGCAATAGATGGTTGTGCATCAACTCCTAAAATCTAACCTTTTCTACCTAATGATGTGAGATTGCAATTGAGATCAACAATGGATTACATTGGCCTTGGCTCAACATGGTTTTTAAGAAAAGATCATATAAACACGCATGGTTATGAAAACTACTCCCGCTGAGAAAATATACAGGCTGAAGTTGATTGAAAATTCAATGGAGAGGATTTGAACATGGTTTGGATTACCAACTAGAAGTTTCTACTTATCCCAAACCCAATCTAAGAGCAAATAAAACCAATTCATGGTATTTTTCAGCATGATAAACCTATAGATTGTCTGTTGGAAGCTTTCATTTATTCTAAAACCCCATCTAAAAACAATATAGAATTAATACATGGCATTGCCAACAGGGTAATCCCCATACCTTTCACTGATGCTAACAATTTCCATATCCTGTGCGTTTTCTCCTCTTCCAGATCTGTTTTCCTTTGCTTCCGTGAATGAATCTGTTTTCTTTCTTTCTTTTATATATTTTTTATTAACTACTTCCATCTCCCCTTTATTAATTAAATCCCTCTTCTTTATTAAATAAATTCCCTCTCCTCCACGTGAATGTGGAGAAATCTGAGTTAATAGAGCGACTCCTCCTTTAAAGGTGGGTAATCTTCCTAAAATAAGAATTTTTAATAAATTCAAAAGCGATTCTTCCAATCAAAAGTGCGTGTGGAGTTGAAGTCCTCCTTATATTCTTTGAATGTAATTAAAACATATCCTTCCTTCCTCAAATATTGGGCGCCCTTTTTGGTATTTAAGTTGTATATTATTTATTTTATTTAAAACCATTAATTTATTTTGTTATTAACCTCTATATATTAATACTTGTCTCTTAGCATTTTTAAGAACTTAATTATTATTCCTTACGTTATTTATTTATTTAAATAATTTTATTAAAAGGTTGCCTTTAATAAAAATTCGGTGTTATTAATATTTACGCATGGACTAAATCCAAACATATATATATATATATATATATATATATATATACACACACACACATAGACACACACAACCTATTTAGACCGCTAATTGCACCATAGACCTATTTTCTGTTAAGACTTAAAAAGGTTCTTACCTACTCTTGTGGCCATGTGAGTTCGGGAAAAAGGATCTATACTTCCCTAAAGTGGACACAACCTAGTCACATGGTTTACATCCCTTTGCCACATTGTTTTCCATCATCTATCTACCTCTTCTTAATGATACTCTCCCTCCTTCTGAGGGTAATTTTTCCTATGCACACCACCACTCAACATAGCACTCACACATTTTTTAGCGTTAGGAAATAAACATTAAGAAATAAATTATCTTATAAACTCGTAATAATAATTAATACTTTTGCGAGGCATAAATAAGGCAACTTGATCATTTCATGTCTAACCATGGTCATATAATTTATTTACTGATCAACATGCATAACTCATCTCAAAACATCTAACATCTACATTCATCCATAATTAAATAAAATATTATAATAATTGGGCTGTGACAAATAGAACCTATGATGTGTCGAGTGTGAGAGTAGTAAAAATAGATGCCCTAGGAGCCTCGACGGACCGATAAAGAGCAAGTGTTGAGCGTCATGCATCGTGTATGAATAAGTGAGAGGTCCCGCATTCACCTCAAGATACCAAGTGAAGGCTCATATGTATATAGAAAAATATAATGACATACTAAGTATCCAACTAGAATGGAAAACAAAGTGTAACATGTAAGTAGAATAAGCTAACAAGAGTAAATGCAACCAAGATGTGTAGATGTTGTGTGGATATGGTGTACTGCAATGTGTAGGATGTGAAAAGGAGGAGATCCATGTTACCCTCCATCGAATGTGTGTGCGACGAGATTCATTTAGAAATGCTCCCTCAATAGTCAAGAATGAACCATATAACAAGAGTGTGTCATCGGAAATGATAGTACAATGTGTGTACCAAAGATGTGAGAGTGTTGAGAAATTGTTTGTGAAGCACAAAGCGTATAGTAAAGAGTAGGTGATGTGAGGTTCATTTGATAATTGGAACCTCAATAGTCGAGTGTGAACTCCGTGGACAAAAAATCACGGACACAGGTACATTTCTAGGTCCTAAACACGACTAACATTCATATGATTTGTAAGAAAGAAAAGTAGTAATTGTTGACTGTCCTTGGCCTCTTTTCTCTTTTCTCTGTTTCTTTCTTATTTGGTCTTACACACCCTGCAACCCAGTCGGTATTTTACTTATTTATCTTTTATGGCTCCAGACACTAACGCCTAGCCAGCTGTGATAGGAGCGCCCATGCGCCCCTTTCCCCTCGGGCACCCCTGACCCTTTTCCACCTTACTTACTTATTTTGGGTATCTTTTATCTTTTGGGCATATTTTTCACTTATGGGTCGGCCTCCCAGTTGTCAATTATGAAATTCAAACAAGGGAATCATATAAATACATAGTTATGTGTCCAAAATCAAGGACCAAACTCTAAGCATTATTACTATCACCTAAGCTTGCACTCAAAAGGCACCTAAAACACTTCAAAGCATCCATTTGGCATTCAATCAAGGGATAAGGGACTACATTTTTTGCATACACTGCATAGGAAGGGGAACTTCATTTTCCCATCCACAAATTCTATTACATTGCTACATTTAGTTACAACCCACTATCAATTATAACTTGCACAAGGACATCCTAGGGAACAATTTCTACACACTCACTAGAACTACATGGAGTCGATATGTAGTGCAATGCTCATTTGTAAGTTCACTCTCGGGTGTCCGTTAGGGTCAATCCGACTCCCCATATTACATCTTTCTGTTTAGATTTGATACAGTTTTGGGTTTTACAGGTGAACTTCTATTTTGCAGGTTACAGGTACTTTCAACATTCATTATGGGACTACCAACGATCAATCAGAGTGATTGTGACATACTTGTGACACATCAAAGATTATATTTGAAGCTTTTACATAGTCACAGGCACCCAAAAGAGGTCTTTAGTGCCTAGGCACCCCTGTCTGTCATGGGCGCTCGTGTTCGACCTTATTCCTGCAGTCCAAAATTTACTCAGTGAGCATTGACGACACTCTTCCCATTCAGCTCATCATTTATCCCAATTCTTATCTCATCCTAGATAGCGTGGAAATCATCTAAGTCCTATATCCTTCTTCTTTTCTTAGGGTTTTAAATATTACATCTTAGATTGCTTGTGTCAAATTTGTATTTTAGTAGTTATTATCATATGTGACTTTGCAATATTATATTTAATTCAAATTAAATTAAACCAAAACCGTGGAACTAGAGTGCGTCATCTAGTAATGATAGTAGAATAAGTGTGTTGAGAATAGATTCCAGAAGAGTGTGATAGTGAAGCACAAAACGTGAGATGTAGTAAGTGAACTAGGAGTAAAAAATAGAGACATCAAATGGTGATGAAGAGGGGGAGGGATAATACGATGCCCCCAAGTGTGTAAGTGATGGAAAGTTATCCAACGATGGAAAAGAGAGAGTGCCCCTTTATTTGAATTTAAGAAAGAGGGGCGTGTAATGATGGTCGGTGACCAATGAGGTAGGATAATAACTATGTGTATGTGAAGGAGACCGATGTGGTGAAGGGGGTGGAAAACATTGAGAGAAATGAGTTTCTGAGTAGGGGAATTAGGCTAGTGAGGTGGGCTTTTGGAGTGGTGATGAAAACCAGGTCATGATGGAGGCCACATATGAATAGGAGAGGTAGATGCGGTGATGGAGATAGAATTGATTCATGTAGGAGGAATATATATTGTGACTGGTGCAAAAATATCTTTAAGAGTGACGGTGTGCGTGGTGGGATACCTTTGATGGTGAAAACTTGTTTATTATGGATGAACTTAAGACAAAGGTGAAGTGTGGGAGGAATAACTTGAGTGGTACGGAGCCAAGAAAGACCCAAGACCATGTCACAACCCTATATTTTATATGTAACAAGGAATGATGTAAATATTGTAAGGGGCCCAACAAGGATGGGAAGGATGAAACTACAACAAGAATTAAGGATTGGAAAAGTGGTTACTAGGTTGAAAAGTTGATAGCTAGTAGAATCGTAACAAAGCATGCATTAGTAAGGGCTGAGGGATAGACCAAGTATTATTGACTATATGGGTATCAATAGAAGCATTAATGTGCAATGAATTAGAGGAAAATGTAGCATGGTGATCATGATTTGAGAATGTGATAATCGGTGGTGGTATGTCGCGAAGGCAACGAGGAAATAAAGTGGACTCGATGAAGGAGGAGGTACAACATGATATGTATGGTTAGCAGATGAATCAGTAGCTGGATTTTCATGCTTTGGTAAGGGGTCATTAAAGATTTTAAGCTTTTGATTATCATTGACCGGTTTGGAAGTAGATGGCATTGGGAGCTTGATTGCATTATTATCAATAAGACCAACGATCAATATAGTGGCCTTTGCATCGATGGTAATCGTGAGTGTGCATTTTCATCATAGTTATGACCATGTGGGCGAGAAGGATCTAGGTTGAGTGGTGGAGGGAGAGTAATGAGATTGATTTTGGTGAGTTGTGGTAATAGGAGCGAGGTACGCAAGGTAGCTTAGTAAAGATTTACCTAGGGGTTGCGATTGAATTTTGGTAGGTGGAGAAACAATGTTGATAGTGGGTTGAGCATTGGTAGGCTTAAGATATGGCTTAAATGCTGATTTGGATTGGAACTTTCTAGAAGAGGAAGTAGATGAATTGTCATAATACTTGAGTTTGCCCATGGATAACAATTTGGTTTCACGTAATTTAAGTGTATGGCAAAATTGATCGAAAGAAGGAGAGGTATTTAAGATAACGTATTGGTTGGAAATTTTGTCTTTGAACACAAGCAAAAGTTTAGGGGATAGTAGTCCCTCCTCTTTGTGGGGAGGTTCCCTTATTCACCAAAAACTTGGGAATCTAATTATTTACAAATATACAAACTAACATTCTGATTGAGGATTTTGGTGTAAAGAATGATTCCATATTATGATATTCTCAATACAGAAGATGAAAAGGGAGAAGGGTTTCAGAGGAGGAAACAATAGCTTATATGAGTAAGACAAGTGAAATAGGGACACAAAGTTCAATCTAATCCACTGTCAAGAACACAAGTATTCTCCTTGGTTATGCAAGATTACTCACTATTGTAATGAAAAGAAGTGAAGAAGGTTACATATTCAGATATAGAGACCACGAGTTATATCCTACTAATGCATGCATGAAACTTCAAGAACATATGAATTAATATATCTGAAAATCCACATAATATAAATGTAACCAGACACAAAGTTATTCACACTATAATCAATAGATTGAACACACAATTTCAATATTCAAATATACCAAGATTCACATTCACAATTGCAAGGAAATAAAAATGGAAAGAACATAGACAAGAGGGAGAGAAGTTATTCTTACCGTATTGATTTTATAAACTCTATATCATTACATTCAAAACACCAAAATCCAACCCCTTTACAATGAGAAAGAATCCTTATATAGGCTAAGGGGTGGTTGTAACCTAATTTCTAACTAATTTTCATTTAATTAAGTGCTAACACTTAATTAATCAATTACATAAGCTAGATTTATTTACAATTTTAAAATTTTCAAATGATAAAGCTAACTTCAAAACATAACAATTAGAAAGAAAATACTTAAGAGTTGGGAGAAGGAACATTGGTGAGTAACACAACCGGGATATTTAATTTAAGCACACGAAGTCTGAACTTTGCCAGGGCACCAAAAATCTCCATGACCTTTGGGATGGTTGTGTTTTCCATGGCATTCAACCAACTGCCAAGATAGTGTTCCATATCCGTTACAATCCCTCCATTGTGCAACAGGTCCTTGGTGGCTTCCACAACAACGTTGTGTAGCTTAGTGATATCCTCCATCTTCTCCTTGTTGAAACTCTCAACTTTGAACAAAAAAACCTTGATCAATGCTCACGAATTTTCTTTAAATTCATCCAACGAGTGTCTTTCTACAAAATTGTCTTTGTAAAATTGACATCTCAGGGATTACAAGTCAACAAATATTTTTGATTTGAAAGCCTCTCCTTTCTGCACCATATTCTTGAGCTCAATGGCTGCCTCTTTAAAGACTCGATCTTCCATTCAATACATAAACCCATTTCTTGGACAGGTTGTTCTTGGAATCATCAAAAATATTATGAGAAAGGAGAATTTTCTCATCAATGGTGCTCATGATCCTCAAATATTGAATGCTTTCCAACCATATCCTGAGTTCTTTCCCCACTTCCTTAATGGATGTATTGAATTGGTCTTAAATCGTAGATATATTAACATATACTTTGTATGCTTCATCAATGAAATTTAGGCCGAGAGATTAGCATACCCTCCACCAATACATCAACAGCTCTACCATATGAGGCATGTCTGTGGATTTCCTTGACGGCTTTGACACCTTCCTCAAAAATAATGGTTGGAAGAGGAATTGAGGAGAGAGGAGATGGATTAAAAACTTTATCACTTGAAAGAAAAGACATAATAAAGTTGGAACAAAATTGAATCTATTCTTCCAGCTGCTCTTGTGTTTATTTTTCTTTCTCAACTCTTTGAATGAATTTGGAAATAATATCTTTCAAATTATAAACATCCCCTTAAAAAGTAGATTCACCAATTGAAATTATGGCCAGCTCTAGATCCACAAGAGTGATATCATTTTCATATTTCTCTCCCCTTGGTTTTTCAATTTCCAAAAACTATTGTCCCTTTGAATCAGAAACCAATCGAGAGGTTTTCTTGGCATCTTGGGAGGAGGAGTGGGAGTCATGCCAAGTAGGGAAACTAAAACATCAAAGCCGAGGAAACTATCTTGGGAGTAAATTTCATTTTCTTATTATCAATCATGGGTTGAACCCATGTGAAAGAATCACTTGAAGGTGGAGGAGGAGGTGGTGATAATGAAAAAGCATGGGAAGGACCAGATACCGAGTAGCATGGAATTCCAAAGAAGGTACTTTAATGGCAGAGGAAGATGACTTCTTGACTGTAAGGTTAGCTCTTGAGGTACTCACCTTTCCAGTGTCCGGCTCTATGATATTCACATCATCTTCCTCATCATCTTCCTTCTCATTAATTTCTCTTTCATTATCACTCTTTTCATGTTCTTCAAGATGTGTTTTAAGATTCATTTTTATGTTCCTTAGTGGATTTTTCTTCTTCTTTTGAAGGCTGAGATATTTGTTCAATCACAAGGACTTATTCAATTGATTCTTGAGTCTTCTCCTACTCAATTTATTTCCCAAGTGCTTCTTCATTTTTATCTATTTCCTTGACTTTTTCCTTCTTGGTGTATACCTTGGTAATTGATTCCAAGGGTGAGGAAGATGGAGTAAGTTGAGATGGAACCTTATGAGGAGTGGGGATTTCCTCATGTGAGGTGAGGCCTCCTAAGAAGGACATTGTTTCTTTGCTTGATTGTACACTTTCATTCTTTTGTTAAACCACTTCCTTGTTCTCACAATGACTTGATTGTTCATATCTGAAGGATCATCCCTTTCCTTTTGGGACAAGTCAATAGTAGGAAGAGGCATATGTTGAATAGTCTTGAGAAACTCTGCAGAATAAAAGTCTTTATTATCATCCTCCAAGTCTTAGGGAATTTGAACCTGGTACACTTTGAAGTCTCTGATCTGCTGTAGGGATAGTCTGTCAAAATATATCTTTCTAGCCTCATATTCATCATAACAAAGCCCAATAATCTTCAATGGAGGGGAGATGGTAATATTACATTCTTAAGTGTTTTGAAATGAAACTCTTGCTATCAAAAGATGATCTCCTCTTGTATGAGTGAAACTTGAAGTCAAAAATTGTCCTTTCAACATTCGGGCATCTAGGGATGATCTACATGTATAATTCCCCAAAGAAATGGGAAATTGGATTCCTGATATTTTCTTGTCCTTGCATGCCCTATGCATCATGTAAATATTCCTACAAACTTCCACCAAAATCAATTTATCATTACAATACATAGGAAGCTTATTGGGTGTACCTTCAAAACCAGATTAGCCTAATATATGAGAATTTTCTAATTGTATAAAGAGACTTCCATACGTGGAAATCAATTGTTTAGCTTGTGTAGGCACTCTTTTAGCTATATTCCCTCAAGAAGTCTAAAAATAAACATTGTAAAAACATCATTTACCCTCTTATGATGGTGTTTACTATTTTCAAAGGTGAGTTGTGGATAGAATTCATAGACATGGTCATTTTTCTTATCACTTTGATATGAAAATCCCACCCATATCATGTAGGCTGCAATTGTATACATGAGATAGGAAGTCATGTAAAAGGTTTGGCTCTGTTGCACATTAACCAATTTATCAATGAGGTTTTCACAAATAATTTCCCCCTAATTTAAGTTTTGTTTCCCTTCACAAATGATATTAATGTAGACACACATCCAAAATTGAAACTCATTTGTGGAAGGTAGGCCCATCAATCTTGCAAGAAGAGTGATCATGTCAGACAATTCCTCCTTGAAATATGATCTATATAGAACCTTAGGAAATTTTGAAACTCCTCTCTTTGGGGCCTTGAGCCATGATTTGGCTATCATTGCTTTGTACTGTCTTTATCTTGATCAAACAAATTCTGGGCTTGGGCCAAGGTTAGGGTATTGGAATCCTCAAACACATGGATACACAAGGCTAAGTTTATGTATCTAATGTCAAGTTTGGAAATGATTTGGCCTTGGGGATCTTTAATTTCCTTGGTTACAGGATCAAAACATGAGGCATAAGCAAGGACAATACCAATTCACTAGATAGAGAGGGGAAAACCGACATCATATGCAATTCAAATTTTTTTAATACATTGGGTCATAATTGTGGGGGCATCATCATTAGTAAAGGCCCATAAATCATCTAGATTAATGTGTCTCGATGCCACTATCCCCTATGTTGGGAAGAAAGGTCTCTAGGGAAGAGATATGTTCTTAACCTCCATACTGTAACTTCATGGTGACATGAAGGGGAAAAGACTCAAAGGATTGGAGCTTGAAAACAACTTTCAAAAGGAATTGAATGGGAGACCACAAAATAAAAAACACCACTAAAATGAATCAAATGGGTGTGGAATGACTCACCTTAATGACGGAAGAACAATGCTTTGATAACAAATCCACTGCAATTTGAATTTTTGAAAATGATTGGGAGATGAGCAAGATACGGTCAAAAACATCCTCGGGAATGAGAGCAAGAAAACGGTAGTGCATAGTGAATTTCATGACTTTAAATGGTGAAAATGAATCATTTTTATCTGTTTTATAGCTTACCATTCAATAATAACTTAATGGAATGCGGGGAACAAAGGGGTTTAGAGAACGTTTTTTTCCCACATTTCCCATATACTTTGGATATGAGGGGGTTTCGGGAGATGGAGGACCGAGGGAACAAGGGGCTTGTGTGCTCAAAACATTTGAAAAACCCACAATGCAAACAAAGGCTATAAAGTATGGGAAATGTGGGTTTACGGGGAACAGAGGGTTGAGAGAACCAAGAGATCATGGTTCATCCGAAGTATTCACAATACAAAGGAAACCCGCATGGAAAAAGGCAAAGACTTGTGGGTTGAAGGAAAATGCAGAGTACTTGGAGTCGTGGGGAACAAAGGGCTAGACAACACAAGGGTCATGAGTTCCAAAATCACTCAAAATACCCAAAATACAAAGCAAGTCCAGTGGTAGTGCCGACAAATCGAACTTTCGGGAACACAATGTCTAATGGAACAAGGGGTTTGAGGGACCGAAAATTTTGAAGTATTTGCATATAAAGGAAAACAAGGACTTGTGGATGACAAGGGGGTGCAGAGAACAAAGACTCAAAAATAACAAGTTCCTTTTATTCCACGAGACTTCCGAAAATCCTGAAGTACAAAGGATTTGTAAAAATAAATGGCTTGCAGAAACAAAAGACTCTAGAGAACGATTCCACGAAACATGAAAAGATCTCGCACAAAGGGAAACAAGGGTATTGCAGATAAAGCAAAAATGTGGGGAACTTGTTCCTCTTATTCCTCTAGAACTCTAAATCACCGAAATACAAAAGATATTGACCAAAAATACTCAAAAATGGCTAATTGCTTGATTTTTTCACTTCCTCGAGACTTCGAAAGGTAGAAAAATTTGGCAAAGAGGTCACTTGACCAAAAATTCAAAATTTTCAAAAATTGCACATTTTTCTAGGTAAGTGTCAACATAACGCTTTCTTGGAGAGGAGGTAAAAGACTTTGAACCAATAAATCTTGCAATTCGAGTCAGTGAGGACATTAGTCATTTTAGCAAGGTTATTCTTATAGTGCAAGACATAGTCCACAAGGTGCTCATTGGATCCTTGTTTGATCTTAGCTAATTGAGCATAGGATATCTTAGTGCTGATATTTATAGAAAAATGAGTGATAAATACATCAGCTAGAGCTGTAAAAGAAGTTACCAAATGGACAGTAGATTGTAAAACCAACGCATAACATAGTCTGTTAAAATGCGAGGAAATAATTTGGCCAACAATGTATGGTCATCAACATAGTATAGAAGAGGTTACCATTAATGTTTTTGAAGGTGGTTGCCATCAATGAAAAAGGGGAGATTGTTGGCCCTTGTGCCTCGGTTTTTCATTGATGGAAAATGGTGTGTAGATTTCATATGAGTCTCCATGAGGTGTTAGTCAAGGTCAAACATGAAGGTTGATTGGTAGTGACCTATTTTGGTGATGTTCTATGAGGTCCTGAAGCATGGTCATGGTGTGAATCATCTCAAGGTGGTATAATGATTCCTTAAGGTCAAGCAATATCCAATAGGTGTGTAAGAGGTGTCCAAGTGTATGCAATGAGTCATCATGGTTAGTTCATGGGTTGTATGGCTTGAGTCAGGTCATTCTAGGCCTATTCCTAGACCTAGAGCATGTGGTTTAGTATAGAGGCATGATTTTTGGAGTAGATTAGTCATGTTGAAGCATGGTCATAACATGGTGATGTTGTATATGAGGTGTATGAGGAGTTCATGTTAGTTTTGACAGTATGATGATGTTTCATGGTCCTTGGGAAGCAAAAAGGTGAAGATACAGTAGGATATCACAAGTAAGTCGATGTGGCTAGAGAGTTTCAGGAATAATCTAGAAAATAGGTGAGTTTGGTCAGTAATAGGATTTTTTTGATGCTTCATGACAAATTTTAGGTTAAAATGTTGAAGGAATTGCAAGATATGAAGTTTTTGGTAAAACCAAGTTGAGAAGAAGGAAAAACAAACTCGAATTATGAACTTCAGATGCTCACCCACTTACACAAAATTTTCATGGGACCTATAGGTTTTGGGGATGGTTTTCCATTGAGCTAAGAGTGTTTTAAAAAATAATGAAGTGGTTTGATTATCAGGTTTTTATGAACAATCGTTAAGAAGATAAGTTGGTTTGAAACCCTAACAAAACCCTCCTTCTAGAGTGACTTGGGATATTTATCTTGTTTGGTTTCCAAATTATATTTTCATGAAAAATGATGCATCAAGGTTGTATAGGATTCCTTAGATCTCATTTTGGCGATGGTTTGGTGTTTCAGCTATTTTAATAAGAGAGAGAAAAATCCTAGTTTTGTTGGTTTTTATATTTTCGTAATTGAGATAGAAGTTCTAGGTTGAAAAGTAAACTGTTCCAAAATACTTAGGAGATGTGATACAAAACCATGAAAAGTATCAAACATGTTTCTTGAAGAATTTTTGAATTATAGGCGCTCAAATTCAGCCTACTCATTTTGGACTTAAGGGATAACAAGCTAGTCTTGTGCTTTGGAGCGAGTTTGATCATTTTTCTTGTTGTTGATGCATTTGATAGACATGGATAGTTGATTGACACATGATATGATGTGATGGAGCTCTTGGTTTGATTTGGTGAAGTGGTTTTCATTTGAATACCTAACGGCCTAGAAAGCCATAGTTGGCTTGTTCAAGAAGGTTATTGAAACATGTGTTGGGTAGTATTTATCCATGTGACATATGATTTTTAGTGCTTCTACATCTTGGTACGAGTGTCCTTGATATTTTCTAGGTGGTGGTTAATCTTGGAAGTGACATTAGAGGTGATGGAGAAAGTGATTAACCTCATCATCATGGAGAAAATGATTCACTAAATACATATGAATATGATACAAGGTGCAACAATTGATTAACCTCATCATCATCACTCGTCAATCAAAATTATATTCCTACCCAAACTTTGTGTCCCTTCATGTAAAAGAAATACAGATTTGTTGATATCTTCCATATTGACAACATGTTCAAAAATATCACATAAGAGATCATACATGTCTTTAAAAATATGCATACTATGAAAACTCAAGATTGGAGATGTAGACACTAGATCATGCACTTTGGGTACATTTCTAAGTCAATCACATACCACTATTCATATGATTCATGAATGAGGAAACTAGCAATTAACAACTATATTTGGTTTTTTGTCTCGTGTTTCTCATTTTTATTGGGCCTTCTACATCCCACGACCTAATTGATACTTTACTACTTTATCTTTTATGACTTTAGACACCAACACCCGTGATAGGACGCGCTGCTCAAGTGTCCTCGTCCTTTTGGTGCCCCCACCTCTTTCTACTTTACTCGCTCCTTTTGAGCATCTTGTTTTATTATGGGTTGGCGTTCCAATTGTTAATTTGAAAATTCAACCAAGGGAATCATATAAATATAAAGCGATTTGACCATAATAAAGGACCAAGCTCTAAGCATCTATTATCATCACCTAAGGGACAATGGACTGCATTTTTGCATACATGCACAAGAAGAAGAGTTCATTTTGTCATCAACACATCTATTTACATTGCTACATCTAGCTATCGCCCGCTATCACACATAATTATGCAAGGGATTCCTAGGGCATGATTCTTACACACATGCACAAGAACTACATGGAGTCTAAAATGTAGTGCAATGCTTAGTTATAAGTTCACTTAGTCAGGTGACCACCGGGGTCAGTCTGAATCCCCATTTGCATCTTTATTTTTAAGGATTTGATGTGTTTTGGGGTTTTTTCAGGATATCATTTATTTTACAAGTTATAAGCGAAATCAACGATCATCTAATGAAATATAGGAGATCAAAAGTGAAGGTTTGCGAAACTTGCACAACACCATGAAAACCATTTTTTAAGCTTCGCATGGTCATAGATGCCCAACAGATGTCCCTAGCACCTAGGTGCCCTATTTGTGTTCCGACGCCTAGTCCCTACTCATCCGACGGTTATATAATTTTATGAGTGTGGTTGCGATAGTCTCCTCGTCCTATTCATTAGTCTTCTAGTCCAAAACACTTTAGGATTAAGCGAACATCAACTAAGTCTTCCTTTCTTTCTCTTACACTTAGGGTTTCATATTTCTTTAGCTTATTGCTTGTGTCCTCTTGTATCTAGCAGTTATTATTCATTGTTTACATTTGTTACTCTATAATTAGGGTTTAACATTAATTCTATTTTTGTTAAATCATTTGGTGAATCCATCTCATTCGAACACTCTTGGATCCTCATCTCATCACATTTTGGATCGTCCTCTCTGGAGAAACTCGCATCTGTGATTTATCCTTTCACATGCACTCTTTTCATGAATAACTCTTATTGGAAACACATTTCATTTGATCCCACTTTCTCTAACACTATCTAGTATACATGATGGATTGAATCGACTTGGATTCACACTAGTTGATCTCCTCCCTCCACCTCATTCCTCTCACCTCTATCATGGGTATGTTTTCATTACTACACGCTTGTGACATCCACATATTCCATCTATTCATATTTATTGTATGTAGTCCTCACACTTCTCCACTTACTCTTGGGTAGTGTTGGCTTGAATACATTAGAGGTACTTTGGATCCTGAACATATTGATATCACATTTCCTATGCCCTTCATCCATGTTTCTATTTGCAATGATTTATTTATCGGCTATTCACCGAATATTACTCTTCGGTATGCACATATTTTTCCACTACCACATTTCACCAATGAGGAATACACAATGGGCATGTATAAATTACGCCGCAATGAATCCTTATATGATCAACCTCATACTATTACTTACTGTATTTGATGATTCTCCGTTTGACTTCGACCATGAAAATTATGATCTCTTAGATGATATTTCTTGATTATTTATCTACATCATACACTTTGGGGGCATCATGCTTACTTCTTTCCCCCTCTTAGCATTATTAGGTGTCTCATATTTCTACTATTACAATCTATGCTTCACATATAGTCTTTCTCATACATCTTACAAAACTTGATATTGAACTTGTATTGTCACTACCCTATGACGCACTCTTGTGCTATAGTTCACACTTGACTGTTGAATGAATACTACATTCATGAACCTCACACACTACACACTTCACATTTACAACATCTCTTTCTAGCATCTACTATCATACATCCTACACTCTTTACACTTTGTACATTCACGATATTTCTTTATGCATCTACTTTTACATGTTGCACTCACTACCCTATGATACACTCTAGTTCCACGATTCATACTTGACTGCTGAAGGTATAAATCTAAAATGAGCCTTACCTCTTCTACACTCCACGCTTTATGATTCATTGATAATATCTTCCTAGTACACAATTCAAACCATTTCCCGATGACACACTCTTGTTCTATGGTTCATTCTTGACTGTCGAGGGGTATTTTATAAATGAACCTCATCTCATACATACTCATACACATCCACTTGGGGGGCACATTGCCCCTATCACATTCACTTTGTATTCCATTCCATCTCGTTCATACACAACATATTGCATATATTGGTTGTATTTATTCTTTCTTACTTCTAACTTGCATGTACACTTTGATTACTATGTTAGCCAAGTACTTAGTATGTCATTATCTTTCTATATACACACATGCACATTCAATCATTCTCTAGTTGTGAATGCGTACTTCTTACAAATCTTTACACATGATACATATGCATGGCACTGTACCTCTTACCAGTATCATTGAGACTCCTAAGGGCATCTACATTTCTACTCTTACACATATCAGGTGTTATTGTTTCATTTTATAATACTTCCTTTTCTTCCTAGCATACTATTCTATCGATATATACACGTCTTGACATAATTTTTATCTTTATAACATGCTAACGGGTGCTTCATGTGCAACATTTTATTTGTAGGAACTATTTTCCACCATGGTTGTCTGACACTTTGCTTGATATTATTTGCCATTATTTGCCATTGTATGCCATTGTTTGTGGGCTATGCCCTATGTCTTTCTTGATCATTGCTTGTATGCTTTTGGTCACTTTGGCCCTGATTATCTTGTGACATTGTGAGTGATGTCCCATGTTTGAAACCCACTTTTCATAGTCTACATTTTCTTCTTGCTTGCTAGATTACACATTTTATTCTATATGTGTACTTGTCTTGTTTGCACTAACACATGTCCTAGCCACTTTGGTTACATGTGCCTTAATTTCCACCATACACATCCCCCTCTCCCTACAGGTTACGGTTTGATCTGCATCAGGTCCTCCTTTGGGCCACATTCTCCTAGTGATATCATATGCACCCCAAATGAGGGGGAATACATTGGGTGAATTAGTCACCCCATACAACAACTCGACCTTAAGTACATGATTGAACAATGCAAGAACAAAACAGATTTACAATCACAATATGACCTAGATCTTGACTTGGGTTCTTAATTTAGTATAGACCCCAAAGCCCAGATACAAACACTAGTGCCTAGGGGTTCCCGACATTTCCCGGCACCTATGACCATAGGGAAGTTATGGATACTTTCTCGATCAACACAATTTGCAACAATCTATAGATCAATTTTCTCAAGACAGCACAATCCTCTAGCAATTAGAATGCATTCTATCTCCTTTTTCTATTTCCTTAGATTGAATTGGAACAAGCATAGAACAAAGCAAGATCACACATAGTGGTGTATAAATTTTGGGAAGTAGTCATGGATGGAGAATAACACTAGACATTTCTCCCTAACACTCTTTTTCCGTGGCATGAGATTGCCCAAAAAAATTGCATTTGGCATGAGATCACCCAAAAACTCATTCTTGGCATGAGATCGCCCAAAAAAATTGCTCGTGGCATGAGATCACCTAAAAAACTCGCTCTTCTACAACATTTTTCAGGATCTTTTCTATCTTTTTCACTTGTCACAGATCAGGTGCAAACTTTCCTTTAACTACTTTTTACATGCTTTTACATACTTTTTTTTACATACTTGGATCAAATTTTCATACACACAACTTTGACTACTCTTTTGCTCTTCCTTTTGCAAGTCCATACTTACAAGAAGCAATAATATCAAGAAAAACATAATCTACAACAACAAGTACAACATGGTACAACATATACACTTTCACCCCTAGGGTCACTTCCTCTTTCTTAGCTTCCATGCTTCATTTTTATCATTCCACGATTTCAATTGTCTCCTTAGCACACTTTTGCCATCGATCTACAAGGAACAAAGGTACGTAATTCCAAAATACTTTACGTTCTCGAGTATTTACTCAACATAAAGTGGGGGTAAACGTAGACACTAAATCACGCACTTTGGGTACATTTCTAGATCCTAATCACATACCACTATTCATATGATTCCTAAGTGAGAAAACTAGCAATTGACAACTATCTTTGGCCTTTTGTTTGTGTTTCTCATTTTATAGTTGGCATCCTACACCCCATAGTCCAATCAATACTTACTTGCTTTATTTTTTATGACTTTGGACACCAACGCCTAGACAAGATGCCAACGCTCAAGCTCCACCGTCCTTTTGGGCACCCCTAACCTCTTTCTACTTTACTTGTTCCTTTTGGGAATCTTTTTTTCTTATGGGTTGGCCTTCCATTTGTTAATTACGAAATTCAACTAAGGGAATCATATATATATAAAGCTATGTGAACATAATAAAGGACTAATCTCTAAACATCTATTATCATCACCTAAGGTTACATCCAAAGGCATTCTAAGAGCATCAAGGAATCCATCTAGCTTTCACACAAGGGATAAAGGATTTCATTTTTACATACACGCATAGAATGGGAGATCATTTTGTCATCGACATATCCATTTGTATTGCTACATCTAGCTATTGCCCGTAATCACACACACTTGTGCAAGAGCTTCCTAGGGCACGATTCTTACACACACACACACAAGAACTACATGGAGTCTAAAATGTAGTGAAATGATCGGTCACAAGTTCACTCAATTAGGTGACCATCGGGGTCAGTCTGACTCCCCATTTTCATCTTTATTTTTTAGGATATTATGTGTTTTGGGGTTTTGCATGATATCATTTGTTTTACAGGTTACAGGTGAACTCGGAGATCATCCAGTGATATACAAGTGATCAAAAGAGAAGGTTAGAAAAATTGCACAACACAGTGGAAATCATTTTTTGAGCTCCTACGCGGTCATAGACACCCATCGAGGTCCCTAGCACTAGGCGCCCTAGTCCTAGCTCATCTGGAAGTTACAAAATTTTCTCAATGCGGTCATGTGACAATCTCATCCTCCTTTTCATCGAGTTTCTTCCATTCCTCTTGTGTCCTCTTGTTACAGAATTTTCTAAGTGTAATTAGGGTTTCATATTTCTTTAGCTTAGTGTTTGTGTCCTCTTGTATCTAGTAGCTATTATTCATTGTTTACATTTGTTACTATGTAATTAGGGTTTAGCATTAATTCTATTTTTGTTAAATCAAGAGAAGGTAATGCTAAGCAATAAACCCTTGTGATCATTCTTATTGAATAAATTGTGCACCCTTGTAGTTTTATCAACTAGTATCCATACATTCGGGAGACCTCGAGCCTTTTCTATTTCTATTAATGTTTCCATTGTCGCATAAAATTTTTTCACCATCAAGTGTCTCAACTTGAATATATTTATTGAAAGAATCATACACCTCCTTGCAGCCCTTGACATCAAGTCAAGCTAATAATTTTTTTTTACCAAGAGATTTATAATTTGCATCAATGTAATCCATGTAATTTTGAAAAGGATCCTTTGTTGTCTCTTCTAGTTTATCACATAATATCCGTTGAACTCGTGTGCATCATGTTGGTGATAAGATTCATATGGGGTCCATCCAAGAGATTATGTAAGTTATTTTGTGGAAACACTATCATTATTATTTTTTATTTTATAAAACAGGTTTAGTAAACAACAAAAAACAACACAATGTGATGTATTATTCTATGGAAAGTCATAAAAACTTCAAAATTTATGCCAAAACACAACTTGAAATAATATCCTCTTGCATTAGTGGCCAAAATGCAAAATAACAACATGGAGAGGTTCAACTAGAGTAATTCGATGTAATCTAAGTACCTCAATCTTCCTTAAAAATTGAGACATATCCAAATCTAGTATAAAAATGATGACACCATGGAGAAACAATGAACTAACCAGATGCTTCCTTTTGTGAAAACCCATTACTTGCACCACTTCACTCCTCCTATGTAATGAAGAAACTGGAATACCCAAACCTTGAGTTCCAATGGATCCTTCAATGATATGACAAGTTGTACCTCCTAAAATATGGTACAAATCAAAATATGTATAGACTGGAAATAAGTTACAACAACCACAAACCACTTGGAATTTCACCCAAATCAGAACTATGGTGGCTGAAATGTTTGTTCCCTTCAGCTGAGACCTTCTACCCACATCATCCAATGATAAGACCCCCTTAAAATGTGCAAACTTGTAGCTACTCATGACTGATAACAACTCATGATTTGAAATTATCAAAACTGACAACATGACATTGGAACAAAAACTACAAAATTGCATATCCACTTGTATGATTACGAATGAAATATTTTGCTGGATGATAATGGTGATGACAATAACATTAATGGTGGAAATTTTCTTCATAGTTTTCCTAGGTATGTTTCCTCTATCACTTGACAGTAGTATCCCATCACCACGTATTCCCTTCATGTCTTGTTGGTGATCCTTTTCACAAATATCTAAGTTTGGAGTTACTCCACCATGCTTATGTTGTGCTACTTTAATATTCATGTGAAATTCCCCTTAATATAATCTTGTGGTTCTTATAATTTCCATAATATGAAGAATATATCTAACACAACTCCTCATTAACTCATGATGGAATTCTTTACTTAATGACATTCTTGAAAGTTCAAAATTAACTACCATGCAAAGTTGATCCAAAGTAGACCAAATACCATCATAAGAAGATATCTCACCTAGACCCATGATGTAGGAATCATCACATACCTTATGTCCACTCCAAGTGTTGACAAGTTGTTGTACCTTCATGATGCAAAGAATGGTGAAGCCATCTTGTAGTATCCTTTCCTTTGTGAATTTTCCTTCACACACCCAAAGGTTTCAAAATTTTTATAGTTCTCAAGTACCTTGGAGTATTGGATCACGTCGAGCCTTAAAGATTGTTTGCAGTTTTCCCATTCATGGAGAACAATTTGAAAGTTTTGAGGCGTATGGTGAAGTTTTCCCCTTCCCTTTTTTTATTTTCTTCCCACAGTCGGGAATGACAGGCATATCTTCCCCATTAATTTTTCCCCAGATCCATGGGTAGTACGTGGACATCTTTGATTGGATGTGGTTTGGCCATGTTTCAAGTGACATTCATGGAAGAACTCCATGTCCAAATGGTGAACTCCTTTTAGGGCGGGGGTCCAGGGATAGTCCTCAAATAAGCGTAGGCTTTCCATGTGTCCCAGGTTTCAAAATGAAGGTAAAAAAGCTAAAATCGGCTAAGTATGGAAGGTTCGGGATGACGCCCACGTGCCTCATCGGCGCGTAACTTCAAGAGTCAAAGCGGGGTAGTTCTCAAACTTGCGCTAGTCCTCCACGTGTCCCAGGTCCAAAAAGGAAAGAGTCGATCATTAAAATTGACTAAGTATGGGTGGGTTGGCGGAAGTCTCCACGTGCCTTAACGACGTAATTTTGGAAGTGAAATCAAAGGGTCAATATTCAAATGAGCGCCAGCTCACCACGTGGTTAAAGTCAATGGAGAGATAGAGTTGGCCATTGAAAATTCCAAGACCGGTGGAAGGAGACACGCATCATCTCGGCACAATTTTAAGAGGCATTTCCAAAATGGAAACTCAAATGAGTGCCATCCCTCCACGTGTCTAGGGGTCAACATAAGTCAAGCAGGAAATAGGCCCAAATCGGCTAAGTATAAAGGAACCGGCGAGAGCTCTCCATGTCATCCTGGCACAACTTCAAAGGAAAAAAATGCAAAAGGCATCCAGGCCCACTCCAATCAATTTCTTCCATGTGGGTGGCCCAAATTTAAAGTTGTAAAAGTAAATCGAATGGCCCATGTTTTAACTTGGTGAAAAATAATGTAATGGCCATATATTTAAAAAACTAGTTTTTTCCACCATTAATGTTTTTTGCAAATCAAATCAAGAATTTGAAAGGGCGTGGATGATTGGAATAAGTAACTATTTCTTGTTCTTGCTCGAGAAGTTGTTTTTCTTGCTTTCTCGAGGAAGTTGTAACCATCTCTTGTGAGCTATATCATGAGCTTTCAAAGCCATTGTATGGGTTGGAATTTTGATATTCTAGAAACTATAATTTTGAATTGGAAGAAATCAATACAAAGGTTTTCCCCTTTTTCCTCTATTTTCTCTTTCCTTCTTGCTCTGATCTATGAATCATTTAATCCTTGCATGCTTAGAAACTTTGTGTTCTAGTTTATACAATCTCAAGAACTTTGAGTCTATGGATTGTGCCCATTATAAACGTGAATGGTTCTATTCTATATCTCATTTTCTCAATACATATAAGGGTTTTCTCTGCCATCTCTTTTCCCTGAAAGTATTGTCTTCTTCTTCCTCCCTCCTCTCTTCAAGTCTTCTATCCTCATGTATTGATAACTTTCCAGGCATAAAACACATTTCAAGATATCGAAAACCACCATTGAATGAAAGATTGTGTATTTGTACATAGGTTTTGCCCTTGCTTTCAATAAGGGAACCTCTCCCATTAAAGAGGAGGGACTTGCTTGTCCCCTGACTGTGGTTTCATTCCAAGTGCAAATCTGAAACCCAACAGTTTTTGGTGACTCTTTGGGAATTTGTTCAACAAATTTCCTTTCTAAAAAGAACAACTAATTTGATCATTTCTTTGATCTGGCGACTCTAAGATATACTCATGGTAGAAGGGCTCTTGGAATTGAAGATCCCCAATTTCAACTCTTGGATCAACAAGGTTTTCAACTTCCTCCAACAAGAAGAAATAGAAGAGCTCATTCCACAAGCACACCTCCTGTTGAAGACAAAGCTTCTAGTAGTAGCATTCCTCAAGCACAACTTAGCCCTAATCTCCATGCCCTAATTCTTGTTGGTGTCTCAGTTCCACTTCAAGCAATATTTCCAAGGATGGCAACACCTCGGCCTTGGGGACAAAGAGTTGGGCCTCTGGCTCTTCCTCAACCATTGCATGAGTTACCTAGGGGTAACAGGAAGAATTTTCCCAAATTTAGAGGTGATGGAAAAGTACACCCTGATGAACACATTGCAGCCTTCATTGTTGCATGTGGGGTCCTTGGAGTTGAACATGAGGATGTCTCTGTTAGGTTGTTTGTGGAGACCTTGCAAGACAATGCTGCAGATTGGTTTTACCATCTTCTGCTTTGGGACCATCATCGATTGGACTACTATGAGGACTGAATTTGAGCAGCATTTCAAACCTGTTGAAGATGTGCATGCTTTGCTTAGCTCAGATTTCTCAAATCAAGAAGGAGCCACATGAGCCTATGAGAGAATTTGTGGCCAAGTTCAACAAGTTGATTAACAAGATTCCACAAATACTAGGCACTTGATCAGATTCAAGTGTTTCTTCTTGAATGCTCAATTTTGGAAGTAAGCTATGCCCTGAGGAGAGAAAATCTTGCAACTTTGGATGTTGATCAGAGATTGGTTGTTAGTGTGGAAGATGACTTGATCATGTCTAGCAAGCTGAAAAGGAGTTTTCAAATCCAAAGCATCTTCTTCTTCCTCTCTCTCCTGAGGTAATGCAGATCAGTTGGTGCAAAAGTTAGGCTAATGACCTCATTGCCATCAAGAAACAATTGGCTCAACATGCTCCATATCAAGATGTTCCAAGGAAGAACTTTCAGCCTAGGAACCACTTGCCCTCTTCTCAAACCAGGTTGGCCATTGAAGGTCCACCCCTCAAGGTGCTTGTCAATGCTACTTGTGAGTTCTTGAGCCTGATGATGAGGAAGAAAATGGGCTCTATGATGAACAAGAAGAGGAGTTGATGAAGAACTGGAGGATCTTGGTGGTTCTCGAGTTCATTTCCTCACCACTAAGAAGGTGTGGATGATGAAGATGACTATGATGATGTAGTGGCTGAGATGAATAGTGAGTCATATGTTGTTATGACCGGAGAGACCAAAAAAAGGAAAAAGTGGTGCAACCTACAAAAAGATCCAAGGAGTACCCCATCACCATCCCGGTGATTGCAAGAAGAGGAGCTCCTATTCCTACTACTTCCACCCAAAAGGTAAGCTCTGCTAGTCCTTCTCCCTCTACTTCTACTTCTAGGAATTCTTGTCCAACAAATGATAAAGTGATAGATCAAAAGCTCCTCCTACTCCTAGTAGTGATTCCCCATCCACATCTGGATCTTTTGACATTATAGACCATCTTAAAAAGACCAAGATTCAGATTTTTGAGGCAGAGTTCTATCAAACCCATCCTAAAGCCTTTGCCAAAATGGTTAACTTTGTAAATTCTAAATCTAAAACCCCAGCCCATTCTTCTAAAGGCCTTTTTCCCACTCCTTCTTCCTCACCTCAATCAAGCCTTGTGGCTGCAGTCACTTCCCCTAATGAGAAAATTGAACCATTCTATGTGACCCTTCTCATAGCTGGCCATAAACTCAGTAATTGTGTCATAGATTCAGGAGCATCAGATAATGTAATGCCTACAAAAGTGGCTCATGCTTTGGGTCTAACCCTAACCCGTACCTTATGGCTCTTGTTATTCCATGGAGAGTAAGAAAGTACCTTTGGTTGGCAGAATTAAAGATGCACAAGTAGCTTTTTTTTGCTTTTCCAGAAAAGGGTCTTAGCCACCATTTTGGTAGTTGATATTCCTCCTTCATATGGGATGTTGCTTGAGTAGAAATTTTTGTAAGGAGGTAGGAGGAAAATCCAAATGGATTGGTCACATGCCTTGATCCCTGTCAATGGGAAGATGAAGAAGTTGCTGCCTGAGAAACAAGCAAAGTATATTGTGCAAAATAGATGATCCTAAAGCACAAATATTATATGAAGACATTGGGCATGGGAACTACATGATCATGTCACAAGAGGAGACAAGTCTCCAAAGGGAGTGTTGCTTGATCCTAATGGTGTGTGGACTTTGGAGTTTGATGGAAGTTGCTCTTCAGACTGGTTCTGGAGCTGGTGTAGTGCTCATTTCTCCTGGGGTAAGGTTCATCCTTTCTCCTTCAAATTTCAGTTTGAAAATACCAACAATACTGTTGAGTATGAGGCCCTCATTCTTGGGTTGAGCATGGTGAAGGAAATGGGAGTGAAGAACCTTCTTTCTCGTGGAGATGCAGAGCTAATTGTAAAACAAGTTAGAGACCTTTATCAGGTAAAGAACAAAGGTTGAAACACTATAGGAATCTGGTCTGGGATTCCATTGAATTCCTTGATGCTTTTTCCATTGAAGTTGTGCCAAGGGAAAGGAACACTAGGGCTGACTCTCTAGCTATTTCGGGGTCCTTGTTGATTCCTCATCCTGATTTTCCCTCAAGAGAAATTCACCATTGAGATGATCCATAGACCAGTGTGTGCCTGACAATGCAAATAATTGGCAAGTTTTCAATGATGACCAACATTTTCTTTCTTTCTTGGAGCTCAGAGACAACTTTGATCAGTTGTACTTTGAAGGAAGTGACAATCTTCCTAGAGAGTGTGTGTCATCAAATGAAGAGGGTGTCAAAGAAGAGATGGATCAAGATGGATGCATCAAACTGAAAGGAAACAAAATCCCTAAAGGGTTGGTGAGTTTGGAGGATCTTTTTGATAAACATGATAGATATATGAAGTCTAAAGTTTCCCAAGGAGCCCGACAATCTGCTTGAGACTGAGAAAGTGAATATTGGGAGTCTTGATGATCCCAAAATGGTCAACATTGGAAAATGTTGCACTCAAGAAGAGAAAAAGAAGGTGGTGAATCTTGTTGAAGAGGTATGTTGATGTTTTGGCTTACTCTTATGATGATCTTAAGGCTTTTCAGCCTAAAGAAATGCAACATTTCATTCCTCTTAAGCCTAGGATCAAACCCTTCAAACAAAAGCAAAGGAAATATAATCCAAAGATAGCTGATACAATTTTCCAAGAAATACAAAATAGCTTTTGAAGGCTAGATCATCTTCCCCATCCACCATTCAATGTGGATTGCTAATATAGTGCATGTCAGGAAGAAGAATGGTGAGATCCGATCTGTGTGGACTTCAAAAATCTAAATCAGGGTTCTTTGAAGGACAACTACCCTCTCCCCATGATGGACCAAGTATTGCAAGTTGTCACAGGCTCGGAGATGCTATCTATGTTAGATGGATTCTCGGGGTACAATCAAGTAGAGGTGAATACTACAGATCAACATAAGACTACCTTTACTACTCCTTGGGGCACCTTTGCATACAAGAGGATGCCATTTGGTCTCATCAATGTTGGTGCTACTTTCCAGAGGGCCATGGACTTGGCTTTTGGTAGTTTGAAAGGGAAATGCATTGTTGTGTATTTGGATGACTTGACAGTGTTTTCTAAAGCAAGAAAATATCACTTCCAACACCTTGAAACAATATTGCAGAAGTGTAGAGAGCATGGGATTTCTTTAAACCCTAAGAAGTCTATGTTTTGTGTCACAGAAGGAAAGTTGTTGGGACACATTGTTTCAAAGGAAGGGATCAAGATTGATCGGAGAGAGTTTAGGCCATCCAGCAAATTCCTCTTCCATCAAGTAAGAAAGGTGTCCATTCTTTCTTTGGTAAGATCAATTTCCTAAGGAGATTCATCCCCAATTTTGTAGAACTTACTATGAGCATTGCTCACATGATGCAAGGGAAGAAAAATTTTGGTTGGTCCTCTGAAGGGAAGAAATCATTTGAGGACATTAAACAGGCTATTGCAAAGACTCCAATCTTGGCGTGCCTAACTTTAGCAAAGATTTCATTATCTATTGTTATGCCACTGAAAATACCTAGCTTGTTGTGTTAGCCCAGAAGAATGCTGAAGATCATGAGCTCCCAATTGCATTCATGAGTTATGTCTTGAAAAATCATGAGCTGAAGTACACCATGATGGAGAAACATGCTTTTGCAGTTGTTAAAGTTGTCAAGTAGTTTAGGTTTTACATCCTTAATTCTCATTCTGTGGTGTTGGTGCCTGATACAACAATCAAATCCATTCTTACTCAACAAGAATTTGGAACCAAGAGGTAATTGGGTAGAAAAAGGTGCAAGAGTATGATCTTGACATCAGGCCAACAAAGCTGGTTCGGGGTAAGGGCTGTGTGAACTCATTGCTGAGGGAGCTGCCAAGGAGTTGTCCAAAGATGGAGTTGATGTCCCTGTTGTTTTGTTCCTCAGCTTGATAGATGTATGGTATGCTTGACATTGCTCACTTTTTGACCTATGGAGAGTGTCCATCTCACTTGAGTGCCAAAGAGAAGAGAGCCATCAAACTGAGGTCTACACAATATGTGTTATGGGAGAATGCTTTGTTCAAATGAGGCATAGATGGAAGGTTTTTGAAGTGTGTAGACAAGGAGCAACAAAAGAAGTTGTTCTCTACTTTTCATGACCAGGCTTGTGGAGGTCATTTCTCCTCTACTATAACAACTCATAAAATACTTCATGTTGGTTATTATTGGCCCACTCTATTTAGAGATGCATCAAAATGGGTTGGTAAATGTGAAGCATGCCAAACATTTTTGTTGGAAGACCTAAGTTGGTTGCTTTTCCTCTCAAGCCTGTAGTGATTGAAGAGCCATTTCAACAATGGGGTTTAGATTTCATTGGAACTCTTAACCCACCTTCCAGTGTTGGACATACCCATGTGTTGACTGCCACATATTACTTCACCAAGTGGGTGGAAGCCATCCCAATCAAGAGCACTACTTCCGAGGTAGTTTGCAACTTCATTAAGGAGAACATATTGATCAGGTTTGGGACCCCAAACAAAATTGTGACTGATAATGCTTCCAAATTTTCTTCTTTGAGATGATGGAATTTTTGCTATGGGTATGGGATCTCCCTTGCTCATTCTTCATATTATTACTACCCCCAAGGGAATGGACAGTAGAATCAACAAACAAGAACTTGGTGAACATAGTTAGAAAGCTTGTAAATGATTCTCAGAGGAATTGGCATAAGAAGCTATATGATGCACTTTGGGCTGATAGAATTACACCCAAGAGAGAAATTGGAATGTCTCCTTTCCAAGTGGTGTATGGTGTGGAAGCTCAACTTCCAGTCATGGTGGAATTTCCAGCCTTGCATCTGATGAAAACCATTGAAGATTCAAGTTTCAGTAGCTCTTTGGACAAGAGAATTTTGTACCTTCAGAAGCTTGATGAGGATAGATTGCAAGTGGTTGATAGGATAACATAGCTCATCAATTGAAAGTGAAGGCTTTGTTTGACAAGAAAGCCAAACCCAGAGTTTTCCAAGTGGGAGACATTGTGTTTGCTTTGGGACAAAAGACATGAGCCACGAGGAAGCCATGGTAAGTTTGATTCTCTTTGGCTTGGTCCTTTTAGAATCAGACATTTTTTTGAGAGAACTCTTTTTATCTGGATTACATGGATGGATCTCTCTCTCTTCCTTATAGTGGGTAGTACTTAAAGTTGTTCAAGTCCTAGGTGACTAGGTGGTCCTTTTGTATATTTTGTACAGTGTTTTGGTTTTGGGTCATTCCTTTGTGTTTCATTTTTGTTCTTCCCTTTTGGTTTTCCCTTTTGGTTTGTTTTGTTTCTTTTCCCATCTTGTGTGTGTTGCCTTGTATTGGTTTTGCTTTTGACTCCTTTTCCCAATGGATAAGGCACTGGTCCTCTTTCCCCAGAGTTATCTAGTTCTTGATCTTGCCTTGTGTCTTTGTTCCAAGCCAAGTCATCCCCAGAAAGAGCCAGTTGTTGTCACCCTCAAAATTCCCCTCTTTTGAAGTCAAGTTTCAAAAAAATTTGAGTTTGTACCTTGGAGTATTGGATCACGTCGAGCCTGGCATTGTTTGCATAGTTTTCCCATTCATGGAGAACAATTTGAAAGTTAGGGTAATGGTGAAGTTTTTCCCTTCTTTTTTTTTTTTTTTCCCACAATCGGGAATGACAGGCATATCTTCCCCATTAATTTTTCCCCAGCATCCATGGGTAGTACATGGACATCTCTGATTGGATGTGGTTTGGCCATGTTTCAAGCAACAGCAAAGCCTCCATGTCCAAATGGTGCAACTCTAGGGGGGTCCAGGGACAGTCCTCAAATAAGCACAGGCTTTCCACGTGTCCCAGTTCAAAATGAAGGTAAAACAAGCTAAAATCGGCTAAGTATGGAAGGTTCAGTGGATGGCGCCACATGCCTCATCGGTGTAACTTCAAGAGTCAAAGCTGGGGGTAGTTCTCAAACTTGCGCCAGTCCTCCACGTGTCCCAGGTCCAAAAAAGGAAAGAGCGATCGTTAAAATTGACTAAGTATGGGCGGGTTGGCGGAAGCCTCCACGTGCCTTAACGATGCACATTTTGAAGTGAAATCAAAGGGTCAATCTCAAATGAGCGCCAGACTCACCACGTGGTCAAAGTGGTGAAAGTCATGGAGAGACAGAGTTGGCCATTGAAAATTCCAAGACCGGTGGAAGGAGACACGTGTCAGCTCGGCTGCAATTTTAAGAGGCATTTCCAAAATGGAAACTCAAATGAGTGCCAACCCTCCACGTGTCTAGGGGTCAACATAAGTCAAGCAGAAATAGGCCCGAATCGGCTAAGTATAAAGGAACCGGTGGAGCTCTCCACGTGTCATCTTGGCGCAACTTCAAAGGCAAAAAAATGCAAAAGGCATCCATGGCCCACTCCAATCAATTTCTTCCATGTGGGTGGCCCAAATTTAAAGTTGTAAAAGCAAATCAAATGGCCCATGTTTTAACTAGGTGAAATAATGTAATGGCCATATATTTAAAAACCTAGTTTTTCCCATTAACGTTTCTTTGCAAATCAAGAATTCGAAAGGGTGAATGATTGGATGATTGTTGAATTTTTTAACTTTTCTTGCTTGCTCGAGGAAGTTGTAACTTGTTTCTTGCTTTCTTGAGAAGTTGTAACTCTCTTGTGAGCTATATCATGGGCTTTCAAAGCCATTGTAAAGGGTTGGAATTTTGATATTCTAGAACTATAATTTCAAATTGGAAGAAATCAATACAAAGGTTTTCCCCTTTTTCCTCTATTTTCTCTTTCCTTCTTGCTCTGATCTGTGAATCATTTAATCCTTGCATGCTTAGAAACTTTGTGTTCTAGTTTATACAATCTCAAGAACTTTGAGTCTGCGGATTGTGCCCATTATAAACGTGAATGGTTCTATTCTATATCTCATTTTCTCAATACATATAAGGGTTTTCTCTGCCATCTCTTTTCCCTAAAAGTATTGTCTTCTTCTACCTCCCTCCTCTCTTCAAGTCTTCTATCCTCATGTATTGATAACTTTCCAGGCATAAAACACATTTCAAGATATCGAAACCACCATTGAATGAGATTGTGTATTTGTACATCATATGTAGATATATATCTTTGATTTCCCATTATGTTGCATTAAATTTAGATTTAACCCGGAGGTGAGTGATAATATGGCTCGATATCACCGTAATGTCCCTAAGTGGTCAGTTAGCTCAATTTCACGAAATTTTAATAATCAACACAAATTGATAACATCAATGATTACAAACATGAAACCAAATATTGATCACAATATCGAGTAGCTGAATAACACCCTTATATAATGATATAAACCCTAAAATGCATCAAACAATAGATCTAACATGTGGATGATCGCCCAAAATAATGTGTTTACCGATTTGTGAATGAACAACAATAGTAAACCTCATAACAATAATAGATCTCAAATGAACTTGTTGATTAATGAATATACAACAATGTAAACCTTTGAACAATAATAGAACATGGTTTTACATGATGATTTAAATGAGAAAAATGATATCAAACTCATATTAGATATGAAAACTCACAAAACCCTCTAATGAGATGATGATACAACAATGGATATGAGAAATGACAATGATGTACAATGATGATACACCACTATGAGGAATGGTGAAGATGTATGACAAAAAAAACCATGTATAATGCATAATTTTATAGTAACAACTAAATAATGTATAATTTTCATGGGTGGTTTATTAACCCATGGGTAATGGGTAACCGTTATGGGCTATTTTTGGGCCCATGGTTTTTCGGTACCCATTGTTTTGATACCCACGGTTTTTTGCCCATGGTTTTGATACCCACGGTTTTGTATCAAATTGCTTAAGCAATTGTCTATTTATATGGTCTTATGCATATGATAGATAGACAAACAAATGTATTGCATATGTGTTTTGAATTCGGTGTGAATTCTGTAGAGTTTGTTGAGTATAGCTCCAAACGGATCTGGTATTGTATTGAGAGAGTGGAGTTTGTAATAAAATCTGAGCAAGTGATTCTTGGTGGACGTAGCCCAAATTGGGTGAACCACATTAAATCTTGTCTCTCTATGTTGTGTTATTTATTCTGCACTTTTATTTGAGATCTGTAATATTTTATGCATATTAGTTTCTATTGTTGCGATTCTGTAAGGGATTATTCCGCATATTTTATCTCTTTTTCCTATCAATTGGTATCAGAGCCTGGTTTGGTTTGCTTTGAAGTGTTGAATCGTAGGGAAAGTTTTATCTTGAGTGGGAGCTATGGCAGATGATGGAAGATCTAGGGTTGATAAATTCAATGGGCAGAATTTCAGTCTTTAGAAGATGCAAATGGAAGATTACCTTTATCAGAAGGATCTTTATACTCCACTTTCTGAGAAGGTGAACAAACCCTCGAGTATGACATATGCGGAATGGGATTTGTTGGATCGGAAGGCACTTGGAATGATCCGGCTATGTCTTGCATCTTCGGTATTATTTAATGTTTCAAAGGAAAAGACTACAAAAGATCTAATGGATGCATTAGGAAATTATATGAAAAACCCTCTGCCTCTAACAAGATATTTTTAATGAAAAAGTTGTTTAATATGAAGATGTCTGAGAATAGTTTAGTAGAAGATCATTTAAATGATTTCAATACGGTTGTGAATATGCTATCTTCGGTTACAATAGAATTTGATGAATAAGTTATGGCTTTATTAATTTTGTGCTCTTTACTTGAAAGTTGGAATAGCCTGGTAATGGCGGTAAGCAACTCGGTTCTAGCTAACTCAAAGTTGAAGTTTGAGGATGTTGTAGGGGTGATTCTAAGCAAGGAAATGCGAAGAAAAATCTCTGGGGAATCTTCTACTTCAGGGAATGCTTTGACAATGGAAACTAGAGGGAGACAGAAGAATAGAGGAAACCATGGAAAATCGAAAGATCGGGTAAGGTCAAAATCCAAGAGCAAGATTGTATGTTGGAATTGTGGAAAGTTTGGGCATGCAAAGAAGGACTGTTGGGAGCTTCGAGACAAGAAGAAACAACAGAAGAAAACAAGGAGGAAAATGTGGCATCGGGTAATGTATGTCAGGATGCTTTGATTCTTTCTTTGCATAATATTAATGAATCTTGGGTTTTAGATTCAAGGGCTTCTTTTCATGCTACTCCACATAGGCATTATTTTGTTGATTATGTTCAAGGGGATTTTGGGCATGTTTTTCTTGGTGATGATGAGCCTTGCAGTATAGTTGGAAAATGTTCTGTCAGTTAAGATGCAGAATGGGAATACATGGCTATTGAAGGATGTCAGACATGTGCCTACATTAAGGAGAAATTTGATATCGGCAGGGCAATTGGGAAGTGATGGTTGTACTGTGATATTTACAACTGACTCTTGGAAGGTCACCAAGGGTGCTCTTGTGGTGGCAAGAGGTAAGAAGGTTGGAACCTTGTATTTAACCACTGATAGTACTAATGATTGTAATATTGTGGCTTCAGATGCAGATACAACATTATGGCACTATAGGCTCGGTCATATGAGCCATAAGGGCATGGACATCATAAAGAAGAATTTTCTTGGATATACAGAAACAGGTTTGGATTTATGTGAGAACTACATATATGGGAAACAAAAGCGAGTAAGGTTTCTCAAGGTTGGACCTACGAAGAAAGAGAGTAAGTTAGAGCTGGTACATTCTGATGTGTGGGGGCCAGCTCAGGTATCATCTCTTGGGGTTCAAGTTATTATGTTACTTTTATTGATGATGCAATAAGGAAAGTTTGGGTTTATTGTATTAGAAACAAATCTGATGTATTTGATACTTTTGTTAAATGGAAAGCCTTGGTAGAGAATGAAACAGGTCTTAAGTTAAAATGTCTCAGGTCAGATAATGGAGGGGAGTATTGCAGCAATGAATTTGATGATTATTATTCTAAGAATGGAATCTATAGGCAAAATATGGTTCCAGAACCCCGCAATAGAATGGGGTGTCAAAAAGGATGAATAGAACAATAATGGAACGTGCTAGGAGCATGAGGATACATGCAGGACTGCCTCTTTATTTTTGGGCAGAAGTGGTGAGCACAACTGTGTACTTGATAAACAGAGGACCCTCAAGTGCCTTGGATGGAGGCATACCTGAGGAGGCTTGGTACGGTAAGAAAGTCAATTACTCATTTCTTAGAGTCTTTGGATGTGAGGTGTTTGTTCATATTGACAAGGATGATAGGACCAAGCTAGAGGCTAAATCAAAAAAATGCACTTTTATTGGTTATGGTGGTGATGACTTTGGATTTAAATGTTGGAGTATTAAAGACAAGAAAATCATTCGGTCTAGGGATGTGGTCTTTAATGAGAAAGTCATGTATAAGCAACAGTTGCAGGAAAACAGGGAAGAATCCAAGAAAGAATATGCAGTGGTAGAGGATCTTTCGGATGGGAAAGTGACCCATGAATCAGTTCAGGAACCTACTCAATAGGAACCCCAAACTCTACAAGTGAGGAGGTCTTCTAGGGTAAGAAAAGAACCTAAACATTTTCTCCTTCTCTTTATTATTTATTACTCATTGATAGTGGAGAGCCAGAGAGCTTTGATGAAGCAATGCAGGTAGATGCAATAAGAAGTGGGAGCAAGCCATGGATGAGGAGCATAAGTCTCTCACAGAGAACCCGACTTGGGATTTGGTGAAGCTACTTGGAAGGAAAAAGCATTGCGGAACAAGTGGGTGTACAAAGTTAAAGATGAAGAAGGAGGAAAGAAAAGATATAAGGCCCGGTTGGTGGTCAAGGGCTTTGCAGAAACAAGGTATAGATTTTGATGAGATCTTTTCTCTGTAGTAAAAATGACTTCTATTAGAACTGTTCTTGGAATAGTGGCAAAGACAAGACTTGCACTTAGAACAGTTAGATGTAAAAACTACATTTCTCCATGGAGATTTGGAGGAGGAGCTATATATGCAGCAGCCAGAAGGATATGAAGTCAAAGGTAAAGAGGAGATGGTGTGTAAACTGAAGAAGAGCTTGTATGGCCTGAAACAAGCTCCATGTCAATGGTATAAGAAGTTTGATAGCTTCATGATGGAGCAAGGTTATATCAAATGTCATTATGACCATTGCGTGTATATAAAGAAATTTGAGGATGGAAGTTATATTATCCTGTGTTTGTATGTTGATGACATGCTGGTTGCAAGTAAAAACATGCAGGAAATAAAAGTACTCAAGAAACAACTAAGTGAATCCTTTGATATGAAGGATTTGGGGGCTACTAAGACAAATCCTTGGTATGAGGATAACTCGGGATAGGAAGGAACGAAAGCTGACTTTATCTCAGGAAGAGTACATTAAGAAGGTATTGGATAGGTTTAACATGCAGGATGCTAAACCGGTTGGGACTCCTTTGGCAGGCCATTTTAAGTTATCAAAGGAGCAGTGTCCCAAGATAGAGCAAGAAAGAAACCATATGTCCAAGGTACCTTACTCATCAGCGGTTGGCAGTTTGATGTATGCTATGGTGTGCACTAGGCCTGATATTTCCCATGCAGTAGGAGCTGTGAGTAGATTTATGAGTGATCCAGGTAAAGAGCATTGGCAAGCAGTAAAGTGGATCCTTCGGTATTTGAGAGGGACCATGGGGACAGTTTTATGCTACAGTGGATCAGAAACCACTTTACGTTGTTATGTAGATTCGAGACATGTATAAAGATGTAGACGCGGGAGGAGCACGATAGTTTATATTTACACTATAGGTGGGACAACGCGTGAAGTGGATTTCACAACTATAGAAGCTTGGTGGCTTTGTCAACCATGGAGGCTGAGTATGTTGCTGCCACAGAGCAAGTAAAGAGATGATTTGGTTACAACAATTGCTTGAGGAGTTGGGGCATAAGCAGGAGGAATGTAAGCTGCATAGTGATAGTCAGAGTGCTATACACCTAGCTAAGAACTCTGCTTTCCACTCCAGGATGAAGCATATACAGTTGAGATATCACTTCATCAGGACAACTTTGGAGGAAGATAAGTTGAAGTTGGAGAAGATTCATACCAGTCAAAATCCTGCAGACATGATGACCAAGGTGGTCACAAGGGATAAACTAAAGCTATGTTCAACTTTGGTTGGTGTCCGTGGATGACAGTGAAGGATTGAGAAGCTTGCTCAGTGAAAATCAGTCTCCAAGTGGGAGATTGTTATGTTTGTGGAGCCTATTTTCATGTTAGAGTGTGGTACACCTTCTATGTGTTACACTCGGGTATTTTTACGGCGGTCCCGCTCGCCGGTGAACGGGTCAGGGGGGTTCGGGAAGCAAATTTTCATGGGTGGTTTATTAACCCATGGGTAATGGGTAACCGTTATGGGCTGTTTTTGGGCCCATGGTTTTTCGGTACCCATTGTTTTGATACCCACATTTTTTTGCCCATGGTTTTGATACCCACGGTTTTGTATCAAACTACTTAAGTAGTTGTCTATTTATATGGTCTTATGCATATGATAGATAGACAAGCAAATGTATTGCAGATGTGTTTTGAATTCGGTGTGAATTTTGTAGAGTTTGTTGAGCATAGCTCCAAACGGATCTGGGTATTGTATTGAGAGAGTGGAGGCTTGTAATAAAATCTGAGCAAGTGATTCTTGGTGGACGTAGCCCAAATTGGGTGAACCACATTAAATCTTGTCTCTCTGTGTTGTGTTATTTATTCTGCACTTTTATTTAAGATCTGGAATAGTTTTTGCATATTAGTTTCTATTGTTGTGATTCTGTAAGGGATTATTCCGCATATTTTATCTCTTATTTCCTATCAAATTCTACATCAAAGAGAGTTATTTATGTGGGTGTTGTGATTGGAGACTTTGTAAGGTAACGTGACAAAATGTACCAACCGGAAATAGTTTGTCTTAAAAAAATAGAATTTTGATCAATGTTATAGTCCCACTTATAAGCTCTCTGTGAATTTCTTGTAAACCAAATAATAGGGTATCGAGCTAAGTGTCATTTCAGAGCTATCTACAAATTTAAAATTGCATATCCCGTAATAAAATATGATCACCAATATTCCATAAATCTTTCTGCAATAAAGTGGAGAGGGGGGTCGGGGTTTTATTGTTTTTTGATTGGGACTAGGGAGGACTAAAACAAATTTTATTTCACAAAAAAATCTCGATTGTGCATGTGGATAAAATCTCTGACTGCACTGTATATTGACGTCTAAAATGCCTAAAAATGTCTAAACCGCCACTGCTACTGCTTAGACTTTGACGACCACAAGTTAATCAAAACCGCTCATAGTGCAGTAGTTTTATTTAGCACACAAACTACTCATGAGGCATGTTGAGCTTGTAAAGTTTATCCATGGAATGATAAGTTACTCCTACACTTTATCTAGAGATGTTGGAGAGGTTGTGTGACATTTGTGACTCAGACATAGTAAGTATAGTATTATAGTGATAGTTATGATGATTCCTCGGGTGAAAGGTATGTATCATTCCCATACATGTCATATTGAGATTCACTCAAGCATATGTGTAAGGATTATAAGTGATTGTTACCTCAGAATAAACAAATAGATGTCCAGTGAATGTGCCATGAACCGTATGATCAATATAGACCCAAATGATGGATTCTATATGAAATCTTGAGATTAGATTTACATAATAAACTTCACACAATAATTTATTATGCTAATACAATGGCTATTAAATAGCCATGAATGTAGATGAACAACTTCCTATAAAATAGGAAGTATACAAAACAATAACATACCCGTACAACCTATTTACGTGAGTTTGGTTAAACTCACATAACAAATAATAGTTATAACAAAACATATAACTAATAATATGAGTTGTTAACCAACTCATATTATATTACAAATAATAATCATGATTAATAATGTAAACAATATTAATCCTAACATTCACCCCCTTAGTGTGAACATTATTAATCACTAATCTTCACCCCCTTAATGTGAACACGACGAAGAACCATATTTGAAGAAGTTGAACCACCTCCTGAAAGCACTTCTTAGACCAGGTACAAACTCCATATATTATCTCTTTACCCTCATAAAGGCGTAGTGTCGAGCTGAATTATGCAAGAATGCTCCCTTCCTCTTTGGGTTCCTGTGGGACTTTCCCTTCCTCCCTGGGCACCCGAATTCTGAATCTCCAAGATCCACAAGCTTCACACTAGCTAGATAACCATCCCTTGAGTCTACCTCGAAATCTTCTCCTGCTCCCCAAAAGTGAGTATTCTAAAAACATGACTCCTCCAAAAATCTCTAGAAAAGGGTTTATTCAACAAACCATCACACTGTAAATAGGAACACTGAAAATGAACTGAAAATAGAAACATACGGAAACACGCAACTAGAAAAAAATGCCACCAAATCATCTGTGTGGCCCCGTCGTTGGCGATTGACGAGAGGTTGCTGATTGACCTCCTTCCTCCGTTTTCCTCCATCCTCGATAATCTGAACTCAAAACAAGTAGTCTTCAGAATTATAATCAGGTTCATCAGTCACTCGTTCATCTTCTAATTCAAAAGATTCTTCTACAACTATATTTTCTTCATGTGGCTTCAATTTTCCACTGAGAAGATCTTTGGCTCGAGTCGTGCAAAATTTAGACATATGTCCTTTTTTCTTGCAATAAAAGCATTCTAAGTCCTCCTTTTTAAAGAACTTTTAATATTTCTTTTTCACATACATTTCCGTTTCTTCTTCTATATCTTCTTTAGTCCTTTTTTCTTCAGACATAAGAGCTGATATCATATCTTCCAATGAGTTGGAAGGCATCTGACCAAGAGTGAAAACAACATTACTGTATTTGGGTGGTAAACTATTCAAAAAATAGCTTTTGCATCCTCGTCGTCTACTGGAGCTTTTACTTCTGCAAGTTGTCTCAAAAGAGATCATAAATTGTTGATGTGACTAGACATTGTATCTCCATCACTCAATTTGAGCTTGAACAACTGAAGTTTTAGGGAAAACTTTGCATTGACTGCTTTTGAACCAAATAATTTGCTTAGATTATCCCAGATGTCCTTCGGGTTTTTATCTAGATCAACATATTGTAATTCAGAATCTGAAAGGGCAAGGCCAATAATGGCTTTGGCTTTATCATCCCGTATTTCCCATTCTACCAATCTGGTCGGATCTAAAGGTGTTGGTTCTTTTCCATCTACTATCCTCCAAAGATTTTTGTTCATCAACTGCATCTGGATCTTGACTTTCCATGTGTGAAAATTGAGACCATTGAATTTTTCTAGTGGAATGTCCATTATACCTTAGAGCGTCGGTTTCAACCGAAAATGCACTCTTAGGGGAGTCGGCTTCAACCGATATTGCTCTGATTTACACTATATATTTAAAAAGTAATAAGAACAAATTACTTTTTAAATTTTACATGGATATTTCTATGGTATAAATCAAAACAAAATATTGAAATATATAGAAATGACTATCAAGTGAATATCAAATTACATAATACCTTAATTGGTGGAGTCCAATTCATTGCATGTATGAATGGTATATCCCAGTATAACATTACAAAATTAATAATATTTTCATCCTCCGGGCAAAGTAAATTGTCCTGCCCTTCACACCCTCTCACAAAACCATAATCGCTACTCCTTATTATCCAGATGGATTTGACACAATAAATTTGATGTCGATACTAATATAAATCTGATCAAATAATCTTCAAATGCTAATGTGAAGAGAAGAGGCAAGCTGGAAGTGTCCAGATCCTACTTTTTGATGTAGATAATTTTGAAGAGATCGTGAAGAATTAAACACACCTGATATGATCTCAAGGTATATCTTGTGGAGAAGATTCTAAAAAAACAATGCCGAGAGGAGCTCGTTGTTGCCAAGGAGATAAGAGTATGATCTGCCAGGAGTTGGAGAAGATCAAGACTGATGTAAAGCTTCAGCACAGGTCAATGTAACTCAGTCAAATGCCCAGAACAATGCACAGTCGAAATATCATAACTATTTTAAACTAAAATACATGCTCTTCATATATTGCTTTCTTTCTCATCTACAAGAAGAGATCTGAATATGCACACAAAAATATTCAATCGACTACAAATCATGACTCCAAATCACATGATGGTCGACATAGAGATCATGCCACTCCAAATCATGTGACAGTAGGTGCTCTAGTGCCAATACACTCTCCACCAATCACAAACAAGACAACGTAAAACCAATACTTGTAGATTTGGCGATGATAACAAAACGGATGCTAGAATTGATGATCCGCAGCAAACAAAATAGGTGTTCTATATTCTAGCAAACTGAAGGTCTTGGAAGCAACACAAATGAAAATATCTACTGGTCTGCAAAAGGGGAATTTAGAGATTGCACGGATCCTCCCTAAAATGCCATCTATTGAGGCAACGTAAGATAATGCTGCCCCTATGCAAATTAAATCTCCATACTCTAACACAACATTCGCTCCGACACCAAATGAAATATTGAGATCATATTTACATAATAAACTTCACATAGTAATTTATTATGCTAATACAATGGCTATTAAATAGCCATGAATGTAGATGAACAACTTCCTATAAAATAGGAAGTATACAAAACAATAACATACCCGTACAACCTATTTACGTGAGTTTGGTTAAACTCACATAACAAATAATAGTTATAACAAAACATATAACTAATAATATGAGTTGTTAACCAACTCATATTATATTACAAATAATAATCATGATTAATAATGTAAACAATATTAATCCTAACATTCACCCCCTTAGTGTGAACATTATTAATCACTAATCTTCACCCCCTTAATGTGAACACGACGAAGAACCATATTTGAAGAAGTTGAACCACCTCCAAAGCACTTATGCTCTTACTTATGTTCTAGGATACTAAAATATGATATTAATCACTAATCTTTACTTATGCTCTAAGATACTTGAAAGAACCATATTACTCACTAATCTTTACTTATGCTCTGGGATACTTGAAATATGATATGGCAAGAAACAATGTTGATATGATCGGCATGGAAATAGACCTGGATACGTCTTGACGGTCCGATATGTCTGCAGATGTATTCGACTATTCAGGCTATATCAGGGAAAAAAACGAGTTTTAAATTTATTTTTTCAACATTAAAACATAAAATGATCCCACTTTTAAAAAAAATCTCTATGAAATCCTTAAAATCAGCAGAGTATGAATCTTCACGTGATTATCGTACGCATCTTGGGAACAAGCCTGACCAAGAGGGAACAAGCATAATTGACCCAAATACACTTTATCGATCACTTACACAGATATTTAATTCTGGACAAGGAACGATTGTGACGACAAATCTAAATCCCACCACAAATCTGATTTTCAGTTTTGTGCTGCTATAAAACTAAAAATAAGATTAGTAGCTCTTGATGTACATGCTTGTTCTGATTTAATGATTACGTCAAGCTTCAGACCCTGCTGCATTCTCCCATAAACAAACTAAATCCTAATTTTGATGTAATAATGAAATGTAATATATATCATGACATTTGTGATGCTTCATTTGGCATTATATAAATTGTCAGTAGTGTCTTGCTATTATTATTTTTATATGCATACTATGTGGTTAGTTTCTATTTGTCAGGCTAGAATTTATATATTTTTTGTACAGCCGTATCCAGATGGGAATTTTTTTTCACCGTGTCCACACATTGGATTTTTCATATCCATACCCATATCCAAAATGTATCGGCTTAGCTTATGTTTGCAGATATGGTTAGGGCTATTTTTGTAGGTTGTTTTGGGTTTTTATAGTTTCTTTTGGGTTTACATTTAGTTAAGCTATCCAATCCTAAAATAGCACCACTTCCATTTGGTTATGTGAAATGATGCTAACTCTTCAACTTTATTTGGGTATCTGATTAATTTGTATGGTACATCCCGAACTACCATATCTATTGTAATCCTGAAACAAGTTTTTTTATCTTGTTGGAAAATGGGCTTCAGTGCTATGAATTCAGTACTCTTCTTGATAAATCTATTTTCTATCAGTAATCCAAATCTTCCTAAAAGAATTCATGTTATTGGGGATTGACAATTGTATTGCTTACTCTATAAGGGGAGACTATTTGGGCAAAATTTATATAAAAACACATGCAGATGTGAGAGGATGATAAATATTTTGTAGAAAGCAATATTCTTGGTGGATAGCTAAAACCCTTTCAAGAGGATGGAACTTGGAGTGAATGACTGTCTTCTAGGTAGACAGCATTTTGGCCACTCACCGAAATGATTCTAAGTCAATGAAGAGGGTGCATTTTGACAATAGAAGTGAAGGAGAAAACCGGATGAGCTTACTATATGTCTTATGCTCTCATCTTAAATACACAAATGCAACCTTTCTACCGGGTTTTATGGCAAACTTAATGTCTTCCTATTAAAGAATTTTAGTTGATATTTCAGTATCTCTTCATAGATCTATGTTTTGCTGAAAATTCCAGAGAACAATCACCATTTTGCTTTCTGTATTATTTGAGTGTGAGGTAAGTTCTTTTCTTGTTTAACTTGTAATATTTTGTCTCTAACTTACCATATCACCTTCCAATGCATTAAAGGGGAATCATCCAATACGTGCAGTTCTGTGAACCTCCTCTGTAATTGCATCCTTATTCAATTTTGGTTGCAAGCCCAAAAATTCTTCAAAGTGAAACTTGAGAAATCTTAGAAAGATTCAAATGGAGCTGACTATTGTTCAAGCTAGTTCATTTTTAAGTTTTTATGTAGAATCATCTTCATGGAAAGAGAACAAAATTCATTGGAATCGCATTAGAAGTTAGTAATAGTTCTTATCATATGAATATGGCATCTTTGACTTAAAAATCAAGATGCTGAGAAAAAATGTCCTCTTCATTGAGAGAAAGATTGATTAACCATAGATATTGAACCGTGAACATGCTAATAGCAGAATCCGTGTGTTGTGAAGTGAAGAGTGCTTTAGGTACCATCAGTACCATCCTTAGCTCACTCTGATACTTCTGAGTGTGAAGATGAAGTCGTTTAAGGCTTAAGATAAGAAATATCAATTTTATAGCAGAGTCTGGTGTATATGGAAAGTAAGCACCAGTTTGAAGCTTGTATTAATGGGTTAGCACAAACCAAATAAGAGCGCCTCAAAAGATGTTAACACAATATATTAGGCTTCAAACTGACAACAATTGAGTCAATATTAATGCATATCAAAGACAATTTATTAATGTCTAAAGATGGCCAAATAGGTCGTTGAGAAATTACAGCTAGCTTAGAGTAGAGAAAAGGAGCGTTGAACAGATCCCTAATAAACTATAATGAAAAAGACAAAAATTATTCACCTACAATATGTGAAGCTAGAAGATTATGGTACAATATTGACCATTCACGAGTAGAATTAGAGACATCAGTCACACTACCAATTTGAAGAATCTCTCTCCAAGACAGAGTTAAAAGAACGTCATTAGGATAATGGGTTAGCTAAGGGTAGCCAGTAGTATTTGTGACCAGGGGTGAAAAACAATGTTGTCACAAGTCTGCATCATAGCTTGGGCCAGAAGAACAAATGACATCATTGCCAACCATTGTGAAATTGACCATGCAAGACATCATAATGTCCACCACAGAATGACCAAGGCTAATGGGGCCTGGCTGGAAAATCCTAGGAGGAAGTAAGGTACTCCTTTTGGAACCTCTCCTAGCTTTCAAGTCTGAGAAATGCCTAGAACAAGAAAAGAAACTGGAAAGCGTGGTTGCCTTCACAAATGTAAATGTGGCTAGGAAACAAAGTAGATCCACGATGGCTGGAACGAGACTAAGAAGTCTGAGGTGCCCTAGTGATGGCATGCGAGGTCGAGTGCTTTCTTACTCTCTGTTCCTCTTTGTATATGAATCAGCAGCATGCAAAGGGTGCCTTGGTGCCCATACCCATCGCGAGATTCGTGACAATGGGCTGAAAGAAACAATCAACATAATAGTTGTATTAGAGTATTAAGGCAGAAATAAATAAACCAAACATGGATACTATGAATTGAAAGAAGTCTATGACATGCAATAATGAAAATACCTTTTAGGTACATTTAATTAAGGGCATCAATGCCTCTTCAAATCTCCAATAACAAAGAACTAACCAATTCCCTTTTATGCATTTTCCATAATAACAGTTGCTTAGAGAACTTCATAACATCAGAAAACCCTCTGTTACCATCATTGCATTGACTAAAGCTTCTGTTACTATCATTGCATTCACTAAATATTAAGAACTTAACATTGGATTCCAAACATCTTGATTAATATTCTCCTTGATATTGATATGTACCTCCTCGGCTAATCTTCCTTTTTCTTTTCAACCAAATTGTGGCTAACTCGTTAATCTTTTCACTGACTGCAGGAATTTGATACATCTTACGAGCCATGCTTGGCACTGCATTGTGGGAACAAGCTTTGGATCATTTGTCACTCATTCTCTGGGAGGCTTCTTGTATTTTTCTGTGGACAAGGTATCTATTCTCCTCTTCAAAACTGCAGTTGAGCCTTTGGACCAGTAGAATTATGAAAGCAATATTTTTGTAAAGGATTTTCAGGGTTAAGCCCTTAAAACACAAGTGATCAATAGAGTGTGAGATAGGTCTATTTGTATTGGATATCAATTTGAGCAACTTCTTCATGAAGTTGTAAGGTAATCTTGCCTTATTGGCATTATATATTGGAAACTAGTTGTTCAATGCTTGGACAAATATCCACTTCAACTACTGACAATCACTAGAGCTGTATGGTGGGGAGCAGATGATTGTATGGAGATAACTAGTTTGTATTTTTGAATTAGATGCACACATTTTTGTGTTTGCATGGAAATCAAGTTCTTGTTAAATTAATACTGCTGAGTAGGGAGATGTGCTGAGAAAGGAAAGGAGGATTTATGTATATTTTACACGAAAACTAAGGAAGAACAGGAACCTACTTAATAATCCACTATCCATCATGTGTCTGAATTTACATAAACATGACTGATTAGTAACAAATGTTCATTAAGTGGGATATAAAATCATTTAAATGATTTTCAGAGTAATTACAGCACCAAAATGATTATTTTAAACACTGAGAATATCCATCATACAGAGCTAAAGCGAATGGACTCATCTTGACCATGTAAACAAGGATACTTGATCATTGTTGTACAATGCATTTTTTTCTCACTTAAATTCACATATGTATATCATACACCCCACAACAGTGATGGCATAAGTAGGTAGGAAACTAGTACCAAAATTGTTTCGAAATACATAAGCCACTTAGCCTGTTGTTGTTTGCATTTGGTAACTGAACGATTAAATTCCTAGACTGGGAAATATTGGCTATGGAAATCACCTCATTGGCGCTTGCTACCTTTTCCCTAAACAAAAAAATGCCCTCTCTCTTCTTGTATTCCAGTGGCAGGTGGGACACAAGCCCACTTTGCTTTAGGTCTACATTAATATTAAAGGTCCTCTTAATAGAGAGAGATGCTGATTGCCCCCCTTGAAGGGACATTTCACTTCATCTGTTATTATTGCAGTAGGCCTGGAGTGAGGCGTTCAAGCAGTGAGGTTCATACTTAATCCAATTTGCGAGCCTTTTGAGGACTTGATTGCTTACTTTTGGTGCTTGGTTTGGTAAAGGATGACACGTACAAGATGCATAGGGATTTTCATCTCTGTGATTCCCACTTTAGCAGCAATTTGAAGTGCCTTTGGGCCGCAGCAAGGTAGAAAAATTCAGGGAAATTTAAATAATATATGTGACAGACCCAGATAAAAGCTTACAAGATCTGGAATCTGGTTCAAAGTATAGGAGATCTTAGTAAGAGCCTCTGAACATAAGTATATCTGGATAATGTTGGTATATGCATTTTTGGCTGGCTAAGTTTGTGTCTGCATAATTTCCGCTATGGATTCTTGAAGAAATGGCTTACTGTTAGATAATTTAAGCTTGACATATCGATTACTCTTATATTTCATATTCTTAAAGGAAAAATTGATGGGTCGTTGAGATATCTTAGTTATTATATATTCTAAGCTAAAACAGATCTTTAATGACTGTCAAAGCTTCATAAATGATATTTACTACTATTAAACTGTCAAAACATTGTAATTTGAAACTTATCCACGAAAAGGAAATCGCGCACATGATGGCTTGCAACCTGCAGTTTGTAAGCTCCACTAGCGTTTCATGCAGGAAGGCAACTGTCTCAGGCCTGCAGCAACAACAGTCACACATGAAAACCAGAAACCCAAAAAAAAAGTTCTGGTAATGAATCAATACTTTTAACCAATGAAACGGATTCTAAAAAAATAGTTCCATAGCAAACAAGAAACATTTCATGCAGCAAGACACCTGTCTCCAGCATGCGGAAGGCAGGCAGAAAATACCTAAACCAGATGTCAAATTATTAGGGGCAAAAAAAACTTTAATGAAAGCGGTCATATCTGCAGCAATGAGCAATTAACATTCCACCAATCCTACCATTAATTAATTGCAAGAAATATTTACACAGACATTAGCTTTTGCATATTCTGCACTCAGTCCCATGCAGATTAATAGCATGAGGTGAAAATAACAAGATATCATGTGCGGCGATTACTAATAATAGCAAGTAATGCATGGCAAAAGTATATATTGGGAAATGCGTGGCATTTAGCATATGTGGCTAATTTAATTGTCCTAACAAATTAGTCCTACATGCTTCATGCGGTGGTCATACAAGGCAAATATATACGATGGCTCTGCTTGAACAATATGAAATAGTGGGGCCCACCTATCCATCACCGAGTGTCGAAGACTAGCTTTCCAAAATAGATTTTTCTTTGTCACCCATATTGTCCATGTGTCGTATTTCAAGTTGTCCACTTGGTGAGCGTACACACGTTTAACATGTGCGTAATCCCAAATTTTGCTAGTTGCTCGAAAATTTTAGTGGGCCATAACTTTTGCAAACGAGCTCTGTTTCTTGCAAACAAGATATCGACGAAATCGTCTAAATTTTCTCCACGCCTTAGAACTAACTGAAAATTATTCTGAGAAGATATTATATCGATGTTTCTCGATGAGGATTCTCTGGATCAATTACCATCACTCCTTGCAAGTCAAAAACACTAAAAAGTGATAATTTTGGAAAATTACTAAAAATAGTCATTCGGAATATGACCTACTTAAAATATAAAGTGTTGGAATTAGGGTTAAATCATTCATATCCATTCACACCCCCTTTTTTCACTACTTTCTAGAATCATGAAGGTCAAATACTAGGTCCGGAACCCATTTCCACATTGAACACTAAATATCACAATGTGGATGACAATGATGTAACACACATGGACCTAAAATATTTTAAAGCAAGGATGCTAGGTGAGCCTCATGAACATGTGGAGGAAAATATATTCTTGAGTAGGTTATTCAGAGAAGGTGGTCATCCTCTGTCTGTTCAAAGCATTGAGCTAGTCCTAGCTTGTTCACAACACTATGATCAAGACTCAATGACAATCTTGGCAGATGAAAATTTTATTCTTGCAATCCTCATACGAAAAGGTATTTATCGGTGCATACAAATTCCTACCCGAAGTAACATGGTAATCATCACTTGGGAGTTTGTCTCATAGGAATGGGTAAGAAAAACTCATACTTACGGGGCTTGACAGTTGGTTCGTGACTAAGCGGGGGAGGAAGACTTCTCGAACCCTAAGAATTTGTCTTAAAGTGAATTTCACGAAGCATACTTGAATTTAATTGTTCTCTTGAATAGATTGATTGGATAAGAAACCACAAAGGATTTCCAATATTTGATGGCCCTGTTCATTCCGATTGTCACATAAGGAGATCAAATGATTGATTGGGACATATCATAAAAAATAACATTCATCGATAGTTGTTGTGGTTACCTACCTCTAATAACTTCACTATGAATTCCTATCTAGTGTATGACTTTGCATATATAATATATTTTTGAGGTCTCTCAGATCTGCACCTTAGGTGCCACAGAGGTCACCTACCTTTAAAAATACCCTCAACTCACATATTAGAAAAGTAACTCACACTTCTATAGGGTGAATGATGTGTTCAAGAATAATTGACTAAGAGGGGGTGAATGAGTCCTTAAAACCCTTAAACAATTTCAGATTAACTTGTATACAACATTAACATTCAACTATGCATTAATATGATCTTATCAATATGAAATAATCAAGCTGCAAGAAACATAACCATGACAGAGTACACAAGAACACAAGATATAAGTGGGAAACCTTCAAGGGGAAGACAACCCACTGAATTTTTATTATATTAAACAAAATAAAAATAATTTAGTGAAGCACCAACTTCACAAGGAGCACCAACCCCTAGTTTAGTAGAGAACCAACCCTACAAGGAGCACCAACCCCTAGTTTAGTGAGGCACCAACCTTATAAGGAGGCTACAACCCCCTAAGGTGATCAAGAACTAACTCAACCAACTTCAAATGAAGATATCTGACATATTTTTGGTGCCACAACTGATGGAGATCACTGATTCATCTCACACACATTCAAACCCTCTTCAAATGCACTTTCTCCCAACTCGCTCAACTTGATATTTCATGGAATGATTTAAACAAAAACCATTTCGCACAAGCTCTTCATAATTTCACACTCACTCTCATCTCTATCTTGATGCCTTTAAGTCACTTGCAATCTCTCACCTAGCTCGCATTTTCCCACTCTTTCAACTAGTTCAAAAATGAACCAAACATGCACTTTTATATGAGACTCAACTCAAAAACATAACATAGGTCAGTCATGACCCAAGAGTTCGTTCATACCAACTTAAAAATATAACACTATACTCATATAAATTCATAACATGGACCCATATAGGTCGGCAATGCATCAAGACACTCAAACATGCACAATTAGGCCAAGAAGCCTAAATCCTTCTCTAATGAGCTCATCAAGGTATTTAAACACTTCATCATAATTATTCAAGCCTAAAATTCTTACACATGTAAAAATAATAGTTTAAACATCATATATCAGCTCACAATCTTCTGCACCATCCATTTCATTCATCTCACCAACTTATAAGATCTGCTTTCTACTCAAAACAAACACTTCCAGAACCAATCAACTATGGAGCTCTAGATCACACAATAACAACTAAAATATGATATGTAACCACTCATTGTAAATAAAATTACATGTATTTCACACATCCATGCATGCTAGACCTCATGAAACATCTAACAAATCAAATTATACCTCTTTTCCTCTTCAACAAACTAAACTACCTAGAAAGTAGTTTTGGAAACTCAATTGGTTTGCACCCTTGCATGACACTTTCAAGAAATATAATGAATTCAATAGCAATAAAATTAATACCTCTTCAATCTAAAATAGATATCCAACAGCATATAATCTAAAACATGGGTCTTCTACATCCATCTTCTAGCCAAAGCAATTCTGTCTTGAACTAGTCAAACCAGTCAACTTGTGACCTCAACCATGCCTCCTCAGTACACTTTCGGATCTCCAAAAAAATATGAAACATATCATATGAGATATGTGAAACAGCTCCAAGGACATTATAATCCATCAAAAGCTCAATTTTCTCAAGCACTTTCATTTGCCAACACTGCTAAACTACCCTTTTAGGCCCAAACAGGGGAAAATTTTAGTGGCGAATATTCGTAATATGGTGAATATTCCATTTTTGAAAATTTTGAAAAGGTGAATTTTTTGGCACGGGCCAGTGACCTGTTCGCCTAAAAATTACACTTTAATTTTTTTTAGGGGTCGGCTTCACCTACCCTTGAAAAATATCCCCTATATAAACCTAGATTATTCGCCAGGTAGAACACTTCTACTTCACATTTTTCAACAATATGATATATCCCGTATTATAGACGTGCGACAAGGGGGTAAGTTATTGATGCGCGACAAGGAGGGTTTGCAGACAAGGAGATACTGTAGATATTGACGCATAGTAGACGCATGACAAAGATTTTGTTGACGAGTGACATGGAGTTTTTTTTGATGAGCAAGAAGAGGGCAGAGGTTGCAGACGCGCGACATGATATTTGCTGTCGCGCGTCACTAAGGCCTATTGACGCGTGCGTCAACAGGCCTTAGTGACACGCGTCAATAGGCCTTAGTGACGCGCGTCAACAGGCCTTAGTGACGCGCGTCACTAAGGCCTATTGACGCACGCGTCACTAAGGCCTATTGGCGACCAGCGCCACTAAGGCCTTGGACGCGTCACGCGAAGCCTTAGTGACGCCAAGCGTCGTAAACAGCCTTAGTGACGCGCGTCACTAAGGCCTGTTGACGCGCGTCACTAAGGCCTGTTGACGCGCGCCTTTGCATTTTTGACGCGCGACAAGGAGGTACAATAGATATTGACGCATACCAGACGCACGACAAAGAGTTTGTTGATGCGCGACAGAGATTTTTTGATGAGAAAGCAGAGGTCGGAGGCTGCAGACGCGCGACGGGAGATTTTGCTGTCGCGCGTCAAAAATGCAGTGACGCGCGTCAATAGACCTTAGTGACGCGTCGATGAGAGACCTATTGGCCTTGCGACGTCACTAAGGTCTATTGACGCGTCACTCGCATTTTTTCGACGCGCGACAAAGAAAATCTCCCGTCAGCGCGCCTCTGCGGCTTCTCTCGCAGTTGCTTGATAATCAGGCGAAATTTTTTCATACAACCCCCAAAAAATTCGCCTTCCTGTGAAACCGGTTCCGGGGATATTCGCCAGGTATTCTCCACCTCCGATTTCCAGGAGGTCTCTTAAAATGAACCCTGGGCCCAAAAACTAGTCTTCAAAGATAGAGCACACTTTTCACTTTAGAACTTCATGAATGACATGAAACTTTCATGGAAATATATTAAAAATCCCAAGATTCCATAAATTTTGATTCATTCATTACATCAAATGGAAAAAAATTACACAAACCGAAATTCTTCATAAACAAACCTTTTTGAGTGGGGCCCACATGCTATCACAAGCTATAAAATACATTATTGGAAATATAGAGGAGTCCTTTAAAACCTCCAATCATCACATTTTCAAAACCAATCCATTACATGCCCATACCAAGAATATTTATCCTATCGCTCATAACCTAGGGTTTCAAACTCATAAAACGTTGTTTGACTTCTTAACATTCGTTCATAAAAGTATGACGATGAAACCACTTAATTATTTTTGAAAAATGATATTATCTCAATGTAAAAACATCCTTGAAAGACACAAGGCCCCATGCAAATTTTGTGAGAGCAAGTGATCAAATGAAGTTACCTATCGAGCTAGAAAAAATGCTTTCTTAGACCATGTTTTGCCTAAAACACCGTAACTTGTAAATTTATCTTCATAATGACCTAATTTTTTTCTCAAAACTATAGGAAAACTTTGTGAATCATATCCAATCATCATATTTCCAAAAATAGCTCTGCATATTCTCAACCACTAGGACTTGAATGACTAGGCCTTTGGGTTTTGCATGGTTTAGGCCAAAAAAGTATAAGAACACTATACATCAACATGAAACCTCTATAAAAGGAAATAAAACCTTGATACATCATGTTTCACTAACCTACATGCTTCCATGAGATCACATAGCTATACACCTCATTCTCATGCTTCATTTGGTCTCCAAGCACCTAAACTAGGTCTAGATGATCACCTGTAAATGAGTCTTACACCCATACCTGCACTTTGAAGCTCACATGAGTGCCTCAACACTCTCCTATCATGATCGCCATGCATCTACCATGATCCTCAAGCCACCATACAACTCAAACCATAATGCTCTATCGCCTTGGCTAGCTAGGTCACCTAATTAGGCCTACTAGGGCAAGCCATTCTCACCGATTCCACTCGCAACCATGAATCAACTTTGAATGTCCATGTCATCACCACACTAAGAATAATATATCACTCCTCTATCATCCTCTTTGTGATTAACAATATTTTACATCAATGAAAACCTAAAACTCACTCAAACCAACATGATGCGTTCATCGTGCATATCATAAAGCTACTTAAAGGCAGCCATGAATGGAGAATCTCATCTCAAGTAGGCCGAGTTGGTCAAGAAGTATGGAAACCACTTAGTTTAGTTTCCTACCTTCACTTTTCTCGGGGTTAGAAGATTTGATCTTACATCTCGCAGCTACCTGTACTTTGAGTGACAAGATCATCGTAATCGAGTTGTGCGGTAGTAGTTATCCCATTTGTAAGAGTGCAAAGACGAAAGGTGTGTCATTTCCTATTTCCCGGGAATCTATTCATGCAAAAGTATTATGGATGCAACAAAAATGAGTCTTATTTCTAAGCTTTCAATTTGTATTCATATGTGTCATGGTCTTACTTTGACATTAGGAAGAACCCCGAGACTTTTCTCTGTCAAATTTGCATCATATTCCAAAAATTAAGGACTACTGGGATAATTAGACCGATGAATTTGAAGTCAGGAAAAATAACTACATGAGAATGATAGTGGATCAAATGAGGGAATTTAATTTTTACTGGTTTGTGGAAGGAATGAAGGATGATGGATAAGACATATTCAATCATGAATATCAAGCCGTGCAATCTTCACCTCTTCTACCTACCCCATAGAACATTCGAGATTCTAGTGACATCAAGGAAAGAATCATGATAATGATTCATAGGTCAAAATATTGGTTAAAGAAGAAGATGGCCTCTTTCATTGAATCTGGTGGTCTACTATCTCCATCAAGGAAAGTGTCTCTCACTTCCTCTCCTAAGGTACCTGAAATGGGCACACGATCTGCTCATTTAGATGAATCTTCCAAGAGGAAGCTTGTGTAAACTCAATGCACTAAAGTTTCCCCCTCTACAAGGACTCACAAGAAGGAAAAATTCAAAGAAGATCCTATAGAGCCTCTTGAATTAGGGGAAATTGATCCATCACAATCTCCCAAGCATCCCCACAATCCAAGTGTTTCTTCCTCGATAGTTGAATCATATCATCTTGGGAAATCCCTAATTCCTTATCAAGTGCCCTAGAGTTCTCCTACGTTTGAATTTGTGTCAACACCTGATGAGACCTTCCCATGGGTACATGAGTTTCTGGAAAAGATTCGAGAACAGTCAACAAACCATGTCACCTAAATTTGAGGCCATCTCAAAGTACATCAAAACCAAGCATACCAAGAAGGAAAAAAAAAAATCCCCATTTCTTCACCGAGGCTTCTATATTTCAATGTGTGGAAGTTGCACACCAAAAAGTTGTTAATTAGGATGATTATGAGATGACTAGGATTTCATTGGGATAGGCCACTCACAAGGGAGATGTGCACTTATTCAAAGAGTTGCACTGCAACCCTACGCTTGCATAAGGAATGAAGAAAATAAACAAACTATGGAGAAACTATAAGAGCATGTGAGAAACCTCACAACCTATGTATAGTCATTCTTGGAACCCAACGCACTACCCCTTCCTCTAGAAGAGGTTACTGTACGCACCCAAATTTGCACGTGCTACATTGTCGAAATGATTCAAAAGTCCCCAATGATGATTCATATCTTTTCCAAAGGTGTTCGAGCCCCTTTCTCTTTTTGCAGCTTATATTTGTAGCCTAGAAAACCTTACTTAGCCATTTCCTACTTTTCCTTAGCTTTTCATAGTGTTTTTCTTAGTTTTGGCCTTTAGTTACGAAATTTCCACCCTACTTGGGCGGCGGTTAGGAAACTACCGCCCTACAGGTGGCGATTGCGTAACCACCGCCTTAACTAGGTGGTAGTTCCGTGCATTTTGACCGAGACTTACCAAGCGTTATTTAGACGTGTGTTAAATTCTTCCACTTCACCTTTTGCACACATTTCTTGGTCAATTTGGTTGTTTGGAGGATTGATATATTTGTATCAACCTCATCTTCCACTTCTAATTGTTGATTGAGAGTTAAACCGCCCTTCCTTGTTGTGATGTGGTATCTCATTCTTTCTAAATGGATTAGACCATTTCCCATCATGTGTTCTATAAAACCAATGCTTCTTTTGAAGTAAATGAATGGAGTTTTTTTATTGTGAATTACATTGTCATGCTGCTGAAATCTTACTAGAGACTACACAACCAAACATAGTTCTCTTGCATTGTTCTTCCTCTACTTGCATTGTTACCAGACCACTTTTGCAAGCCACCATTACTCCAACACCATATTCCTTGCTTCTTTTGCATTCCCATCTTCTGGACTCACGTGGACACCGAAGATTGGAAAAGATAACTAAGGGGACACAAAGTGATACCACAACTAGCATTGCCTCAACATTGTAATTTCTAGGTTGGGGTTGTTATTGAGTTTCTTCATTTCTTCAATTCTTTATTTTTGAATCTGTATGCACATTTATTTACTAGAGTAAAAATCTTCCATTTTAATTGTTGCAAATAGATAGATCATTACTATAGCTTCCATTTCCTTTGAAAAGATTCTGGTGATAGATTACTTCCTGCTTATCCTTGTGGGTTTGCAAGGGAAGTTTCTTAGGAGGAAAGCTTCTGCATTAATTTAGAATCAACTGCAATATCTTTTCATTTGTAAAACCTCCATTGAATCCTTCTTTACTTTTTTCGGGAAGTTGTAGGGGAAGAAAATCTTCTGAGAAGCTTTGATTTATTCCCATGCCTCGAGGAAAAATAGAGGATCCAAATCCATAATTACACGTGGGAAAATATTTTTATTTCATTAGGATAGATTAGATACACTACTCCACATATAAATAATTACATCCGACTATTTATTTGTTTAGGATTTGTTAATTAAATTGTATAAGCAATTTCTTGATTTCTTTTGTTGCATCTGTTATTTTTCAGAAAGCCATAAAATACAAAAAGATTATTTTAAACTAGATTAGATTGTTTATATTGCTTCATTTAATTTATATTGGAAAAACACAAAAACATAGTTTAGTTTTATTTACTTAGATTATCTTGTTGTTTGCTTTCACAATTAAATTGCACAAATGCACACATGACCATTCCCGGACCACAACAAGAGAGAGTTTACGGTTGTGATCCAAGGGTCCCCCAACTGAACGGGCCCAAAGAAATCACAGACATAGACACTTTGAATTACATTCCCTAGTCTTTAGGACATCCCCACATCCACTAGATATTGTTAGACAACCGAATGTTATGAACAAAGATGCTTATAGAGCTTTTACGTTATGGACTGAACCAACTAATTGCCCATAGATATTACTGTTCCACAACCTCACTCGCTTATTTCCATGACCTTGTCTGGACACTTTTACGAGGCTCCTGCAGATCATTTTCCATGGATCCCATAACCCATTGAGAGAGTTTCCCACATGGACATTGATTCACTTTTATGTGTGTGCATTCTTCTCGACCGCTCCATTACACCCACTTAGGTTAGAGAGGCTTTCATTTCCCTTGATGAGCAGATTCCATTAGTGCTTGTAGAGGATATTAGATTTCCCCGATAGCTTGTTTGACCATATTCATCACATTTTGTTACACATAGCCATCCATTCATTCCACATCGGTTGTCCGACGACCTCGGGAGGTCGAGTGCGCCTGAAGGTCACATGTTGATTTTCAGTTGTACAAATTGGTGAACATGATGTGAAAGACTAGTTATTTCTCATTCTTGTTTTTTTCATTTCTTTCATCCATCCTTCTCCTCTCCCATTATTCTATGGGTATTCATATACCCCCGAATATGTCAAGTCAGGATTACAACAGACCTATTTTAGGTCTTGAGGCATATTACCGCCAAGTCGGCATACCACAATCACCCTCATTATCAGGGTGGGCTAAAAATTATTCTCCCAACTTACCTTCACCTTACACTCCTCCTCCCCAAGGCGCCAACAATGGTTCATCTATTAGGATTGAGGAGATCGATCAACCAAATTTCTCCAACTCAAATGATATGACACTCACTGGAGGACAAGGCTTTTATCCTTAGGTTTTGTCAAGGCCCCATATCAACATGCAATCTGATCCCTTCACTTCCTACCTCTTTTCTCATGATGAACTCATGGCACACTTCACCCGAAGCCAAGAGCGTTTCAATTCCTAGATCAGTCCTTGGAAAGGATGCAAGAGTATGCTAATGCTTTGCTTCAAAATGATACTACTACCCCTCCCCGTGACAAAAAATATACCTAATGAGACGTGGCCTCTAAGAGAACAATTTATAGTAGGACATCATGTACCTCTACCTCCTAACAAGGCACATAATATGCCCAAACAAAATACAACACCATCTTTGGGCGATGTAATTTCTACGCTGGTAGATAAAGTTAGGGAGTTGGAACTTGCCCAATCATATCGTGTTTTACCTTTTTCTCAGGCAAGGCAAAATCCCTTATCATGCTCAAAATTCAGGTTATGCATCTTTTGAGGCATCATCTCCTCTCGGTTTACACGGGCATTCCTAGCCCCAGAGATCTTCTCACTATATCGGAGATGTTAAGTATGCCCTGTTGGTGTAGGTTATTTTCCATGTATTTATTTTAAATACATGGAATACCTCCACATAGGTGATTCACCATGCTTAGGTGTCCTAGGGTGTCATTATGGCTCTTACACATGTCATAGAGCGTCATTGGAGTTACATTTGACCGGCTATTCTGGGAATGTAACTCCCACTTCTTGACGGCTACATTTGTGGGGGAGTTACACACCCCACTACTATTTGTACACCCTTTCATCTTGAGCAACACATGGGGAATGGAATAGAGTTTATTTTTTTAGCCTTTTTCCTCAATGCATGCACATTGCTCTCATGGATGATTTCTTGCTTTGATCTTGAAGCTACATCGTTTTGCGGTTGAGTGCAACGTTTTGATGCTCACGGATTCCCTCCAGATCTTCGTCATTCCTTCGACATGGTATCAGAGCTACACGACTTGCCGTCACACCAAAAGCTCGAACTGATGGTGGAGAGGGATCTCATCGTGTTAAACAATTGCTACGCCAATACCATCCCGCACGATGGAGTCGGGTATACACCCAATAAGGCCCAACAACATTAGGAGGCAGTGACATCGGAATTTCCCGGGAGGTCACCCATCCCAAAACTACTCTAGGGCTAGCACGCTTAATAAGCTGGTATCAGAGCTACACAACTTACTTTGTCACACCAAAAGCTTGAATTGATGGTGGAGAGGGATCTCATCGTGTTAATCAGCTGCTACGCCAACACCCTCCCGCACGATGGAGCCGGGTATACACCCAATCGGCCCAACAACATTAGGAGGCAATGACACCGGAATTTCCCGGAGGTCACCCATCCCAGAACTACTGGGGGCGGCGCATTAATCGCTGGTATCGAGATGCACGACTTGTCGTCACACCAAAAGCTCAAATAAATGGTGGAGAAGGATCTCATCGTGTTAATCGGTTCTTCACGCCCAATACCCTCCTTGCTTGGGCTAGTTCCTGCACCCACTGATCATCGTTATCTGGAGGACTTCCTTGACACTTGTGACCATGTCTTTGGTCACATGATGATGTATGTCTCCAGATCTCTCTGGTTTCACGTGGCACACTCAGATCCACCTCACCATGTCTGGAGCATTCTTCAGTCCCTCTATGGAGACCCTTCACATACTGCGCCATTATTGCTGCTGTTGATTCAGTTATCTCCTCTTCTTCATGTGATGACAGCTCCACTGACATAGACTCGCTTGTTCTACTTCTGATGACGAGGATTGTGCACCCAGTTCTGATGTCGAGAGTACTATAGAGGACTCTTCTCCTCTTTCTCTCACTATTCCAGAGAGTGTTGACACTTCCCACATCTCATCAAATATTGAGCAGTCTCCTACTCAGTCTCACACCGTCATTACACTAGCCTCCTTTCCACTTCCAGTGTGCGAGGCCCATTTCACTCCTCCACCTTCATTGGATGATTCATACCTATCGCTCTTTTATTTGTTGATCCCCCTCATTGGGACAAGTATCTCGCTGACCTTAGTCGTCTTTTCGCAGAGTCCACTTGTGATGCTCTACAGTCCCTCATCCATCTACGGTGTTTCGAGAGGAGTTTATCATCTCTGTTGTTGGGAGTTCCCCTTCTGGGAATCATGTCACTTCCACATTTCTGGAGACCTTCATTGATCCACCCTCAGCTGTGGAACCCTTTTCTGTTGTGGAGGATGTTTTGTTCCCTTCACATCACGTGGACATCCTTTCTACAGGTGTTCACTCTTCACACTCTGACAGTTTTATGCACGTGGCATTACCTTCGGTTCCTTGGCACTCACTCGCTAGACCTATGCCACACTTCCACGCACTGAGAATCGAGTTCTTCGTGTTCTTTGCCTTGATTTCCTTTGTGGAGTGGGCGGACTTCCAACACATCATTTATGTCCTTCCTAAGGCGGGCACACGTTTGGTGCGGATGGCTCTTCTTGATCCGGAGAGCAAAGGATCTCGTGATCGACATTCTTCTGGGAGACCTCCTAGAGCTGCATAGTTTAGATCCGTCCATGGCATCTTCTGCATTCCTCTCGTCTCCCTCTTCTTCTCTCTTCTTCTTCTTTCCGAGAGATTGCCTCTTTGTACATGGGTACCTTTCAGGCTTGTCTGTGGCCGGGACCCATCCTTGGCATCTTTCTTAGATTAGAGAGTGGACTTGTCTCTCTTTTGGGGGGAGTTTTTTCCCACTGGGTTTTCTCCTTTTACTCCACTTTTCGAGAGCTTCTTGTACGTGGGTACCTCATTAGGCTTCTTGCCAAGACCCACTTCTCTCCTTGTTTTCATCTATGTCTCCACCTAAGCTATGCTTTAGGGGGGGTGTTGGTATAGGTTGTTTTCCATGTATTTATTTTAAATACATGGAATATCTCCACATAGGTGATTCACCATGCTTAGGTGTCCTAGGGTGTCATTATGGCTCTTACACACGTCATAAAGCGTCATCGGAGTTACATTTGATCAACGATTCCGGGAATGTAACTCCCACTTCTCGAAGGCTACATTTGTGGGGGAGTTACACACCCCACTACTATTTGTACACCCTTTCATCTTGAGCAACACAGGGGGAATGGAATATAGTTTATTTTTTCAGCCTTTTTCCCTCAATGCATGCACATTGCTCTCATGGATGATTGCTTGCTTTGATCTTGAAGCTACATCGTTTTGCGGTTGAGTGCAACGTTTTGATGCTCATGGATTCCCTCCAAAGCCCAGCTTCTGCACCTCCCACACGTGGATCTCTAGCCTACGCCCAATCTGTACCACAACACGCACCTTCAACAGCCCTCAAAGTTGTCTCTGTAGCACCCTCAAGCGGCTGTCTGACTATTTTTTTGGTAGTTTTCCCTCTAAACAACGGTTACACCAAGCAACGTGGGACGTGGCATCTCCTTGCTGTCCACTCTTCCAACGTGGGCCCTCCTATCACCTTCTTTTTAATGTTTTAGGGTGATTAAAAACAAAACATTGATTATGGCATGTAATAAGTTTTAGACTGTTGTTTTTTTGCTTGTATTATGTCCTTCCTTCGAGTGACGAAGACGAAGGGCAAGGTTTGGGGTTGGCAGGAGCCTAATCCCCCCTCACAAGCAAAACAAACTATACCTGAAATTTGATGCCATTTCCAACGAGTACCCACACGATACCCTTTGCACCCATCTCATGCACTTTTTTAATGCGTTTGCAGCGTTTAGTGGCTTTTTCCATCAGTTGCGGGAATCGTTATAATGCCATAACTTTTGACTCACAGCTCATTTTTTAGTGCTTCCTTGGTCAAAGTTACATGATTTCTCACACACTACGTGATGACATTGTCAGTTTTGTAAATGCACTACTTTATAAAGTGCCACATTTTGGGGGGTTGACTGTACTCTTGGGCTTTCACACACAGACGCATTATCGGCCGAGTTTGACATCTTGCTTTCGTGCATCTTGCACTTTTGATTCTGCATCATGGAGAGTGCTCTTTCTAGACTTGAGTGTCGTAGGATCGCCTTACAGCCTCCGCCACTTCTCACCGGGAGAGGGAACTATTCAGCTTGGCATGCTTCCATGGAACGTTACTTCACCCATGAGGGTCTTTTACCCTTCTTGCTTGGGCCAGTTCTTGCACCCACTGATCATCGTCATCTAGAGGACTTCCTTGACACTTGTGACCATGTCTTTGGTCACATGATGATGCATGTCTCCATATCTCTCTGGTTTCACGTGGCACACTCAGATCCACCTCACCGTGTTTGGAGCATTCTTCAGTCCCTCTATGGAGACCCTTCACATACTGCCGCCATTGTTGTTGCTGCTTTGTTGATTCAGTTGTCTCCTCTTCTTCATGTGATGACAGTTCCACTGACATAGACTCACTTGGTTCTACTTTTGATGACGAGGATTGTGCACCCAGTTCTGATGTCGAGAGTACTACAGAGGAATGACAAATATTCACCATGCTTAGGTGTCCTAGAGTGTCATTATGGCTCTTACACACGTCATGTAGAGGGTCATTGGAGTTACATTTGACCGGCTATTCCAGAATGTAACTCCCACTTGTCAACGGCTACATTTGTGGGGGAGTTACACACCCCACTACTATTTGTACACCCTTTCATCTTGAGCAACACATGGGGAATGGAATAGAGTTTATTTTTTCAGCCTTTTTCCCTCAATGCATGCACATTGCTCTCATGGATGATTTCTTGCTTTGATCTTAAAGCTACATCGTTTTGCGGTTGAGTGCAACATTTTGATGCTCACGGATTCCCTCCAGATCTTTGTCATTCCTCCGACATGGTATTAGAGCTACACGACTTTCCGTCACACCAAAAGGTCGAACGATGGTGGAAAGGGATCTCATCGTGTTAAGCAGCTTGCTACGCCAATAGCCCCCTCACACCTCATATGGATACTGGCCAACAAGCACTAGCCATAAGTGCATTCTCGAATGACGTCCTAATCAGTAAATGAGATGTTCCCTAGTTTTGTGCCTACCACTCCGTACAGAGTAACATTCCCCCATATTTGTACATATATTCCAAATCACCGTAGGGGACATGTATTCTTTTCCTAGTTCATATGCTCAGCCTCATGGGATGCCTTATGCCTCTACGAATGTTAATGTTGTGCCATACTAACCTCCTATGCCTCCTCCACCTCCCCATTTAGGGTCGTCTATGGTGGAATCCTATGCGTTGGGCACATATGCTTAATATAATTAGGAGCCTCTCGATTTTACCATCTGACGTGTAATTCTTCCACGACCGCTTCCCGACTTGCCAAAGTTTAAAGGGGAAGGAGACCCAAATGTGCATATTAAATCCTATGTGATACCGTTAGAGAGCTACTCCCGTGGGATGCGGTTGTGGCTAAAATCTTCCCTAAGACCCTTGAGGGGATCGCTCTCGATTGGTATTACAAGATACACTGAAGCCTCCATACACTCCTTTAAGTAACTCGTATATGAGTTCGTAAAGGCATTTGACATGAACAAGTTGCTAAGAATAGGAATCAGGGAATTCCTTCATATAAAACAAGAGCATAATGAATCTGCTGCCCATTTCATTTAGAGGTGGCGGCAAGTCCTCTACTCTTCGGCGAGTGCTCCCAATATGGGTCAAACGGAGCTTTACGATAAATTAATTCATTCCCTTCACCATGAAACAAAGTAAGAAGTCCAAAAGTTCCCCCTTAGGAGCTACAAAGAGGTACTATAGGGTGCTCTCCACATTGATCAAGCGACAATAGATAGCGGTCGAAAGACCTATGGTTCAAATGGGAGACTGATCACTCCCTCACAAAATAATTCGAATTACCCTAACAATTCCAACAAAAATCAAGGACCTAAGGTCCTCAATAAGAACAATGGTGTCACAATGGACAACATAACCGATCAAGCCAAGAATATTAATGTTGTTAATACTTCAAGCACAAACAATGTCAATAACAATGTGAACGGAAATTGTCAAAGGAGTAATAATTTCACTCCTATCAACGTTGTAGATTTAAACCGTTCTTTTAACAAACACACATACCAATCTATTTTACATGGATGGTGACCAAAGAGAGGGAAAATGGGAGGGAAACTCCCTTTATGTCTTGAAATTAAGCCCCCCTACCTATTAGGTAGGGTCCAAGGGCTTATTTTCATGCTAAGTGAACTCCCAAACTTAAAAGGGGTCACTTAAAATGCTATAAATAACCCAATTTCGGGTTTGGCACATTTGGGCACAAGTGTAGAGGATGTGGGGCCCACCCAAGGGTTCACATGTGACCCTAATCCCCTCTAATTAATACACAATTACCCAAACACAAAACTAAAAGCATGTGGGGACCATTAAGTCCCCAAAACAAGTTTACTTAACAAAATAAAACATCCTAAACAAGATTAATTTTACATGACATGCTATATTACAAAAGAGGGTCACTCATGGTGCCCAAAATAATGAGATCTAATACTAAGGCCTCATACAACTAACATGGTTAGGGCTTAGCCCGTGGGCCGCTTGTGCACAATTTGTGTAGCCGCCCTGAAACCCACGTTCTCCTGTGACTTGTCACCTGCACACTCATTGCACACATTAAACGCACATGTCCAATACATAAGCGATCAATGAAATCTATGATATCCTAACATCATCATGGAATTGTAAGTGCGAAAACATGCTCAATTACACCCAATTTACCATGAGTTAGCCATAGAGATAAATATAAATGACATACATCCATAAAATCTAGACATGCGACTAAGCAAAGTATCCAACATATATCAATTAGGTCCAAACAACATCGTAATAAGTTAGTATCTGCAATATCAAATGAAAAGGTGTCAACATACTAATCAAGTCAAATTGGCGTTATGCGCCCAAATCTCCATACATGTCCAAGAAGGTCAAATCTCATAACATAATGTCCAAACTATATCAAAATCCCTATCAAATCATGTCTATGAATAAAGAAATCAACAGGTAACTGAGGCTATAAAAATGTGGGCACTACACCTCTATGACTATAGACCTTCATTCTCCAAAAATGGAGACCACACTATAAGATATCATTATTGAGACCCATGTCATCTACAAGACCTTAGCGATTATGTAAAGTGGCATACAAATATCTATCATCATTACACACACACTTTGTAATATAGTTTATTTCTTGACTCATAGTGGCGTGAGTGGTGTAAATCACACCTGGCTTCATCCTGAGGTGTATAGCATGTTAAAACTCATCCAAAGCCCATTTTTTTACTTGAGCACATCATTATCATATTCATTATAAAATTATTAATTGGATGCTTTCATTAGTCACTCCAAAATTGGATTAGAGCAACCTTACTTCTCTCATGCCTTATGATGGTGTTTCTATCTTAGTTCCTTTTATTCATATAATTTTACTTCTAGGATCAACCTTGTGCCAAGATTATTGATAGTCTATAATACATAGTTTTTCATGATATGATGTAATTCGATAGAAGTTTTGTTGGCATGACCCTCAAATGACACTAATACCCTTTCATTGATATTTTGGTTATTACATGACTATATACGATACAAAATTAAGTGACATACATATAAGTGACTATCTACTATAACACATGAGATTGCTTCTCTAATTTTGAATATGACATGCAATGTACATTGCCCATCATAATATGATCCCATAGTTTATGCCAACAAACATACAAGCTCACAAAATAAAATATATAAAGATGAAAAAAATCAATTGAAAATATCATAAAACTTCATGTTTTCTCTTTCTTACATAAATTACAAAGTGAAACCTCTTATTTATATAAGTATTTAGCTTTCTAGAAGATTCCAACTAGCTTCTTCTATAAGCTAAAGACATATTCCCTAATATTATATATTAAACATTCTAGATATTTTAAAATATTTCTTTCTCTTTTTAATACCAAGAGATCTTGATAAGATCTTCATAAACACTTAGAGATAAGCATAACATTAATACAAGATCTTAATAGAAGAGATAGAAAATCTTTTAAGATGAAAAAAAGATGAGAATCACATAAATGTAAACATCTCATATAATATTTTTATATTAATGAGGTGCTACACAAATTAAATGTTGGCATGTGGATAACATCAAGATTACAAATTCCAACAAGTTTTGTATTATCTTACAAAAAAATACTTGTTCTACCCTTCATAAAGTCTTCATTTTGAGTAAAGTGTCACCTTTAGAGCAATCAAATATTAATTTTATTACAAAATGGTAGGGATTTCCTTGTAAATTTTAAAGTTTATTAAAGATATTTGTATGTTAATGTTGTAGATTCTTTGTTAGAGACATAGAAAGAAATACTATTTACATGATAGTTCGCATAGGAAAAGTCTTATAGATAACTCTGAGAATAAACTCGACTTTTAAAAATATCAACAATAATTGAGAAAACTCTCCTTCTCCATCATACCTGCATGACCAATAGATAAAAAAACATAATCTCTACACAAACTTAAAATAAAGTATAAATCAAATTTAACACGATAAATTAGTAAGTTTATTGAACTAACTAATATCAATCTAGGAGATGTCTCAAATAACAAACATAAAAGATAGTACTAACTAGAACATAATAACTAAGTACAACATGCCAAGATGATAGTACTAGCTACAAGATACTTACAAGATAGTACTAAATAAAACAGACTACAAAGGGCTATAAATACGTAGAACATACCAATATGATAGTAGTAACTAAAACATACTTCATGAAATGCCACGCATATGTAGTGGTGAGACTCGAATCACTATTACTGAGGGCTTTCTTCCTTGATGTCTTTGATGATCTCAGCAAAGGTAAAGATGGCATCATTTAGGAGGGGATGAAGTTTTCCCAAGTACTCACGAAAACTAGATATTATCAACTCCTCCTTGTCAATTCCCGGGCCCACATTAACCTTATAGCTTCCCTGTTCATCTTCTTCCGCCAATACGTTGGCAAGATTAACACAGCCACTTTTTATACCATCAGCCAAAACTATATCATTGCCCATTTTTTTAATCAACATGTTCTCGCCACTATACTTTATGTCCACTGTTTGTTCACCACTTCCCTCCATTTTGTTGTGGATTGTTATCACTTGGTATTGCTTCCAATTTTCTGCATCGATTACCACTTTTGCATTTGTGGCACTCACCGCACAAAATTTTACATTGACCAGTGTGGGGATGTTGATTTCAGCATTGGGAATAGTAGTGTGTAGCACCAATGAATTTCCTTGCACATTTGCTTCTGTAAATTTCCCTTTTTCTGTCATCGCACCACGTTCCATGTCAACGACATAAAGAGTGTCTTTGGCGTAAATATAAAATGCACTACCATCAATGCTCTTTCCTATCCACCTTGGATGATCTGACCATTTCAAATCTTTTGCTACCACTATCTCCTGAGATTGGAAGTAGTACCATGCAGGCATTGCATCATCAGAACTCCCTTGCAATGCAACGACATCAGTATGCGACCAATTTGTTGCCAAAATTTCCAGGTCTACTATTAGATCATGGCTGCTACTCTGCCATGACTTTTCCACAGCCACCAGAGTTGCCATCCCACTATGGGCACTAATAACCAGAACAACGCCGCTTTCAGTGGTGACGCGCAAATTGCCATCCACGATTGCAGGGTCTTTGATTCGCTCACCACCGAGCATTGCTTCTGCTTCTGGAATCTTGTGACTTCCATCATTGATAAGCTTTCCTTTAGAGTTAATCATTCCATCTATAGCTCCATTGCTGGTGAGTGGTTGCCTATACAGAAGACCACTTTCTACATCGAACAATAAAGCATCCTGATCATCACCGTAGAGACCGAAAAATTGTAGTTGCTTTCCATGTAATATTGATGAAGCAATTATGATTCTCCCATCCTGGTACCAGATTGGCACCACTTGATTATTGATGTCCTGAACACCCAACACAGTAATTGATGCGGCCTTTTTCCCGTCCAATGTGTTCAAGTCAAGCCACCATTTTGGATGTTGTGCAAGCCAATGGTCATTGACAGCTTCCAAGTATAGAGACCCATCCACTAGCAGATGCAAAATACGGCCAGTGTTAGTAGTGGCAAAGACCTCGCCGTGAACACTGAAAAGATTGGTGAGGCCTGAAACCTTTATTTGTTTAGCTTGGGAGTCCTGGGCATGGCCGCGGCCGTGCTGACAATAAACCATTTCTTCCTTGACGCTGTAGAAATAAAACACATCTTTTTCTTCCACCTTGAGAGAAGAAGGTGTCAAAATAAGATCGTTTGGAGCTGGCTTCACATTCGCTTGAATGAGGGCGTCGTCGCTGGTCCGAAGCCAACAGCGGAATTGACCGTCGCTTTCATCCTTACATAAAACAGTCACAAGTGCGTTGGAAGGAAGAACGAGAGTCTGGCCGGCTAATTTCTCAAAGATGATCGCCGTGCCCGACATGTCTCTGCCACCCACAAGATTTGTCAAACTAATACTCTCTTTCCCATTGATCCGACTAATCAGGTCCTGATTGCCGATCACACTCGAAAGCACCATGGTGTCCTTATGAATAAGGTACACAATTTCCTCGACCCCCTTGTCTGCTTGATTGATTGGACTGATGGCCATGTAGATGAAGTCAACATGCTGCGATATTGCTGCCATTTTAATGTCTGAATCCTCAAATTGTGTGGAAGTGTAGTACTTGGTGGTTATCCGGTGTGTTTCTGCATTCACCAGCCACAAGGCTTTGGATTGGGTATTGAAGAAGTAAGCATCATTACCAGCAACGGCGCCCAGAAAAGCAGCTTGAGTAGTGACAGCATCTTGGTCAGCGTCCACCTTTGTGTACAGCCTTCCAGTAGGGTGATCTTCTCCCAAATGCCCATCCGAGCCCAGTGGAACCTCCATGAATTCACACCCTATGTCCACCTCCACATCTGTGTATAGCATCCGATCGCGAGAAACATCGTAATAGGCACGCCCCACTTGACGTTGCTGCCCATCGTGTTCTGCGATATAATTGTTTACTGCAACAAAGTGCGCAGATACCTTGTTTTCCTGAGCCAGCTTGTGTAGATGTTGTTGGATAGTTTCATTCTTGTTGGTCCATTTACTGGCGTCTTCTGATTGGATCAATGCTTGCTGAGACGCGAAGTCCACCAATGAAACCTCACCTCCAGGACAGATTATCAATAAGCGGCTGAATTCTTGGTTAAGGACATGAATGGTAATGCCACCAACGTTTACCAAATCCTTACCAACTTTAATTGAAGCATCTCCCAGTGTGCTGCCATCGATTATCCATGTGGTGTTCTTGGCATCTTCACCGCTGGTCTTCAGTGACAGTGATGATCCTGTGCTGAGTCCTATACAATACTCTCCTCCTGTGCCTTCCACTTCGTAGATGAGATATCCATGTACTTCCTTGGGCAGTTCAGGATACATTTGCAACCTTAGAGCCCGCTTGTCTAGAACAACACCTATCTTTGTCTCTACAAACTCCAACTTAATTTTCCTGATGGTGTATTCTGAAGGAAAGACGTAAAAATCATAGTCAAACCTTTCATCTTCTTCCAACCGTCTAATGACATCAAATCCCCTGTCGTGGCGCAGAGTGGCAAAAGGTAATATCATCCATTCGTAGCTGATGAACGACTTGGGAGTTATAGGAAGTATTAGATATTCTGCTTCCCCAGAAGGCTTTGTGATACTGTCCATGCTGTAGCCAATTCCCTTTCTAACATTGATAGCTTGGGAGCGATCATGAACCATTCTAGGCTTGTCACCAAGCCAGATGAAGTAATTCTGTCTACCAGATCCTGTAGGACCATGATGAGTTCGATATATAAACTGGCTATCGAAACCAACTTCTATTTCATCGTTCGCCATTTTTATGCTTGTGACGACTGCTCCTGACAGAGGCACAAGTGCTTTCTCATTGGTTTCGTAGTTGTAGCCGCCGCCGCTGTAAGCCTCATCGACCGCAGCAAAGTACTTGCCCACTTCTTGAGCGTCTGAAGCGATTTTGCCGAAACTATGAGCCAACGCTCCAAATCCAATTGCCAAGCCGCCTAAAATGACCGAACCTCCGCTCAAAGCCATGGCCACACCTGAAGCCCCAACCAGTCCTGCTCCGAGGCCTGCAACTCCGGCTACAGAGCTTGCCAAGTCGAAAACCAACTGAGTGCCGAAGGTGGCCTTTTCAACTTCGTCCCGAGCTAGCCACAGCTGGTAAGCATCCAAGCCCACATTAACGAAGCCCAGTGAAACTCCGAATCCCTCTGTGGCAGTGGATTTGAAAATATTGCCGAAAGTGGACAGTGAAACCTCCCCTGCTAGTTGCTCAGCTTCCAGTGCAGTCTTCACTAGGCCAGCTACCTTGTTAATATCTATTACGCTCCCGTGTGCTATTTGGACCATATTCACGTATGAGTGCACCTTAATGGCCAGTGAAAGCTCAGGATTTATTGACTCACCGGATTGTGCACTCCTTCACGGTTGAGGCAATCGATAATTGTCTGCACAGCAAACATCGCGTTCAGACCATCGATGGGATCGCCTTCCATTGCGGCATTGGCTTTGAACTTTCCGTTTTCGAAGGTGAAGGCCTTCCGGAGGGCCTTCCACTTGGTACTGAGATAGGATGTGAAATCTTTGAATGTTGTATCCTTGGTGGAAACCCAGCGTGTCTCTTCAGTGTTGTTGCTGTTAATATACTGCATTCTGTAAGACCCATCTGTACTTTCATGCAGAGTGTCCAACAACGGTGCCCAGTTTCCTGTTACTCCTTCCTCCTGCGCCAAGCGTATAGATGCATCTCGCCATCGAGCAGTCCACTCATAGGCCTCTGCCGCAGTAATAGCTGCTCGAAGGTCCAGATCTTCAGCAAATTGAGATTCAACATCCTCGACCACATTGTTTCTTTTTTGCTACCAATGATGTTGCCGATATCAGTCTCGGTACACATTTGTCTCACAGTGACTCCTCCAGCAACACGAGCTTCTCCCATCTTATCAGAATCGATTAATACCAAGTTGAACTCGGGCTCTTCTGCCGTGTTGAATATTGCTGCGTAGTGCTTTGCAAAGCCGCGCTTCACAAAGAAGTGATTCATGGCCCGGTAGAAGTTGGACTTTTGATCGAAACTGGCCATCAGAAAATTGGGGTCATAGAAATAGTATTTTCTCTGGTTGTCAACCACTGTAACACCAACGAGCATGCTATGTGCTTCGGTGTTCAAAGCATAAACCTTGTTTCTTTCGCTAATCCGCAGTTTTTCCACAACATCGGTGATGCTATACCTATTGTGCAGTGCAGTGGATGCAGAATAGGCCTCCGCATTAGCATGCAAGCCAGCAAGGGCATCTCTCAAACATTCTGCATTTTTCTGTTGGAGAGGCGTCAATTCACTCTCTGAGAATTCTTTGAGTTTGTCGAGAAAACTCTTGGCAACATATTCTCCTGTACAGAGTGCCACCGCCATTGCCCGTACGAGAGGATAGCAGCGCCCTCCGTATTTGTCTCCAACATTGCTTAGAAAGAAATGTTGAGGAGCAGCTTCAAGAAAACCTTTTGCCTCTAATTTGAAGTCGTTCTGAATGTCCTCCTGCAGTTTCAGCAAGGACTCTTGGTCACTAGCGATGGATATGCTCCGGCACAATGCGCCTTTCTGTTCTTGACTTAGCTCGTCAGTCGCCACAAACAGTTGTTTCATTTCAGAAGAAGTCATGGTAGGTTTGAACCCTGGTATGTCTATACTGCCATAATTTTCGTATCCCTTGTTGAAGTCTACGTTGTCACTGCGGCTACTCAATTCCCTCTCCATTTCTGCATAACGTTCACTGATGGTATCGTTAGGCGGTTCTTGATCGCCTCCCTCGCTCTGATTTCCACTTGAACCGGTGGCCTTCTTTATCTGTAACCACAGCCAAATCCTGTCTAATTTCTCCGCGGCATCCAACATGTCCATGTGTTTTTCACACACAGCATCTATTGCCAGCGGGTCAATGGGATACTTTGTGTCATTCTTGACCTCCTGCTTCCAATTTCTGAGCCCTTCCTTGATGGCATTACGTAATTCATTCCATCCATGAATGGAAGGATCGTTTTCATTGAACTCACCGCTACCTTCATACGTACCATCCTCGGCTCCGTGAATTATAGCAGAATCTATTTTCAACTTGTTTGCCAGAGCTTTAATCCTTTGTTGCATCCTTGCGCGGCGACTGCCAAAAGATACTTCAATGGATGTTTCATCCCGGTCTTTTATTTCCAACGACACTTCAACTTGACCGCGGGGATATGGGAACTTTGGATATTGGCGTTGAATGAACAATTTCCATTTTCCGTCTATGAACTGCATGCAGGCCAAAGCATGTCCGACTGCACGTCCCTTTGACGGATCAAACCGCGCGTAGTCGGCAAATTGTCCAGGGATGTTGTAGTCGTCCCAATCTACAGACATTACAACATTGTCATACAGAACTGCGCTGTTCACACGAAAGTCGTGGAAGACACGGAATGTATCATCTTTCAGCCGTGTGACGACGAGGGAGCAGCCGGAGAGTTCAGATGTGAACAAAAATGTTCCCTCCTTCACGCCTCTGCTCGGGATGTCCAGAAACACGGCATCATTTGCTTTGTTCGTCTTGTATCCAAGGATGTAGCTGGATATCGTGTTTTCCTCTGACTCTGTCTCGGAAAATTTAAGATCGTACGAGTTCGCTGTGACTCGAACCAGTTTTACAAGCTGGTCTTTCCTCGCTATGTTGCGATTGAGGTTGAAGCCCAGACGATTAACCTTTAAAAAGGATTTTGGATTGTCCACCAACGCTTTAATATCGCCAGAGAGAGTCATTACTGGAATATGGCTTGCTGTTTTGTAACAAAACAGAAGATGACTTGATTTATTAAAATGCCAAAATCAGCCGTGGGCAACAAATCAAGAAGCTAAAAACAAAAATTTGCACAGCTGTGTGAGAAAATAGTTAAATAACACAACGCTAGTTAGTTTGTGTAAATAGAAAACAAACTCGGCCAAAATTATATTTTAAAAATATCCAACAACCGTAAGGAACCAAAGGAAATATTATACACATGGCCGCTATATGTATAAACAGGAAATTAGATTAAAATCTTATAAAGTGTTTTTGTTTCATTTATAGATGATGATGTAAAAACTGCATACACGCCACGACATATCTTGCACAATACTCACCAACAAACTTATAGTCCTCAAGAGAGATGAGATTTGACGCCTTGTCAGCCCGACCCTATTTGATGTGAAAGAACTTGGTAAAACAAAGATAAATGCAAACACACAAACACAATTACCTTCTCCGTAATAATTTTACAAACCTTAAGTAAGACTGTCGAAACACTTGGACTTGTGTTGATCTTGCAAAGTTGAGTTGTGGGTGCTCTTGATTCAATCTCCAAAAGGGGATGCAAAGGCTACAAACAAAGCTCACAAGAATGCGAGAAACAAATTAGCAAGAATTGGATGCAATTTGCTCAAAGCTCCAAGGATGGATTTACAAAGAAAATGCCCTTCTTATATAGATGAGGGTAGAGCCATGGAAGGTAGATGAAAACTTGACTAAGCTCCATGTTTTGTAGTTACCCGAGTTAAGTAGATTGAACTAGAGTTGCAACTTTCAAGGGGCAATAGGCATTTGGAATGGAAGAAATTACATCCGGCAATTGAATTGTATGCACAATCCAATTGCCCCCACACTTCTAGGAATCTAGAAGTGGAGTTCAAGTTGAGTTGGAAAAGAGGAAGTGGAGCTCAACTGGGAGTTAACTAGGAATGAGGAAGTGGTTGTTGACTAGGAAAATAGGTGTATTTTCCTAATTAGATAACTAATTTAATTAGCTAGGATGTGCACACATAATTAATTAATCATTTATTTAATAAATGATAATTAACTTAGCTAAAGTGGTATTGTGGACTAATTTAATTAATCCAAGGGGTGTATACACATGATTAATTAATTTGATTAATCAATCGCAAAGGGGGTATGAACTAGGAAGCGAATTGGGAATTAGTGTGTAATTTTGGGGTGTTTACATTTGCCCCTCTTTAAAGTGTTATTGCGAAGTAATAGTGCTTTAAAAATAGTAGACACATGTAGATAAGTGAGAGGAAAGTTCTGAAGCATTTGGATGCCCCAATAAGTAGGAAATATTATACAAATGGCCATTATATTGTCTCAAGAACAAAAGTGAGGTGTTTGAAAATTTTAAGACATTTAAATCTCTAGTAGAAAATGAGAGTGGGAGAAAAATTAAAATTCTTAGAATACATAATGGAAGAGAGTATATTACAAAAGGTTTTCAAATTTTTAGTGACAATCTATATATTAACTTAAAGTTACCAGTTAGATACACACCTCAACAAAATGGGGTGGCAGAAATAAATAAATAGAACTTTAGAATAAATGATTAAGTACATGCTCAAGACGAAGGATTTTCAAGATTTTTTCTAGGCTAAAGAAATAGTTTATAAAATGAGGGATTATTAGATCTTCTAACCTAGTGGGACACAATTAAGGGTCCTATTCCCATAAAGATAATCAACTTATTCACTAGTAATCCATATTCGTAACTAGTAACTATTGCATAACTACATCATGAAAAATTATGTCGTATTCCCTTGGTATTGATTTCCTTACCACTCATGGGATTTGAACTAAGGCTACACCAATATGAAATTATCCTCTTAACCATTACAACACATCTTGAGGGGTTAAATTTTAGTGTTTTTTAATGGAATACCTCTAAGCATGGAGGGGATGGGTTTGGGTCAACAATATCATAGAATATATCCCATGTCATTGATAATGAGAAGTGGAAAACCTATCTCTAAGTGTTCGCATCGCCACTTTTAGGAGCCTTGGATCTTGGGGGAATAAATCCTTGGTCAATGGTGTGAGACTATTTTTTCCCATCACTAATCCCAAACTGGTTAGGAATTATTTTAGGTTTTATTTTAGGGTAGATCTTGAAGTATACGTTGGGACCCTATTAAGTCCACAATATCATAGTGTGTTTTGTGTGGTTTATAATGAAAATTTTGATCCCACTTTTCAAGTATTCCCATAGTAAAATCCCCAAAGCCATTAGAGCACGGGGTTCATTAGCTAGGCAATATCTAACACATGGGTTCATATTGAGGTAATTAAAATTAATAAAACTAAAGTCAATATACCGGTAGACATGAGGGGGTGAAAGGGTTTAATTTATTAAGATTTTAAATCAGGGATTGGAGGTAGGTTAGAGAGGTGGGCCAAAGGAAAGGGAGGTTTAATTTTAATATAAAACTAAAAAAATTTGAACCTAGTTTTAAAAAGTAAATACCTTAAAATTGTAAAAAGTGTGTGGTCATAAAGTTAAATTATAATATCTTTTTGAATAAAGAAATCTCAATTAAGAGATTCTTAATCAAGAAATAATAAGATGGTAGAAAACTAGGATTGAGTATGCTTTTCAACATAAGTGATATTATTTCACCATCTTAATTATTTGAAGAACTATTTATAAATGATTAAATCTTAACATTTATAAGGTGATTTGTAATAGGTATTTAATGGCTTCAAACTATATTTCAAGAGGAAATGCATATTAAAAAAATTGAGTGAGAAATATGATATATTTTTTGTTTAATATATTAGGGTAGAAATAAAAAGGGGTAAATAAAATTGTAATTGAAAAAGGGGTAAGTAAGGTACATGGAAAAAATAGGGGGTATTTTCATTCTAATAATATAACAGGAGGGGGTATTATCAATTGAATAATTAGACGTAAAAACTAGAATTAAGGGTATTCTTTAATACCCTTCGAATGCATGTGCTATACTATACTTTTACTAAGTGAACCCCCTGTGCATTAGAGTAATGTTCAATTGTGTAAAAATTGTTCTTTCTTTCCAATAATGTAGAATCCATCAACAAATATTTTAGGTTATGTATTAGGTTGGAACAATTCAAACTTTAAATGTTGATGGGATAAGACCCATAATATTAAAGAGAATTTTTCTTTTTGGTTAGAATGAAAAGATAGAACCATAATTGCAAGTGTTTGTATGACCACTAATATATTCTCTTACGTTGGTTAATGGTGTGAAATTCATTGTTCATTTACACTAACTTCTAGTGCATTGGATTTTTTGGGTAGAGATCAAAGTATACACATGGGAATGGGTTTGGTTTTGTAATATCTTATAGTGTGTTTTATTTAATTTAGAATGAGAGATTTAGTGTTCGTATGACCACTAATATATTCTCTTACGTTGGTTAATGGTGTGAAATTCATTGTTCATTTACACTAACTTCTAGTGCATTGGATTTTTGGGTAGAGATCAAAGTATACACATGGGAATGGGTTTGGTTTTGTAATATCTTTTAGTATGTTTTTATTTAATTTACAATGAGAGATTTTTCTCTACCTTAAAGTGTCTCCATGACCACTTTTATGAGCTTATAAGGCCATAAACTAGAACCTTGGATATTGGTGTGAAAATCATATTTCTCCACCACTAATCCCTAACCTATTGGGATAATTTTAGAAAGGGCTTGGGTGTATAATTAACCTTTAGATTTAATAATATTTTGTAGAGCTTGAAGTATGCACGGGGATGAGCTTGGGTTCATAATTACGTGGGAGGCACGACTACCACTCGCTCAAGATCGACAATGACGATGTGGTGGTTAAGCTACTTATCATCCTTGTTCGCACTTGTAGTTTTCTCTTGCTTGCGCTACCTATATGTGCCTACATGCGTGTTATGCCCTGCTCTTGCGGTGCTTTCTGGCGAGGGTTGTTCGTATCCTACCTAGTTTTTGTTGGATTTGCAATGACCATTTCAAAGACCACCATGTTAACTTCTCATCCCGTCTCCTACGGTTGTAAATTTTTTGCATGCGATGCCTTGAATGGTTTTTTTGGTTAAACCCTTGGTCACAAAGGTGATGGAACACCCAATAGAATTACCGTTGGAGGTTTCGGAAGTCTACCGGAAGAGACAAGCCTTTGTTTGCACTGGTTTTCTACAAAGGAAGAGCCATGAAAGGCCACAAAACCGATTGGATAATGAATGAATACAGATCTTATTCAGTGAGTTGTTAACCATGGATTGTTTAGTAATTAAAGTGATTTTTTAGTGTCATTGACCACTATTTAACATGAATATTTCACTATTGGAATACTAATATTGCAGGGGGGAAATAATAATGGAGGAGATGTTTGACTGTGTAGGGCTGTATGGAAAGACAACTTCCATAAGGTCATTCGATCGTCGACCATCAATCCAAGTGAAAAATAGAGTTAATAGTGATAATATCATGCTATAAAGAAAGATATCAAAGTTTAGTGTGTAAAGCTCAATCGCCGACTCAAAATCAGAATGTACTTATATCTCAACATTTCAGAAACTTGTTATTGAAACATGTAGGTGAAAATTTGAATGCCTAATCTTGGTCTTCGATGTTCAATCCTGCATTTTATAATTATAGCTGATAGGTAATTCATAGTAATCTTTAAAAAATAAAACTCAAAGTTCATTTCCCTCCTTCAATCGTAGAGAAAATCAGTACACTTAATTATTCAAAAAGATTATCAAGTTGCAAAATTAGTGTAATAAATTTTTACAAGGGACAATATACGACTTGTAATTGAAAAAAAACCAGGGTATATTGCTGAAAAACTTGTTTGGTGATTTTGTTCACATAGTTATATTTTGGTATCATTTTCAAGCTGCACCTTATTAGGTTATCTTGGACAATATTTCTCCAGATCTTATTAGTCTAGTAGCTTTGGAAACACATCATAAAATTCTTATTGACGTTGTTACAAAATTTAATGATTCATTTATACCTCAATGAGTTAGAGATGATGTGAGGGCATACAGTGCTTCCTTCTAATATTACGTCATCAAGAAAGAGTTAAGAGATAGGAGTATAAAGAGATAAGGCATGAATATTTTGAGTTGTAGATGCTTTGCACTTTTGCGCCTTTTGTCCCTATGTTTTTTCCCATGCCTACATGTTGTGTGATGAACATATGGGCCTTGATCTATTTTCTTGGGCAATTAGTTGATTTTGTGACTTGGTGTGTTTTAATTGGATAAAGATCCATCCACGAGTGATTACATGTCAATTTAGTGAGATGTATTAATAGTGAAATGATTGAGTTAGGCAATTTATGCAAATGAAATTTACTTCTCACACCAAATTCTCTAAATTCATCAACCAATATATATTATAGCATTTAGAAGTAAGTCAAAACTTGGAAGAAGGAAAAAAGTTGTCTTTCCAATTAAGATAGTAGCCACCTAAACTTAGTGTACTATTTATGCATAAATACCCTTCTACTTTTGGAATTGATGGTGTACGAGATATTTCTATCCATTGAGTGCGGATGCTAACCATAAGTTGAATCACTTCCTTTCAAAGTTATATTTTTCCACACTCACTACTCATTCTACTCAAGCCATTTAGTCCAAACTATCATACATTCATAGGCATACGACTTGAAATAAGTTTTTGTTATCCTGGTGCAAATTCTCGCTTACCATCTCTATCCTAGGCCACTCACTATCCTAGGCCACTCACCGTGGGTATTAGATTAATGTGAAGAATAAAGGGATTTTGCACCATGGAATTGCTATGCAGAATTGATTCGAGCATTCTAGGCTCTATGCGACCATGCTCTAACTATCCTTATTTTGGTAAAGATCATCCTCAAGGTCTTTGGAAGGGCCAAAAAAATGTATAGTTGAACACTGCTTGTGACATGTAGTGCATTAAAGACATCACAAAAGGAGGTTATACAAGTTGGTATTCTTTCACAACTACTACTTGTGCAGAGTGATTGCATAGAGAGGGCGAAAAGAAAAGAACAGATGTTATTCAAACTCCTTAGTAATGTTTGGCTAGATGATTCATCGTCCATGAGCTTTGGTAGAATAGATGTTGGGGACTTTTATTCTATTCATAAGGCTCACAATTGCAGGCCGAGTTTTACAAGATGGCGTTGGATTCGTTGTTAAAACATCCTCCATGTTTATCCATACCCCAAGTTCTCGGGGTTTTTCTTAGGTGTTCAAGCTAAGAGGCCAGATCTTTAGAGCTATTTTCATCAAGACCTCAAATCCAAGGTCATCCATGTTATCTAACTCTTTGGATTCACCATCCAACATGGTGTTGTATATTTTTTTAATTCATATTCTTGACTAATGTGCTATATATAGCCAATCCAAAACCTATAAACATGTTTTATGGGTTCTGCTGATTTTGGAGGCTTATATCTTTGTACCTATCTCTGTCATGAAGATGCTCTCAAATTAAGAGCTAATAGGAGAATGGATAAGGAAGATCCCAATAATTCTCTTCTACACTTAAACGTGTATCATATTAAAAGATGTTTTCAATTTTTATAGGAGTATGCGAAAATAATGTGGGGACAACCTTGTTAAATCTGTCCCCGTGATTCCTAAATAAAATAGATTTCATTGGATTACAAAGGGTTGTTTTACTGTCTAGGTGTCTTAGGCCATGAAATTATTGGGTGTCCATTACTTCGTCCTTTTTTTGGATTCATTCTTATAAGAATTAATGAGTTAATGAAAATTTGCAATGCAAATCATATTGAGGGAAGTCCTGTCATATGCTTAAGTAGAGAACTGCTTAACTAAAGGGAATGGGTAACGTGTTATTCTATACTGTAACTAAAACATTCTAAAACATACAACTTTTTAAAGTCCATTTTTATTATGGTTTAGTATAAAGAAATCTTACAATCTTTTTGCAATTGTTGCAAATAGTCAGTCTCACATAGTTAACTCGGGTTCATGTATTCTTCCTAAAAGTTAGTCCTTCAAATTTAGTGCAAATTTAGGAGAAATTTCTATCATTTATAGTTTTATAAGCATAATCGTACGAGTGACATGTCCCATTAGCATTCTACAAGAACAAATAAAATTTAATCCTAATAAAAATAGGAGTCGGTAAATTTTTTCCGTGCTAAAAATAAGTAATAATTTATTGTTATTTTGAAAAGAACTTTACACCATTTAACTATAAAAAAATGTTGAAATATTTGAAAGTATTGTTTAAGAAATTCACAAGAAACATATGATCATATGGGTGTTACAATGCCCTTAAAATTTCTCAGCAACAGCTACTGAGATTTTTAAGAGACCCCTTCATAAAACTGTGGGATTATAATTTAATTTGTATACAACCACATCCAACATAAAACTAGCCTCCTCCTCCTTTAATGGAAATATCAAACCTTCATAAAATTTTAATTTGTGCTTTTAAACCGAGTCCGAAGGAAGGAGAAGAAAATCCTTAAGTGATTCAGAACATAAAATTAATGCACTCTCAAAAACCCCTGTATTTACTTACGAATAAAATAACGCAATCTTAAGAATCGATCCATAGAATTGCAGAATTGAATATGCAGTGCTTACATGTGTTATAATATGGAAGTGTGGAGAGAGCTTCGCCTTTGATCTGCTGCACCGATTCCTTCCTCCTTAACAGACGATATATGCACTCATAGAATATGGCCTTAGTAAGAGCGAGGCCTTATTTATAGCTATTTTGCGGATCTCAAACCCGGAAGTGAACAATACATTTATGCTTTACTTAGAGACACTTGTCACAAAGATGGAGAATGCCTGATGCAGAAGTAAAGCATTGTACCAGTATGACAATATGCTTAACTTGTTAACTCGGACATTGCCTTTCTTTAGGTGATGCCTGTCGTGCTGTCTCAGGAATTTTATAAAGATGAAAGGAGTAACTCGGAAGATTAAATTTGATGGGTGTCTTCAACCATCAATAAAGAATTTTAGGGCGGCTATCTCTCCAATTAAACCAATAATCAGTAACACAGTCAATTTTAATAAACTAATATGAATGATTAAATTGGCGGAAAACTTTTTAATCACAAACGATGGGAATTAAAACTCAACACTAACTTTAACATAATTTCAATTGATGTTTGAAAACATTCCACATATTTTTTAATGTCCTACTTTGGTTTTTATTTGTTCGGATTTGCATTAAGTAAACTTATTTTTTCCTCTTGAGATCAAATTATAATAATGCATTAAAAATGAATATAAAATATAATATTTAAAAAGTTAAAATACTTAATTTATTAATATATATATATAGGAAATGGATTATTATATGTATTGTACTTATTAATAAAATAAATTGAGATAAAATATAAATATGGTTTACATTAAAAAGAGTAATTGATGTGTTGGCGAAATAATTTGTCACAAGAGAAAATTAAGGGCATTCACCAATGCTCTAGAAATAGGTCTCTCTACTCGAAATGGAGCAACTCCATTTATTAAAAACAAATAAATATGTACACTACTCTAACTATCGTGGGTGGTCTTCTAACCGAGGATCAAAAAGAATACTCCACTAAATCCATGTGAAAAAAGGAGGTGGAGGAATGGTGTGTGTATGGAGAGGGAGAATGTGAGAAGAAGATTTTACTAAATAAATAGCAAGCTAAGGTTATTGTGTAGTGCCCAACAAGAACTAACACAATTACAACAATAAAATAACAGGGAATTTTATTTTATTTTACTTACATTGCTCATTACACACAACACAACAAGAACTCCAAGTACGTAAACTCGACTCGCATACACAATCACATAAGTCATCGATTCACATAGACACAAGAAAACAACATAGGCATGTCGATGCCACACTTTTCCAAATAAATGGTTACTAGTAAGGACCCAACCACAAGAAAAATGACTTCAGGAATGGCGAACCCACAACACATCATTTCTTTAATTGTATTTTAGTTACGATTAACATTCTAAGAACATTATTGTGCAAGAATAACTTTCTCCTTTTTCCATCTACAGAAACTTTAAGTTCATTCCACATTTAATTTACAATTCAACCATTTTAAGTTGACTTCTTATTCTTTACAAAATTTTCCATAACTTGCTTACTTATTTGGGCATAATTCGAATGCATATAAAATACTTAATTATCTTACTCTTATGTTAAAAATCTTCTTCTCAAACATACATTCAATGTCTACCTTTTACTCTTACCACTCAAGTGAATGTGACTTGGTGTCCATATAGCGATATTAGGATTTAACGGAGATTTAAAATACAAGATAGCTTTTTACCACAAAACATTCCTCGATCATGGTATAGTTATTTTCCTACCATAGTTATTCTAAATCAATGACTTAATGACTTCCTTTTTATATTTATATATCTTTTGTTTTCTCGTAGTTTGATCACAACAATGCAATACATATTCTTTGAAACACATAAAGATATTTAATTGAGTTATAAGGTCTCCAAGAGTGGTAGTATCCCGAACCTCCACTCTCGTTTTTACTCTTATATGCTTTATTTTCTACGTCACATTATGGTCTTATTTTTAGCATTGTCTTGAAAAGGAGTTACGAACTGTTTGTCTAACCTCTTGAAGACATATAAGATAAGAAGACTTGAAGCTACACACGAACCCTAAGTTAACATCCAAATCAACCGAGGTTTAGATTAATTCCAACTTCACCTAAGGGTCTACCCCTCAACTATATAAGAGTTTTAAGTGAGAGGACAAATTTATGCTAAACCACCTTCCAGAAAGGACCAAGGTGTGATGTTGAGAGAAACCAATGTAACACCTTTAGCTGAGCAGAGCTAAGGGTTTCATTAACAAGAGTTTAAGACCTAGAACAACTAAGTCACAACCTCCATCTATGTCGTCTGGATCCAACAAGGATTTCACTCTATGGTTTTCAATGTCTTCTACGGTAAGGAGTATCACACGTGAAAAATAAGTTATGCTCCGATATTGAACAAGGGTAGAGTGTTTCGATTAAATCTCTTTATTACATTTACAAAGTATGAATGCACAAGATGACTCATTAATCATTTATTGAACACTAAATATGCACTACAAGATATTACTTCAAATTCATTTACCTTATATAAATATCAAACCCTTTTACCATGTGTACTATGAATCAAGATTGAACCTAAGATTAAATGCACATTTCCTAGATGTCCTTGAAACTAGCATCTCATACATATCAACAAATTATCAAATATAACCGTCTGTAACATGAGACAACATTATACATTTATTCATTTAACAATGAACTATATAAATTTCAAAGATAAATAAATGAATTACACATCGCATTTTTATCATCATTCTTTCATCCTGCAAAACCACGTGAGCATGATATCAGCGATAATTTGCTGGCATGGCATCCACCATAATCTAACATAATTATCGTTTTTCAATTTTCCCATTTACATATGATAATAATTACAATTTGCAAACGAAAGAAAAGGGTTTAGAGACATGTCTCCAATGCATTTCATTTCACTTCATTTTGTAACCCAGAGAGAGAAAGAGAAGGGAAGTGAGAGAAAACACCATTTTTTCAAAATTTCTAATTCACACAAGTTACACTATAGTGTTTTAAACAGTTATTTACATGTGTCAAAAGTATCTACGGGGTTTGGCAACCTAACGAGGGTCCCGCAGCTTCCTATTTTTACATTTTCTTAATAGCTACAAGAGCGTTCAAAACGGGCTCAAAGACTAAGAAACCGCTTCCAAAATTATCTTTCGATGAGAACGCACACCACGATTAACTTTCTACATGTCCCCGATATACCAAAGTTCATAAAGAATCGACGAATTGGGAAAAAAGCGAACGGTTCGCGTTTGGCGGCTAGTTTTCCAGGTTCACTGGTCGTAGTTGGCCTAGTGTAAATTGAACAAAAGCTAGCTCGAGGGCTAAAAAAACCACGTCCAAAACTGACGTTCAATAGATGAGCACGCAACGAGACACTTCCTACAAGTTCCCCTATATAAGGAGAATTCATCAGAGTCGACAAGACTGAGAACTAGAAAACCATTTTCAAACGGCGACAAGTTTTCTGGAGCGACAAGTCGAAATTGGTCCAGTTTGATCTCACAAACCGTGATGAGGCCTACAAAATTTCTTTGCCAAACTATCTAAAAAAGTATTTTTCCCTAAACTAAATGTTCCATGCAATTGTCTAGTATAAACACTAGAGGTTTGCAAAGACGGAAATAATTTCTCTATCCAGGTTTCAAATGGCGGTTCAAAACGAAAGCCAACTTTCTAGATTTAACAACTTTTACTACTGTAAACAATGTAACAGGGATCCTATAAGAGCATCAAAAAGATCTCATATGTTCGTTCGGGGTCAATCCAAAGGTCAAGGTGACTCCTCGCATACCAAGGTACATGAATGAAGCTTAACATCTCATTTTCAGAGTTACGAAGGGTACTTAATGAGTCTCCAAAAATGCAAAAATTAACTATTTAAACCGGGTGATGATCAACGTTATTACTGGAAAGTCAATTTCATCTGGTCGATAAAACAATGTTGTAGCGATCTAGTTGGATAAGAAGTTTTCTAAATCACCTCAGAATGAGGGTGGAAGTTCATGTTTTAATGCAAACGGGTTATTTTGACTTTGTGAGTTTCGACACGACATTACATTGTTTTTTGCAACGAGTTGAAATAAACATTTAACGGTATTAAAATCCTAATATTTTAAAATTCTATTAAGTTGCAAAAGAGAACTAAAACACGAGAATTATGAGAGGTAAGGGAAGATGAACCATGCTTGGAGAAATGAAGTCGGTCAAAGTTCCCGGGGTTCGGTTCAACATCTCACTAAGGCCTTTCGCCAAACAGTTCATTGTCCTGACATAACTCCATTTTTTTAAAATCAAGGGTGCGGGTAGAGGAGCAAAAACCACTGTTCATTGTCCTTAGATGCGTTTCCATACTACGATAGGGGTCCGATCATATGCAAACTTAGAAGGTGCTGACAAACGTTGTGGCCAAACATCATTCCCACCCACAACCCCTCATTCTACACAAGCTGAGGTGTGTAGATCTGCCACATAAGGTAAGGGCCTCTATACACCATCATAAGCAATATATTTGAATGTGCAGTTTAGATTTTTCCCCAAAATGGTTGGGTGGCCACACAATCACACCCAAAAGATCCTTACAAATCCATTATGTGCATATCCTGCAATCATGGCACTCCATGAGACCACATTTCTTTGAGGCATTCTATCAAATAGTTCAAGCGCCTTCTTTCCAAAAACCATATCATTACCAAGGATGCCACAACACCTCCCATAGAATGACCCACAAACACAACATCTTGTTCCTTTTTTTGGTTGATTAAACGCTACGCAATAATTACATTCCATGAGAAGTTGTTTCATTCCTTCATCTGGTCAACCACCAAACTACGTCCACCAAGCATGTGCAATCGCAACATCTGACAAAATCCCTCTATCTTTTATCCATACATGAATAAAGGCTCATTTTTTTAAGACACAGGCTGGGAGGACGCTGGCACAAGCCGCAAAATCCATGGCACTCCATGAGATGACATCTGGTGAGGCATTTCTTTGACAAAAAAAAAAAAAAAGCCCAAAGCACAATGATTTGAGTAAAACCTGCGACCAAGCATTTCGTGAAGCCATGTTCCCTTGGCCTGTGCATCCACGTTTACAACATTTTGACCAGCTGACCATAGCTATAGCATCGACAATAATTTCTCCCGGTTCTATTTGGATTGCCATGCTCCAAACTCTAATCCACCAGCACATGAATAGAGGAGAATGAGACAAAATTCCCCCGGTTTTGCTCTCTACCGCCGCCCACCCCCAAACTCGCCCATTCCCAAAACATAAGAGACAAACCCTAACTGAAAATTTTAGAGCTTTTTCACCCTACCTCCATTTAGTTTTATTTTATTTTATATTAAACTATAATTATATTTTGAAATATTCTCTATTGGATACATATACAAAATGGGGAAGCATATGCCTTAATGCAATCTCTCTACCTCGCCAAAGCACTTCAATGCTTGGGGACTTGGCCGAAACATAAGATATTCTTATGCACACCTTCCCATGCCATTAGATTCTCATCATATATGTATGGTTTTCTCCACTCCATTATTTTTTGCTTTCATAACTTACAGTCTTGATTTTGAGTAAGAGTAGAATTTAAATTAAATAATGAACCTTGCAAATCATTTTAATATATTAGAAATCTATGATGTGAACCTCTTTTAAACATTTTTTTGTTCCAAGTTAAACCAATTACGCCAATAGCTCATTATGGGTAGTATGACAGTCAACTTGATTATGAACTTGTTTGCGATAAATTAAAAACATGATCACCCATGTGTTTGTGTATTGGGCATCCAACCATAAAAGATAAACGTTGGAAAATGTAATTTTTTTTTTTTTTTAACTAAAAATAAAAACCTAAGACGAAGAAAAATAATAATAAGCACAAGTAATAATGATCGCCCATCAACATTGAGTAAAATAATAATAAGCACAAATCGACAATTCAATATAATAATTATTATGTAGATGTTCCTTCTAGTTGGACACACCCTAACAACATCAAGACATCATTAAAACCACCTATAGAATTCGAGAACGAGATTTTCCTTAACAAGGTAATCGAAAAGGCACTGCGGAGGCCCTCCACTAGCAACATCGGCAAAGACATGGACACGGAAGGCCAGACGAGGAGGAAGGGCGCTAATCATTCTCTGGGACATAGTCGAGGTTGACTAACGATCAACAAACTCACACCCACCACCTACCCCTGCTTATCAACAGGGTCGTCAGAGAAAGGTTGGGGTAATGTCGAATGGGGCATTACATTCTCCTCCCCTTAAGAAAGCATTGTCCTCGATGCGACATACAATGAAGAAAGAGAAATGGTAAGCAACAAGGAACAAATATGGGTGAAGGTATGCTCTAAGGTTAAGATTTTAGACACAAAATCATGGTCATGGGGTGGCCCTAGAAACATCAGGTAGAAATTTTAATTTTCAAGGTTATGTGAAGATTGGCAATTCCCTCTTATTTATTATTTAATTAGACTCTTTCCAATCTCATTATTCTTAATTCAGGTTCTTTAAAATTTCATTGTTGAAGAGTTTTAGTTTGTTCCTTCTTGTGGGTGCCCGACAGGACATACTATCAAAACAAAACCACACCAGGGTCATACACAACACTAATGATTCACATGCATATTTCACATAATTTCACAACCGTATCACATCACAAGGGTTTCACCAAACCATGGATGGAACGTACACATTCCACATAACATAGTATTAGTCACACATATATGAATGACACACAAAATGATCACGCCGATGCATATACAACGAGTATTACATGACCCAAAATCCATGACTGTACCAACATAGTGCCAAGACAATATCCAATAGTCCATACCAACCAAGGGAAGAGTCAAGCCTCAAACATAACAAGGTGTCAAAAAGACTCACAAGGGTACACATAACTCACTATACCAACTCCACACATCTCAAAATATCAAGAAATAACTCCATATGTCTCCTGAAGCATCATAAAACAACTCCATATACCTCCCAAACCATCACCAAATAACTCCATATACCTCCCAAGGAGAAATAATCATAGTGCCAAAACCAAGTCGGGTCACTCAACCATAGAGCCCCATCAAGAATATCAGGTCACTCCACCATAGAGTGCCATAAAGAATAACAGGTCACTCAACCATAGAGGCCCATCTCCTTTCTCCTTTTAATGAGGTCAGGTCACCCTATGGCCCCGGGCACATAGAGCCCCACACCCCCAACCCAAGTGACATAATAACTCATGGTTCAACAACCCGCTAGTTATCTCAGAACTCCTTGGGCGTACCCCCATACATGAAGGGTCCATAGGTTCAACCACTCCGTGGTTAATCCTATGACCCTATTCCAACACATTACGACATCGTAACCAAGATAACAATCCAATCAAATGCCAAGTGGAAAAATCAAAAGCCTTGGGCTAGGCTACAAAACTTTTAAATATGAAAAGAAAGTTTTAAAACTAAGAAAAACAAATGGCTAATTAGCCATGGTTAGTGCAAAATCCAAATGTTAATGCAACACTCAAATAAATGCCCAAAATATAAGAACATGTCAATCAAGAAAACAACTGGTTCTAGCTAAAAGAGATAAAGATTAATTTACGAATAAAATACATAATGAGAAAATAGCACATTACAATCACTATGTGGCCTCATACCGCCACCAAAGGGGTACTCATCGAGTTGTTGGCACTCGGACATCGAGCCTCAGCTCGTAGAAATATACATGTAACCAGAAATGAGTATATCAAATAATGTAACTGTCATCATCTCTGCCTAAATCATTCCTCCATACTCCCACAAGGATCAACATAGTCAAAATTACATAGGATTATTCAATGAACAATCCAATAGGAAAGAACAGGGAACTCTAGTTGCATAAGTTGAGCCTAAGGTGGTGCGCACCCATAATATACTAAGAAAGCTCAAAGTATACTAAATAGATAGAAGTGGGTTTTCAGTCTATATAAGACTCCACTTCCTCACTCGTACTCAGCTCAATATTATGAAAACATGGTCCATGCCTCCTCTTTCCACACATACACTCTTGACAATTTATCCCCTTATGGTCATCTAGTGTAAGGTCCACAACATACACATAACTACATCACTAACACAATGGTGATTCACGCACATTAACCATAACGTCTTATGCATGGTATATATACAAGGTAAACACAATCATTACTTTCATGGGTTACGATACATCACATTACCACATCCTACACCAAAAGTGCAATCACTGTACACTAGGGATCATACTCACCATATGCCCCTAAATCATGACATGAACCATCACATATTACATGAATTATATGTATGAGAAAAACAATGTCTAACCTTACAACATATAGTTAATTGCAATACAACATGACGATGCACACAACTAATCACAATACAGTGATGACATCACGATAAACTGTGATTCACTTTACATCAATTTTGTCATGCAATACATCAATACACCTTCACATCACATAAATCCAACATGTTTTAACCCTCTGCAATCCACAATAACATTCTCGTTCACAAACAACAAGGTGGTACATCACACACGGATTCCTCATTGAATCAACAACATAGAGAGTGAATACTCTCATCACAAGCACATCAATATGATAACAAATATGCACTAAGTGACATACACAACATGTGCGTTCACAATTTCACAATTACGACATAGTTCACATCACGCATATATCACATTACTCTTCCAATATCCACCACCATCATGTAACACCATCACAACTCCAATCTTCCCTAGAGGTTCAAGAGCATGAACCTCCGCTCTGATACCATATGTAGTGCCCAACAAGAATTAACTAACAATTACAACAAGAAAATAACAAGTAATTTTTTTACTTACATTTCCCACTACACACAACACAGAAGGACTCCAAGTACAGAACTCGACTCGCATACGACAATCACATAAGTCATCGACTCACATAGACACAAGAAAACAACATAGGCATGTCGATGCCACACTTTTCCCAATGAATGGTTACTAGTAAGGACCCAACCACAAGAAAAATGACTTCAGGAATGGCGAACCCACAACACATCATTTCTTTAATTGTATTTTAGTTACGATTAACATTCTAAGAACATTATTGTGCAAGGATAACTTTCTCCTTTTTCCATCTACAGAAACTTTAAGTTCATTCCACATTTAATTTACAGTTCGACCATTTTAAGTTGACTTCTTATTCTTTACAAAATTTTCATAACTTGCTTACTTATTTGGGCATAATTCGAATGCTTATAAAAAAATACTTAATTATCTTACTCTTATGTTAAAAATCTTCTTCTCGAACATACATTCAATGTCTACATTTTTACTCTTATCACTCAAGTGAATGTGACTTGGTGTCCATATAGTGATATTAGGGTTTAACGGATATTTAAAATACAAGATAGACTTTTACCACAAAACATTCATCGATCACTACATGCTTATTTTCCGATCATAGTTATTCTAAATCAATGACTTAATGACTTCCTTTTTATATTTATATATCTTTTTTTTCTCGTAGTTTGATCGCAACAATGCAATACATATTCTTTGAAACACATAAAGATATTTAATTGAGTTATAAGGTCTCCAAGAGTGGTATTATCCCAAACCTCCACTCTCGTTTTTAGTCTTATATGTTTTATTTTCTACGTCACATTATGGTCTTATTTTTAGCATTGTCTTGAAAAGGAGTTACGACTGTTTGTCTAACCTCAAGACATATAAGATAAGAAGACTTGAAGCTACACACGAACCCTAAGTTAACATCCAAATCAACCGAGGTTTAGATTAATTTCAACTTCACCTATGGGTCTACCCTCAACTATAAAAGAGTTTTAAGTGAGAGGACAAATTTATGCTAAACCACCTTCCAGTAAAGGACCAAGGTGTGATGTTGAGAGAAACAAATGTAACACCTTTAACCGAGCAGAGCTAAGGGTTTCATTAACAAGAGTTTAAGACCTAGAACAACTAAGTCACAACCTCAATCTATGTCTTCTCGGATCCAACAAGGATTTCACTCTATGGTTTTCAATGTCTTCTACGGTAAGGAGTATCACACGTGAAAAACAAGTTATGCTCCGATATTGAACAAGGGTAGAGTGTTTCGATTAAATATCTTTATTACATTTACAAAGTATGAATGCACAAGATGACTCCATTAATCATTTATTGAACACTAAATATGCTCTACACGATATTACTTCAAATTCATTTACCTTATATAAATATCGAACCCTTGTACCATGTGTACTATGAATCAAGATTGAACCTAAGATTAAATGCACATTTCCTAGGATGTCCTTGAATCTAGCATCATCATACATATCAACAAATTATCAAATATAACCGTCTGTAGCATGAGACAACATTATACATGTATTCCTTTAACAATGAACTATATAAATTTCAAAGATAAATAAATGAATTACGATCACCTTTTTTTTCGTCATTCTTTCATCCTGCAAAACCATGTGAGCATGATATCAGTGATAATTCGCTGGCATGGCATCCACCCTAATCTAACATAATTATCATTTTTCAATTTTCCCATTTACATATGATAATAATTACAATTTGCAAATGAAAGAAAAGGGTTTAGAGACATGTATTCAATGCATTTCATTTCACTTCATTTTGTAACCTAGGAGAGAGAAAGAGAAGGGAAGAGAGAGAAAACACCATTTTGTCAAAAGTTCTAATTCACACAACAAGTTACACTATAGTGTTTTAAACAGTTATTTACATGTGTCAAAAGTATCTACGGGGGTTTGGCAACCCGACGAGGGTCCCGCAGCTTCCTATTTTTACATTTTCTTAATAGCTACAAAACGTTCAAAACAGGCTCGAGGCTAAGAAACCGCTTCCAAAAGTTATCTTCTGATGAGAACGCACACCACGATTAACTTTCTACGTGTCCCCAGATATACCAAGAGTTCATAGCAACTAACAGAATTGGGAAAAAACGAACGGTTTACGTTTGGCGGCTAGTTTTCTAGGGCCACTGGTCATAGTTGGCCCAGTGCAAATTGAACAAAAGTTAGCTCGAGGGCTCAAAAAACCACGTCCAAAACTGACGTTCGATGGATGAGCACGCAACGAGACACTTCCTACAAGTTCCCCTATATAAGGAGAATTCATCAGAGTCGACGAGACTGAGAACTAGAAAACCATTTTCAAACGGTGACAAGTTTTCTGGAGCAACAAGTCAAAATTGGTCCAGTTTGACCTCGTCAAACTACTGACCGAGGCCTACAAAATGGCTTTTCCAAACTATCCAGAAAATTATTTTTCCCTAAACTAAATGTTCCATGCAATTGTCTAGTATAAACACTAGAGGTTTGCAAAGACGGGAAATAATTTCTCTATCCAGGTTTCAAATGGCGGTTCAAAACGAAAGCCAACTTTCTAGATTTAACAACTTTCTACTACTGAAAACAGTGTAACAGGGCTCCTATAAGAGTGTCAAAAAGATCTCATATGTTCGTTCGAGGTCAATCCAAAGGTCAAGGTGACTCCTTGCATACCAAGGTACACGAATGAAGCTTAACATCTTGTTTTCAGAGTTACGAAGGGTACTTAATGAGTCTCCGAAAAATGCAAAAATTAACTATTTAAACCGGTGATGATCAACATTATTACTGGAAAGTCAATTTTTTCTGGTCGATAAAACATTGTTGTAGCGATCTAGTTGGATAAGAATTTTTCTAAATCACCTCAGAATGAGGGTGGAAGTTCATGTTTTAATGCAAACGGGTTATTTTGACTTTGTGAGTTTCGACATGACATTACATTGTTTTTTGCAACGAGTTGAAATAAACATTTAACGGTATTAAAATCCTAATATTTTAAAATTCTATTAAGTTACAAAAGAGAACTAAAACACGAAAATTATGAGAGGTAAGGGAAGATAAACCATGCCTAGAGAAATGAAGTCAGTTGAAGTTCCCAGGGTTTGGTTCAACATCTCACTAAGGCCTTTCGCTAAACAGTTCGTTGTCCTGACATAAATCCATTTTTTAAAAATCAAGGGTGCGGTAGAGGAGCAAAAACATTGTTCATTGTCCTTAGATGCGTTTCCATACTACGACAGGGGTTCGATCATATGCAAACTTAGAAGGTGCTGACAAATGTTGTGGCCAAACATCTTTCCCACCCACAACCCCTCATTATACATAGGCTGAGGCATGTAGATCTACCAAATAAGGTAAGGGCCTCTATACAACCATCATAAGCAATATATTTGAATGTGCAATTTAGATTTTTCCCCAAAATGGTTGGGCGGCCACACAATCACACCCAAAAGATCCTTACAGAGCCATTATGTGCATATCTTGCAATCATGGCACTCCATGAGACCGCATTTCTTCGAGGCATTCTATCAAACAGTTCAAGCGCCTTCTTTTCCAGAAACCATATCATTTCCAAGGATGCCATAGCACCTCCCATAGATGACCCACAAACACAACAACTTGTTCCTTTTTCTGGTCGATTAAACGCTGCAATAATTACATTCCATGAGAAGTTGTTTCGTTCCTTCATCTGGTCAACCACTGAAACCGCGTCCACCAAGCATTTGCAACTACAACATCTGACAAAACCCCTCTATCTTTTATCCACGCAGGAATAAAGGCTCATTTTTTTAAGACATAGGCTAGGAGGATGTTGGCACAGGCTATAAAATTCCATGGCACTCCATGAGATGACATCCGGCAAGGCATTTCTTTGACAAAAAAACAAAAAACACCCAAAGCACAATGATTTGAGTAAAACTTGCGACCAAGCATTTCGTGAATCCACGTTCCCCCTCGCCTGTGCGTCCCACGTTTTGCAGCATTTTGACCAACAACCACAGCTATAGCATCCGACAATAATTTCTCCCCGGTTCTATTTGGATTACCATGCTCCAAACTCAAATCCTTGCACATGAATAGAGGAGAATGAGACAAAATTCCCCCTAGTTTTGCTCTCTGCCCCCCCAAACTCCCCATTCCCGAAACATAAGAGACAAACCCTAACTGAAAATTTTAGAGCTTTTTCACCCTACCTCCATTTAGTTTTATTTTATTTTATATTAAACTATAATTATATTTTGAAATATTCTCTATTGGATACATATACAAAATGGGGAAGCATATGCCTTAATGTAATCTCTCTACCTCACCAAAGCACTTCAATGCCTGGGGACTTGGCCGAAACATAAGATATTCTTATGCACACCTTCCCATGCCATTAGATTCTCATCATACAGGCATGGTTTTCTCCACTCCATCTGTTTTTGCTTTCATAACTTGCAGTCTTGAATTTGAGTAAGAGTAGAATTTAAATTAAATAATGAACCTTGCAAATCATTTTAATATATTAGAAATCTATGATGTGAACCTCTTTTAAACATTTTTTTGTTCCAAGTTAAACCAACTACGCAAATAGCTCATTATGGGTAGTATGACAGTCAACTTGATTATGAACTTGTTTGCGATAAATTAAAAACATGATCACCCATGTGTTTGTGTATTGGGCCTCCAACCGTGAAAGATAAACGTTGGAAAAATGTAATTTTTGTTTGTTTGTTTTTAACTAAAAAATAAAAACCCTAAGACGAAGAAAAATAATAGTAAGCACAAGTAATAATGATCGCCCGTCAACACTGAGTAAAATAATAATAAGCACAAATCAACAATTCAATATAATAATTATTATGTAGATGTCCCTTCTAGTTGGACACGCCCTAACGACATCAAGACATCATTAAAACCACCTATAGAATTTGAGAACGAGATTTTCCTTAACAAGGTAATCGAAAAGGCACTGCGGAGGCCCTCCACTAGCAACATCGACACGGACACGAGAAGGCCAGACGAGGAGGAAGGGCGCTAATCATTCTCTGGGACACAGTCGAGGTCGAATAACGATCAAAAAACTCACACCCACCACCTACCCATGCTTATCAACAGGGTTGTCAGAGAAAGGTTGGGGTAATGTCGAATGGGGCATTACATATTTACATAAAACCAAAGTATAAACAAGTTAACAATGAAAAGACACCATGTCATGAACAAGAAACAAAACACAAGTAAATCAAAGTTCATTTGCATAATATTGCATAAGTAGCCATGCTCATGGAGTAAAGTTGAGATAGAGAGGAAAACGTAAGACAAGGAGATATAAGAATTATAGTTTCTTACTTGAACGCTTATTTCAAGAAATCTAGACATATTCCAGTGAATCTAGACTCCAACATTACAAGTTTTGGTAGAAATCTATCACTTTGTTTTTGTGTATATTAGATTCCATTTTTTTATACTAAATTCTATTATTACTATTATTAGATATCATTAGTAGCAATATCGGATTCTAATATCACTATTATAGGATTCCAATATCGCCACTATTGTAGTCTAATTTCTAAATTCCGATTTTGGATTTCAATTTCGTTATTTTAGGATTTCTATTTTGTTATTATTGGATTCCCACACAAAGCCTAACGTCTCGCTAACTTACATAAGAATAGCGTCTACTAGGTGAAATAAGCCTAGTGGCGGAAAAATTACATTAGCATTGCGGCCACAAGCTACATAAGCCTAGTGGCTACTAAGTTACATAAGCCTAACATTCACTAAGTTACATAAGCTTAACGGTCGCTACTTGTTACATAATTGTGTGGCCACAAGTTTCATAAGCCTAACATCCACTAAGCTCCATAAGCATAGTGACCTCTAAGTTACATAACCCTAATGGCCACCGAAAAAGCTAGACCCCATGTCTCTGCAATGGAGTGTAGTTCTAGATGGATAAACTAGTCCCTCCGTAACTTACGCACCTTTGCAAAGTAAATCCACATGTACTTCTTCGAAAATAGAGTTCATTTTCAACTACATCCACAAATAAAAGAGAAAATTAGTAGCATGGACACTTAAATCTTGAAACTATGGAGAATTTGAAAACAAGAAATATAAATAACAATTCTAAGGTTAAAACAAATCCTTGAAATCATAATGAGAAAATAAAAATAAACATCTTATATGAACATCTTTGAAACCTTCTTCAATCTAAATCTTGAACATGTGGATAATTTTGCTAAAGTTCAAGACATTACATAAGTGATTGTCATCATTTATGGCACATATCAATTTGATTATCATCATACATATACAACTATTTATGCCTACCTTATTCAAATCATTAAACATTGACATTGAAAATCCTATCCAAATTATACTATAAGGTAGATGTCATCTATTTTAGAACCTAACATCCTTGACAACAACACTTAGAAACTATTACCTCAATTGCTATATAAAAATTTATGTTATTAGATGACTATTTTCATATGAAATAAAGTTACTAATGATTCCTCAAAAACCAGTTCTATTCCGATCATAAATTTTCCTCCTACATTATATATTGCGTAGGTAATTAGTGCTCATATTTGACCATATAACACATTTTATTTGACTCTTAGATCCCACTACTATGTGTATCATTTTATCCATAAAACATAGTCTATGACTTTCAAAATTTGTCTAGCCTAATTTAATGGCCACTAGGACTTAAAATTTTCTTATACATGAACTCATGCAAATATTGAATAGAATGGTAGGTAAAAATGCGAGTGATCACACTTCAAACTTGCGAGTGATTGCACTTCAAGTGAAAATTCTCACACTTCAACATGCGAGTGATCACATTTCATAGTGTGACTCGAGGATTTGCACTTCTAAGTACAATCACTCGTGCGTCAAAGTGTGATCACTTACACTTCGAAGAGCAATCAGTCGTAGTTGAAGAGTGAGGATTGAAGACATATTTATAAAAATATTACTCACACTAAGGAAAATTCAATAGGAAAGTTCAATTTCCTCCAATTTAAGCTTAGTATATATTTAGGGCCATTAATATTGTGTCAAACTAATGCATTTTACTCTCTAATTATATAGGTTTGTTTATTTGATGGTATAGAGTTCAAGTTTAGTATTTATTCAATTAATGGTGGTGTTATATACTTTGATTCAATTATGAGTGTTAATTGTTTCTTAGGTTTTTATATCATACATATTCTTTTAAATGTATAAGTTTATTAGTAATACTTATCTACACTGTTGAGTAGAAGAAATCCATGCAACATAGTTGCATCTTACGTATAAAAATATTACTCGCACTAAGGAAAGTTCAACGTCCTTAATTTTAAGCTTAATATGTATTCGGGTCATTAATATCATGTCAAAGTAATTCATTAATGTATGCAAATATCTAATTAAATAGGCATGGTTATTTTATGGTATAGATTTTAAGTTTAGTATTTATTTGATTAATGGTGATGTTATATACTTTGATTCAATTATGAGTGTTAATTGTTTCGTAAGTTTTTATATCATAGATAACCTCTTAATAATATAATTTTATTAGTCAATATTAATAATTGTCTACAATATCACATGTATAACCCATGCGACATAGTTTCATCTTGTATATGTCAATATTAAAGAGTAAATTTTAATTAAATTTATGTATGTCAAATTTAAATTTCAAACAATGTCCAAATTTAGTTTTCTATATAATAGATTAAAAATTATATTATAAAATTATTACGTTACGTCTCTACAATACCAATTACACAATGAACTATGAACAATGAAAAACAACATAAATGGAAGAAAAAGAAAACAACTTGGGAACCTTCATGTAGCTCTTCATTTTTAACCTTGAGTAAGGTTATATGAAGCTTTAAGATTGTGTAACCTTGTAAAAGATTGATTATAGGTGCTCTTGAATGAAATCCAAATGGGGATGCAAATTGCTACGAGAAGAGATTTTGGTCTTGGATAGAGCTTCCAATATGCAGATATTGGAGAAAAGTTGACAAAGTTTTTGTATAGGAAATCAAAGAGGATTTGTAAGAGTGTACACTTGTGTTTTATAAAGGCTAAGTAGTGGTTTGATTTAGTTGAAAATTGGTTAAATGCATATGCTAAAAATAACATTTGAGGGTAGTTAAACAATTATGGGAAGATAAATTCCATTGAGGGGAAGTAAAGGGATTTAATTAGCAAAAGTTGCATATAGAAAGGTGGTTGTACGTGCAATTTAATTGCCCCCACATTTTTAGGATTCTAGAACCTTAGTTGACTGGATTGGTGAAGTGGAGTCCAAGTGGAGTTGACTGAGATGAGGAAGTGAATTCCAAGTGACAGTTGACTGGGGAAATAGGTGCACTTTCCCATTTAAATAACTAATTTAATTATCTATAATGTGCACACTAATTAATTAATCATTTATTTAATAAATGATAATTAAGCTAGCTAAAGGTGTACTAAAGATTAATTTAATTAATCCAAATGGGTGTAATGATTAATTAATTGGATTCATCAATCGTAAAGGGGTGAATAACATGATGTATTGGGACAATACTAGGAATAGGTACATGAATTTAGGGTTTCTAATTTTTCCCATCTTTAAAGTGTTATTGCTAAGTAATAATGATTTAAAGATAGTAGATGCATACATATTAGCGAGCGAAAAGCGGTGAAGCATTTGAATGCCCCAACTAGGAGGATAGTAGATGAATACCTCCTATATTGAACCCTATTCATTGGTGTTATCATTTATGTCAAGTGGAATTTATGGAAAGGGAATGAATAGTGAAGTGAAGCTCGCTTAGAGCCCCGAAGGTTGATTGGTAATGTCTTTTTAGTGGTATATTGAGCATTCAGGATGGTTTTAGTGTGTTGTAGGCTTGGCTTGTGAGGCAAGAGTCAAGTGGAAGCATGGACATGGTTGGAAATGTGTATTTTGTGTTGCCTTCACATCACTTGGACATCCTTTCTACGAGTGTCCCCCTTCTTTACTCTAAAAATTCTACACATGTGGCATTACCTTCCGTCTCGCACTCAATTCACTAGACCTATGTCACACTTATATGGACCAAAATTAGAGTTCTTCATGCTGCTACCTTCATTTCCTTCGTGAGTGGGTGGAATTCTACCACGTCATTTTTTCCTTCCTAAGGACATGCATATGGTTCGGTGCGCAGTGGATCTTCTTCATCCTAGAGCCGAGGACCACTTCATCGACACTCTTCCTGGGAGAACTAGATTTGCAGAGTTCAAATCCTTCTATGAAATATTCTCGCATCCCTCTCATCTCCCTCTTCTTCTCTCTTCTTCTTCCTTCGAGAGATTACCCTTTTGTACATGGGTACCTTTTCAGCTCCTCTATATAGCCGAGACCCATCTTTGGCATATTTCTTATATTAGAGAGTGTGTTGTTCTCTTGTGGTGGATGTTTTTCCCACTGGGTTTTTCTTCACTACTTGGGATTATTTCTTGTTCAAGGGTACCTCATCAAGCTTTGTGTCGGGACCCATTTCTCATTTTTGACTTGTCGCCTCATCCTAAGTTACGATGAAGGGGGTGTTGGTGTGAGTCATTTTCCACATCATCAGTGAGTCATCTCACTTAGGTGAGATTGTAGGTCCACGTGTCATTATGAGATTCCCTTACGTGTTAGTGCATCATTGGGAGTTCCACTTCTATTATGGGAATGTAACTCCCACTCTCCACTTGAGTTGTCATGATTGCAGTATTAGGGGTTACTCAACACCTCTTATATTTACACCCATTTTGATCTATGAGAGAGAGAAAGAGAGATTTTTGGCTTACCAAGGTTCTGTCATGTTTTGAATCTTTGCATGTGCATTCAGTTGATGCTTGATCCTCCCGAGATCTCTTCACGCTATTGTTCACACGTCCGTTGATGTGCATGTCGTCCCTCATGATCCTCGTGTTTTGGGTTTCAAACCCTCTTTCAAATTTATTGTGGAGCCTCTTGGGGAGGGAATCTACAATGTGTTCTTCCTCCACAATATTTCTCTTCGAGGGATCTTTTGAGTGAATGGTTCTCATGGTATTCTCCGATATCTTCAGAGATTAAAAGTGAGATGTCCGCCTCGATAGAGTAAGGAGGCCACCGGACTCAATGAGAGATTATTTTCTCTTGACCTTAGAATTACCACTGCAGTCCTTTCCTTGATGTCACATGATTCTCTTGTGTTCCATGGGATAGGAGCAAGTGGTGAAGTTTTCAATGCTTAATAAACAAGTCTTATCTGTCATCCTCTATTCCCTTACTAAACCCATCAAAGTTGAGATTCCTCATCTGATCAAATGCCATATGCATATGGTCCTTCTTTATCACTTAAAAATCATCAATGCAATTAGCCCAATAGTCCTCAATTTGAGGTGTGTGATGCAATCCAGAAAGTGAAAGTTTTAGGATTTCTCCTAATATAAAAATCAAGCCTAGATGAATAGGAATAGACTAAGGGAAGCAAAAGAGGCTTTACTGTTTGATTCATCTACAACAATCTTACATGAATAAATTCCCAAAGAGATGGGAAAAGACACACCCTTTTTTGTTGTTCATACACCTAGTATGAACATGAGAAAGTTGCCTACATAATTCAAACATTATAATTTTATCACTAGGGTACCTAGGTAGCCTACGAGGAGAAAGATCAAAGCCTAAAACCCTGATGTAGGTGAAGGTTGAGAACTAGGTGAAGTAGCTCTTGTATTTCTCAATCAACGCACTGCCGATACCTGATCCCTAACTCTAGATTTCCCTCGAGGAGATCGACAATGAACATGGTGAATGCATCATTCATCATGGAAAAGTGATAGTTTATTTTTCTATGAGTAACTTGTAGGTACTTCTCATAGGCAAGTGATTTTTGGGATACATTGAGAGTAACAATCAGGACCTTGAAGGGTCTTGTGAAGGAAAGAGCATATACCATATATGAAGTCATGGTGAACTTCCCGGGTGGAAGGCAACTGAAGAAATTTCCAATGAATATTGTCACTAATAATTTTCCCCCAATCTACTACTTGGTTCCCTTCCGTGGCAACCGGATGAACTGAGCCATCTAGTATTGGAACTCTTTCATTGTTCATTCACCCATCACTCGCTTAGTAGAATAATGGTCTCAAAATAACCTTAATATAATTCACTCATGGAAAATATCTTGGGAACACGAGAAGATTTACTTCCTTTCCCGAACCATGAACCGAGCATGAGGCATTGGAAATATGAATCAATATTCACTCACTCCTACAAAAAAAATTCCTTGGTGATGTAGACATTGCAAGATGCCCTTGGGAGTGAGGACTGTGAGGATTGAATTTTCATTTGCTTGCACTATCCTAGAATCAACTTCATAGTTTGGTGCATAGGCCATGACTAATTTAATGCTTTGAATGGACAATGGGTGACCTCCTACTGAGAGTAACCTACTTGAGAATAATTTCTTCTCCACTAGATTGCAAGGTCCACCAAGCATCCTATTTTTCAAGTCTTCAAGATCCATGTGAGTGACATTAGTGTCTCCCACACCAGATACTTGGTGATTAGGATTGAAATCGGTTCTAGACCTGAGTATTTGAACTTCATAGTGTCAAAAATCACCGAGATAAGCAGAATAGGACTCACCACACACTTTCTAAACTCAAATCCAAAACTTTTTTTTTTTTTGGGTCATGTCCAGGATTGCTATTTTTAGTAATTTTCCACTATTTTTGTCTTCTGTCATGTTTCTAGCTCATTCAGAGTATTAAAATTTTTGAGAATTTATTATTTTAGAAACTTACTATTTTTAGATACCCACCGCTCTAAATATTTGCTATTTTTAGAAAGTACACTTACAAGTGTCGGTTTGTAATGAAACCATTGTCAAAATTTTATGTTTTGCAATAGGACCTTCTACTCAAAATTTCATGTTTTTCTGACTGTTGGATCTCTCATTAAAATAAAAAAATCAAGTTTTGGGGTTTTATATTTTCACTTTTCTGCTGTAAAAAATACATAGTATCAATGGATTTTCTTTAAAAATCTTCCCAAAGGCATTTTGGAGAGGAGATTATAGGAAAACTTTCAAATTAAACGGGTTCCCAAATGAGGAGATATGATTGAATCCTTGTTTTTGGCTATGGATGTCTGGAAAAAATTGGTATCATGTCCTGGACAAAAATGGAATTTTGGAGGATGTCGCAACAACACTTTGTAAGAAAATGATAAATGGGGAGTTAATGATTATTGTGTTTTTAACTCACCCGTGAATCTACACTTATTAACTGGGGTTTGAGTGGAGTGGATGTGAGGTTTCACATGTTCTAATGGGGACAGAGGGGACACCAAAGACACCAAATTATGACTTGCACCGAGATGGTGACATGTGGCACTTTTGGTGTGAGGTGGATGAAATGAGGGGATGGGAATGCCATTGAAGTATTTAGAGGTGGTTACATGGATTCCAGAGCTAAAAGAATGATTGAGTAACACTTTTTTGTGTCCCCCTTTCCCTTGGGGACATATGGGATAGAGGGGGCACTAGGGACACAAAAGTGCTAGCTAGGAGGAGGGAGGTCACACTTTGGATCCCCCTTGTCCCCCTTGCACCATGGGGCCAAAGGGGACAGATGGAACACTTGGGGAGGAGAAGGAGGTCACACTTGGGTGTCCCCCTTTTCCATTAGGGGACCAATGGGACACAACAATGTCCAAAATATGACTTTGCCAAATCTGGAAAGTAAATTTTGCCTTGGATGTACAAATCAGAACACCTGAACTAATTGTTTCACCTCGGAAGCTTAGGAAAGTCTTTTCAGGTCAAGATTTATTATATTTTGACTCTAAAACACCTGATAAGATAAATGGAAACATTATTAAGACTTAATTGTTCCTTCAATTTAAAATTTAGGACCTATTCCATCTTGAACCGAGGGGGGAAGCTGCAAAGTTTTAAACTATCTCAGGAAGTATTTTAGCCTTGGAGAAAATTTGATGTTTCCACCTTGTAGAGGATTCCAATAGATTTTTGATGGCTATTTTTTATCTTCTTAACCCCGTATGTAACTTTTTGAATTATCCAAGAAAGGCAACTTACACTGTTGGAGATTTTATTTCCTACACCGTGAATTACCTGATGTTGAATATATTGTTCTGAATCAAATTTTCTTTACTAAACTTTCCTAAATTTCCTCGAACCTTCAATGCTCTCTGAAATCACCCTCAGATGCTTTATATTTTCCCTAAACACTTTTGGAGGGTGTTTAATTGGTGCAATGGACAAAGAGGCCTTTTTAGGTCTCCTGGAGAAATTGTCTTTCATAAAAACTCACCGAGTTCATCAATCATCTTAGGAATTATTCCCTACGTAGTAAACACACTTAATGACCTTTTTATAAATTTACTTTGAACTTGGGTGAAGGTTAAACGAGGGCGAGTTATCCAGAGGACAGATGCACAAAGGTGGTAGGAAGCATAATTTTCAATTATGGGCTTAGTTGTCATGCTCAAAAGTTTCAATTTTTCATGGACATTTTACATGACATTAGTTGGCTATGTTTCGAGGACCTTGGAATGTAAGTGGAAATGGAGAACCTCATAAATCTCTTAGGGTAGTAGACTAGTGCTATGTTAAATTGGGTAATAGAGTCGTTTCTTCACCACTAATACAAGCAATATACACACACGAAAGGAAAAGACAAAATAAACACAACCAAAAGGAAATACATAAAAATAAGAAGGAAAAACACACAAAACCGAAAGGGAGATTATGGTACACATGAGGTAAATTTATTGAGTTGAGGGAATAATATACATACACCCGACAACGGGTTGAGAAAATTAGGTACCATCATGGAACAATGAGATGAATTCATACCACTTTCGAAGCTCAAATACAATTAGTTGTTCATGTCAAGCTCTCATGACACTCTGTATGATTTGAGAATAAGGAGAGAGACCAATTTTCCATCCTCATATTGATATTGCATAGAAAACACCTTTTCATCCAATGACCATTTTTTTACTTATTTGAAAGTTTTTATTTTTGTAGTCTCCACTTGACGCCTCATGTATACAAAGAAAAACTTGAGACAATTGAAATACTAGCAAACAAAACATTGCAATCCTTTCTCCAATCTCTTCTTGTAACCTCAAATGAAATAGTTTAAAAACTTGTAGGATGTCGAGACGTTTTGGTTGTGGTTGCTCCAAGTTTTCTTCCAAGTGGATGAGGGATGCTACGATCAAGTTGGTGATCAAATGGATAGCCTTTTGGTACACAATTTCGAATGGAAAAAGAGTAGAGGTTTGCTGCAATTTCTTAAAACTTTCCGAGATTGTTTGTGAATGATATATCATGTTATTTATAATGGAAGGAGAGACTATAGAGTGGATCAAGGTTCTTAATGAGATCATGAATGCATTTGGCTATGACAGTTTGGATGGATTAAATATCCATTAAGGGGCAATGAATTTTCAGTTGGCAATAAGTTTTTATTCGAGAAGGTGGTTGTACATGCATTATTGTTGCTTCCACCTTCATATGATTCCAAGTGGAGTGGAGTGAGGGATTTTAACTTGAGTGACTAGGATAGTGAAGTGGAGTGTGAGTAGATAAATAGATTTATTTATATTTAAATAACTAATAAAATTATCTAACGAATGTGAGTGGGTAATTAACTGTCTAATTAAATTAGTCACGGGTCATAGGAGTATGGTTTAAGTGTAATTAGAATTAATTTAATTAATTCTAAAGGGATGTGGGTGAATTTTATTAAGATGTAAGAGGATAGTGGTCTAGAATGCATTCTAGAGCCAATTTTGGCATATTATGCAACATTTAGGGATAATTAGGATTGAATAGAAATAGGTATGTGTTTTTAGGGTGCCTAAATTTTCTCCTCTTTTAAGTGTTATTACGAATTAATAGCATTTTAAAGATAGTAGACATATGTAGACCAACGAGTGGATGATAAGAAACCATGGTGGATTTGCTTGATATGCCCCAAAGTGAAGCATTTGGATGCCCCAACGAGTGTTGATACTAAGAGGATTCCCCCTCAAGAAGATGGGTGATGCAGCAAATCAATGGAAAATTGCTTGATAGGAAGAAGGAAAAGGCGAAGGGAGTCAGGGAGTAAAAGAATAATAGGAGTGAGTTTGCTTGTAGTATAAGCTTCCATTTAGGTAGTTGGTCTTATAGTAACCTTATTTTTGCTACACAATAGATTTGTTACCATGATTATGAAAGAATCATGATCTCTAACCCATTATGTGTGTAAAAAACAAACACACACAACAAACAACATATAAAAAAATGTAAAAAAATCCAATAAACATAGTAGATGTATGCAATATGGCTATAAATGAACCAGGGATGGAAACATAATACCGTTAATTGGTCTAAAGCAAGACAAAATATAAAAAGGAAAGAAAACCCAATATACACAATAAAATTATGCATCATGGTTATAAATGAACCAAGATGATAACAAAATACTTGTAATTGGTCTAGAAATAATAACAAAAATGCAACACAACTTGAAAGAAACACAAATAACAATGCCCCTAATGTGTTCCATAGTGATTAAGCATATTTGAATTCCCCCAAGAAAGGATACTAACACGTAAGGGAATAGGATCAGACCAAACAATAACGTAACTACTCCTCATGACACTCTTTTTGGATCTGCATTGAATATTGACATGAGATTAAAAGGGTCATTTTCCCCAAGCAAGGATACTGACATACAAGGTAGAGATCGAGAGCCGAGATTTCCCAAGCGAGGATGAATGCAAGGAAATGATTCTTTCGACTTGCCCCAAGCAAGGATACTTACATGCAAGGGATAAGATGATTTGTTGTGATAGTCGTAAGATGGTTGGAACGATCACTAGGATAGGATTTAAAAGTTTGATTTTATTGAATTGTGTTGGTTTGTTGGGATTTTTGATGTTTTTGTAATTTTTAGGATTTTGTGATTATTTGAATTTTTTTATTTTTAGTGTTTTCAATATATGTGATTTTTTTAAATTATTTTTGAGGAGCTATTTATTTTTATCAAATCGATGGATATTATGATGTTTGATTCGATTTAGGAGATAGTTCTAAGTCTGTTGCGGCTGATTTGATGAAATATTTTCTTAACTTTAGATAAAGTGAATACCCAAATGATAAGACTCTTGATGTGCTTTGGATTTGATTAATACATGAACAAAGTGAATGTTCAACGTATAAAAGTTTGGATCGATTGATACATGAACAAGGTGAATGTTCAATGTATGAAAGTTGTATTTGATGAATACGTGAACAAAGTAAATGTTCAACGTATCAAGGATTGGATGTAAGGTTGATTTAACATATGAACAAAGTTAATGTTCACTTTGTATATGTTAAGGATGATTGATCAAATAGGTGACAAAGTGAATGTCAAGAAAATGAGATGTAGAGAAAAAGAACGATCGCACCTAACACTTTGAAAAAGTGAATGTCAAAATGTAAGGTACAAGGAAGGATTGCTCTGATAGTTGATATTTTTTAATATTTTGGAGTTTTGAATTGGTAAATAGGGAAATGGTTGAACGAATGATAGCTACGTGATAAAAACTTCCTATATTGCTCTGGTTAAGCATTTGAATGCCCAAGTGGGTCTGAATTAGTTGATTAGAGTGCCACCGTGAGTGGGTGGGCATCATGATGCGATAGCGGAACAACCATGTGATAGGAAAGAAAATAAGTTATGCACAAACGTCCGTAGGAACAACAAAGAAAATTAGTGGTTTCAGTCACAGAGGCCAAAAATAGGAGAATTGGGGGTATAAATAGATGGGTGGAAGGGTTAGTAAACATTGTATGTCATTTATGCTATTAGAATCCTTTTACCATTTGAGTGAGATTTGAGCTCGATTTTTAGAGAAATGGATCGACGATCGCAACAAAAACATCGTGTAGACCGTGTCCAAGAGTTTGGGTGGGGACCAGATGAGGGTGATGTGGTAATTATAAAATAAACTTAGTGTTTTAGTACATTTAGTGCTAGTTATATCTAGGAGAAAAATAAAATTTAATGCTAGAGCATGCACTTGAGTGCCCTAGCATAGATAGCCTTTGTGAAACGTGTTAGCGTCATAGTGCACGCGCTATCATTATTGGGGTTAGCACACCGGTTGTGACGGATAATATATCATATCCAAGCGTACATGCAAATAAAAGTGGATATTCTACCGGAAGAAATATACAAAACAAGAGATATCAATCAACACCAAATTTAACTTAGTTCACCCAAAGGTGGGCTATGTCCATTAAGAAACAAGCCTATCTATTATCCAAAGATTTGAAAAATATAAAATGAAGATTTACAATCTTCCACACCTCTCAAATGCAAATTACTTTCTTTCACACAAGATTTTACTTCTTCTCCAATAATTCTCTCTCTCACAATTATTCTCAAAATAATCATCAACTTTTGCAAGTTCTTAATGAAAGCTTTGAAAGAGATTTACACAATAATTTTCTTCACACTATATTTCATCATCCGTGATATTACAAATATATAGGCAATGTTGTTCCTATAAACAAGGAGGTGGCTACAACCACTCTTCCATAAATAACAGTAAACACACGTACACAACAAACTCCTAATATACATTATTGTTACATAACAATAATGTCACCAAACTATATTATAATGTGAAGCACTAATAATAATTCCTAACATTCCCCCCCTTAGTGCGAACATGGTAGAAAAACATCCACACACTCCTCTGCAGTATGCTCACCCCTGTGGCATGTCCAACTCTGTGACTCATGACCTTGATCCAAAAGAAAGGCTCTCTCCTTCCATGGTTTTAAACAGGCTTACCACAAACCTTGAAGTGACAGGAACCTCATCAACTATCGACCTCATGTGGTTTTCTGGATCCTCCCACAAACCCTTTCAAGATCCATGAACTGACTTACTCTGGTGCTACTGTTCACCACTATGCTTATACATCAGGGAATAATGTAGGAAACACAACATGCATATCACAAAACTGCACAATAGAAGATATACTGAAAAAAATTTCACATTACTTCCTATAAGAATCGTAATGTTCTTAATTGTAGTCTCTGTCTTTGATCGTTGCCACTCGATCTCGAAAAGCATAGAAAACTGCCACTGCCACTGGAAGCTTTCCTTGACTAAGTCGTTTTGGGTACAAAATGGGAATGGAACATTGGTATGTATTCCCCCCCACAATGTGAAATTCCACACATATAGATACTGAGAAGCAAACTGCATCGAAGAACATACTCTCAATTGATCTTGCTAGTTAGGTATTGCTTGCACATGGTCACTAATGCTAGTGAACGTATTCTTCTAGCTGACCATCTTCCAACGAAGTACGGCAGTCAGAGGACCAAGTTAGTCAGAGGATCACTGACAGTCATCTGTGCTCCAACACAACTTTCTTTCCAACATCCATCAAATACCAAACAAAACAGGAACTCTGCAAACATAATCACTCTGAGAAAATGGAAACCACACTGAAAATCATATACTCACACTTTGCACAAACCCACCAAATCATTCTCTGCGGCCCCATCATTGGTGACTGACGAGAGGTCGTTGTCTGACCTCCATCCTCCTGTGCCTCCATCCTCCATTTGACAAGTTGCTAGATCAACGGATTTTGCTTTTGAGGCTCATTTATTTCAGACGTCGCGTTCCAGCGATAATGCGTCTGTGAGGTAATTTTTTTAATTTTTTCAGACTTTTACAATGACTTGACAAACGATGTTGACAACAAAATTGCTAACATAAAATAATGACATTTGATGACTAAAACAATACTTTTGATGACATTACAAATTTGACTATAATTTAATTATTTGACGATACATGACTAACAAATAATATAGACACTATAATCAAATGACTATTAAAATGATTTTTATTTTATTTTATTTTTTACACAAAAACTTTTTATAGGAAAGAGAGGACTTTACAAACCGACACAACCTACAAACAAACCAGAAACTATAACAATTCAAATAGACAACCGAACCGAAGATGGCATTTCTATATAGACTCGACTGGTATTGACAATTTTTAATAACATCAATGAACCTTAAGCCTTGTTCGGACTCACTATACTAAAATAATAATAAAGACACAGCTAATAAATAATGGAACAGTAGATAGACTATTTAAAACTTGAAAAAATGACTTACTAGTAATGTGGAACTCAGACGTGGAAAACTCGGCACACCTGACGGCAATAAGCAATATGGAATTCATACGACCCGACAATCACGAATCAAGCCCAGAACGGTGAGAAGAGAGTCGTTTCAATAACTCAACATTGTGAATCAACACGTATACTCACAACAATGAAAACATGCACCATGACAGCTGCGCAGACTCTGATTAGGTGTCAAGATTGTTATGCGTCAAGAATGATGGGAAAAAACAGTGCGCCCACTTCCAGCAGATTTATGCCAAAATCATTGAAGTCGATCTAGAAACATATAAATGTTGATAGTATGAATCAGATCGAGTCATAAATTTATGAGCCACGTGGAACCAAAATCAGGCCTGCTGAAACATTCACGGAGATCCACAAATCTACTACGCAGCACACAAAAAAAAATAGTGATACAGTGATACAGGCGCAGTGGCACGTTGATGGAAGGATCTGTCAGATAAAAAACTGCATGTGTTGAACAAATAATAGTGCGCAGGAGCATTTAGTGTATGCTTGGGGACGACTTTGAATTGCTAGTGGCAGGATTCAATGCAACTCTGAAATCCATGCAATACAAATCCGTGTCAATGTTGATGTCGAGAGCCAATAAAACTTGATCAAACCATCTATCAAATGTGCACAGGCCGCATGGAAGAATTTGATATTGCTCATATACGGGACAACAAAGAACATCTAATGTCCCTCCAAATAATTTTTATTCCATCACAGGCGACTAGAATCAGACTGCTCTGATGCCAATTGAAAGCTTTGAAAGAGATTTACACAATAATTTTCTTCACACTATATTTCATCATCCGTGATATTACAAATATATAGGCAATGTTGTTCCTATAAACAAGGAGGTGGCTACAACCACTCTTCCATAAATAACAGTAAACACACGTACACAACAAACTCCTAATATACATTATTGTTACATAACAATAATGTCACCAAACTATATTATAATGTGAAGCACTAATAATAATTCCTAACACTTAATTCTTACTTCTAAACCCTAGCTTTCATGATTATATAGGTGTATACAAACTTAGGGAACTTAGCCATGCAATTACAATCAATATATCTGCTTTAATACTAAAAATAGATCTAATTCCCGAGAGTTAAATAAAACACTCCCACACAGTAACCGACACCGGTTAGCCCTAACCGATGTCGGTTCCTCCTTGCTTGACCGATGCCGGTCATAGGTGACTGATGTCAGTCCCTCCATAACCAATGTTGGTTACTGTGTTTTCCAGCAAGTTTCATATTGCATGCTAATCTGAAGTAATTGAGCTCCACAACTCAATAATAAGGACATGGACGTTAAGCTTGAAACTCAAGCAACATATTGAATGCGCTAGAGTTAAAGTGATAGAATGAGTGTCAATGTGAACGTGATAGCATATATGTGTTAGCATTAAGGTTTACGCGCTAATGTTCAAGTGTACAAGTTAGTGTATAAGTATATGTACTAGGTGTTTTAGAAGACTTTTTAAAGTTAGAATAGAAAAATGATGATCTAAAAGTGTTATGGGATGGTTTTTAGGAGATATTGTTATCATTAAACAATAATTGTAGTAGAGGATGGCAGAGAGAGATCAGCTTGCCATACGATTACAACAAGTGAAAGTTGAGCAAGATGTTGTGTGCCACGTGGAGAAGGCAGGGAGTATGAGGGAGGTGATGCAAGATGTTATTGTTGCATCACTGGAAGCAGACTATTATAGAGCCTTATATGAGGCAGAAGTTCCTGAGGGCCAGAGCGCCCCAGAGTATATTCAGAGGGCATTCAACCGGTCCACCGGATCACAAAGTTCATCTAAGTCGGTGAGATCGGTGTAGATTTCTCCACCGAGATGTGGTAATGATAGACTGGGTAGTCCTAGAGTAGGAGAGAGTCATCCATGACTCATTATTTGATGATATAGTGTATATTTTTGGATGTAATGGAGTGGACATATATTGATGTATATGATGTTTTTCAATTGACATTATGTGATGTATACATGATATATGGACATTTGACATGACATAGATAATGATGAGATGTTTAATTTTATCTGATGCAGTTGTAGAGATGATTACATGATGGTATATATTAGAGTAGATGATGATTGTGATTTGATTTATTATGGATGTATGATGATTACATGCTCATAGATCAACTTGCATGTCCGTAGCTTAGCTTTAATGTTTGTATCTTTTTATTTCATTCATGATGTATGATGATTGTGTTGATTCTAATTTATTATTGCACATTTAGAATTAGCACCGTGATTAAAAACACACAAAAATAATACTTTGAGCAATGAAAAGATTACAAATAAACCCCTATGCATATAGTAATGCATACACACTAAGATTATATACAAACCAAGATGCTAACAAAATTACTTACACTAAGTTAACAAAAATGATGCAACTAAACTGTTAATAATGATATTTACCTATCCCCCTAATGTGTTCCACAATGAAGAATAAGCATATGTGAATGTCCCCAAACAACGATACATGCAAGGAAATTGGATCGGACCAAAAAGTGGAGTAACTACTCCTCTTGACACTCTTATTGGATCTTGTTGAAGTTTGAGATGAAATTGGATTGGGTCTGTTTTCCAGGAAAGGATAAATGTGAGTAAAAACTTGAAAATTGAATTTTCCTCAAGTGAGGATACACACAAGGGTTGATTGATGGTCTTTCCCATAAGCAAAGATGTATGCAATGGGTAAGAATAGTAATAATCATGGGATGATCTGTAATGATCGTTAAGATTGTGGTCAAATGACGATATTGTTTAATTGTGTTGACAATAATGTGAGCTTTTGTGAAACATTTTATGAATTTTATGTTTTTTATTGTTTTGATTTTTTTGAATTTTGATGGATTTTATATTATTTTGGGATTTTGACTATTTTGAATTATACGCATGCCAACGAAAAGGAAAGGTTTCTTTAAACCATATTAAACATGGTATAAACAAATAAGCTCGGTGAATACCAAAGGATGGAATACAATGGAAGTGGGAAAACATGACTAGTGAAGCATAAGATTCACATCCTAACTTGGAGGAATACACAACACAAGGTGGTTTGAAAGGATGTAACGAATGGAATAGGGTGAGTGGGACAAATAGTTGCACTAACATGCCCCCAACACTAGGAATACTCTAAGAGGATTCAGGAGTAGAACTTCTTTAAGTCAACCGCATTCATGGGCTCTTTTATCTCTTTGTCATCTTCATCGGATAGTTTAAATGCTTTGGATCCAAACTTAGAAATTATAATGTAGGGTCCTGTTGGTCGTCAAATAGGACTTTTAAGAAGAGCAACAGTCAGGGGACAAGAAGTCCCTCCTCTTTAATGGGAGAGGTTCCCTTATTCAGAAACGAACCTATTTACAAATGTACAAGACATGATTTGTTGGTTAAACTTGGATATTACGAAAGTGTTTTCTATGAAGATCATCAATTACAAAAAGGACTGAGGAAATGAGAGTACGGGAAAGAGCAGAAAGGCAACATGCAGAATTATAGATATCAGAGTAATTCTTTATGTATGCGAAGTCACAGTAAATTGAAACAAGATCATTTGTATCGGATAAATAAGATGGAATTCAAAGACACAAAGTTTTGTAAATAACATCTGCTAGAACACAAAGTTTCTTAACATAACACAGACTCATTAATCAAGGACACAAAGTTCCTTCTTGGTTATACAAGATCATTGTGCTTGCAAAGTCGAAGAGTATGCAATCGGCAAGACTAATGAACTTGAGACAAATGATCTTCACAAAGAAAATAAATGAAAGCTTAGGAGTAACAGAGATCAGATAGACAAAGAATGGAAAGTCCTTCTGTATTGATTTCTTTATGATCTATTTACACTTTCAGAAAATATGCCAAATTCTTCCTCCTTTGAATGGCGTAAGGAAGGCCATTATATAGCTTACAAATCAGTTATTCTTCGTAACCGCTTCTTTAACCAAGAACAGTTAAGAACCGCCAATCACAATACCTTAACTTCTTACAAAGAAAACGGAAAAAGAAAGGGAAGAAGAGAAAAGAACAAGGAGAAGAAGACAGGTGGCCAGTCACTGAGAGGGACCCACTGACTTCAGAATCCGCTACCTGAATTTCTTTAACGCCTCAGCTATGTCTCAGAAGTCTCATCCTGAAGATGACAGTGTATGTCTTTGAAAACAAAGATGACCAGTGTCTTGAAAACTTCGTCCTTCATACGCCACTTGCTCTTGAGCCTCTCCCAAGCCTCCTCCAAGACTCTGATCTTCCCAGGATTTTGATAGATTATCCTTGACGTCATCGAAAACCTTATTCGCCAGCAAGATGTTCGAGCAAAAGATAGCAAGGAAGCAGTGTGAGAAATGCAAAAAGGGGGTCTGCCCGTTATATAGCCGTTGAGGAGAGAGAAAGGTGATCAATGCGCGTTAAATTCATATCCATTAGTTTGAAAAACAGCATATTCGGGTAGAGCGGGAAAAACTAAGTATGAATGGCATTTGGTTCGCTTGGGACATGTGAGACGCGAATGCGCGAAACACGCGGCTCGGCCGACTCGGGCGAAACAGGGAGAAGACGCACAAATGCATTTTGGGACATCTGGGATGAAAACGCGCGAAGGACGCGGTTCGGGCGAATCGGCCGAAAATGGAACAACTCGCACGAAAAGTTTGGGACACTTGGGACGAAAACGCGTGAAACACGCGACTCGGGCGTTTCGGCCGAAAAGGTGACAATGAGTCCGGAAAAGTTTGGGACATTTGGAACGCAAGTACGCGAAGTACGCGGTTCGGGCGTTTCGGCCGAAAATGGAACAACTTGCAGAATTAACTTTGGGACATTTGGAACATGAAAGAGCGAAGTACGCGGTTCGGGTGTTTCGGCCGAAAATGGAACAGCTTGCATAATTGACTTTGGGACATTTGGGACGAAAAGTTCCGACAGGCCCGAAAATGGAACAACTTCGGGGATTTCGGCCGATCGGGGAACAGAACGCACTTTTGAACTTGGGACACGCGGGACAAAAATGTCCGACAGGCCCTAAATACATACAAAATGACCCAAAACGTAGATTTTTCTCAATTTCACGACTTCGGTACATTAGAGAAAACACTTAAACTCAAAATTTTGAAATTTTTACTTTCATCAGAGCAGGGAATTTTGAGTGGACAACGAGTCCCAACCAATTAGGTTCGAACTTTCCTTGTTTTTCATCTCTTTTGTAGCATTATTCTTATTCTCTTTAAGCACGAGGTTACCGATCTCAAACTTTCTTGGTTTAATTTATTTATTATAGTTGCAACGAGCCGATTCTCGATATACGTTTAGGTGATCCAAGGAACGTACCCACGTCTCATCTAGAGCTTTATATTTTCAAGATGCGCTGACGGTAATCTTATTCATACACCGTGTGTTGTAATGATAAACGGAGGGAAGGGAACTCAATTTCTATGGGTAATATGGCTTCAGAGCCATATACGAGGGAGAAGAGAGTGGCTCCAATTAGAGTGCAAAATGAGGTTTGATAAGCCCAAAAGGTGGGATACGGTGACATCTACCAATTTCGACCATGTTTATTAACAATATTTTCCAATATTGATTTTATTATTTTATTGTAAGCATTTAATTGGCCATTGCACCGTGGCTAATATGGAGTTGCCTATTATAGGCGGAGATACAATTTTTTTTAGCTAACGCTTTGACATTATTGTTTTTGAAAGGTGTACCATGTTGTCAGAAACAAGATAGGTAGGGATCTCAAAGCGGAAAACTATGTAATTAAAGATGAACTTAATAATATTTGACCCTGTGACATAGGTGAGAGGCATAACCTCTATCCACTTGGTGAAATATTTAGTAGTGGTGATGATGAAGGTGTGACCATCAGAGGATGTGGGCTTTATTTTTCGACTAAGTCAAGCCCCATCTAGAAAAAGTCTAGGGTGAAGTGATATGGTAGAGGGTTTATGAGGGTGCCTGAATAAGATTACTATGTCGCCGATATGCTTGGATTTTCTTTACAAATGTACATACATCTCGATTCCATAGTGGGCCAATAATAACCCACAGGTAGATATTTTTAGATAAGACCATACCACTCATGTATATGCCACAAATTCCTGCATGAACTTTGACCAAAGTTTGATTAGCTTCATCCTGATTGAGACATCTTAACATACTCCCATCGTAGCCTCTTATGTACAAGGTTTGTGAAGCACGTTGTGCTAAGGATTGTTTGTTATGGGAATTCATGTGTGGGGGATAAGTTTTATCTTGGATGAAGGTATAACTGTCTTGATACTAGGGGTTCTCGAACCAAAAATTTCACACACCATGGTGGACTTTGTGAGATCACGATCGCATGTGGACTTTGATGAGAAACTTGTTATGTGTTTGATTTATATCAAATTCAAGAAGGGATGTGATATTCGTCATAACGCTCTATTTTTTTTTATGCACGAGGACTTGTTCAAATATAGTAATCCAAAAGTACCCTTCAAGATTATCGACCATGCATTTATAAGGAACAAGCTTATCATCTTTTACCTAATTTTATTTGTTTACTTACTCGATTATCAAAAGAGAATCTACAAAAAAGTCACTCTTTAAGCTGCCAAGATATTACAAAGCCTAAACTTTTATAAAGGCTTCATACTCGTGATGTTATTGATGTATGGGAAACCAATATGGTTTTATCTGGGTATAACATCACCGTCTTGTGTGAGTAACACAATTCTAGCTCTCGATCCATGAATTTTATAAGAGCCATCGAAAAATAAAGTCCAATAAGGGACTCGCATCAACGTACAAAATTTTCTTCATCCGGAACTCAAAATGAAGTGGTTTGGAGCCCGACAGTGGCTCTGTGGCAAATTGATCTGATAGAGCTTGCCCTCTAATGGATTTTTGATTGAAAAATTATATGTTAAACTCACTTAGGATTACAACCCAACTAGACATTCAGCCTATTAGGACTGGTCTCTATAGTAGATATTTTAAAGGATCTACCTTGGCAATAAGCTTTGTTGTATGATTGAGCAGGTAATGTCACAACTTATGAAAGGTGAACGCTACTGCCAAACACATTTTTTCAACCTAATATATTGGATTTTTTGGGCTATAAGAGTTCTACTCAAATAGTAGACTACTTGTTCTTTCCTTTGTCATTGTTTTGCACAAGAAATTCCCCTATAACATGTTTTGTAGCTAATGTATACAACAACATAGACTTGTCTTGAATAGAAGGAATTAGCACCGAAGGATTTGATAGGTATACTCTTGACTTATAGAAATAATATTCACATTGATGTGTCCATTTGAATTGGACACATTTCTTAAGTAGTTGATTAAAGTGGTGACATTTATCCGCGAGTTGAGACATAAAACATCGAATAGATTGCATTTTTCCTTGGAGTCCTCATAGCCGATGAAGATTCCTTGGGGAGGCATATCCATGATTGATTTAACTTTTTTGGGGTTAAATTTAATCCCCTATGTGAGACTATGAATCCCAAGAGATTTCTGAAGCGACACCAAAGACACATTTCTTAGGGTTAAGGCAAACATTATACTCCCAAAATCGTTCAAATATATGATGCAAGACGGTTGGATGATCGACTCTAGTTTTGGATTTAGGCAAGAATTTTATTGATATAGTCTTCCATGATTTCATAAAGTAGATCATGGAAAATGACAATCATTACACGTTGATAGGTTTCCCCTACGTTCTTAAGGCCAAAAGCATGACCTTGTAACAAAATGTACCCCAAGGTGTTGTGAATGTTGTCTTGTGTTGGTCTTCCTCAAAAATCTGAATATGGTTGTAACCCAAAAAATATCTATTAAAGATAACATTTTGTGTCTTGTTGTAGAGTCAACAATCATGTCAATATTAGGCAGGGGAAATTCTTCCCTTCGAACAAGCCTTGTTGATATCCTAAGTCGTGCACATCTAAATACCATGTGTCTTATTTGCAATAGGCACCATGTTAGATATCCACTCAGAATTGTAATGGGTCTTTTCCCATTTAATAAATATAATTTTAATGAGGTATTCTAATGGTTAACTTTCTCAATTTATAAATTATGTGTTTATGATATGCTTTATAATATAGAAACATTCAATTATAAGTGAAACATCTTGAATGAATTTTATTGCATTAAAAAAACATCATATATATGAAAAGTAAGCATGTAAATTTATTAAATAAAAAAATGGTTATAAAGTTAAGTACATATTTGTCTATGGTGTGGGGAGGACTACATATTGCTCAAGAAATTTCTAGGTGATAACCGTTATCCAACACCTCAAGCTATGACCAGATTATCAAGAGGAAAATAATTATTATATGATGTTCTTGCCCTGGCCAAGAACCATATTGGGTTATACTTAACATACCCCAATTAGGACACCCTAAATTTCCCCTCTCCAATGCCCACCATTTGACTTCACTCGTAACCACATAAAAATTCTTGAGCAAAATTCCAATGTGTGTGAGAAATATCTTCATTAGTTCTCACCACATGTTTAAATAATATTTTTCCTTAGGTGGTTTGGTAACCAACACACCCCTTCATAAAAAAATACTTTTACAATTTAATTAATATCCTCTCATAAAATGGGGTCCACATTTTAATCTTAATCCCTCCTTTGAAAGGAGTTCGAGAAGTCTTTTTCTTATTCTTTTATTCCTCCCTATTTTAAAGGGGTATTTATGTACATCTCATTCCACCCTATTTTAAAGGGGTCTTCAATATTATTATTTTTAAAATTTATTTATTAGACTTTAGAATTCAATCCTCGAGGAAATAACTCTAGAGCACCGATAATAACCTTTTTCTTTTCATTAAATAAATAATGTTCAAATTTTTCCTTGGAATTTTGTCACATAACAGTTCTCTCCTCCTTAATCAACTGTTGACCTCAGTAGCTTTATCTTTCTCTGAAACATAAATAAAGAATACAAACCATTAGTCAAAACAAAGATGGATTTTTTTTGGAAAAAGGGTAAATGGGCAGATTTTGGAAGGATCTATATCCTTGTACAAATCCCTCAAGGCTAGATAAAAAAATTGAAGCCCTCTAACAAAGAGGCATGCAGGATACAAAAGAAAGAAGGCCACAGAGGCACCCAAGCGAAGAGCAAGAGAAGAAAGAAAAGGAAAGGCTGAAGAAACATTTACTGCAGTATAAAAGACTGCTCCAAAGGATCCCAATCCTAAGAACATAATCACATTTTATGGAAAGACATACCTTTCTTTTTCGATTTACAACTATCCATCCATCATTTCGATTAGGATCCAAATTTTCATCCGTGTGAACTGGAACACGAATATCGAGGAATTTTCAGACCCAACAATAGATGAAGATTCTTCTCCCAAGGGGGAGACACCACGTGTTTCACCTTTCCCTCCCCTATCCCAGGGGGTGAAACTTGAGCCTCAACCAAATGTTGAATTCTTTCATGATCATCAATGACCTTTGTTGGATCCTCTCCAACAACCAATAAGCTAGGATTGGAGTCCTTCCACCAAGAAACTCTTTCCTTATGTTGTTGCTTTACCTTCTGACAATATGAAGCAAGATGTCTGAGGGAAAACATTTCCTGCACTTGAAGGAAAACCTTCGTAATCAAGAGGTTGTGACCAAATCCTATTCAGAACTTTGAGATCAATGGAAGCTGGAAGATCCAAAGAGGTATCTAGATCCACCAAGATTCTCGCATATGTAGTGTGCGTGTAAAATTTTGTTTTGGAGTCAATGGATAAGAACTTGCCCAAAGCATTGCCAATATCAATCAAACACTCCTCCACCCAGAATTGCAAAGGGGAGATGAGGTAAGCACACCCATATAGGTTTGACATTAAACTCAATAGTGAGGGGATTGAAAGTCGAAAACCAAGATTTCATTAGCAAGTGATGATGTTGCAGTTCCCACAGTTTGGACATGATAGAATCCCTATCCTCCAAAGAAATGAAAACCACAATAAAGAATCCCCCTAGCACAGGGGTAAATGTCCATCTTACCAGACACGAGGGGGCACCAGTTCGAGGATATCCATGAGTGAAGAAGTTGCAACCTAGGCCAAAGACCGTTGAATCGACTAATCAAGCCCTGACTAGAGAAAAAATCATCAGATTCTAACACCGACTCCCCAAAGGAGACCGAAGGAGTGGATTTAGCAGTAGATAAAGGATTTGAAGGCAAAGAAAGTAGAGGTTGCAGTAATATGCAAAATAGATGGCGAACATTCCCCACACCGTTCAAAAAGACTTTACCATAAACCTCGGAGGAGACAAACAACACATGAGAGGACACATCCGTAGTCTTTCCGACCAAGAGGAAGTGACCCCCTCACCAAGCTCCGAGATCCATGACCAAGCACTCCTAGGGCCTCACACCCCAATCCATCAAGCACTAAAACCTCCCTTTCACTACAAAGGATGCCCAAAACCCCACCAAGATCCAACAAAGGCCGCAGAGAACCATGGGCGTCATAGCCATCGGCGCTAGGGTTTGAAAAAGGTGAAGGAGACATGGATGAGCATGGAAAGGGCAGAACCATTGGCAAGAGAGAATATTTCCAAGTCGTTATCTTAAAAACAAAGATGGATATTGTTCACGAATATATTCTTCTTTTTCCCATGTCACACTATCCACATCACAAAAGGTCCATTTAATTTTCACTTCTTTTATTTCTCTATTCCTTAACTTTCTAGTTCTCTTTTCTAATATTAATTCAAGTTCTATCTTAAACTCACAATTAGGTTCTATAGATATATTTTTCCAATCAATAACATGAGTATTAAAAAAACCATTTTAATTTAAATTCATTATTATTATTATTATTATTTTAGTTTCCTACGATCTATAAGAACAAAAAAACATACATACACTTTTGCATAATAAGTTTAATAATTATATAGATCTTAAATTTGTCACCCTTTTAGAATTAACATTACAATCTATATAATTTACATAATGACACATTTAATTTATATTCATAAAAATGACTTTCTTTATATGGGGTCATCTCTCTCCATTTAAACCTTAAATATTCTTCTTTGGGTCAATTTAACTTATCAAATATTGTATGTAATTCAATATTAGACATCTCCAATATAGACAAGATAAGAATCCCACGTCTAGTGATGCACATATAATATTTTTATTAATAATCACAAGATATATATGTCAAACTCTATCATTTGAAATTGTATCCTAACTATTTCTAAATAAAATATTGTAATAAAATAATATAAACTCATGTCATTTCTTTGGTTATATTTCGCTCCTTTTGAATATTCAACTTTGATGAAAATACTTCTCCAATTGTTACACTATTGTGGTTTTGTTTGAACAATTTTATCAAATATACAATTTACATATTCATCACTATCTTACTCTTGCATTTATAATGTTATAACTATATGTTTATCTAATCAATCAATTCTTATAATATTAAAACAAGAATTTATATTTTATTTTATTAGTCTTAATTTAGACCAAGAATCGATAAAGACTAATTTATGAAAATAATTATGTACACTTATATACATATATTTAAGGTTATTTATTTATATATTAGTTATAGTATATATTACCTTATATAATTTGTATACTTTTTGAAATAAAAATTAAATTTAAATTCAAAACACATGAAATACAATGGTAGGTTGGTGGGCATATGAAAGATAGGTCATGGATTCATAGACTTGATTTTCAACATAAATTTATTTATTAAAATATCTAATATTAAATTATATTTATTATTTATTGTTTCAAAGTTAATTTTAATATATCAAAATAAAAAATAGAAGGATAATTAAATTATTTCATGGTCTTAAAATTCACATAAAAACCCTAAAAATAATAAAGTATATTCCTTTAGAAGATATATGTTTGATTTAGAATAAAATTAATTCCACTCATAATAAATATCTAACTAATTTATTTTATCTATGTCGATTAATAATTAAATCAAATTAAAAATATATATTTACATTATAAAAACCATATTAACCCTTATATGTTTAACTAAGTTTTTAAATTTCTTTTATCTTATTTATTTTATAGTGTGGTTATTTGCACACTTAATTTAACACCCATATTATACTTTCTAAACAACTCATCTCTATAATTAAAAATGAATATATAGAAATTTAATGTCCTTTATTAGACATAGAAACATGCATGACAATTCTAATTATCCGTCCTTAGTAGTCTAAAAAGGAAAAATATATAAAAATTTTAAACAATATTTTAGATAACATCATGTAACTTATCTAGAATATTAACACTTGGCTTTTATATATGTTTGGTATAGGATTTATTTAGTAAAATGTATTCAATAATATGTTATAATTTATCATAACATTATGTTTACTTATTTACTAGTCACATATATTTATTTTATGTAGCCTAAACAAATTAAAGTGGCTAAGGTAAATACCACTAGTTTTAACAAGCCACATATTTACCATACATGCCAACCACATATTTACCGAGCATCAAACCACATATTTACCATAAAACATTATATTAACCCTTCTAACCCTTCACATTTAAAACACAAGAAAGATGGGTATAAAATTTTTAAAGTCTACGAAAGTTTTAATTTATATAAATTTTCCCGAATGGGGGAGGGGGCATTTAAGTGGTCTTAGGTTAGGTTTTAATGTTTTAAAGGTTTGTTAGAGTTAATATTTTTTTATCTACTTTCTCATAAATGTAATAATAATGTCATAGTCATACACCTTAAGTATAATGTAAAACTAACTAATATTTAAATAGTAATTGCACATGAAATGTACAATGGTAACATCGAAAGTGATTTTTTGAAGGGACAGGGAGAGAGAGAGAGAGAGAGAGAGAGAGAGAGAGAGAGAGAGAGAGAGAGAGAGAGGAGGAGGGTTTGAGTGTGGAGAAGTGCAAGGGTGGGGAAAATGGAATGGGGAAACAAGGTGAAACTTGACCCTGCAACAACCACATGAAATTCTTATCAATCGTTTGAAGGAGAAAAGGGGTGTTGTATAAGACGAAGTGGTAAGTTTTTATAGATATATTTGCGAACGTAAGGAGTGGTAGAAAAATATTTTCGAAGTTAAAATTCATTTGTAGTTTCAACCCATGCATTTATTGGGCCACGATGCTTGCTTCATGTAGCACTTTGTAGACCCCCTTTAGTTGTGAGATGCAATAAATGCAGGAAACAATTGATATAAAAAAACATTAATAAAGGGAAGGGAAAAGCAGTTGATTCTAACACCACGTGCTCCAGATTATATAAAGGGAACATAAAGCCTTTTATTCAGACACCACCCGTATAGGACGTATCGACACAAAATTGGATGGTCCATGTGCTTCAAAGAACATGATCTGACGGTTTATTTCTACCTATTGTTGTGTCCCACGTAAGGGACATACATGGATGGCATGCAATTTGTTGTATTGAAATACTATGCTAACATCAACAACTAACTAAGAAAACTTTGTGCCAACAACGGAAGCCAAGACACACCTTGTGTGAATGTTGTCATTGCCTGCAATAGTGGTTTCGAAACCCTAGGCAATGCCTAGATTATGAGAATCCCCAACCATGCTACATTGAACAAAACCTCCCATAGACCAGACGTCAATCTTGACCAAAGCATATACAACAAGTGTGCTTTGTGGGTGACAATCATTTTCCAATACTGCCCTTCAAAAATACAAAACAAAGTTATTTATATCAAATATTTTGTATTTATTTAATTATTTTTATATATACTAATATAATTTCCATATAAATCTATATGAAAAATGACGGTCACATTTTAAATATACAAGTCGCATGTGGTGGTTATTTAAAATATTTGTAACTATTTTATGGCTAAAATCGCAAAAAAAATTAAACTAACATCAAATTTAATGTTTGACGTTACATGTGACAGTTATTTCAAATATTTACAATTATTTTATGACTAAAATTGCAATAAACATCTAAACAAACATCAAATTTAACACATGACATGTGGCACTATTCACGCATAACTATTTACAAGGACATTGTTCATGATGTTTACTTGTTCACGATGTTCATTATGCATGTGCACTATGCACACTCCAGGAACTGACACATGGAAGCGCATGTGTAAATCCCATTCTCATTTTAAAATAATGATATTGTATTCATCACTGAGACAATATGATGTTACACTACGGGATCTGTAAATAAATTTATATCTAGAGCATGACGAGGAGGCAAATGTTAATGTTATTGAAACCAAAGATATTGTTTGATTAAGCCATGGTTGTTATCTCATTACTGGTGAAAATTACCAATGAAAATGACGGTTCCTTTTGTGGAGGTGGGCGCATCTTGTATTGTCAACCAAATTTAATATATGTAAAACTCACCATCATAAGATTGCTCCTAATTGGGTTGCGAGTCTAGTAATTACAGCCGATGGAAGATCAAAGGCAAAATTAATTGGAACACCACTGATTCTTGTCAAAATTTGGTGTGTCATAATCATTTTCACGGCCACCTTCGCTGGAGGAATATCTCCTATTTCTGGCGATGGAATGAGAGCTTCATTTTGGAGTGTTCTTGGGGACGGCGTTAATGCATTTCTTGAGTGATTCTGCGAAGACATTTCACCATCTTATCGACAAAGTGTATCCTTTCGCATACATGTTGTGCACTACGAGATACCTCCTCACCATGCTCAGAGATCTAGTCGTTGCTAGGGTCTACGCCAAGTGAGCAAATGTAACACTTTGTAGGCACGCTTTTCAATTTTAAGATTGAGTGATTGCAAAAAATCAAGTGAGGAAGGAACAATCGTTGATAATTGAGCCCATCCTCAAAATGGACATATGAATGATAGGAAGATTTTGTCTATCAATTGATATTTGTTACTATATTATTTTACTTTTTTATGGTGTTGCTTCTTTAGAGAAGAATATAATTAAATAAGTATTTAGTAACATGTGTCCACTTAATCAAAAATTATGTAGATAAGAAGATTTTCATATTTTATATATATACAAATAAATAATATAACAATAAAATAAAGTAAAATTGGATCTCTTTATTCCAGAGAGGAAAATGAAGAATGGACTGGGGGAAGAATCAATACTCAATTATTATTAAAAATATTATTATTGTAATAATTAAGTCTAATTGTTTAAAACATTATTTTAAAAATGAATTATTGATAAAGATTAAAAATAATTTACTTGTTCCCAAGTAAAAACCAAGAAAAATTAATACTTTGCTAAACTATTCATTTCAACAATATTAAAACGTAAGACCCAATAAAATAGAAATTAAAAAATGGTGATACATTTGACCTGGTTGTAAAGCAGTCCCGATTCCCGCCATAAATAAATAAAGATAAATCTTTCCCAACCGATCATGGCTGACACGATGGAGGAAACGAAGTTGAGGCAAATATGACTGTCAGAACATGGATGAACACGTTTAAAGACTAATGTGCTGCATGATCCTTTTCAAGATGAAGTGATTGTTCATTTCTCTTTTGCGTGAGTCGAAACCTAGACCATTATAAATCCTCTCCTCTCAACAAGCCCGGTATTAAAATTCCTACCCTTAATTATTTTGTTAATTTTGTTTATAGGCAACACATCTCGGGTTCGAAACTTAGGGGCTCGATATATCTATTAATAAAACCCACATCATGGGTTCAAATCGCAGGGGCTCAATTTTTTCCTGTTTCTGAACAGAAAACTAAGTTCTCCTTCCTTCCCTCGCATAAATTGTTGTTGCTCCCCACAGAGAGCGGAGAGCCAAACGCGTTCTCACCTTCTGCTAATGATAAACGGTATGATCTGTTCAGCGCTGCATTAAAATCAAAATCACATTCTTATAACATACCTTCAAATTTTTAATTTAAGTATCTATACTGAAACACATTCAAAATCAAAGAGGAGAGGATTTGTATGTTATCAGGGAGGGAGATAGAAATCTCAGATGTTGAAGAATTTGTCTCTAAATTGTGAGCACTTCTGGTTCGCATATTCTTTCTCAGGCTTTTGATGACATGGTTGACAAGTTTGCTTCGAGGGCTTTCCCTATCTTCTCTTGCATGCTCCTGTCATATTTTAACGGAGGCAAAGCATAATGGTCGTCTGATTATGCTTACGAAAATTTTAACATCTCAAAATTATTAGAATAGCTTTTAATACTAGCAATCGCATGTGTACAATGCAATGTGAACGCCAAACTGTATATGTTATTTGATTTAGAGGGATAGTTATTACTTTTTTTAGTTGATGTTGATAAGGGGTGTGATTGATTTTGGTTGTGTAGAAATATAGATGAACCAATTCATTTAAATAGCACAAACATGAGGTCTAACCTTTAAAACATTTCAATATGAAAAAAAGTGATATAATTTACAAAGCTTTGCGAGAAGTCAACTTATGTCACGGAGGTCAAAATTTTGCAAAAACAAAGTTGCGGTGTAGTGGTTCTACTCGCTTAGCTGAATTGTCTCCTTCAAATTGTATTTCTAGTCAGTTTGTGCTACCATATACTTAACAAATTTGGCATATCGGGAATACCAGAGCTGTTGAGGCATTTAAATATTTTTTTAATAAAAAGAGTTATGGCAAGATGGAAAAATGTGTTTGAAAAGTGTAACTCTAAAAATTACTTATAAATACACATATTTAACATGCATGCACTAACCTGTGCATGTCCAATGGAGAAAATCAGATATTGAGACTTATTAGGCAGTTTAATAGTAAGAAGATACACAAAAACTGTGATTCCTTGGCTTATTTTATAAAAACAATTCCACTTGAATACATGGAAAGCTTGTCGCAAAATACATAGGTTTACATTGAGTAAATGTGTTACCAAATGCTTATGGTTTCCACTATCAAATTAATAAATATCTTACATAGCATTATTTCAACCATTTTTTGAATGCTTCAATATGTATTTGTTAAAACTTTGCTCCTAAACTAAGAAGACAGATATAAATCCTCCAATTTCTCTATGACCGTAACATTATAAGGGAAATACATATGGTCAATAGGTTTGAAGTTTTACCGATTGCATGTTACATGATACCCATGTTTGATCCATGTCTGAGCCCCATTTATATGCTATTGGTAGCCAATAGTTTTCATTTGTGGAAATTTCAAATTTCACTCATGTTTGTTTGAATGATGCCTTGTATTGGCTAATCTAACGTAGTGGTTCTTTTGCATTTTTCCTAACTCTCACACATGTTTGCGAGAAGTCAACTTATGCCACGAGGTAAAAATTTTGCAAAAACAAAGTTGCGGTGTAGTGGTTGGACCCATGGCATTGAACCTCGAGGTCACAGGTTCAAGTTTTGCCGATCCCCACTGCTAACGTGCATGAGGGATAGGCTCTTCCGTTCTTCTGCTTTTGTGCATGCATTTGCATATTGACCACATTCTTAAAAACATCTTTGAATTTATCAATCTAGTAAATTTTCTATAATCTGTATGGTTATTTCTGCTCTTCATGGAATTCTGGTTTCAAAATTTGTATTTGTATTTGTATATGAACGTCCCTTGTTTTCTCCTTAATTTTTCGATCTTCATATTCAGGTCTCCGCTTCCTCCCTAAGCTCAAAATACTTGTTGTGTGATTTTGGCACCATGGCTCAAGAATGCAAAGGATCAGATAAAATAGATCATTCACTGCCTCTTTCATTTGTTTATGATTCTAGGGACTTTTGTTCTAGAACATGTGTAAAGTTTGATTGTAATGAAGAGCAGTTTTCTCATTGTGAGTCAACTACAAGATTTGGTGGCTATTGTCACAATAAGGTTCCTATAGGACCAAAATTTCAAGCCTGCAGAATCCTTCAACCTCATTCTTCTATTTCACATGCCATTTGGGGGCAGCTTGTGCATCTGTGTTGAAACCTAGTTGATGATTTGAAACTGTGTTAAAAGTTTAAATAACAGTTTCAAGTTTAAACCTAAACTGCATTATATGTATACATGGAAAAAGAAGGAACATATATCATATTTGGATTACAAATGTAATCAGTTTTTTAATGCATTTTATGTTTATGCTCTACTTGCACATGCAACCCATAGACATTCCAAAGATACTATTCTCTGGAGAATGTTTTCAGAATGTGGCTTTAGCCTTAAGATTTGAAATCAATCGCTTATTCGATGTGCTGCACGATGTTGCATCGAGCAATGACCTAAATTTTTTTGTTGTGGTACGGGCATTTTCCTTTTATTTGAGGTGAGAAATTTTAATTTAATCTAGTTGCTTACCCTACAATTGAATGCAGATTGTCAAATAAATGTTATATACATCATCATAAAATGTGTTATTGCCAATTTTGTATATTACTTGTAAGAGTCTTCCCTTTTGAACTGTGTAATGATGAATGGACTGGTTCAACCATATTAGAAGTAATATTCATCAGGAAAGGTTTTCTAATCCTTGAATTTTTACAGGTTATCACAGGTCTCTGGATACTCTCTTGGATTGGCAGTTGCACAAATTTCTTGACCCTCTTCTATGTTGGTAAGAATGACCTATACTACTTTTCTTTTAATTATTGGGATGGCTTCTTGAAACTGCTTACAGTAAGTCTTGGGTGGGTTTTTGATCCTCAAAACTGTTTTGATCCTCAAAGATACAAATTTGGCATTTTGTAGACTACTATGTTCATCACAATTCTCAAAACTACTTGTATTCTTAATATTTAGGGCCTTATCCAGTATTATGTTTTCCGATTGGCAATTCTTACAATTTGAAGAATTTCTAGATTGTTTACATTATTTATTAAACTGCTAATACCCATATAAATAAGGGCCATTTCTTATTTGACCTCTGTCAATTCTATAAACAAATGTTCTGATATTTTCTACCACTATTTTATGCAACATTTATGATAGCCCACACAGTTCCCAAATCAACCTGCCCACATTGCACCCATTCGCTACCCGCTCACTAAATCTGGAATCTACAAACTCTTTTGACCATACCCATTTTAGAATCCACATAACCAAGTTCCAAAAACATCCGATGCAAAGAATTACCTCGTCTAAAGACTGAATCAAGAAACTACTGAAATTCTAACAATTCAGACAAACAGTTCTAACAATTATTATAATGTAATTTGTAAATTGGATTAAAAATAATCAACCACAATGCAACTTCAGTATTGCGAAAAACAAAAAGCTTCCCAGACTCACACACAAGACAACATCTGTTTGAAACCATTCTTTTGTAGGGGTAAGAGCAAAATGGTTGATCCCTGCAATATTCAAAAGGAGTGGATGATATACATTTGGCCCTTTTGTGGTGAGGGACATGGAATCTGGGCTCCTTTGGGATGGTTGGACTCTTAGAAGACTTGTTCAAGTGAAAACCATTTAATGGCAAGCTTCACAAATTCTTTTTCCAACTACAAAATAAGAATATGCATACAAATTTAACTTCAATAGAATGCAAAGACTTGAAGAGTGTTTGGCCCTGTAAATAGTCATACCTTCTGGGAATAAAAGGGTGATAAAAAATGGCATGGGTTGAGCACACATAATCATCTCCTTTCTTAACCTCTTAATCTCTTCTTCTTCAACCAACTGTCAAATTGAATTATTTTGATCAGGAGCATGCATCACTTTGTTACCCAATACTAATATGAGATAAACAACTATAGAACAACAGAAACATACCTTCTAGCCTTTGCTGCTCCAAGGCATTGAGCTTCTCTGCCATCTGTTTGAGACACAACAGAGGAAATGAATAATGGTTTTCAACTTTTTATTTATGCGAACAATTTTCTATGGCAGTTTTGTACTAGTTTAAAGTTGTTAAAAAAATCAAGAACATTTGTCCAAAATTATTTAGAATCCTTACAATCTGATCAAATTCAGCACGGTCAACTGAAAATCTTGATATCCAATGGCTTAGTGCATTCTTTCATAGGGGGCTTGGCCAAATGCTACTATATTAGAAACAATTGCAAAAGTTTCAGAATTGTGTCCAGAGATTTTCATTAAATCAAATAAACTAAACAATTTTCCAAAAGAGAGAGCGAATTCATCCATATATTTAATTACATGATCCTCGTTGTCTAGGACACAATTTCTAAAAATTCAACATTCATTCATTGAACATAGAATTTAATTCTATCTCTTTTAGAGGGATCTCTGTAATATGCTTCAATCTATTATACTTTTAGACATTTTTCTTTTCCAACCGAAAAAAAAAAAACCTTATTCTTCCAAATCTATACTCACATGAATATGGTGAAACAGGAGGGTTGGAAGCTGAAGGAGGCTTGACTAAGGTCATTGGTGATACTCTGTGTCACTTGTGCTGCCTCCTCACTTGATCTCTCTATTTATGCACTTGATCTATGCTCCCCCGAGCCTTCTTACAACCTCATCAGCCTTTGTTCAACCACATCACCAAACCACAGGCTTAACATCTCATATTTCCTCATAATCTCTTTAATCATTCTAGATTACCTATCTTTGAAAATACCCACAAGATTACACAGTTTTAAAATTGCAGATAACTGAATACCCTTTACAAACAGTGGTATATTTGGATCAAAATTAGAAACATCCTGAAAATACACATAATCATTTGTTCTATTTAATGAGATTAACTGGCAATAGAAAGATCAGAGTCCACCAAAAACATTGTATAGGATGGATCTTCTGAAAAGGAAAAAAAAACATTTGTAACAAACCAATGCAACGTCTGATTAATTAAACACAACCTCTATCAAGCACTTATTCACCTTTACAATAGAATAATACCGATTGATAAGCACAAAATATACGAAGAATTCAATCCGACCACATGGAATGGTAGGCTCCTCACCTGCACCCCACCGTAAGCTCTGTTAATCGATTCTTGCTCCGTCACGTGATGCAGAGTGGTACTTCTGTTAATCATTGTGAGCATGCTTTTGAACTTTACTCCAAACGTTCCAAATGCACAACATATGATCCCTTCCTCCAGAAGCAAGAAGGTGTCCATGATTCAAATCTAAATTTCATTGGGGCATTGTGTCAAACAGTTCACATGCATTCTCGTGTCTGTAAAATTAGCAAAGATGGGACAATTGAATATCTAATCTTCAAAGCTTTGAAGCTTTTCTAATTCAATCTCTTGATAAGAGAGGCTTTGATGTACCATATTGCAGCTCGACTGAATTGAATATCAGAAGGATAACACTATGGAAGCCACTGCTCCAATTCCTCTGCCTATGTACGATGCACGCTTGTCGGGCACACAATAACTACTGGACCTTCATGTATGTGACAAGATGCCATAGAAATTGGCTGTTGATACACATAATGCAAACCCTTCTTATACAATTAGAGCAGCCGAAGTAAATTTTCCATTTCCTTGGTTTCGAAGGCATCATCGGGCTCTGTTGAAAAAGAAAAGGATTGTTTGGAACAAGCCGATTTTAATTGGCACAAGTTTGATTCCCCAAAATGACTCGGAACATTTGAAATATCACTTCCTGAGCCATTAGAAATACACCTTTGTGTTACAATTATAACAGAACTATTCGTTCTCGAGGACTCCTCTTAACGCCTCTACAATGCTTCAAACCCTAGCATTTTCCTGTTTAGAAACCCTAGATTTAAACCAAAAATGAAGAAAATAACACAAGTCAGGTAAAAAAAACTACTCAAGAAACAAAGAGCGTGGGAGAAATTTTTCAGTAGGCAGAGATAAAATTGGTCACGAAACAGGGTCTTCATATGACTCTAATTTAAATTTTGAATATGAATTTTGCAAGCTCAAAGAGAGTGAAAATCAGGAAACAAAGTTTTCTGATGAAGGACGAGGGCCTGCGTGGAAATTGACGGAATTGAGACTAAGTATGGGCATTTATCAGTGGAATTCCGTTTAAGGAACTTTTAGATTCTATTTTTGACCTTTCCTTTTATTTAGATCACAAATCTCTGACCAGCTCCGGTGGTGGCAAAGGTGATGGCGGCGGCACCAATGGCGGCGTAGGGGGCAGTGGCGGCGCGAGATCGAACCAGGCATGTGCAGCTTGCAAGCATCAAAGAAGGAAGTGCACAGAAAGCTATCTATTAGCACCGTCTTTTCCTGCCGAGCAGGCCAGAATATTTCACACAAGGTTTTCGGCGTCTGCAATGTTTTGAAGATTCTGAAGAGCTTGGACACATGCGGAAAAACAAAGAGTTGTGTAATCCTTATGTTGGGAGGCTGAATGCAGAGACTATTATCTTGTCGACGGTTGCTTGGGTGTATAGAACCAGCTTAAGCCGAAAAATGTGAAAACGTCCAAAAGGCCGATTTACTATATAACCGGCCTAAATTTAACATCGCTACTTTCTGAACGTCCAGAGGTCCTTTACCATAGGGGGAACGCCTTCGGCATAATTATGAGACATATTTTTATTCTTAATTAAAAATATATATATTTAATACTTTATAAATAGTAACTAGATTTAAAACCTAATTCAATTCAAAACTTTTTACTTTAATATTCCACTTTCATTGATCTTGGTTCTAATAGAAATCATAATTTATTTTATTATTTTTTAATTTCTTTATATATTTATATATATATATATAAACTTAGTCTATATAAATTAAACTATAGTTATATAAACTAGCAATCGCATGTCTACAATGCAATGTGAACACCGAACGGTATATGTTATTTGATTTAGAGGGATAATTATTTCTTTTGTAGTTGATGTTGATAAGGGGCTTGATTGATTTTGTAAGTGTAGATATCACTTCTTTTGAAGGTTCCATATCTACATTTCAAACTTGTTACAAATTCGTACATATACATTTGCAAATCTTATATCATGAGTGGTAGCATTATGGGGAGTAGTTTATTTGAACTAAACATGAATACATGAAGTCTTTCGTACACTCGATAAGGCGTGTGATTGATAGTGGTAGTGTAGGAATATAGATGTGACATTACATTGAAATGTTGTATGTGTACATTTAAATTTGTTACAAATTCGTACATAAAAAGTTGCAAATCTTATATCACGACATCTGAACTAAACATGTATACATGAAGACCTTCGTACATTTGCAAAATTTATATCATGAATGGTAGCCTTTTGTGGCCAATTTTATTTCCAATAAACATGAATACATTTGATACCCCTTGAATGGAAATGTCGCTTTGGATACAAGAAGTGTTGAGTAAAGTAGTAGTGGAGTTTCCTTCAAAGTAGAGGGTGGTATTTATGAAGGGTTGAGGGATAGTAGTCTCCACTCCTCCTTTCTTCTTGCTCCAAGTGTTGGTACGTGTGCCATTTTTTAGTACCTTTCGAATGAAAAAGGAGGTGAAATGTGCAGATTTGCAAGCGAGGGAACTCTAGAGAAAGTTGTGAATGTCGACCTGCCTTTCAGTGGTTCCAATGTCGACAGTTTGCTCTATGCAAAGTAAGTCCCTGGGACTTGTGGATAGTTAATCCCATGCCATTTTAATCGGCAATTGTCTTTGATTCCCTCTCAAAATTGGAGGTATCGGAATATGTAACGGGTTAGAGGGATCCCAACATGGGTCATTGTATCTATCAAATTTGACAACAAAAAATAAAGGTAATGTTGGTAGCGACATTGATGCTTCGTAGACAATGTCGGTGATTGTTCCTATAGCACCATTCACGAGGCCTGTATCAACCCATAAATTTACAATAAGCATGATTTTTTGTTGTTTGCACAACATAACTTTGTGTTCCAATTGATCATCATCAGGATCTCCTAGTCCACCCACCTATTACTTTCAGCAATGGATTGGGCAATCGGAACATTCAATGCCTTCAACATCTGAAGGTTGTGGGAGTCCACAGATCGTTTTTCACAAACAAATTTGGTGCATCCTTAAAAATGTTGAGGACCTGCTGAGTTAGGTGTGTGTTTGTGTGCGAGACATTAGGAGTTCCCAATCCTCAATAAGAGGAGTTGAATCTCGCATGTGGAGCAGTAAATTATGGAATGAAACTTGTGCATTGGTTGTTCCTACAAAAAGTGAAAGAAGAAGTTAATAAAACTAAATGTATCTGCGAATTCAAAAGGAGGGACTCCTCCATTACATGATGGGAACTAAACTTGAATTCACATCAATATAATATATGTGGTTCATGGATATACATACTTCAAACATGTAGTTAAGAGTCATAACCCAAATCAAATTCCATGAATATTCTTTTCCAAATACACACATTATATTAAAACTATTTCCAAACAAAATACATAGTTTATGTTTTTCAAGGCATCCAAGCTTGCTTCCGTTGTTAAAAGAAAGAAGGAAATTACAAAAGCTTCGACAATAATTCTCACACACCAACAAGTCACAAGACATTATTTTCACAGAGAGTTTCACATATGAGTGGGAGTAATATTATAAAACTATCAAAGTGCATATTAACTAATCCAACCAAATTCAGAGTTGATTCCACAGTTCTTGTTATGGGTAACAAAAGGATATATTTATACCATTAAACTTGTAGCACATGACATGTCCTGCATCTTAAGGATATATCTATACCATTAAGTTTGGTAAGAGCACATGTTATCATTGTTTTCAATTTCCTCAAACAATCCTATGAAAGAAGAACTTCAAATTACTGTGACATGTTTCCCTATGATCCAGTGAGTTAATGAAATCAAACAGGTTAAGAAATGGCGTTCATCCTCCTAATATTCTCATTCCCTCAACCACGGTCCTACTAGAGTTGTAAAGATAAATTTTCTTGGTCAAAAACAAGAAGCAAAAGTTTGCCCATCATTAGGAAGGGAAGATCTAGAACTCTCCACCATGTTGTCGCCATCACAAGGAGCTTAACCTACAAGTTATTTGGTTTACCTTCTTCCCAAAAACCCTCACATATTTTAATTATCAATACTTAGTGAATTATAGGAAATGTTTCTAACATTGATTAGAAGTTATTATATAACTGTGAAAAATGTTTAGCAAACATAGTGACTAAGATTGATAACTCTTTTATTCATCTTATAAATATAAAGTCTATGTTTGTAAAATGAAGCTACAAAATACCTCACGAACTGATAGTGAAAATATTTGACCAATAGATGATGTGTTTGCTGTGAAAATGTTTAGCAAACATAGTGAAAAATTATTAAATTTAAGGTTGATCGCTCTTTTGTTTCTTATAAAAATAAAGTCTATAGCTACAAAATACCCCACAAACTGATAGTGATAATATTTTCCAAATAGACATCTTAACCAACTTTGAGAAAGTATGACGACCAACTTTGAGAAAAAAGACGTGATGCTCAAGGAAGCACCAAATCACCCAACTGTAACTATGTAGTATTGTATAAGAATGGATCTGTATGGACAATCTGGGAAACTGATAATTACTTAACTATAGTGATAATATTTGCCTAATAGAAATCTTCAATAACTTCAAGAAACTTAGACACGATTCTCAAGGAAGCACCAAATCACCAAGCTAGACCTATGTAGCACGGATTTGTATGGACAATCTTAAACCAGATTCACATGCAAGGTACACAATCTTAAGGTTATTTGTTACATAACTTGTAAACCAACACCTGAATTTTTTTAAACTAAGATTACAGAAAAGCTAAATAGCAAAGTTTGTCTCTGAAATTTCAACTAATGAACAAGAAATTACATACTTTGTGCAAATTGAAAGAAATGATGATCAACTAAATTCAATCTTTCAATTTTGCAATATAAGAAAAAAAATTGCTTAGACAAAACAAATAAATATCTGAAAATTGCAAAAAAAAACAAAGCCCATCATTCCAGGGCAGTGAAACTAGATCTCAAAATTGCACAATAAAATTATTACTTAAAAATTCAGATTGAAAACCTCAAATATAAATCTATATTATTTTTCAAACAGAATGTATTTATTTACATCAAAGAAAATGCAGATCAGAAAAATGCATATCAGTTTGTATTTAATTACATGTTAAATATGGGTCCGACTGTTAGAAAATATAGTCAGTCACATATTTATTTGCCCAATATAAATAGAAATACAGTTTCACCTTAGTGTAAACGTGCAAAATTATTTGTTATTTAAAGGATAATCATCTAGGTGCTTACAATCCACAAGGAACATGGAAACACAAAAAAATTTCATTGTGTGTGCATTATGAGTGGCCAAAAATCAAACCATAAAAGATTAATTTGATGTCATTTCGTTTAGAAAACCCATCCATATAAAATCAACCGATTCTGATTGAGTGTGCAGGTTGTTCCAAAATTGATTCAACAAGATCGATTAACCCATTTCCTTGAATAATACTAAAGACTCTCAAGAATAAGACCAATAAATGGCACCAACATGTTGTTAAGGTCAACATATATCAAACCTTGAGCAACAAAAGATTAAATAAGCTTTCCCAGACCTTGTAACAACCACTGTATAAGGGAAAATAACTTGCTCCCCTACGTATTGTGACTTCTCAACCTATAATCTACATATATTCTTTGAGCAAAAAGAGAATTACCAAGCTATAATACAAAAAAAATTACAAATTTAGACCCTATACCTTAGATATCTAAAGTATCCAAAGCTTTGTTAAAAAAATCCAACCATTTTCTATTCTACACAGCTATTGTAAGCCCCCAACAAAGCCACTCTAAAAGTAAATACTTCTACCTACCAGTTACCCCTATGTGGTTAACTCACATTTACAAGCTATAATATAGATACAAGAGTGCAAGACAGATAATTTCAAAATGCATCAAAACTCACATGTGCAAGACAATACTATTGTAAGATGTCCACAAATTGATGCAAAAACATATTATTCAATTAAATTTCACACCTTTAGGCCCTTGTTTTATGTTTCTATTTCTCCATGATCTTGTTTTGTAATTCTAATGACACTCATTGGACTTCTCAAGGAATCACTTCTGTAAAGTCCTTAGAAAATATGAATTGTGATAGACACAAGCCATGAATAATGACTGAAAAGGAGGATGAATTTGTTTGAAAACTGACAAGGTTCATATAGCCTAAACAAAGACTTAATATTATCCTAGTCTACAACTCATATACTTATAAAAGAGCTACAACTGGAGGATACTTCACAGTTACCACAGTCCTTGCCCTATCATTAGCAGGTTGAAGTCAGTTATAGGACAACTTATGTTGTCCCTAATGGTAGCCATGAATTCAATCAATAATACAGGCCAACATATTGTTTTGCTTACAATTTTACAGTCCACTTGAAGGTAGTTGTTTCAATAAGGTGTAGGACTAGCTAAGCATGTGTCTCAACTCTCAAGGGTCCATGTCCTTTTGAATGAGTCCATATTCAGAAACATGATATTAGATTTCATAATTATTGACATGATCCATCAAGTTATCTCAGTGTATAGACCTAGACAACAAGGTGGTGCCATTACTCTCACCATAGCTCCATCTGTCATGTTTATTCCTCAATCACAAACTATAACCACAAGAAAACGATTCCAGAACATTACATGACTATATTAGAGTATCTTACGATGTAAATCACGTAAGCTCAATCTTGCACTAATAAATTCTAGGACCAATAGGGTTGTCAAGAAGACAAGTTATTCTCCACATACGAAAATATTTAACGATTTCATGTTCCATGTTTTATTGTGGTTAATCAGTCAAGAGCTACTGAAACGCCAATACGGGTATACTCACTGGAAGTGAACAGGTTATAGTACCTAATAGAGCTCTAACACATTCGTGACGTCACACGACAAAAGCATCTATCATCATATAAATAAACATGCAACTTTTCAGATCCACTAAATATGAACACCCTTGGGCATCGTCAACAAGAACAAGAGATTTGAATTTTGTATAGTAAAGAAGGGTTCAAAGTTTCTATGATGAGTGGCCAAGCAAATATGATATTTTATGACCTTGTATACCAATCATTGGAAGAGCACAACCTAACATTGTTAACAGTTTAAACATTGTATTCACACTTGCTATAAAATCTTACTAAGCCTAACACATAGTCGTAAATTAGTCACAACCCTTGAATTCAAGTATAGCTTAAAATCAAAGGAAAACACCATACCCTCGTGAATCAATGTTTCTAAATAACATTCAGACAAAACTAACCGTGATGTATCTAAACCCTGTTAATATTATAAAGATCGATTGCAGTATATGTTAATTTTGAAGAAAATAATTGACCTTGCGCACCTAGTTTTTTACTTGAAAAACAAAAACCGGTTGTGGCTGAAAAAATTTTCCAGGTGTTTGCCCTGATCGGATGGATAGACATCAAAAGAGTAATCATCATACAAAACTGAACCCCTCACACACATGGAGACAATTTATAGGTATATGCAGTGTGATCAATAAGCAAGCATATCCCAACATAAGATAATGAAAAATACTAGTTCCCTATACTATGGTCTAGCAGTAAATTGGAGGCTCACCATCGCAATTGTCTCAGGTTCAAAACCAATTGAACTCATGCCCCTTGCAGCAATGTGGAAATTTAGGTACAATTTGTAAATTGGAGTTTAGTACCTCTAGAAGGTGAAACATACACTGTCAATCCAACAAAGGAAAAATATCCTAACAAAAATACAAGCATAGGAAGTGGAATGGGACAAACTTAAGTGATCTTTTATCAGGGATTTCATGACAGAGACCCAGGTTAAAATTCCTTGGATGCATGTTAAGTGTTGAGATTGGGTAAACTACCAAGCCCATGTCTAGGTGCCATGTACCCACAAGGACAATTCCTTAATACCGAAAAATGAGGTACATGCAACAATATCAAAATAAGATATGGACATCTAACATCCCCTGGACATAGAAAGAAAAAATTGAAATCCAAAAAATAGATTCGATGTGGGAGAGACAAAACATGGGCATGGCCAATGGGTAGTGCCATATGCCTTAAATGTATAGCCAATAGAGGCTAGGTTAGGGAAACAATCAAATAAACGTATGTTGCATTATAATTATATTTAAATTGAAACCCAATATCTCCAACAAGCATGTTATAGTGGTACAGTAGAGAGTAATAATGCCTCCTAAGAATTGAATATGACTAAGTGCAAGTTTCAGGTAGCTTTTTTGGCGGAATAGATACGGTGTCTAATCTTGATACTGAACTCCCTCCATACGAGGTATTATTGTTTACCGATTTATCAATAAGAGAAATTCAAACATAATAGATTCCGTTGAGGAAAAAACAAAGCGAAGGAATATGAGCAATGATCTCAGTATTTCATTAAAAGAGAATGGAGAAATCCTCTTACCTGAATAGTGTCATAAAAATTCAAAATTAAACCTGCGACTCTTCTGAATGTGAAAGCTACGTCGGCCACAATGCATGCAAAGGGTAATAATGTTGGGACAGAGATTCCACCTTTGTGTTGCAGCAATCCAAATGAATCTTCAGATGTTCTGCACCCTATTTATAGCTAAGCATTCTTCCGGATCTCAAACCTAGATTTTAACCAGCTGGTTGCATTGAAATTTCCCATCCGCCGATGATTGTTAATTGGACTTATCTGCCACTTATGATTATGCATGGTTTCCATCCACCAATATCTTTCCACCGATTGGCTGTAGGGCCAACTTTCAGTGGGACTAATAATACCTAAGAAAACAAAAAACAGAGAAAACCAAAAAACAAAAATAAATCTGCAACATGCAAAATCGAAATTGTTAAGTAAAATTGTTAAAAATAGCAAAATCGTCATTTAAGCCGTCAAATTTGACACAGTCCCATGAATTTCCGCAAAGCCTTTTCCCATAGGAGTAACGCCTTCGCGTTATTATATAAAGTAAACTATATAGGCTTTTTTTTAAATTATATTTAACTTAGCATAAAGTTAGACTATAGTATAAAATTATGGTCTATACTATAAAAACTTAGGTTTAATTTTATTTATCTTAATGTTATAGTTTTTAAGATTTTAATCCAACTCTTATACTATTAAAGGGGTGCCTAGAACTAGACAGTGCAATATTAATTTAAAAACTATAGTTGAAATGTTAATAATTTTTTTAAGGAGGGAGGACACCGGGCAAGAGTAAAACTTGAACCAATAAGAAAAATTAATTTCCTATTCACATGGGGTGTTGTCTTCCTGTAGGAGACCTTAAGTAACTTAATTTTACATCTTTTCACTATGTCTTTTCACCCAAGAATAAAACAATTAAACAAATAAAAATGTGAGTCTAAATTCATGAGGAAAAGTATAAAATTAAACATAAGTATCCACATTCCAACATCTTAAGGCCCTCAAACCAAAATGTAATGGGGCTTTTTCCCATTTAATAAATATAATAGTAATGAGGTATTGTAATGGTTAACTTTCTTAGTTTATACATTATTTGTTTATGATATGCTTATATAGAAACATCCAATTATAGGTGAAACATCTTAAATGAATTTCGATTGCATTAAAAAACATCATATATATGAAAAGTAAAAATATAAATTTATTAAATAAAAATAATAGTTGTAAAGTTAAGTCATATTATGGCCTCTTTGGGAACTAGGGGATAATATTTCTATCGATCTTTAGAATTTCTCGCCCTTTGGGAACATCTATACAATGAGTTGTTCCACTTCAAGTCCGGTTGTTGAAACCGTGGCTGGAGCTAGTGGAGTTTTAAACAATGGTACCGCCACCGAAATGCCCTTGGAAGTTCATCCCGAAGGTCTTCCACGAGGTAATGAATCTCCCCTTGATGTTGTTTTACCTATTCCTGAGTTTAATGTTGCATGTCAATGGTTAGAGAAATTTTGTCTCATTAGGTATTTTGTGGGTCGCATCCCCTCTGAAAGCATGCTAAAATATTGGGTTAACTCGGCCTAGGCCGCTCATGGCATCCGGCTCGAGAGTGTACAAAACATGACCAAAGGATTTTTCCTTTTTCACTTCTCTGACCCGTCTAATGCCCCAACCATTTTGACCCGTTCGGCCACTTGGTATGTTTGCAACTCTTTGTTGGTCCTTTCTCCATGGACCAAATACTTTGTGGTCTCTGATTATGCAGCCCTTAAAGTGCCAGTATGGGTGGAATTTCCTAGCCTTCCCTTGCCATGCGTTCATTTTCTGCATCAAATTACCTCTTCCATCGTGGGTGGTCTGTATGGAACCTCAACGTGTCTACAACGCCCATCCATAGAAGTGTGTATGTGTTGAAGTGGACCTCTCCCAAGAACTAAAAGAGTTTGTGGAGATTCAAATGGGAGACATTTGTTACTCCCAACGATATCTTATATATCAATCTGCCTAACACTTGCTTCCGGTGTCAAGCCTCTGATCACAAGATCAAGGACTACCCTCTTTATGTCCCTCGCAATCGCCCAACAGCCAAGGTGGCTTGAAGTGGCCAAACCCCCTCAAGAGGAGGGGTGGCAAACAAATAAGCTTGCAACCGAAAAAATAAGAATAAGCCAACACAACCTAAGGCCCCTAGTTCAAATGGTTCGAGTGAGCCAGTTGTTAAGGAACAACCCCGTGGCCCATGACCTAAGGAGTCAATAGTCTCCGACGAATCGCTTGTCCCATTACCTAAATTCTCCAACACGCCCAAGGTGGCCTCAGTTCTCATGGACCAAACGAATTCCATTCGTAATGCTTCCACTCTTCTGCAGTTGTTGTTACTCTTAACAATTGGTTCACAGGGCCCATCCAAAAGGGCCCGAAGTCCTCCTTACCACTCCCGAGATCATAGCTCGATGCGCAGGTGTGGATTCTGTTGAGGAGGAATACAACATTGAATATGTTGGGCAAAAGAAAATTTAATTGCAGGACTTTTTGAAGCATAACAATGCTCAATTCCTATAGAACCGGTTTGATGCCTTGATGCCTTAGATGCAAACGGTATGGCCCTCGACCACCATTATCCATGAATTACATATCATGGAATGTGCGGGTATTACAGACTCCAAATGCAATTTTATTGTTCACGATGCTTGTCAAAAATTTACCAATTTAGATGTGTTATTTTTGTAGGAAGTGAAAATTACAGGTTTTCAGTTAGATATGGTTTATAGATCCATCTGGCCTAATAGCTTGACATTCTATAGTAATCATGATGGGGCGTGCGGGTTTGATTTCCCTTTTTTCTCCTAAATGACAGACCTTTTTGATGGATCATGGTGTCGACCCCACCAATCATGCTATTTGGCCTCATTAACATTTACGCCTCCCTCTTTTGGCCTGATAAGGCCTGATATTTGGTAGTGGATAGCCTATGAAATTCCCGATGCGTATTGGGTTATAAGTGGTGATTTTAATATGGTTGAGTTGCCCACTGATAAGTGTGGGCACCTACCTATGTGATGGATAGCTGGTGAAAGGGAAGCGTGGTTTTTATGTGCAATAAATTTGGGTTTTATGACCCTAATGCCTCTCGCAATTCCACCTCTGAAGCATGGTTCACTTGGTCCAATATTTGAGGAGGATCGGATCGGGTTCTCAAATGGCTCAATAGAGCTATGTTGATCAACTCAAGATTTTTTTGAGTTTGACAACATTTATTCTCTACCTGTGGAGGTCATGCCTAATTTTTTTCTTTCAAACCATTCCCCCATTCGTTTCCGTATCACTTGGCAAGATAGGTGCCATTTTTGTCATAAAGGCCAGTTTTTTCTCAATACCTGCCTTGATGGAACATGGGCCCACTCTCAACCACATCAAACGGGTGTGGATCTTGTCCCCTCGGCCAAATCATTTTCAGCACTTTCATCCACCTATGCATGCCAGTTGGACCCAATGGTGGGATGATGTTGTTACTAGGACGGCTAGATTTCTCAGAATCTATGGTCGTTAGTTGGCTAAAATTTGATGTTGCTCATATTCCGCTACCATCTCCGCTCTTAGTGGAGCACAAGTGACACTTCAAGGAAATCCTTTCTTAGAGGTTCTAGAGCTTCAAGTGGCAGAGCTTCACCAGAAAATCCAAATTGCGGATAACTACAATGCCCGAGGAGCTCAAATTCATGCCCGCATGCACTGGCTTAAAGTAGGGGATCGAGTGTCAAAATAATTATTTCTTTACCTTAAATCCAAGCATCCTTCTCAACAAATTTGTTTCATTCTTGATACGGAACTCGGGTTATAGATCCCTAGCTCATGCTTCAAGATTTTTTCAAGCATTCTAAGTTGGTGTTTCAAGCTCAAGTTCCCTCTGAAGAGTGATAAGCAGCTCTTGACCAATGTCTAGTTGTGGTTCCTTGCAAACTCTCTCTAGCTCAGAAGGTGGCTTGTGATCGTATGCTCACCATTGATGACCTTCATGAAGTGGCCATGCAAATGGCTAATGACAAGGCTCCCGGTTGCGATGGTTTCTTACAAGTTTTATAAGTCGCTTTGGGATATTGTTGGCCCGGACCTCCATCAGGTTTATCTTGAAGGCTTTCAGAACCAATCACTAGGCACGCGCATCAACAAGGGGAATATCAAATTCATCCCTAAACTAGGAGACCCTAAGCAAATTACCAGCATTGGCAACCTATCACCTTGCTTAATGTCTCATACAATATTATTGCCAAGACCGGCAACTGTCATTGCGCCATATCCTTCATGTTGTCATCCAACCGAGCAAACTGGTTTCATTCAAGGGGTGCTTACATTCTTGACAACATCATTGTTGTTTGGGAAGGCATGGAATGGGCTCACAGATCCAACCAATCTACTATGTTCATTAAAATTGACTTTGAAAAATCTTATGACATGATTGAATGGCCGTTTATTCTTGTCATACTTCAAGCACTAGGCTTTGGCCCCATCTTTATTCAATCAGTTTGAATGCTTTTTTCCAATGCCTCTTCCCAGATCACCATTAATGGCCACATCTCTAAGCCTTTCAGCCTATTTCGCTCTATTTTCCAAGGATGCCCGTTAGTGCCTACTCTTTATGTTCTCGCAGCTGAAGGTTTTGGGTAATTGTTGGCCCAAGCCAAATCTCAAGGGCTCGTCAGGGGGATTACACTGCCTTCTGTAGATAGATCTCAACTTCTCAATGGTCACTTAACTAATGATTCTTTCCTTACCCTCATTGAGGAAGAGAACAATGTCCGTAATGTCATGCATTGTTTGGATATTTTGTTTAGCTTTTGGTTCTTCCATTCAATGGTGAAAATGCAGTGCTACAGGCAATCTTTCCTCGTTGCACCCGCTTGGTTGGACTCATTTGATGGAAAATGCTTTGTCATGACAAGATATTTAAATTTATTGGTATTTCTTTTTCCTTCCAGAATCTCCTGCATGAGATAGTAGTATGTGGTTCAATGGGTGGCCAAAAAGTTGGAATATTGGATTACCAAGCCCTTGTCATTAGCGGGGAAATTCAAATTTGTTCCAAATTCCTCGAAGCCACCCATGTTTACTACTCTTCTTGTTGGGTGCCTTCCAAAGCTTCATTCAGAAATTGGAGAAGCTTCTCAAAGACTTTCTTTGGGCCAATGCCTCCTCTGGAAAAGGGTTTCACAGAGTTGCATGGGAGACCTGTTGCCTTATCCGAAATATGGGGAATGGGTCTTATTGATATATTGCAACAAGGACAGACACTCTGTGTGAAATGGATAATTCGATGCATTGAAGGTCAAGAAGCATGGAAAGTGCTTCTACGCCATGGCATTGAGGAGGGCTCTCCTTATGGCCACCCCGCCTAGAAAGGTCTGGGTTTTCCAATCTTCTCATTGCTCTTGTTCCTATCAAAGTTGTTGGCACCTTCGTGCTTTAAATTATTTGGAAGGCATCGGAACACGTCAAGTCGTGGCTTAAATGGAAAGGCCACGGTTTTCGTAATGGCCTCTACATCAATCAAAAATCCTTGTGGTGGTTGCATATCATTCAAGTCCATGATCGGTGTCTTGCAGAAGTCCCTCGAATTCTTGCACTCAAGCTTTCCAAACGCAAAATTCGTTCATTCAAGAATTGTATTACAAGCACACAAATCCTGGGTATTCTTTGATTGATTTCAAAGCTCAATATAAACTCACCTCCTATGATCGTGCTAGTATCGTCAAAATCATTAATTCGGTCCCCTATCATATATTGCATAATATTTCTATACATCCCTCCCATCCTTGGTGGACGGACTGGAAGTGGTTCGTAGACACCCCGTTTCAGAATTACTAGGCCAGTAAGGGTTGTCGTTGGCTCTCACCAATTTTTCTCATGGTTGAAAAACTCAACACTAGGTGGGGGCTTCATTCTTCTCCTTCCTGTTGGAGAAGGAGATTCAACATTGTATGGTTTGCTAGTGTGGAGCCTAAAATTACACGTTTTTGTGGTGTATTTTACATCAAGGTATTTCAATAGGCCCAACTAGTTCAAATTGGTGTTCGCCCCCAAATGTCCATTTTGTGGCCACTTGGAAACCTTAATGCACTTGTTCTGGTTTTGCTCCAAAGCCCAACGGCTTGGAATTGGATTCATCTTTTTCTTCCCCCTCCAAATGAATGTTTCACCTAGCATTGTATTCTTTTAGGAGATAGCCCCATATTACCTCACATGTTCTCCCGATTTGGCATGCTTTCAAAGGGCAACAACAAGGTTTCCCGGAGGTCGAGCATCTACAGACTCTTCTCGCCTATCATTGCGGTAATGGCCATTGTAATGTCGATTGGGAGCCACCTTCTCCTTCTTGGCGTTCTCCACCCCGTGACGGTCGTCCTGTGGAGGTTATCGGAGCCGCTCTCAATGGCGCTCTTTGAATCGTGCTTGCCGGTCTCTGTCGATCAACCGTGGAGGTGTTTATCTCCACCACTTGCCATCAAGGCTAGGGCTCCCCACGCTTGTCGGCTTGGTTGGGGCTCGCCAATAGCTCTCAAGCTGTGCACCCATGACAGTTAGAAACTGCCGCCTCCGCCTCCACCACCTTCAGACAAGTTCCCCCAAATTCCTCTTGTCATCTCCCCCACACGAGTGGCGGATGATAATGAAGAGGAGGACCCTCCGACTCTAATTGGAATATACCAGACGTTGGAAAGGACCTTCCTGGTCCTAACTAGCCTAATGATCACGACCCCCTTTGTTGGTATCTTTGATGCGGAGGCTTGACTTTGGTTCTCTTGTTTTGATGTACTCCTAGGCGTCTCCTAGTGTATTTTGATGCTTTCCTAGGCATGGCCTAGTGTGTTTGTGGTTTTGGGGCGTGCTCTCATATCGCCCACTTTTTTGTTGGAAAAATCTTGTATCGTGTTTTATTTAATATAATATAAGTTATTTTTCATCAAACAAAATTAAGTACGTATTTATCTAATGTGTGGTGAGGATTGCATGGTGCTTAAGAAATGTTTAGGTGATAACCAACATCCAACACCTAAGCTATGACCACATTATCGGGATGAAAATAATTATTATATGATATTTTTCCCTCTGGACAGAACCATCTTGGGTTATACTTAGCGTACCCCAATTAGGACACCCTAAAGTGCCCCTCTCCAATGCCCACCACTTGCCTTCACTCGTAACCACATAAAAATTCTTAAGCGAAATTCCAATGTGTGTGAGAGATATCTTCATTAGTCCTCACCATGGGTTTAAATAATATTTTCCTCGGGTGATTTAGTAACCAACACACCCCTTCATAAAAAACACTTTTATAATTTAATTAATAGCCTCACATAAAATGGGGTCCACATTTTTAATCTTAATCCCTCCTTTGAAAGGAGTTCAAGAAGTATTTTTCTTTTTCTTTTAATCCTCCCTATTTTAAAGGGGTCTTTATGTACATGTCATTCCACCCTATTTTAAAGGGGTCTTCAATATTATTATTTTTAAATTTATTTCTTATACTTTAGAATTCAATCCTTGGGGAAATAACTCTAAAACACCCATAATAATTATTTTCTTTTCATTAAATAAATAATGTTTGAACTTTGCCTTCTAAGGAATTTTGTCACATAACAAGAATAATCTATAGATATGATGAATCCGGCTTTGAGTAGATTCTCAAGTTCTACCTTGACCAATAATGCAACCTTAGGATGCATTTTCCTCATTTTTGTTAAATACGGGTTTCACATCTGGGAAAACCACAAGATTGTGCACGACGAGAGAAGGATCTAATCCTGACATGTTCTTATATGACCATGCAAAGACATCCTGAAACTTCGGTAAGGAGTGTCGTGAATATTTATATTTATGATTCGAGGCAGTCTTGCACCAAGTTGTAAAGCTGTGATTTGGGGTTATCACTTGTTCGATGTTGATTGTGATGGTCTCCTCTACCAACATTTTTGATGTGTCATTATCTTGAAAAGATGTGGTAGGTTTATATAAGTCATCTAGTTGATCCAAATTGAGTCTACTCTCTATAGCGCCTCAAAAAAAAATTCACCGGGAGATGCGTCCTTTTATTTTTATTTTTCTCATTTTTTGTACTTCTCAAATAGCACCTCGGTGAGGTTTTCACTATAAGAGATTGTATTTTTCTTTTTCTTAGATATTTTTCTTTTTTATTTTTTAATGGACTAGAGCACTCAAATTCCTCACCGAAGTAAGTTAAAGCATCAAGGTTTATATTGAAACCCTTCTTGTGATCGATAGGAGAATAGGATCCCAAGTGTCGAGAAAATCCTCGATGGCCTCATCGTTATGAAAGAGGTCCATGAAAATGTGATTTTGTTGGTCTTGATGGATAAGAGATGGGTAGACAATATCAACGTCAAGAGTACGGATGGATCGGTGTTTGAGAAAGAGGTCGGTTTCAGCGACGTTTTCAAGAGGTTGTGTGGAACCGGTCTCAACTTCATAGTCAAAGTCCTCTTCACTAGTCGTTATGTCAAATATTATGGGCCTCTTTTCAAAAGTTTCATAACCTAGACCATGGCGGTATAGATTTTCTTCATATATAACGGGTTTGAGATGACCGTGTTCTTGTGGAAAAGGTCCTCTGCCCTTCCATTTCATGGTTTTCATCATTTTATGAGCCTTGTTGTAGTCTGTGGATTCGTAGCAATTAGCCATTTGATCCTCATGTATAACCAAGAGCCATCAAATCCATGAATGTGTTCATCCTCTAAGTATCCATACCATCTCCAAAGAGTTTTTCCAAGATAGTAAAGAGGAACTTCTTTTAAATGGATTGCATTGGGTCGTCCATAACTACGCGGAGACAAAGGTAGCTTATCAATATGGAATGTGTTTTCAAGATTGTATTCACCAAGACCTTTATGAGAAAAATTAAGTTCAGGTGGTGATTTAGATGTAGATGGTTACAAACTAGATGTAGAAGGTTGGGATTGGAAAATCGTGTCAAGTTCAATGCGATTGTTAACTATGACTAGTATAACATGCGAAACAAGAGATCTATCAATATATGGACAATAGTTTGCATGGTTATAAATGCCTTCTAGGAGCTTACAGTATTCGAAAGGCTTAGCATCTCATGAGCAAGGTAAAATCTTTGTCGTTATGGGGAATTTGATACATTGGTGGAAAGTGGAAGGTACAACTTGCATTGCATGGATCCATGGCCAACCTAAAAGGATATTATACGAGGTTTTGACATCGACAACATGACATAGAGTATCCAAGCACGCACACAGCCAAATTGTATGGCTAAGGTGATGGTTCCAGAGGATCACAGTTGTTAATTATTCTCATAACCACAAATGGTTATGATATTGGCTTCCAAGATATTTTTAGTATTCTCGAGACATCTCAACATCTTCATAGAGTAGATATTCAAAGTGGCTCCATTGTCAATAAGAACTCATTTGATCTTAAGATCGGTGGCGTAGGCTTCAATGTACAACAAGTTATTATTCTGAAGATTGGGATTTAGGAGTCTTGAGGACCGAATGATAATATACGGGATACTCGTCAAAATATGGGAAATGAGTTCCTGAAATTGTTGTGTTGAGATTCTCATTAGAACACATGCCTCATGGAGAGCATGAGTAAGAATCTCTCTGGAAGACAGGTGATGGTTTTAATAACTCTATGAGGGAGATATGTGTGGGTGTCTTTGTTAGCTAATTGACTAAATCATAAGGAACGGTGAAGATTTAGTTATGGTTGTAGGTTTTGGATTGTTTGGAACCATAGGATTTGACACTTGAGGCTCGGTGGAAGTGGATGGTTTCTTCGCTGCGAGCACCCAAACCATCTTTTGTCACGTGATCACTACATAATTAGGAGCTTGGAATTTTATGGTGGAAATGGAATTGGGTAGTTCTTCGACAAATGATGATGGAATTTTTAGCTACGGTCAAGGTTTTGATTGGCCTTTTTCCTAGAGCTTTGCCATTCGTACCATGTTTGGGAAAAGGATTTGAGAACACCTTTAAATTATCATTGGGTGTTTTATTAGGTGATGGGTCTTTGACTGCAATGTCTCCACTATCAATAAGATCTTGAATATAGTGGTAAATTCTCATGCACCGATCTATAGGGTGGTTATCAATGTGATAAAAATCACAATACTCACTAGCTTTATACCAAGATGGTTTTGGTTCTCCTTCAAAAGTTTTTGTAATGGAGTAAGTGACCATATTGGCACTCATCAGTTGTCATAAGACACTTAAAGGGTTTTTCCCAACAATGTAAATTGTCTTCGCTTATTATCATGAGGAGGATTAACTTCTTTACTTGGCACCACGATGGCTTGTTTTGATTTAGATTGTTTTGCTTGATTATTTTGAACATTGTGTACATTACAGTTATCAATTACACCATCATTAACAACATTTCGATTCCGATTGATAAACTTGGGTTTGTCTTGAATGATTGTTGTTATTATCATTGTTGTGATCATTGGAATGAATTTTAATAAGCCTTTTTTAAATAAGAGCCTTTTCTATTTGGGTTCCCTTCTCAATGAATTCTTCAAAATTTGTGAGACAATGCATCTACATTTGAAAGGATAATTCATTATTTAGGTTAGGTATGAAGATACTAACTAGTTTTTTCTCTAGAATTGAGCAAAGAAACCGGCTTGTGATCCCTCGCCATCATTGTAAGAATTGTACAAATTTTTCATTTTTTTATTGCTTGGTATTGCACAAGTCCATCATTATAATATCTGAATCAAACTTAAAGGAGAAGTGTTTTAAAACCTTCTCAGATAAGTCAACAAATATTGTGATCGAACCTTTTGGGAGATGCAAGAACCAATCTAAGGATTTTCATCCTAAGATTTTCAAAATAGTCACAAAAGATATATGTCATTATAAACTACTTCCTAACAAGCCATAAAGAATTCTTTGACATGTTCATGAGTTTCGTATTTTCCTTTATACTTGTCAAATTTTGGAACTTTAAAAGATTTAGGAAAAGGTAAGCACAAAATGTCCTGATAGAATGGATAAGGGCACATCTCCTTGAAGTTGAATTGATTTCTTTGTTTTTGCATTTTGAAGATGATATCCTTCATGGTTTGCCATTCCTTTATGAATGGTGAATCGGTTTGTGGAATATTTGAAACATTGTCAAGTTTTTTTCATTGTTTCACATGTGTTTTATTTTTAGTATTTGTTATTTGTGTCATCAGTAATGACCTTTGAGTCCATAAAAGCTAATTGTTTGGTCATCTCATTGATTTGGTATATTAATGCCTAATTTGTTGTGGTCGCGGAAGCACTAGACTTCCCTTTGTTATCATTGTTTGTTTTACTTGATCCGGCCTCATTATTCTTATTGGGTTTGGGTTGGGTGTTCTTATTTGATTCGGGTTGGCTTTATAGATTTTTCAAATTCTCATAGACAAAATGTGAAGGCAACTATTATCCCATTTCAAGGAGAGGTTTGTTCGTTCTTTTGTGGAGACATCATGTTGTTGGTTTTATTCTTCCTCCTCATCAGAACTAATGTGGAAAGGATTTATATCCTTTCTTCTGAAGGGGTCATAATTTCTCTATCTTGTTCCCACCATTTTGTATGAAAAAAGGTAACATGGAAACTTCTTTGATGTGCTTAACATTTGAAAAAGTGAATGTCAAAACATAAGACTAGGAAATTGAATTGATTGATCAAGTTATAGCGATGAAAAAAGAATGTGCTCAAATAAAAGACTTAGAGATGAAAGCACTTGCTCAAATTTCATTAAATAAAATGTTAAAGGATGTGAAAATGGATTGCTCGAATTTTAACAAAGTGAATGTTGAAAATAAGAGGTTTAGAAATGAAAATCGATGACTCAAATGTCAACAAAATGAATATTGAAATAAGAGGTTTAACAATGAAGATCGATTGTCCCAAATCTCATACAAGTGAATGTTAAGATAGGAGATGAAAGAAACAAAGGTTGATTACTCAAATCTTAACAAAGTGAATGTTAAGAGAAGAGACTTAGGAAATAAGATTGATTACTCAACCCTTAACAAAGTGAATGCTAAGATAGAAGAGTTTAGAAATGAGAGTGCCTAAAGTTTAACAAAGTGAATGTTAAACTATTAGACATAGAATAGGAAAGTACTTAGAGTTTAACAACGTGAATGTTAAACTAGAAGACTTAGGAAAATGATAGGGCAATTGCTTAGAGTCTAACAAAGTGAATGTTAGACTAAAAAATTAAAGACTAAAATGGTGATTGTGCTTGACCTTGATAAAGTGAATACCAAAGGTCGAGACTCAAATTGAAATGAATGTGCTTAAGTTAGGATGTGGGTATCCAAAACTCAAGACTTAGACTTTGATAGGAACTTGAAAGAGATGCTTAAACTTCTAGAAAAAAGGAATCCAAAGATTAAGACAAAAGTTGGATGAAATTAATTCGAAATGGATTTCAAAAATAAAAGAGATTTAGAGAAAGGGATTAAGATTAATGGTGTATGATAAGAGTGTGGAACACAAACTTAATAACACGTAACGTAGACAAAAATAATGTTGTTAAGGAATGTCTCTAAAAGTAACTTTGGATCGGTTTGTTGAGCTTCCTAGATTTGACACTCTCTAAATACCAAGTGTCTATCCGAACAAGCACAATATACTATTTCTAGTTTCCGGATTTACTTTGCCCCCTTGATTAACAAATTCAAATTTTACTCCGCTCGATCAATCAAATCGAGGCCATCACTATGGATAACATTGGCTCTAATCCTCACAAAGGTGTACTAGTCAAGTAGGTGGGGATCCCATTTCATTAGCCAATTCACTCAAGGTGTCAACTACTTTGGGGTTCATGTGGTACTCCTCACAATGATTTTCTCGGCCTCATGCCATGTACTTCCCACAATCACAAAGGATCGGAAAATAAACATCACTCCAAAAAAATTAATTAAAAGTGTTTTTATAAAATTTAATAAGAATGTGTGATAAAGTTTTGCTTAATTCCACAAGCAAGGCAACCTGCAGTTAGTAGTTTCAATTCAAAGACAATCTTTGTAGAGACGATCCTGAAAACAAGTTAGTAGTTTTCTTGAGGTGAAATCATGATAGAAAACACAAAGGAAAACTCACGTTTTTATTTTCAAGATCACCTGAAAAGGGTGCAAGAAAAGAGCATATGCGGGAGTTTGTCAAGATTAGATTAAATGAAAATCTAAAGCAAGATAAACATTTAAATTGATTAGCTATGTAAACCTACAAGAAAAGGATTAAAAACATATATAAAACAAAGATTAGAACATATTTAGTAAGCTACAAAAAATGAATAAATAATATAAAAACAATAATGGTGACAGTATCTTGCTGCGCGTGTAACGGTGGTACGCTAACGCATGCAAATGATAGGGTGTGCTAGCATGGTAGGTTACGTGAGCGCGTGTAGGTAAACATACTTACGTAAAAAAGGATGTGCAAGAAAAATAGAGAAAAAAAAATAAGTGTAATTCTAGCGAGTAGAGTAATACGCTAGCGCATGTAAGTGACAATGAAGGTTTACGCTAGCGAGTGAAGAGATACGTTAACACACTTCATGGGTGACGCTAAAACGTACGGTAACACGCTAGCACATGTTTCCTGTATGTGGTCAAAATTTGATAGACAATACGGGATTATAACTGTGTTTTTGATAAATTTTCCCAATTCTATTCACAAAATGCTCTCAAATTTGGACAGTTAGTCTTAAATAAGAAAAATGAACATATGAAGTCAATTTTAAAATAAATGATCTAAAAATGACAAATAAAAGCGTGGGCGTCCCACCGAATGTGCAAAAATGTATACAAGGAAAAACTTGAGACAAATGAAAGACAAGCAAACAAAACATTGCAAACCTTTCTCCAAGCTCTTCTTACAACCTCAAGATGAGATAGCTGAAGTGTTTTAAACACTTGTAGGATCTCAAGACGGTTTGGTTGTGGATGCTCCAAGTTTGCTTCCAAATGGAGGAGGAATGCTACGAGCAAGTTGGTGATCAAATGGACAACCTTTCGATATGCAATTTCGAATGGAAAAAGAGCAGAGGTTTACTTTGCAATTGCTTAAAGCTTCCAGAGATTGTTTGTGAAGGATATAGCCTATTATTTATAATGGAAGGAGAGGCTATGGAGTGGATCAAGGTTCTTAATGAGATCATGAATGCATTTGGTTATGGTAGTTTGGATGGATTGAATATCCATTGAGGGGAAATGAATTTTTAGTTGGCAATAAAGTTTTTATTCGAGAAGGTGGTTATACGTGCATTATTATTGCTTCCACCTTTGTAGGATTCTAGAAGTGGAGTGGAGTGAGGTAGTTTAACTTGAGTGACTAGGATAGTGAAGTGGAGTGTGAGTAGATAAATAGATTTATTTCTATTTAAATAAATAATTAAATTAGCTAAGGGATGTGAGTGGGTAATTAACTATTTAATTAAATTAGCCAAGGGTCATATGAGTATGGTTTAAGTGTGATTAGAATTAATTTAATTAATTCTAAAGGGATGTGGGTGAATTTTAGTGAGATGTAAGAGGATAGTGGTCTAGAATGCATTCTAGAACCAATTTTGGCATATTATGCAAAGAACAAGGATATTATGAATGACTACAAATAGGTATGTATTTTCGGTGTCTACACCTCGTGACCATAAACCACTCTTCCATGTTTTCAAAAATGGAATTTATGCTTTTGACATGAAGGCAATCATAATACTTCGATGAAAGTTGTAGCATGGATTCATTTCCAAAGTCGTGCAAGGAATCCGAAGTGGTGAGAGTAAGCCGATTCGACTTCATTCACAAGATCCTGTAAATTCTCACTCATTTGTTCTAAATGATTCCTTTTGTGCCTATCAGTTCATCACCGACTCGATATCACTTTCTATGATGGAGTTAATGTCTTCATGAATCAAGACATCTGCGAGAGATTCAAGGATTTCCTTTCCCTTCCATTCATCCTAAATACAATATTCTTCACAAAAGAGAAAGGGAAGGACTCATCTTCACATTCATACTCATCCATCAATGTTTCATTGAGCTCCTCTATTTGTTCTATCTTGTTATCAAACATTTGTACATCAAAATAAGGATCAAAACTAGACTCATACTTATCTTGCATAGTCATAGCATAGGTCAGGATCTCAAGACTAAGTTGAGGGTCTTCAATTCCTTCTACAATCTTCAAAATATCTTGCACATATTCCTTCTTCAAAGCTACTGCATACTCACTTTCAAATTCATTTGAAGAATCTTCACATTGGGTCTCAGGGAGATGATTGGAAACCTGATCTTCATATGGCCAAAATTCATTTAAAAAATCATCTTTCTCATGATCCACATTTCTTATCATTTGGGGGTTTCCTTCTTACAAGTTAAGGCATACCTAATCTTCATAATTTTCAAACAAAGAGACGAGATCCATGTTGAATAGGAAGGGCGCACCTTCCAAATCGTGATCTATCAAATCGCCCTCACGAAAAGAAAAAGGACACAATGTTGGAGCTGCAACATAAGAATAATCATTTACTCCATCTTGAACCTCTCCTAGAGAGTCCTCTTCTTCACAAGGAAAAGAGAAAACTCCATATTCACAATTATGACCACTATCACACTCCTTTGATGATGACAGGAAACCAACTCATTAAAGAGATCATGTGTTACCCATTCATCCACAATTGTTTCAAGAAGGAAATTGGATTCTTCAATTTTCTCTATTTCATCATTGGGCATTTGTGCATCAAATGAAGAGCCAAAATGAGAAAGAAACCATCAATAATTACCTCAAAGTCATCCTCCTGAAGAACTTGTGGTGGGGAAGGAGGATTCATTTCTTGAACATCTTCATGGTCGAGTGTAATTCTCAACAAGCATTGGATCATCTATTATGAGACAAGAATTCTCATCTCTCATGCACATTGCTCCTCCCAAAAGCGTGCTTCAAGCCAAAGTGTAGTTGCGAGATGGATACTCAACTTTCATGCTTTCTTCACTATCCTCCAAGGTGTTGAGTTGAAATTCATTGGAATGCTCAAGAAGAGGATAGTCATGAGAAGTACATAAGAGTCTTTCATGAACAAATACTTCGTAGTGCGAGAATTAGCATAATCCATCTCCGGAAGCAGTTCTTATCCTCCTTCTTGGGGATTGCTTCAAGTTGCTCATACCTTTCTTGCATAGCCACAACATAATTTAGAATTTCAAGATTGGTTTGAGGATCAGAATTTCCTTCTGCAACTCTCAAAATTCTTTGCACATACTCCCTTTTCAAGGTTGTCATTTCTTCATCTCCATAAGCAAGAAAATCATCCAAAGGAAGAGAGAAAAAAGACAATGCTTTAAGTTTCTTAGTTAGTTGTGTATAATTTAAGACATTACCTTCAAGATATTCTTCTTTGCTTGCTTGGTTTAGAGATTCATCTTCGTGTTGTTCATACAACATTTCATATCTTTTCTACATTTTTCTCATTAGGCTCTTAGATTCTCGATCATCAGTTGATGCAATTCCCATTTTCTTTCCTCTAGTAGTAGTCTCAGTTTGAATTGAAGCCACAAAGATTTGATAGTAGGATCTTCAGATGCAATAATTTTATCTATTCTAGATAGTCTTTTCATAACTTTTGTAGGAATGTCACTAACCTTCTTTCCTTTTGCTGATTGCAGATTTTTGGTTGAAGCAAAAGACCTCTTCATTGTGCCAAATCCATACTTTTGCAAGAGTTGGTCCGAATGATGGTTGATCAGAAATATGGATATCTTGGTGGTCATCTTCTTCTTCATTGTTACTTTCACTTATTGGTGTTGAACACCAGTCTCGAAACTTCATCATTGTGATACAAGAAATTAACGTGACATGGATTCGTCCGTTGATAAAGACGCCTTTAAAATCTGATTTTCATTTTGATATCCGATTTTTATTTTTCTTTTAATTTTTGGAATATGTATTTTTTAGATTTTCTAGAGATCTTAAGGGTGTACAAGGGCATATCTCTCCCCATAATAGTCGCCAAAAATAGTTGGAGAAATAATTTGTTGCAATGTAAATTATTGGTTTTCACCAACGGTCACGGGGCTAAGCCCCTCCTTCTTGGGTATGGGAGGCTATTGAATGTAAAATACCTTTTAAAATGTCGGTGGCTATTAGGTCGGGATCACTCAGGAATACTCCACTAAACCTGTGCCAAAGTGTTTGTACAATGTACAAGGGAGGAATGTTTGGTGAAGGGAGGTAAAGGGGAGTTGAATAAATAAGGAGATAGAGGGTTAATGTTGTGAGTAGGCTTACAAAATCCACATACATCAACCAGAATAGGTCCACATTCAATTAGAAGAACGCAACAATGCAAGCAATTAGTAAGACTAAAAAACTAGAGACACAAGAGTTCTCGCAGATTCATCAATCAAGAACACAAAGTTCCATCTTAGTTAAGATCGACATGCTTACAAAGTTGAAAAGTAGAGAGAGTAGAGGAACATCATCATAGAAATAGAATAATACAACTTTCATTGTTTGATGTAGTAGTGGTAAATCTCAACAACATACAACAAGCAACAATTGTCAACCCTTTGGAATGGAGAAGCCATTCCAATTTATAACATCACAACATGTCTTTTCACCTATCTTCATCACTTGTAACCTTTCATATTCCTAGGAGACAAAAGTGAGTCTTTTCCTTATTAGTGAAAAAGGACTCTTACAATGTTAATGTTGAAGGTCACTTAAGTGAATAAGACAAAATAGCAAAAGTACATTCTTAATGAAGAATTAGAATATGGAGAGAGAAGAAAGAGGAGAAAGAGAGAGAAGGGTTGATCAATTTGATGGGGGTGAATCCTTTGTTGATGAAGAACTAGCCATTTGGGAGTCTTGAGGGAGAACTCGCGTAATGAGATCATGTCCTTTGAATTCTCTATTGAACCGGGCTACCATGGGTGCTACCTTTTCTACTTCTAGAATACGAATGTAGCTCAACACTTTGATCCATGTCTTGGGAACATCATTAATAGCCTTGCATTGATTAAACCATACCTTATGATCTCTTGCAATGTTAGAAATAGAGCCTCGATGTTGGCAAGAGACTCCAAAGTATCCTCGTTAAAGGAGAAAGGATCACTTGCCTCCTTCTTGACCAACTCTTGGAAAGAATTAATGATTTCTTTCGATGATGAATTCTCGGTGCGTGGAAGTTATCCAAGCTTCGAACACGAGTTGTTTGACATCATCCAAAATCTCGAAGGCATGTTGTTCACTAGATTTCAGTTCGGAGATGGCATTGTTTATCATGTCATATCTAGCATTCAAAGTGTGGGTCCAAACTAGGGATAATTTCTCAAAAATATATGTGAACACATTCCTACTCACAAGAGTGTGGGAATCAAGGCAACTCATTTCAAACACAAATGGAACACCTCATCTAAATGGATCTTCTCTTTTTCAATCTGCTCCTTTGTTTTCCTCACTTTTGAAACATTGGCAAGAACATACTTAAATAGATAAAGAACTTCTGGTAGTAATGGCTTTCCTTTCTTGAGAATCTTTTCAACCCACATGTCATCATCCCTACCCTGCATTGAGTAACCTTGACCTTTCTTGATTGTTTCGGGATCGAAGCTACTGATAGGAGTGATGGATTTTGCGATAGAAGGTGGTATTGCACTAGGATCCAAGAATGCTTGCACATAAAAAGTGAGAGTTGTCACATGATCTTCAAATTGTTCAATTGTTTGCTTGTCGGGCAGCAAACTCCTTGAACATGTGTGTGTTACCCTCGTGCATAGCTTGACCCATTGAAATCCTTATCATCTCGCTAAGTCATTTCTTCCATAGGTTTTGCAACCTTTGGTCGAGAAATCTCTACATATTGGTCACCAAAAGCTCCACTTTGAAGAAACGAGAGGTTACATGTGCCTTCTTGCCTCGCTTGGTTTTTATGATTTTCAAAATAGCTTCAAAATTAGGTGTCAAAGCTTGTTACACTATCCTTGACTCACTCCTAATCAACTCTTGAATCCAAGGGAAATTCTCCGCGGTGTGGACTCAATATCAGGTATGGGAGCACTTTTAGGTTCATGGTGGGGAATCACATCTTGCACATGGTGGGATGACTCAATTGTCGAAGAAGACACACTTGGGCACCAATACAAAATTGGAGGCTGTGAAGGACCGGTTTCACCTTATTTAAGAGGTTCAACAGAATCATCAATGACTTTAGCTTTCTTGCGGAGCCTCTTTGGGCGGGAATCTTCAATATGTTCTTCCTCCACAATCTTTCTCTTCGAGGGCTCTTCTAAGTGAGTGGAGCTCATGGTCTTCTCGGATGTCTTCACAGAGGAAATGTGAGATGTTTGTCTCGATAGAGTCGGAAGGCCACCGGACTCGTGAGAGAATTTTTTTCTATTGAACCATTCTATTGACCTCGAATTATGTTGCGTCTTTTCCTTGATGTCACCTGATTCTCTTGTATTCTATGAGATCGGAGGAAGGGGTGAAGTTTTCACTACTTGATACTCGGGATCAAACAAGTCTGATATGTCATCCTTTATTCCCTCGGCCAACCAATCAAAGTTGAGATTCGGCATTGATCAATTGTCATCCACATATGGTCGCTCTTTCTCATTTCAAAATCATTAATGCAAAAAGTCCAGTAGTCCTCAATTTGAGGTGTGTGATGCAATCTAAGAAAGGTGAAAGTTTCAAGATTTCTCTTGATATCAAAATCAGGCCTAGATACATAGGAATAAATATTGAGGGAAGCAAAAGAAGCTTCAATATTTGATGCATCTACAACACTCTTACATGAATAGATTCCCAAAGAGATGGGAAAATACAAACCCTTGTTTTTGTTGTTCCTACACCTAGTATGAACATGAGAAAGTTGCGTACATAATTCAAAAATTATATTTTTTATCACTAGGGTATTTGGGTAGCATGCGATGAGCAAGATCGAAGCCGGAAACCATGATATAGGTGAAGGTTGAGAACTAGGTGAAGTAGCTCTGTATTTCTCAATCAATGCAACTGCTTGACAAGATATCCTCAACTCTAGATTTCCCTCAAGGAGTTTGATGATGAACATGGTGAATGCATCATTCACCCTGGTAAAGTAATGGTTGTTTTCTTTGTGAGTGAGCTACGGGTACTTCTCGTAGGCATGTGATTTTGGAATACATTGAGAGTAGTAGTCAAGCCCTTGAAGGGTCTTGTGAAGGTAAGAGCATATACCGAGTAGGAAGTCATGGTGAACATCTTGGTGGAAGGAAACTGAAGTAATTGTTGATAAATATTGTCATTGATAATATGCCCCCAATCTACTACTTGGTTCCCTTCAATGGCAACCAAGATGAACTGAGCCATCCAATCTTGGAATTTTTTCATTGTTCCTTCACCCATCACTCTGCTTGGTAGAATAATGGCATCTAAATAAACTTCATATGGTTCACTCCTAGAAAAGTTCTTGGGAACACAAGAAGGTTTTCTTCCTTTCCTGAGCCATGAACGAGCACGAGGCCTTGCAAATATGAATCAATCTTCGCCCACTCTTGCAACCTAAATTCCTTGGTAATGATGACCATGTTACTGTTGGTGGGAATCTGTAAACATTGTGAGATGCCCTTGGGAGCAAGGACTGCGAGCATTGAAATGTAATTTTCTCGCACTGGAGTGGAATCATCTTCATAGTGTTGTGCACGGGGCAAGACCAATTTAGTGCTCTAAATGGACAATGGGTGACATCTGCTGAGAGTAACCCAATCAAGAAGATTTTCTCCTACACTGGCTCACGAGGTCCGCCAAACATCCTTTTTTTTTAAGTCTTCAAGATCCATGTGAGTGACATTAGTGTCTCCCACACCAGGATACTCGATGATTAGGGTTGAAATGATTTTGAGCCCCGAGTATTTGAACTTCATAGTGCCAAAAAGTCTTGAGACAAGCAAAATAGGAATCACCACACACATTCGAACTCAAATCCAAACCTTTCTATTTTTAGCGAGTCCTGTCCAGGACTATTATTTTTAGTAAGTTTCCACTATGTTTGTCTTCTAATGTTTCTAGCTCATTCAGAGTATTACAAATGTTGATATTTTTAGAAACTTACTACTTTTATATACCAACTACTTTGAATACTTGTTATTTTTAGAAAGTGCACTTATAGGTGTCGGGTAAAGTGCACTTATAGGTGTCGGGTTGCAACGAAACCACTGTCAAAATTTTATGTAGCACACCAAGACTTTCTGCTCTGTTGTCATGCAAAATATTTAGCATGAAAAAAAAATTAAAAATGTCACGACAACCTAACCACATTCGAAAATCCCTCTTCCGGTCAATGTAAACATGTCCCCGGCAAACTTAGTTATTGTGTTACCATCACAATGGCCGGAGGAATGTGCTAACTTGATTTTCAAGTGTGTTTAATGTCCAGGGAGGTGATTCATGGATTCATTCAAGACCATTAAAAAGGAATTGCTCCTGGAGGCTCAAAAAGGCCTATTTTCAGGCATTTCACACTTTGGTACAAGAATTAGGATTTTGACAATGAAGAATGTACTCAATTCACTGGTACAAAGATTTATATACATGTAACAAAGGGTCAATAACATATTTCATCCATCTAATACACATTTGTTTTTATTCCTTTATTTATTGTAAATTGTAATCTATTACTCATAGCATATGCAAATAAAATTATAAGATTTCAATGGGTAACTATAGAGCAGAAAAGCACTCTTATGCAAAGGGAAATTCGATTAGCAAGAAATGGTATAACTATAACGCATAGAATAGTCAAAGGATTCAGTAGGAAAATGAATAAGCATTCTTTTCCCTGCCTCTAGATTCCTGGTTTAGAATTGTTTCCAGATAATAACTTCTCAATGCGTACCATTTAGAGAGTAATATCATGACACTCAGTTTACAGCATTGTATTAGTCTTAATCTGCCTTGTTCGATCACAAGATTCTTATTTTAATGAACCTCGGGACGCACCATGATAAGACATTTAAAGTGTCCAAGAACCATTAAAAATATTATGAATTGACATAGGCTTGAATTTATATTAATACACAAGTTATCTATATATATACAGATAAATGGGTTAACACAACAATATGAACAGCCATCAAGACTATGTCTATAATTAAGATTCCTGAAATGAGAAAAAACAGAAACAGATAAATCCCAAAAAAATTCTGTTGTGCTCCATTAGACCTTTCAGGTGTTGATTACAATGATATTTAAAAATTAAATTATTATCATTGCCAAAATCGAAGACGAAATCATCCACTCGCGAATAAATGAAAAAACGTGCAATCCCACAATTTGTCTAACTTGACTGATGCAAAATTGGCACTTGGTAGACCCATTAACCAAACATTTGACGAATGCCTGATCATATAGGCTACAGGTGCGGTCCATATATGGCACGAACATCTGAAGAGCGAATTAGATAGTAACTAGTATCTCATTCTTTCAAAAAGCAAGGTGTTGATAAATGTTGAATCTTACAACTTTCTTTTGCGTTCTTGTTCCATGATGTAATTTTTCTTGTACTCCTCAAATACGTCATCATTTGTGCTGGCAGAATAAAGGAATACAACATCAAACAAAATGCCAGAGTTTGATAAAATTTCACATAATAAACAACACATATTTAACATGTAAAAATGAAAGAAAAATAACATTTTAGGCTAATAAAGCTCATCCTTCCAGTTTCTTTGTTCTCTTTATTTGCGGACCATATTACAAATATGAAGTTTCTCAAAGATAATTATAAGCCAAACTAATAGGAAGTAGTGTTCTATGTTGAACTTAATAGAAGAAAGCAGAAACGGAAAAAAATCATTGCACTAAGAGACCGAGAATACCTTCAAATATTATACTCAGAATATATAGACCCTCAAAATAGAATTCATATTAATATAACAAATAAAGCCTGCATGAAAATATATTGCATATAAAACTGAAGTGAACTACATCTACAACATGCACTATGCATCAACAAGTTGAAGTAAATAAATTCTAAATCATATCTAATCTCAAAGCATTTGCACTTCTGCATGTAGTACAACTTCTTTCCACCTAGAAAATCACATGAATACTTGCAACTAGACTGCCCTATGCCATATGTTCGCATGGCAAACAATATATAAAATGGGGGTTGATTTCTAACCACCCCTTAATGATTGTTTTGTTTCTTTCATACCAAAAATCCTTTTGAATCCTTAAAGATTGTCCTTGCTTGATCCCTTTTGGAAAACATCTTTTCGCTAATAATAAGGCCTAAAACAGTCAATTCAGTTTCCTTGTTGTGTACATACTCTTTGATGTAGCAGTGACAAATCTTAATGTGCTTGGTCTTTGCATGCAACACAGTATGCTTTGCAAGTTAAATAGCACTTGATAATCACAAAGATAAGTGTCACTTGAGCTAGCTGTAGGTTCAACTCCAAAACCATATTGTTTTACAGGATACGTTAACTGTTGCTTTGTTCTCTGCTTTTATGGAGAACTCACAATCGCTGTTTACTTGATGAATAGCATTTAGTTAATTTTCTTTCATGATTCATCTACGCAACCTGCCAAGATAGAATACATATGACCAAATAGCTTAAAGTCCTCATTGTGAAAAAAGCTTACATAAGGCCTGATAGCTGTCATCTACATAAGGCTACTTATTAATTGTCTGTACAGTGTTGTATCCACCGGAGAGTGAAAATGTTCCTGCAGGCAGCCTTCCCCATTTCCAGCCATCCCGATGTTGGAGCATAATATTTATGGGGATACAATCCTCTAAATATTATGTAAGTCTCCGTTATACAAAGATATAATACAACGCTTGGGGTATTTTACAATACTGCAAACTAATTCAATTAGTTAAAGTGAAGAGCCACAACTCCTGACTTCCAAGGGTGGACGGTTATGACCAGCCATTCCTATATTGAGGAGTCCCACATGGGGCTTATAGATGATGTGAAAGATGTTAAGACAACTTGAGAACAGAATTACATTCATGTAATCAACTCAGTAAATGCGGTTGTGTGAGAGGTGTGAAGGATTTGTGTTGGAAAGGAGAAGAAAGGCTCTGTAGCTGGATTCTGAGTCTGGTTCCCTACGAACCAAGCTGCTGCAAGTTCCTTATTATCTTAATAAAATTGGATGATGTATTTGTACCACGGGTTGTTTTCACCTTTACGGGTTTTCAACTTTTCCCCATGTTAAATCTTGTGTACCGTGTTACATTTTCTTCCTTAGTGTTCCACATATTTAATCATTTGTTTTCCTCTGCACTTTCCTTTAATTCCTTGTCAAATTGATTAGATAACAAACTGTTTAATCGATCCTACTAATCCCTGACATGGTATAAAAGCTTCAGGTTGTTACCTAATCAATTTTGCAAGTTTGGAAATTGTAATAAAATTTTACAGGATTAAAAATCACAGTGGAAATCATTGCAAGGAGCAAGAAAATTACAATGCAGAGTATTAAGACATTTCCTGAGCTCTTCTTGTTTAACACCATTTTGGCCCTTGGGCTTCTCCCCTAACTTTATTCTAAGCTTCATCCCTGTCTTTACACTGCAGCCTGATGATCTTAACCAGCATGTTTTTAAAGGACTGAGATCTAGTTGAGGCTCCTGCGACTCCTGTGTTGACCCACTTTGAGAAAGCACCCCCATAGGAATTCTTAAACTTCCAGCAGGTCGACAGAAATGGTGGTTGCTGCAAAATATAAGATACAGTTCTTAAATATGGACTGTTGTCATCAGCAGTCTCATTTTTCTGTTGAAATATAGAGTGGGTATTATTCTTGTCTTCAATTCCAGCAGGCATCAGATCATTAGCCTGAAACTGAGAATTATTATATCCTCCATTGCAGATCATGTACTCTTCATCCAAGTTAGGCCAAGTATAAGTGGAACAACCCAAATGGGTACCGTTGGCTTGTACTGATTCATTCTCATTCTGCAAACCAGAAATCTGTGAGTACTGTATGCATTCTTCCCGTAACTGCACGCTTCCATCTGAACTCTGCAGACTTGAAGTTGAGTGCTGGGATGATATCAATGGCACTAGATCTTCATCACAATCCTCCCAAATGTTCTTAACCTGCTCTATTATACCCGGATCTTCTGCTAAATGTCACAAAGAATATATGAAAAAAAAATCATTCTAAAATCTCAAGGGCACTTACTAATTAGTAATTAACTAGCTTTGTTTGCACACTACTGTATCCAAAAGATAATGTACATTGGGAAATGAAAACTGGCCGTAGCTTGAGTGAATGTGTTAAATCATCAGTACCAAGTGGAATATCGATCAATTTCTTGATATCCTCTTGTGGGATTCAGATCTGGCATTTCCACCTTCGCTCCAAGCAGTCACCTCTTTTGACTGCAATGAACAAGTAACTCGCATCCTTTCGGCTTGTGTCCAAATGTAACTTTGGAGTACACAAGCAAGCATGTGAAGAGCTTGACAAAATGGCTCTCAAAATGTAGTTTCACAAAATTATGACAGCTTACATTGTACAGGTCTCAAATCAATAACATGGTGATTGTCACTCCCACCTGCGACCATTTTGCAACCCGTGTCTATCAATATCAGAGGGTACAACCATTTGCTTGAAAATTTCCCGTGCCTCAAAGCCTGTTGAGGGAAGCTAACTGTTTGACAAAATGCCTGAATGAATTTTTGGTGCCAAAACTGTTTTGAAAACTCATGTTTTGGCACAGATTGAGAGGATGTCGGAAAAATTTGTGAAGATTGATTCTATGCCTGCCAATTGCATGTATATACTGAAATTTAATCTCAATTGTAACAGTACATAAGATTCTGGTCTATCTCAGGTTCAAGACCAGAGAGGTCATCAAGGAAGCTATATCGACCAAATAGCTTTTGCACAAAAACATGAGAGACAGTAATCCGGTAAAATTCCCTCATATAACGCTTTATCTACAATTCTTCCAAGAAACTCAATCATTTGCACTCCATTTCCAAGGAGTGTAGCTGGTGAATGTGGAAATAGTATTCACTCATTAGTTGACTTTTGCATGAAAATCTCATAACAGGGATCATAAGTGATCTCTTCTTCCTCATGTTGAAGCTTCAAACCTAAATTGGCTCGCCTGATTAAATCATAGATAGGCAGTTGCATTACAGACTAGCTCAGCTCCTTTTGACTCCTCAAAAGCTCTTGTTTTCATTCCCTTCACTGCATTGATCCCGATTGGATTCAGCACTTGAATCACCTGATTTGCACTGGCCTGACTCAGACTTGATTCTCTCCAACTCAAATCGGCATGGCTTGCCCCTACGGTGGTATCAAGCCCTAACTCGCCTCTTGTCTCTTCCTTACAGTGGCATTCCAACTCAGACTCCCACAGTGAATGAATGAAAGATTTTAATAACGTCCACGAGACCAAACAGTCTATGGGACCAAGAGCTGCAAAAAAATCTGTCCAGATAAAAACAAAACATCAGGTCACAGAGGCTGCCTGCTGATATTGCAAAAAGTTAACTCCTTTCTCGATGTCAGCTCTTCTACTATGTATCTTGATTTAAAAACTTGATATTTTGATTAGCCTTTCCTCTTGAAACAGGTCCGTTAACTTGTCAATGCTTAAACTGTCCTTGTAGCTGCTCCGAATGTCATTATAAGCTGCACACTCCATAATGAAGTGTCATTCTGTCTCCACTACCCCCTTGACATAGAATAAACAAGTTCTTGTTTCCCATTCTTCTTTGGGTATTGTCCACCTACTAGTTTCACATCTAAGATGATGTGAGTTGGTTCTTAGTTGGGCAATTAACATCTTTGCTTTCCATTTAATTTTCGCTCCTATGTATGTCTTTTCTTCGTGCTCCCAAGTGGGGTTAAAATGATTGATGTAGTATGCTTTCTTCCGTCCTATTTGCCTTGTCCACATGGCTGTCCTGAATTTCTCCTTCACATACTTTTTTATTTCCTCATTGGTATTTGGACATTCTTGCATGTTGATGTCCCATTTACTCATCCACTTGTTGTTTTGTTTCATCCACGTGTTTTTCCTTCTACTTAGTTCTGCTTCGCCACTCTTTTTTGGGCCATCGATGATTCTCCATTCCCTGCACCTTTTTAAATAACTTAAGAGTTTGAATCATTGTCGATGCTTCCAGCGGAAAGGTACCAGATTCGGCCAAAAGAATCTCATATGGAACCGAGGCTTTAACTTTGAGGCTACTAGTTATTAAGTGCTTTTGGACCCTCTCTATCTGTCTCCAATTTAAGTCAGAAACATTGCTGCCCCAAACTTCACACCCATATAGAATCACTGGTGTGACTAGCAAGCCAAACAAGGTATTTTTGGTTTTCCAATCCCACAATTTTGCATTCCTGCACCTGTTCTGCAATGAGTATAAGGCCTTCCACCCCCTTGGACTCTTTTTGCCCTGCATGTCTCCCAACTAAGCTTGTTGTGAAAGTCAAGCCCAAGATATTTGTATTGTTCCACTATTTCTAATGTGTTTCCTTCCAAAAGAAACTCATATTGCCTCTTTTTTCTCCGTAGAGAAAAGATCATGATTTTTGTCTTGCTAGTATTCACTTGCATTCCCACCTCTTGGCAAAAAGTTCTAGAGCTTTCAAATGTTCTCTCAAACTTTGGGTTGTTTTTGCAATTAGAATAAGATCATCTGCGTATAGAAGTAGCTTTACAACATAGCTAGCTAGATGGATGCCCCCTCCACCATTATCAATCCACTCCTCTAGTTTATCAATGTAGAGACCAAACAAGGTTGGAGATAAAGGGCAGCCTTGTTTGACTCCAATGTCACTTCCAAAGCATTCTAACATACCATCACTTGTTTTGATTTTGGCCCTGACTTGCTCATAGAGCCTATGCACTTTGCTGCTCTATACTCATCTGGAACACCAAGCTCCTCCATTTTGCTCCAAAGTTTACCTCTAGGGACCGTGTCAAATGCTTTCTTGAAGTCAACAAAGCAACAAAAAGCTTCCTCTCCCTGATTATCCCATATTTTTTCCACCAAGTGTCTAAGAGTAATGCAATGATCAATAGTGGAGTGTTTCAGCCTAAAACTTGCTTGTCCTTTTGCTCTTTTACCCTCTTTCTACCCAGCTGCTGATTTTGCACTCTACCATGCTACCAAATAGTTTTCCTAATTTCCATCACTAAGATTTAAGAGAAATTTTATCACTAAGATTTGTTTCACTAATTTCCATCACTAAAATTTGTTTCACTAATTTTCATGACAAGTCCCAAATGTGGCCGTAATACATACCCTAATCTCATAATTTGAGATGAAAAATTCCATGCCCTATATTGTAAATAATCATACAGTATTTTTAAAAATGGATTAATATACAATACTTGACATAAAATATATATTTTTATTTGCTTTTGCAAGTTGTACTTTTGAACTTCCAAGTATGTGCTTAAAATACATTTAGTCACCTAATATTATTATTAGAAATAAACCTTAAATTTGGTGTGGGACTATCATAGTAAATAACAAGGTTTGGTAAGGACTAAGTAGAATTTTACAATAGATTATTATCATTTATTATTTTTGTGGTAATGATTTAGGCAATTGTTTTGATACTAGTATATTTATGTGTTTAATGATTACTTGATTTAAATTATCCCACCTTGTCAAGCTACGAAATATAACACATAATGATACCTATATTTGAGTATTGATTTTAGATCATGAAAATCGAGTAATTAACTTTATATTGAATAAAATATGTTATTTTGTAATGTCCCCTTTTCCAATTGAAGACCTTTGGCCTATTTTGTCAACCCGACGGCCAAAGGAAAAATATAAGGGTGACTAAGTTTTATTTATTTTATTTGTATCGTGCAAAATATTAAATAAAATTATAATGCACATACAATAAAATAATAAAGCTTAATAAATTAATAAACTTAACTTTCAAATAGAACTTAGGAAAGTGCAATAAAATAAAAGCACTTAATTAAAATGTACTTCCTAAGGGAGAATGTGATTTGGAAGTCCAAGGGTCACTTTCATTGGAAGTCCAAAAGTCACTTTCATGGGAATTCCAAATATCACTTTTATGGGAATTCCAAAGGTCACTTTTATGGGAATTCCAAAGGTCACTTTCATGGGAAGTCCAAAGGTCACTTTGGGTCCCATTTCCTATATAAAGAAGGCGATTTGCCTAGAGGCATGCAAAAATATTTTATAACATTTTCTCTTGCATGAAGCTTTAGCTTTTGCATTAAAATTCCAAGGACGAAACCCCTTGTGGATTTAATCTCTTGTGGACGAAAACCCCAAGAGTTGAGAGGGTTTTTCACTCAGAAATTCCCATTGATTGTAATCAGATTTTCAGAGTTATTTTCAGTCAATTTCAGCAGTGTTTGTGGAGGTATTTCAGTGGTTTATGGCAGCAGCTGGGTCGACTTATTGTGGACTGTTTTGGCATCATTTCTAAAGATCTGCATCAGTGTGATTGCCATAACAGTCATAAATCAGCCTTTGGTGTTTTTATTGCTCTAAAATTTGTTGGAGAGCAAAAAGATCCATTTGGGGATCTTTTAGTGGTATCGGAAGCGGTGTATCCTCCCGGCTGTGTGGGAAGGAAACAGCAGTATTTAGAAAAAAAAAATCAGATCTGAATGTAAGCGAGAAAAAGGGCATTCGACATGCGAGTTCTTTAGAAAGTTACTACCGTGGCGGGGTAAGATTTCTATTTTTGATGGTACTAATAAAATTTCTGTGAGATCATGGTTATTAGAATTGGAGGCATACTTGCTATCAAATCCTATGTGTGTGGATGATGCCCTCAAATTCATCCCTTATCATTTGGAAGGTATAGCAAAGGATTGGTGGTATCATTTGATAAAGACCCAAGGGGAAGAATCTATCTACTTCTTTGATGACTACAGCCAAAGGTTCATGGAGAGGTTCGATGTACCAAAGAACAAAGAAGAGCAAACGGTAGAGGAGGACAAATCAGATCTACAACCAAATGAAGAAGAAGAGGCTTCAAAAGGTATGGTCTCCATTGAGTAAAATAATGGTGTTAGTGAAAATTTTCTTGCTAGGGAAATTGATAATAGACAAGAGAAGAAGTTCATATATGCAAGAAAAGAAGATGTAATGGAAACTTTGAAAAGGTGTGAGGAATGGAATAACAAAGCTAGAGCTGCTAAATTGATAGCCACTCAAGCAAGACAACACTGCTAAGAGTTCAAGGAAAAGATGTGGGCAAATGATGCAATGAAGTCTACACCCACAAAAGAAGACTCTATGGAGCAGCTGGCACATGAGGAGGAGCCTCACATAGACACTTGTGTAGAATTGCAAGCTGCTGCAATTTCCAAACCAACAACTTTTGATCAGCTTTCAGATACCTTCAACGGGCACTTAGGCAACAATGTTGGGGGCAGCTCAACATATGAGCACACAGAGAACATTGATGGCATTGAAAGGTATGAAGAGCATAATAATGCATCTTATTTATTGTTGCCCATTCCAATTTATTTTCATCATGAGATGCATGATATGGTAGAAGATGAAGTCTTCGTTTTGGAGTTTGTTGAATCATTGTTCCAAGTATATGTATGTGAGCATCTTGTGGAAGATATATGGGGCAAGTCTTAGCCCACTTGACAGGTACAAGTGTCAGGCTTGCAAATCACTTCAACATGTTTTGTCTATTGTGTATGGCACTTGGACAAAACAAATTCAAAATTGCTTGAGGGCAAGCAATTTTGGGAAGGGAGGACTGTAATGTCCCCTTTTCCAATTGAAGACCTTTGGCCTATTTTGTCAACCCGACGGCCAAAGGAAAAATATAAGGGTGACTAAGTTTTATTTATTTTATTTGTATCGTGCAAAATATTAAATAAAATTATAATGCACATACAATAAAATAATAAAGCTTAATAAATTAATAAACTTAACTTTCAAATAGAACTTAGGAAAGTGCGATAAAATAAAAGCACTTAATTAAAATGTACTTCCTAAGGGAGAATGTGATTTGGAAGTCCAAGGGTCACTTTCATTGGAAGTCCAAAAGTCACTTTCATGGGAATTCCAAATATCACTTTTATGGGAATTCCAAAGGTCACTTTCATGGGAAGTCCAAAGGTCACTTTGGGTCCCATTTCCTATATAAAGAAGAAGGCAATTTGCCTAGAGGCATGCAGAAATATTTTATAACATTTTCTCTTGCATGAAGCTTTAGCTTTTGCATTAAAATTCCAAGGACGAAACCCCTTGTGGATTTAATCTCTTGTGGATGAAAACCCCAAGAGTTGAGAGGGTTTTTCACTCAGAAATTCCCATTGATTGTAATCAGATTTTCAAAGTTATTTTCAGTCAATTTCAGCAGTGTTTGTGGAGGTATTTCAGTGGTTTATGGCAGCAGTTGGGTCGACTTATTGTGGACTATTTTGGCATCATTTCTAGAGACCTGCATCAGTGTGATTGCCATAACAGCCATAAATCAGCCTTTGGTGTTTTTAATTGCTCTAAAATTTGTTGGAGAACAAAGAGACCCATTTGGGGATCTTTCATATTTAATCAAATGACTATAATTAGAATAGATACTCTAAAGTTCAATTATAACATATGATATATACTTTTATATAGAAGATAAGTCTTATAAAAGATTAGATGTGTATAGAAACCTAAAAACACTTAAACTTCTTCCTAAGGGAAAAATGAAGACACTATTTCGGTAGCATCCTATCACGCTTTTAAACACTTATAAAATTTTAGCAAAGGCGTTGGCTATAAGAATTAAACTTGTGGTTTGGGAGATTGTTAGAAAAGAACAAACAGTATTCCTTGGAGGAAGATATATTTTTGATAACCTAATTTTGGCTGTCAAGCTAGACTTTGACAAAGCGTGCGATAGAATCAGGTGGAACTTCATTCTCAAAATGATGCAATGGTTGGGTTTTGGAGCCTAAATTCATGCCATGTTCAAATGTTGTTCAAAGATGCCAATACCCACATACTTATTAATAAATCCATATTTGATTTTGTCCCTCCACATAGATCCATTAGACAAGGATGTCCTCTATCACCATTCGTATATGTTCTCATTGTTGATGCCTTGGGTTACCTATTACAAAGAGCTAATCATTTGCAGCTCATATCTGGCATTTCCATTCCCAAAACATTGGGATTAACTCTCATTTTTCCAATGACAGTCTTCTATTTCTGCATAATTCAAATAAAGAATTAAATAATGCACTTGATATTTTAAATTTGTATTGTGTTATGTCTGGGTCTTAATTAGCCCATCATAAAACTGAGTTTTTGACAACAAAAACTGATCCTATTCCTAAGTGGATTCCCAAGGATTGGAAACATGTCAAAAACGAGGAGATATCATGAAACCTGGCATTCCATTTGGCAGGGGAGTTTCACTTTCTGATATGTGGAGTTGGTATCTCAACAGACTCAAAAGCAAACTATTTAATTGGGGTAATAAATTTTTATCGTTGGCTGGAAAAATTCAAGTTGCTAACAGAATTTTTCTTGCTACATGTGTACTTTTCTTCTTGTTGATTGCCCATCTAAAAGAGGGTATGAAGATCTAACTAAATTAATTCGCCAATTTCTTTGGTCCAAGTGGGATGGTACTGTTGGTTTCAGAGCTACTTCTTAATCTCATTGAATTCATCCTAGATCTAAAGGTGGATTGGGAATCATAGACCCCAAAACTCAAGGTGTTTGTTTAGTTGCAAAATGGATCATTAGAGTTGTTAAAGGTGATGAACTGTGGAAAATTTTATTACGTCATAGAATTACAACAGCTTCAGCCAAAAGGAAATGGCAAGAACTTCACTGGTTGGACAAGATTTTGTTTGCACCATTTTTCCAAATAAGATCTTCTTTCCCTAGCCAGTCCATTTGGAAGGACTAGCAGTGCGTTTGTCTTTGCTTAAAATGGAAGGAATCCTCTTTACATCATGGTTTTAGCTTTGCTTCTTCTTCACTTTGGTGGAACAAACTTATCCAATATCATGAGCAACCTTTAGCCATTAGATTTTCCAGACATGCTTACTATTTGTTCAAGAAAGGGGTCAGACAATTTAGTGACATATGGGACTTCACCTCATTACAATGGTCTCCTTGGCAGGTTATTAAAGTTAGATTTGGCTTGAATAATAAAATCAGACATTTTCTTATATTTGTGCAGTCATTAATCCCTCCTAATTTGTTGATTAAATTGTGCACTCCCATGCATTGTAATTTCTTCAAAGATTGGCACTGGTGACCGTCTTATCATTTTGCAAATATCCCCTTAAAGCAGATTTATCTACTCCTCCCCAAATTGTTTCTAACTCCTCGCCTCAATGTTAAATGGAAGTGCAATTTTAGCCATAATTATTGGGTTAAATTGAGTGCACAAATATGGAGATCTAAAGCTGATGTTGATGCTCAATTGTTGGCTTGGAAAATATTACATTGCAAGCTGCCAATTGGAGAAAAATTGAAATATATGTCTCTCCAACCAGCAAAATGTTCTTTTTGCCATCTTAATAAAAACATAAAACCTTTATTTTGGAGCTACTCCTTTGCTAAAAACAATGGTTTGCTGTTTTTAGAGCCTCACCAGCTGTGTTTGGTCATCATCTGAATTGGAGAGAAGCTTTATTTGGATTGGATTTGAAAAATAATGTTATTGCTGATTCAGTTAGACATGTGATCTTGTTGAATATTTGGAAAACTAGATGCTCAGTAGTATTTTCCAGCTCTTACACTCATCAGGAAACTATAATTTCAAAGCTTTACTCTAATATATTTTTCCAGATTGCTTCTCTTCTCTCTCAAATACAAACATTGATTAAGGTGAACAAGTTGCTTACCAGTTGGCACAAATCAAGATGCAAATTACTCAACTCCAAGTTAGCCAGAGGATAAGTCGTGGTGTCAATGCAGTCTCAAAAGAATAAGATGGTTTAATTATCTGGAATTTGTTTTCATCTAGCTGCATGTTCAGCTTTTGTATGTAGTTTTGTTAGGCGATGATGGTCTTGTACATGGGTGTTTACCGGCTGATCCAGTACATTGTTTGTATGTCGTTTGTTTATTTTATGACTTGTAAATTATTTATTACTTTGCAGCTTTCTGGCTGCCACTTCATGTAAGCTTTGTTCAATATATTAAAAAAAAACACTTTTGGTTTATGAGAATAAGAGGGATGCATCACAAACTTCTGGCCAATCCAAAAGACCTGGATGGGCTCAAGTTTTAACCTTACCACACTTTAATGACTCTTAGGAGAGTGAATCCCAAACTTTCGAAGAAGTCAACCAAGATAAAAGATGGAGGGATACCATGAAATTTAATGCTTCAATTAAACAACAAACATGGAAACTTGTCTCTCCACCATCAAAGACAAACATTGTTGGATCTCAAAGGTTTTTCAAAAAATACAATTCCATGGGAGAAATTGACAAATTCAAGGCAAAATTAATTAGGCATTGATTATGTAGAAACTTTTATCTTTGTTGTAAAAATAAATACTATAAGGATACTCATTGCACTTGCAACATAATACGGTTGGGAAATACACCAAATGGATGTAAGAATCCATTCTTAATGGTGATCGGAAAAAGAAATTTGTATGACTCAATCTCAAGGATTTGAAGATCTTAATAAAGAACATTATGTTTGTAGGTTAATTAAAAATATTTTTATGATCTGAAACAAGCTCTTAGAGCTTGGTACTCAAGATAAACAATTATTTTAAAACTATAGAATCTACTATTTGTTTATTTGATAATGACTTGTTCATAAAAATAAAAGATAATCAAATCTTTCTAATTGTACTATATGTTGATCTTCTCATAACCAACATTCAAACTAGCTTAATACATAAATATAAATCTAAGTTAAAACAATACTTTGAGATGATTGATCTAGGCTCGCTTCATCACTTTCTTGGCATGGCTATATTCCAATATCATAACTCAATTATAGTATCTCATTCGTAATATGCCCATAAATTACTCATCAACTTTAACATAATTTTACTTATAATGCTATATTATTTGGTTAATGCGATGTTGTTCATGATGGTGATACTATAGATAGGAAATCTTTTTCTAGATATGTTTTTAAAAATATGACCACAAAAGTAGGTCAATGGGACTGCAGCCCAAACAATATACAAAGTGCGAGCGGGGAAAACTCAAAACGAGTTCCCAAAAACAAAAGAAAGGAAAAGAACCAAAACAAACAAGAACCCAAGCCAAACCCCCACACGGGGGGGCAATGAAACAAACGGGGAGAAAGAAGGGAGAAGCAGAGAAGGGAATGAAGGAGGGGGCAAACAAGGACCAGTAGTCTACTCAGAAATGGTAGCCACATCCCTCCTAACATTCGAGGCCGACGAAAAAGAAGCTCTGATGGAATGGCAATCCGAAGAGGGGAGGGCCCCCTCCCTGCTGAGATCTGAGACTAAAACGACGGCCAGGGAGACGGGTGGAGTTGGGCTGCCCTCTGGTACGAGTGTGCGGTCGAGCCTGCTTGGTGGTGACCGGGGAGATGTGAAGGTCCAACCGGGGACGAACTGATCTATGCACTATAACTGGGTCAAAATGGCTCTGTCGTTTAGTTCCTCCAACTGCAGGTAGAACTAGAAAGAAGGTTGTAATCTGTCTCGTGGGAATGACTCTCGGAGGGGGATGAAGAATCTGGTCCCAGAGCAAGAGACTCACGGATGTAGAGGGCAAGACACCGTTGGTCAATATATCTGAAGAAAACGGGAGGTTTGAACCCCTCTGAAGAGGCAATGAAATCGTCCTCTGATCTCATAGTATATGGGGCAGCGGAAGATGAAATGAGTCTCGGTCTCCACCTCCTGAAGGCTACAGAGCCTACAAAGTCTGTCATCCCGGTCAATGTGGTGATCAGTCTCGCACAAAGTCTGTGGGAGCCAACCCGAAACTGACCTAGAGGTATGCGAGAGGCATGCATCCAGTGACGAAAGGTGTATTGAGGGCGGATGATGAGTCCATCTCTGATCTCAAGAAAATGCTCTGCATAAAAGGACATCTTAGGCGCAAACCCCATGAGGATTCACCCAAGTAGTCTAAATAAAGCACCTGTAGATATCCTCCTGATGGACCTGTTCAACTTGCTTGGTGGGCAAGAGATGACTAGGAGCATTCGGGAATACTGAAAAGGGGGGAGACGATCAATCTGGATACCAACCGAATCCAATAAAGCAAAAGTCCTGGAAAACCAGCAACGCCCATAGCCTGGGCAATACTCACAGAGGAACAATAAGCGAGATACGGGTACCTGTCACGCTCATCAGAGAAATCACCAAACCTCCTGATACGGTGAAGAAAGGCCGATATGTCAAATATGGTCTCCAGATGGAAAGGTCGGGCCCCGAACTCTGCCAAAATAATATGTTGGGGAACCATCTGCTTGCATTTGATGAAGCGGCGAAGGAGGAGAGTCTGAATCCTCTCGGCAGAAGCCCAATCTGTATCTAAGAGGGAGGGTCCCCAGACAACTAACCCATAGAGAACAATGGGCCGGATGAGGGAGTTCATAAGAGACATCTTGGAGGAGATGTCCTGAAAGTGGTGCCGAAAGCATTGTCTCTCGAGAATGGCTAGAGACCCATACCCTTTATTCACCCTCGGCTGAAGAGCATGCCTCATACTGAATCTAGGCCCTGAGAACTGGACTCCCAAATAGGTGTATGTATTAGTGATTTCAACTCTCCCCGCCCCTTGAAAAAGAAATGGAGGTGTGATGTCTTCAACCCGTTGAAGACCATGACCTTGGTCTTACCCAGATTGATACCATCAAATGCCGAAGATCACAAAATAAAGCAAGTGCATCAAGTTGTCTCTGAAGCCCCTCAGGAGAAGAGGCGAGTAAAACAATATCATCGGCAAATAGGAGAATAGAAATCAAGACGTGGTGAAGAAGGCACCCATCCCCTTCCTGAATGTGATCCCGAAGAAAAGATTCCAACTCATCAATGTAAATGCCAAAGAGAGTAGGAGACAGGGGGCAGCCCTGTTTGACCCCAATGGTGCTTCTGATGAAATCAGACATTCCGTGTGCAGTACGAAGACGACCAAGGACGGACTCATAGAGACGCATGATGGCAATAATAAGAATCTCGAAATACCGATGTCTCTGAGTCTCTGAAAGAGGGCCATGCGAGGTATGGAGTCAAAAGCTTTTCGAAAGTCTACAAAACAACAATAAACTTTCGAAGAGCGGTGACGGGCCTCCTCAATAATAGCCCGAAGGGTGAAGATGTGGTCGATGGTGTGGTAACCAGGGCGAAAACCAGCCTGACCTCTGGCTCTGAGCTGCCGTTGCTCCAAAACATCGGACAACAACCTGTGGAGAACCGTAGCATAGAGTTTGGAGAAAGAGTGGCCCACCATGATAGTCCTGTAATTGTTCGGATCAGAAATGGACCCAACTTTGTGGATCGGGTGAATGATATGATGAGACCAAGTAGGAGGGAAACCCACGCGAACCACCTGATTGAAAAGATTTGTCAAATAGTTACCAAAGGCCTCAAAACCTTGCTTGAAGAACTCGGCCTGGAAACCTTCCACATCAGCTTGCCTTGCTCTACTGTTCAAGAACCTTATTGCCTCTTTGATATTACTGTAAGTGAAGGGATTACCAGGTGGCGGAATGCCAATCTGGATAGACTGCTGCCCTGAATATCGTAAAGGGTAGAGGTGTGGGAAAAAATGGAGATAGGATCGATCACCACGAAGGAGGGGGAGTGGCGGGGAAAGACAATACGCCAGAAGGACCGAGGATTAGTCCTAAGGGAGGTGGAAAGAATATATCTGCGGTGGGAAATGAAGGATCACTTCTTACGGCGGAGAAGGCACCGGTAGGCTGCCTTAAGAGTGGGGAAGGAGGGGAGGGCATGGGTAAAGGCATGACGGAGGCGACGGTGGAGGGATTTGCACTCTACATCATACCATTGGTTCATAGGGCAAGATTTAGTAGTACTAGTGGCCGAGGGATGGGTGGTGGAGTTGGGAAAGGATCTCAGGGGCAGCCTCCCACATGGCAGAGGATAGGCATGTATACTTGGCCTCCACTAGGCAGGTTGGAGAAGTGAGGCTCAGAGGGAGAAGGTCGCGGATGTGAGATGAGTAAGTTTCGTAATCCCCATTATCAAACTGGAAGGAAATGCGAGGGGGTAGTGGGGAGGAGGGTGGTGGTGGGAGGAGGATGGTGACCAGAGAGAAAGATAGGACTGCATGGTCGGCAAGGGGAATGGGGAAACGAGGAGCAAAAAAGAGGTGAGATATCCGGGTTGGCAAGGACATAGTCTACCACACTGGTGCCACCGCCATGGGGACGACAAGTGAAGAAACGTGAATCCGGGAAGCGCTCGATCCCGTTAAGGATCACCATCCCCTGTGATTCCCCGAGCTGGAGGAGGAACCGTCCATAAGTTGTGAAAGGGCCATCTGTATCCTCAAAAATCCTATGCAAAACAACTGACTCTGTCGATCCTCTTGTGTGTGCAAAACGTATCCTCTGATCTGTCATGGAGAGGAACCTGTAAGTGCCTGGTACGGGCATTAAAATCACCCAAAATGATAACCTCCCTTGTGGCAGAGTACTAACTAATATTGTCGTATAAGTCAAAGAAAGGATCACCATCTGGGCCATTGTGAATGGCGTAAGGAGAAGATGTCGGAGGAAAGTAGCAAACTGCTATATAGAAATCCCTAGAGAATCGAGCGACCCCACTAATACGAATCCACATGTACTTGGCAGACTCATCGGTACCACCACCGAGATCTTGTTCTGGAGGGAGTCCCTATAAAGACAGAGCAACCCCACCAGAGCCCCTGACACCACCCGAACCCCGAGTCTCTTGTCTGCAAGCTGATAGCCAAAGAAAGCCAATAATACCCGGAGAGGACGAACCGGGCTCTCGTGTGTCTCTGTGATGAAGAGGATATCGGCAGCCCCAAGAGCATCTAACATAAGGCCAAGGGAAGACCAAAGGGAACCATTCCCATTCCAACAACTGATAGATAAGCCTCTGACCTGATACCTCTCCCACTTGGCCCGTCATTTGGGAGCCCCTTGGGGGCTCCCAACCAGAGAGAGGTGAGTCCCTAATAACAACCCGGAGATTCTTGATAACCACCCATTTACTACTTTCCTTGCTGCCATAACTTGCTCCCTAGAGCGTTTGAGCTCCCCAACTTGTGTCTGGTAAGATCTTCATCAAGGAAGACCTTGTTTGGGCGTGAAAACAAAACCCTCTTAGCCCTGAGAGCTCGCAACTTGTCAGAAGTTGTCCTGAAATGGATGAAAAGTGTGGAATCATAGTCAACCCAAGCTCTCTCTAGTGTAATGTCAGGGATCCCCAAAGTATTTGTGATAAAGGAGTTACCAACCATCAATGGGTCTTGTGTCGGTGTGGGGGTGGGAGACCCCTCACCTTGAGGTTTAGTTCCTGTCACGCCTAGTACGTTCCTCAATTAACTTGGCTTGCACAACGGCCTCTACCGCAACCAAAGGTGGGGGAACACTGTCTTTCCCGCTAACAACCTTGGTCCATGATTTCCTGTTTCCAATTTTAAGGAAGCCTAGTTATTTTTGATTTCCTCTGTTGAGACCAAAGGTCTACAATTTCTGCATGTAGGGCATCATTAGGGGGTTGGTATTATCCGTGTTGTTGGCTAGTTTTTCTCTCAAGATGGCATTCTCAGATTCAACATAATTCCCGATCGTGCACCCAATAGGAGTTTCGGGGCCATGATTATAGCCAAATCACTAGGATAAATCACCACCTAAAGAGGGGAGAGGCTAAGAGGCGAACCGAGAGCATATCATTTCCTATGCCCTCGAACCTACAAGAGCTACGATGTGCCCACGATTTTACTCGTGCCACGATTTTTACTTGCGTGCCACGATTTATCTGTTAAGCTTTGATTCTTCCAGTTAAGCTTCGATTTTTTGCAAAGAGGGTTCATGACAGTAGATTTGTGCTACCTTGTTAGGATTCATGACAAAGAGGATCCACGATAGTAGAGGGGCACGGCGAAGATGAAGGGCTCAACATAGGTGGAGAAGGGCTCGAGGCGGGGGGGAAGGACTCGACACGGTGGTGGGGAAGGACTCAACGCGAGTGGAGAGAAGGGCTCGGCAGCAGTGTTTGAAGCACTCAACACGGGCAGAGAAAGTAAAAGAAACGGAAGAACAATTCTGCCAGGGCATTTCGAATATGTTTCAAGAGAAATGCAAACGTAATGTGATCGTGAGAGCTCGAGTCACAGATGAGGGCACGCAGCAGAAAGGTGACACGAGCAGCCAATCACGAGTTTACGTGAACCACGAATCATTTCAATAGAGCCCACGATTCCAATAGGAGCATTCACAAGCATTCACGAGCCATCCACGAGCGATCGATCACGAGCCATGTTGGTAGATAAGATAAGATAAGATAAATATATTAATGTCAACCGAATGACCACAAAAGTAGGTCAATGGGACTTCAACCCAAACAATATACAAAGTGAAAGCGGGGAAAACTCAAAACAAGTTCCCAGAAACAAAAGAAAGGAAAAGAACCAAAACAAAAAAAAACCCCGAAGCCAAACCCCCACAAGTGAGGGCAATGAAACTAACGGGGAAGAAAGAAGGGAGAAGCAGAGAAGGGAATGAAGGAGGGGGCAAACAAGGACCAGTAGTCTACTCAGAAATGGTAGCCACATCCCTACTAACATTTGAGGCCGACGAAAAGAAGCTCCTGCTGGAATGGCAATCCAAAGAGGGGTGCGAGAGCTCCTCCTCCTTAGTTGAGATCTCGAGACTAAAACGACGTTTAGGAGACGCAGTGGATCTCGGCTTCCCTCCGGTACGTGTGTGCGGTCGAGCTCATAGTGGTGACCGGGGAGATGAGAAGGTCCAAACGGGACGAACTCGATCTATGCACTGTAACTAGGTCGAAATGGCTCTTCCGTTTAGTTCCTCCAACTGTGGCTAAAACCGGAAAGAAGGCTGTAATCCGTCTCGTGGGAATGACTCTCGAAGGGGGATGAAGAATCGGTCCCGGCGGTAGACTCATGGATGTAGAGGGCAAGACACCGCTGGTCAATATATCTGAAGAAAATCGGGAGGGTCTGAACCCCTCTGAAGAGGCAATGAAATCGTCCTTTGATCTCATAGTATATGGGGCGGCGGAAGTTGAAATGAGTCTCGGTCTCCACTCTTACCGAAGGCTCTGAAAGCCTCTGGCTTTGTCATCCCGGTCAATGTGGTGATCAGTCTCACACCGAAGTCTATGGGAGCCAACCTGAAACTAACCCAGAGGTATGCGGAGGGCATGCATCCAATGACGAAAGGTGTACTGAGGGCGGATGATGAGTCCATCTCTGATCTCAAGAAAATGCTCTGCATAAAAGGACATCTTAGGGCGCAAACCCCCATGAGGATTCACCCAAGTAGTTTGAATAAAGCACCTGTAGATATCCTCCCAAATGGACCTATTCAACACTTGTTTGGTGGGCAAGAGATGACTGGGAGCATTAAGGGAATATTGAAAAGGGGGGAGACGATCAATCTAGATACCAACCGAGTCCAATAAAGCAGATGTCCCGAGAAAACCAGCGGCCCATAGCCTAGGCAATACTCACAGAGGAACAATAAGTGAGATACAGGTACCTGTCACGCTCATCGAGAGAAATCACCAAACCTCCTGATACGGTGAAGAAAGGCCGATATGTCAAATATGGTCTCCAGACGGAAAGGTCGAGCCCCGAACTCTGCCAAAATAATATGTTGGGGAACCGTATGCTTGCATCTGATGAAGCGACGAAGGAGGAGAGTCTGAATCCTCTCGGCAGAAGCCCAATCTGTATCTAAGAGGGAGGGTCCCCAGACAACTGACCCATAGAGAACAGTGGGCCGGATGAGGGAGTTCATAAGAGACATCTTGGAGGAGATGTCCTGAAAGTGGTGCTTTGAAAGCATACATGCCACCTTTGTTTGAGCTTTTATTGAAACCCTAAATATTACTACTACTAACCGTAAATAGTAAACATACAATAACATCAATATATTAAATTAAATAATAAATATTAAATTCTACTTCTAATTTCTTAAGTCTAAATACAACTAATTATAAATTTATAAATTAATTTTTACTATTAATAAATAATAAAAATATATATTAAAAAACTAAAACTAAATACTAACCAAACTATTAATAATAAGTAATAATACAAATAAGAAAAGAAATGGCAAGCTACGCCTAACCGAGTGCCTAACCCTAGCCAACCCAAAGGTGGCTCTTGGCGGGAGGGATGATTTTCCTCGAGCGATGGCGGGAGGGATGATTTTCTCGAGCGATGGCGGGAGGAGTATATGAGTTGTGGCAAGGGATTTTGGGCCTGGTGATGGACAAGCGAGGTGGGGTTTTAGTGCTTGCAGGCTCTTGCCCAGTGTCTAGTCACCAAATATGCCCCCTCTCCGTTGATTTCGAACTGAAAATAGTGTCCCAAGTATTGGATAGGGTTCGGGACGGCGTGAATGGTGAGCTTGAAGTGTCCTCTCTGGCTCCTGGCATGGTTTCTTTCATGAGCTCTTCACAGGTCCTTGTTCACACTTTGAATGGTTCCACCCTCTGCATTCAAATCCCACGCCTTGCTCTTGGAAGGGATCTTAAATTTGTTCTTTCCCATAAATTGAGCTGCAGGGTTGATCTAATAGACCTAGTTTTTGTCGGCAAAGCTCTAAATGATGACTCCCTACTCATCTCTTATGGGATTGGAAGGGATTCAACGATTTTCATGACTAGTCATTTATTGGGTGGAGCCAAAGTGCGAAATCTTGCACCTTTTAGAGAGGCACTTTGTTTAAAAATGCCACTTCCACTTCAGCCAGCAATGCCTCCTCCTCCCCACTACATTGTGGAACAAGCATCCGAATCCCCTACTTCGGCGATCAACAATGATGAAGCTCTGGTCATCAAGTGAAATCTGGACACTAAGGCCCTCATTTGCAGATTTAATGGTGTTTGGCCGTCGACAAATGCTCTGATCCAGTGGATTCATTCCTCGTGGACTGAAAATTGTGAATACTTCTTTATAGTCTACTTCTATGAGCTGGAGGATTATCAAAGGACTATTGATGAGGGTCCTTGGTTCTGGGTACGGCGGGTTTGTTCACTACCCCATGGTTTCCGCAATTTGATCTGAGCTCCTACTCCATCTCACGTGTTCCTGTTTGGGTGAGATTGCCAAACCTTCCTCTCCACTTTTTCTTGGCTATGGAAGATATCAATGAATAGTCTAGGGAGGTTCATCAAACAGGATGACAAGAGGTTACAAAGTGGTCTATTTACTTTTGTTAGGATCTGTAGAAGTGGATCTCAGTAAAGGTTTGCCGGATAAAATGACTCTCAAGATGGGAGATGCAACTCACATCCAGACTCTTGACTATGAAAACACGGCTTTCCGATGTAGGAATTGCAGGACTCCGGGCCACCTTCAAGTTGCCTCGCCCTCATAAGAAAGTCCAAGCTCCAAAGAAAAAAGGATCCATTCCCAAACGATGGAGCCCTCCAGATCTTGAGGACGACTTTGAATCTGACTCAGACATTCAAGAAGTTGAAGTAACAGCTCCATCAGCTGTTGCTCAGCTCGCCGCTAAATGTATTCAGTGGGACAGCCCTTGGTTCATCCTCCCTCTTTGGAGAAACCTACTTCAGGGATCAAGAGACCTCATGAATCCGATCACTCTGACTCGGATAAGGATGGTCCCCTTTCTCTGGACAAGGAGTTACAGATCCCCGCTCCTCTGAATTTGTTCGAATCCAATCCTCATAATTCAAAGGAACATTCACTTGGAAATTGGCAGTTAGTGTGTTCAAAGGGGAAGAAGGGTAAGCACTGATTTTTGATTCCCTTTTCTTTCCTTTCCTTCTTCAACTTCGCTTGTGGTTGCCTCCTTGGATGCTTCCACCTCTTTGTCTTGCAGCTTATTTTGGGCTGCATCTCCTCTCTCCCCTTTGTTGTTCCTCCTTGCTGCATCTTCTTGCAGCTGCGTGTGGAACTGCCTCTTCTTCTTTTTGTGTTTCTTCGCTGCTGCAGCTGTGACTGCAGCAGCTTCTCCTTGTCCTCTCTTGTAGTTCTTTTCTCTTTTCCCCTTTGTGTTTTGTTGTAGGTCTCTTTGGCTGCTCCTTTCGGGTTCCTTGTGTTGGTTCCCTTCTTCATTGCTTGGTTAAGGTTCCTCTCTTTTCCTCTTCATTGTACAAGGATGTGGGTCCTTTCAAAACCCTCATATTTACCCTTTTCCAAACATAATTAATAATACAAATTTATCACGCAAATCTAAAACAAATATATTAAAAGATTAACACCACATAATAGCCAAACTATTATCTATAAATTATAATGCAAGTTTATAACTTAACAAATTAAAATCCTAAACAATTAATTTATTAACTACTAAATAGTAAACACTAAACTTCATAAATTAAAATGTAACCCATAAAGTTTGTAACCTAATTTCTTAATATATTAAGCCTTTACGAATAATATTTTTAGAATGGTAAGGATAGTCGAGGGTTGGAAAGGGGAATGAAACATTGGAAAGTGGAGGATTCACTGGAAGCTTGGAGCGCAAAATACACAACGCATGGCAGATGGACTGGAGTTCATATACTAAATGCATGGCAGATGGACGGGAGTTCATATACTAAATGCATGGCTCAGTCAATTGATATTGCACACTTGCACAGTTCCACATCGAAATAAAACCTTGGCAATTGCATTCTTTAATTTGAAACTCTCGGTGAAAGATTCGCCGCTATATTCCAGTCAAAGGGTTCAAAATCGTGAATGATGGAATTTCCAATAGGGTTTTCAATAAAACTGCAGAATAATTTGAACAAGTGAATTTCCCATTGAATTTTAACTATTTTGGGCTGTTTTATTTGACTGCACTGAATTTTAATTTTTTGGTTCAAATTCAGGAAATTCTATGACTTTGCAATTATAGTTGTATAGCTCTTCCAAAACAATCCAGTTCAACATCAAAGAACAAAGCAAATGGAGATTCATATGCATTTTATCAAAGAAAAAGCCTTCAATCGTGAAATAGATTTTCAATTCTATGTAATAGGTGATCAAGTGGAAAATATTTTCACAAAACGTCTATAAACTGCAAAGTTTTGCAACTTCATAACAATGTTAGACTTTTCAAAGTTGCCATTGAAGGGGGTGTGCATGATAGTGCCACTTCCTAATGGCCTTGTTGTACCTTTCATCTCTATAGTTTTATTATAAAAAACATTGTAAATAACACCCTATGTGATTTACTCTAAGCATCGCTCTCTTTACAAAGAACCCGAAGAAATGTTGTAATGAAGATTCTTTGTATCATAAAAGTCTCCAAAAACTCATATAAGACTTCATGTGCGCATCTATCCATGAGGAACTTAGGGGTGCTATATTTATTTAATCCCATTAACATGCTAGCCTCCAATCAACCTATATGATTTGTGGATTTGTAATTCCTTTTATAGTGTCAAAGTGCTCAACACTCTCAAGTCAGGATCTCTCTAGAAGAACAATCACTACCACAACTTGAAACCTTGCAAAGCAAGCAATACACACAAAATTGTAGGACTCAATCATGCAAAGTATATAACAAACAGATCAGAATAGTCTTCATATTATTGACTTCTTAACAACAATCCACAATCTCCATCATTACATATAGGAAAGAGTCCACGGGCATAAAGAACCTATAAGGATTTGTTTCGAGCAACAAGAATTAGTTGCATGAAACAAATATTGTCGAGATAAAATATTTGGAGAATTTTCAATTTGTGCACTCACAATATTCGTTTGTGCTCAAAAGGACATTTACTCCAACAACCTCCAAACACTAACAAACTAACTCCCAATTAAGCTTAACCCCTTTGTGAGTATGGATGTGACTCAAACTGAGTTGGTTCAGAAATAACCAAAACCACTCACAAGTGTGAACACGAACACTCCAACACCCTCCCTTAAGCAAAAATGGAAAGTGAAAAAGGAGAACCTAACAGATAGATCCAAATATGGGTCCCGACAACTAGGCCCGATTATGTACCCATTTATAAACATCTCGGAAAAAGAGTTATCAAGGATAAAATGAGTAACCACAAGGTACCCGAAACCAATAAACAACTATAGTGGAAAGAGTACACATGCCATGGGGCATCCCAACAAAGCACGACTCAAAAACTAACCACAATGTTAAAGTAGATGAACTTGAAGGTCACAAAAAATCTAACGAGAACATGTGGTCGAAAACTATCAAGTGATGATAGGTGCTCGGAATGCCAAAATACAAACCCCGCCAAGTCCAAATCCACTACTCTTCAATGAGAGCTAAAGTTTTGCTAACCAAAAAAATGTTTGGTTCAGTACTCCATCACCACAAAACAACTTACAGTATAATTCACCATATTCGCTCCATGCAAGGAGAATGCCAACGGTGTGTCAAGAGTGTAAAAGTTCACCAAACTCAAATTTGACCTATTGCCCAAAGATGCGGTGCGCCAAAATATTGCAAAAAGCAATGGACACGACACCTAATGAAGCGGGATACACACCATTCCTACCATACCTTGAATGAGTGGAGTGATATCACAAATTTGTATGAGTGGACGGCCAAGATCTTGGAACACTAACAAGTTGACACTAAGTTTCGCCAAACTAGCTACACTTTAGATGGGAAAACTCATAAAATTTGAAGGAGACTGCACAACATACCTCAAAGAAGTCCAAAAAATGCATACACAATATATCTCTCAAGAAGGCAAGAGAGTTGCTCTACAACTACTAAAGAAAATAGCTCAAACAACAAAAGAGCATTACAATGTAGGAGTGGTGAGTGGATGAAGACGTTGAATGGATGGAGGTGTCACCTCTATAGTGTCCTCTTAATGAATGCTTACGTTGCCATCATAATTGATCAGATATCCATCCCCGATGAACACGGATGGCGAGAGAGGAGAATGCTTGCATATGATTCAATGCAAAAGGAATATTGGTGAGTGCGAGAAACATCTAAATGTGTGTCCCAAGTTGATCATGTTTAACAACTAAAATCTTGGGGTTCTCAAAAATGGCATACTCATCCCCATCTCCTCATACAAGTACCCATACTGTCTCTTGTAACTATAACTCGTAGTAATGCCATCTCAAGCAAAAAAACAATGGATAGGGCTGCAGAGGCTCTAGAGACCATCAAGATCAACTCATGTGACTTAGGGAACATCAATGAGGAGATGCAGAACTTGGGTGTGGACATCAAAGATATCAAGCAATAGGTGCACCATTAGGTTTGTCGTGTGAACCAAGACAATAAAGGAAAGGAAATCATGAAGAAGATTAACGTCCAAATGGATAATAACTTATTTCCATTCGGTATCTAAATGTTTATGTTTGTTCTCTTGTTTCAGTTTTTCTTCAGATAATTCCAGCCCCATGCGAGTAGTGCACATTGTGGACTTTAGATGCCTTTGTTTTCTTTATGTGGGGCTCTACGAGCATTGTAACTATTGGTGTCCTTCATTGAGTTTCTTTGTATTATGTCTTCATTGAATAAAATTAATTTTTAATTATAAACAAAAGAACTTCAAATGGAAAATGCTAATATGGTCTAAGGCCTTAGTTGTAATTCATAGTAGAAAAACCTAGTACTAACTTGATGTACAAATATATACAGCCAAAAATATGAATACTCATTATCCTAACAAACCTGGAGCTTCTATCACAAGGTAACATAATATTAAATATTTCACCAATTAGGTTGTAATTTTTATTTGAAGTGTTTTAGGATTGTGGAGGATGGCGAACACCAACAAAATTGTGAAGAAGACCGAATATGTGAATCGGTCAAGCAGAGAGGAGAGGAGGTTGGCGAGGGAATCAGCTAGGCATTGAGGTGGAGCTTCGGAGGTAATCGGGCTCCTTTGGGCGGCTCGGTAATAATCGGGAAGGGCGAAATCCATGCCCTAACCCTCAAAATGGCAAGGAGAGCTTCAAATCAGCGGTTGGGTGTGGTTTCAGGGGGGTTAGTGGTGCGGCCAAAGGAAAAGTTGGGAGAGAAGCTCAGGGCAGTGGGAGCTTCAAGCCTAGGGTCTCTTTCAAATCTGCTCTTGGTAAATCTAATGATAATATTGCAGAAATCAGGCGTATTCGGTCGACCTCGCTGAAGAAATTCCTTCGCTGGTCATTGATCGGCTAGAGGTGGAAGAATATTATCAAAATCTATCTCGGGATGCCATAATAGGCCGCTTCAATGGCCTATGGCCTTCCTCTACAGATTTATACCAGTGGATTTTTCAAAACTGGACAGAGAAGTGCGAAATTTTCCTTTGTTCCAGAGGCTTTTTTGTGGTTCATTTTAGGGAAACGGAGGATTACCAACTGATCCTTGTCAGATGGACCGTGGTTCTAGGGTAACGTTGGTTCTTTTTTGACTCCTTGGTTCCCTGAATTTGATCCAAACTCTCTTTCGATCTCCAAAACGCTTTGGGTGAGACTTCCCAACCTTCCTCTGCACCTTTGGTATGCTTTGGAAGATATCGGAAATGTCTTGGGTAGATTTATTAAAGAAGACTTGGACAGATCTCATGTGGGCCTATGCTCCTTCGCTCGCATGTGTGTGGAAGTCGATTTGAGCAAAGGGCTGCCAGATCGAATTAATTTAAAATTTGGAAATGTTCAGCATTTGCAACCTTTGGATTAAAACACGGCATTCCGTTGTAGAAACTGCAAAAACCCTGGTCATTTGCAAGCATCTTGTTCGTGGAAGAAGCAACCAGTTAAGAAGAGTGGCTCGGCCTCGACCAAAGGATGGGGATCTTTGGATCCAGATTTAGTGGATGTTGTGACATTTAAGGAAGATCCCTACAATTCCAGTCCTGAGAATAAGACAAAGGAAAGAGTGGAAAAAGAGAAGAAGGATACAGTTCAAGAATCTCGGGGATTATTGTGGTTAGTGGAACAAAAAGGGGGCTTTCTCCAGCCAATTCGGATTTGGAGCCGGAATCCCGTTGGATAACCAGATGGTACCAGCGAATCCAGGTGATCTTATGCTTACAATTTCAGCAGAGAATGGCAAGTGGCAAGAGGTAAAGAATAGGAAAAATAAGAAAGGTCGATACGGGTAATATTGAAGACTATTTCCAGTCCCAGGAAGGGAAATAGTCTTTATTCGATGGTTTGGTTAAAGCTCTATGTTTCGTGGGCGTATTTTTAAAAAAATCTGGGGGTATAGGCCCAGCTGAGTTTAGTTATCTGTTAGGGGCTTTTAGGCCTTGATTTGTAAAGGGAACGGGTCCCTTCAACCCGCTTTATCAATCAAAAAAACAAACTAGAGCTCCCAAATTTAATTGACGCAATATACCAAATATCATAATAAGTAGCTTATAGAAATTAGAAGCAAAAACAGTAACTTGTTATATTGTTCACCATACCAATGTAAATATAATAGGGCAATGCCCATCCCCTCTTAATAGAATAGATTAATTTCTTAGCAAGCAGCCCTTGAAATCTGGTACGCAAACAGATTATCAGTCTGCCACCAGGAAACATTATTTTCTGTCTTACCCAAGAAGCTAATACCATAGATGTAGATTTAGCTTGCAATGCTTTTAAATATCAAATAAGTTGACATACGCATTAGGACAATTTTATTTATTTATTTTTTCTCGATGCTTCTGAAAAACTGCATTTCTTGTTTTAAATTTTTGACTTTCGGTCCAAACATAAAACACGGTCTTCTTATTCTCGAAAATAATCTAGAACACTTCCGTTCTAGTATCCAACAACGTAACCAAGCTATAGGATGGTAAATTATGTTTTCCTTTTTGCACATGAAACTATTTAGGAACATTAGCTGAACCACGTGAGTATTTCATCAATTGAATGCACCTGTAGTAAAATATATTTTCCTTTATGCACATGAAAACATCTACAAACATTAGTTGAACCCCATAAGTATTTCATCAATTAAGTGCACCTAACAAAGTATACCATTTGGCATTGTCCGTATGATCTGAATATACCAAGAGAAGAGTTTAAGTAAAGCTTCTAAAAACAAGATAAACGCTCAATGCAATATAGAACGCTAGCTTTAGTAATCACAACACCATAAGCAGATAAAAGCTCAATGCAATATAGAACACTAGCTTTAGTAATCACAACACCATAAGCCACTTCGACCTGAGTACTTACTACTGATGAAGGCATGTATTCAGCTTCTTTGCTTGTTCTCGACAACTCCAAGCTACAGATAGTGTTCTTCCTCGAGCACATTCCGCAAATATTGCAACATAGTGATCACACTCTTTGAGAGCTCTGTCCTTCATTTTGCTGCGAAGAGCTGGAAATATTTCCTGAGTTAGACTATGATCCTCGTTGTAACTCTCCTCCATTAAACAATTCCATTGCTCTCTTCATTCAGTTATCATTTTATGCTTCTTTCTCATCTTACACATTAGCAAATCCAGTTTCCAACCAAAAATCATGACATAGAAAGGCATTAATAAAGTTAAGCTGAATATACCAGCAATGCAAGATCTTGAAATGAATAAGAATTAAGATATCTCATATAAGCATTCTTTAGACAGAGATTCTAGATTGGATCTGTAGTTCCTGTTGTTTAATTCTATTTGTAATCAACCAACACACTCCAAGAAAGTACTTGCCTGATCAGCTACAATATTTTATGTACGGTAAATAATGATTCATGAACTAAGATCTAAATTTCCCATTCCGTGTCAACCCTACATTCCCAATTCAGCATTCCTAACCTGTGGGGTATGTACAGACACAAGAGGCTACCGTATGGCCATGAATTATCTTTGCACCATGCTCAAAATTAATGACAGAACATTGAAAGTTGCTTCTGCTTATTCATTTTTTGACTTCTTTGATGCAGGTCCGCAGTGAATGATGAAATCAGTGTTCCATGGAGTCTCGGAACAGGGGGACAGGGGGTCGAGTCTCGAGACGGGGACCAAGGGCATAGATTTGGGGGCAGTGGCGAACGGTGGTGGGGCACCGAGATGGTGGTGCAAATAAATATAATACTTGAAAAATTAGTTATAAAAATATATATAAGAAACAACAAATGAAACTTTGAAATATTAAACACATTGCATTGAACAGTGAAAATGCCAAATATCAATATATTAATATTTATATTCAAAATGATGATTACATTCAAAATTCAAATACAGTTGGCCAGTGGCTCAATGCAATGAAGACTTGGCACTTGCTCTAACTCTTGTTGTTACTTGTTGCTAATGTTGTCCCTCTTCCTTGCTAATGCTCTCACTCTTTCTTTCTCTCACTCTTGCTTGCTAATGCTCTCACCCTCTCACTCTTTCTTGCTAATGCTTTCACTCTTGCTTTGAATTTTGATTGTGATTTGGAGTGAGGGTAAGTCTTATTTATAGTTTTTTTGGAGTGCTTAGGGGTGGGTGAGGCCCATTGAGTATTAGGGTTAAGGTTGGTGGCCAAAAATTATAAAACAAAATGATTTTTTATATAAAAAAACTTTTAGACAGACTTATGCTGTCTTGACAGCTGGGAGTCTTTGGGATGGTTCGAGAGACTTCTGGAAGTCTCCAAGATGTCCCAGGGACATCCCCATGAAGTCCACAAAATGGATGGACGTCTCATAAATGTTCCCTCTTTAAGGGAACACTTGGGATGTCCCCATCTGGCTGATGGCGGTGGGGGACGTTTGCCAATTGTCCCCAAGTCTTGGAGATATTTCGGGTCTCCGAGACATCACTTTCAGGGTGGGCATCCCCATGGAACACTAAGTGAAATCAAATATGGACATATTAAATTTGGCCTAAAATCAAATATTTTTTAACTAGCTCTTGTTAAACACAATAAGATTTTAGCTGTAGGGAATCTCCAGAAGGCGAAAAGTTGGACCTATAATTCAGAAACGAAAAACCACCTATTCCTTCATTGACAAGCCAGAGTAGGAGGAATCATAAGAAATGATAACGGGATGCCAACTCTTGATAATTTGAAAGAAATTGGCAAACAGAGAAATAATATGCTCAAGTTGATTGCCTGCCACCATGGCATCCTCCTTGCTAATAAATATGGTTGCTAGAAATTCCAAATCCAAGGAGACCCTAGAATTGTTATTGATACAATTCTAAGAGCTTTCAATCAGAAAATCCAATGTACAAGAGATGAGAAAATTCAAACTCATTGGAGAATGTTGAATATCATTAATCAAATTGTTCAGAACTCTGTGGACTTCCAAGAGGTAAAAATTGTTCATTGTGGGTGGATTCACAACTCTAACGCGGATATGCTAGCAAATTTAACTATTACAAAATTCCTGTAACAAAGGACTGCAAGTCTTTCACCGCTACACTGATCTCCCAGAAAATGCCCAAAAACGGCAGCCTTAGAGATAATACCACTAAAAGTTTGGCAATGACAGCTTCTAAAATCACTCCTGCATAAGTATATTTCCTCTATCAGTTGAACTGGAATCCTCTTGAAGCTGCTCTTATCTTATTCCCACCACTCGTAACATTTTACATTTTATTAAGTGCCTTAACATGCTGTTCTCCATATTGGCCTTTTCTACTTCTCGCATTCCTTGTTCATTCCATTTTACCAATCTTTCGTCTCCTTCCTTCACATACTTTATCTAAGTCACTTCTGTGCTTTTTGTTTTCTTCTTTATGTTTAATTTTATATAGGTCAATGTGAATACCTTTTTATGTTCATGCCTAGTCATTGCCGTGACAATTCTTTCATGTCTACTCACCCTCAAACTAATTCCATTTTAATAACACTATAGTGAATTTTCACCCCTTGATTATCTTTTTATCTGTGTCATCAAGTTTCCTGTTCAAGTCTCAAGTGGCCGACATGATATATTGGATTGTTATTTTTCAATATCATTGATTAGGCTATTTTATAGGTGATTTTACTACACCCATCGACCCTCTTTTGCCTTCAATTTGCAAGCACTCAACTTCCCAGGCCTGCAGCACTCTCCTCAGCTGTGCCTTCATATTCACTTTACCGTCTGATACTGCATTATCGATCATTCCTTCATCTGCTGATTATCAACCACGGGATTCATATTTTCACAATCTAATGGTGAACAAATATAGCACAATCTTTTACGATAACAGCAAACAGATCTCAGTGTAGGGCTTTAATGGGAAAATCTGACTCAGACTATCAGAAGCAAAGTTAAGGCACTCATACAGGATTGAAGTACATTCCATAAGACCGCCTTCAACAATCACATTCCATTACCATAAGACCACCTTCAAAAATCAGTCCTATTACCGCTGGCCTCTCCTCAAATCAATTTTGGAAGCCACTCAAACATCCCTTCTATCCATCTCATCGATGTAGGTGTTAATTTTCCGATTGCAGTCATGTTCTGTCTCTAGCTCTCAAATCAGCAATGATCTTATGCCCATGATGCCTCTCAGAAGAAGTAGTCAGCTCAGAGCCATTGCTATTAATAGGGGTAATGGTAAAAGTTGAAGATATAATCCTAAAAATTAAAGCTTACAAAAGAACAAAAAGTCAGAATAGTCCCAAGTCCAATCCTAAAGCTTCCAAAATGACAAAATGAAGAAGGATCAAACAGATAAGCCCATTCACATTGAGGAGGAAGCCCTTCCTGCACCTGGGACCAATCAAGAACGGCAAAACACTTCCACAATGAATCCTCAGGCATGAATCCATCCACTGAATTGAACTTGACCCCAGTCATGGACAACAGGCCAGTTATGGAACCTAGGGTTAGAAATCAGCTTTCTCCCATTTATCCAAAACCGCAGCAGATGTTCTCTGTTTGTGAATTATATAGTAAATCAATTCCAAGGCAAGAGCTGCTTTAACCCCCACCTTTAATAGGTTTGGTATCCATTCTAGTCAACTGAACATCCCTAGCACTGGGTATGTTACCTCCCTACAACTGGACTCCTTGGAACACTCATCTCAGACAGGAGAAAACTTCAACCTATCATGTCAATATTCAAGGCAATCAGCCTTTTAAGTCATAACTGTGCAAGCAATCCTAGATGTGACCCCAGTCCCTTAGGAGCCATCTTTAAAATGTCTGCCATTCTCAATAACATCAACAAAAATATCAAGGAAAAAGGGGTGCATTACCCTTACATTGAATGTTGTCTCACTGGGCTGCTTCATATTGTTCGGAAGCAGTGGGAAAAATTTTACACTTTGAACAACTATATTAGGAAAAGGCATGGTTACTGGTCAGCATGAATACAATCTGGAGGCCATTAACCATCTACGGTGGTGTCCCCAGATTTCACCCTGAAATCTGAGACTACCCTATTAAAAAAATCGTACTTTTAAAATAATGGGTCGTTTTGTGTTTTTATTGTCAGAAAGTTCCTGTAATGTGTTAAGATATTCCCAAGGAGCCATATAAGTCATTTTCGCCAAATACCCAGATGCCCAAAATTGTTTTATTCTGTCATTGGGGTTTGCCTGCAGGAAATTTGTATTTAATTATTTTGAGCCCCGTTTGAGGCAATTTGTGCTCGGTTTAACTCTGTTATGATCGTACATATCATTATTCCCATATACCAGTAGGGTTTTAACCAGGAATGAATCTTGGGCTTTATTTGTGACTTCTGGCAATGTTTTGTTTTTTGTGTTTTCCCGTTTCATTTTCTATGAAATTTCTCTAGATCAATTCCTTTGCCGGTTTGGCCTGATTCTTGGGCTAGAGTATCTGGAGATCACATATGCACATTGTGCCGGAAGGAATTCGCCATCGGAGGAAGACGAAGTCGTGCACGAAAAAGCTTCTTCTAGGTTGGCCACATTTTTGGAAAAAGAGGGTTTGAAGTGGATCATGGGATTTTTTAAAGCGGCAAAGGCGGGTGGGAATTTTGTACCGCTAGCTTCGGTACTTTTTCCCATGGAAGCAACGTCACTTAAGTCTCAATGGGAAAATTAGAGGCAAGCAGGCGGCGCGATTTCTTACCCGCCTTGCGGTAAAAATTCTCATTGTGAAATTAAAAAAAAATCACTTAAAGCATGAACGGGATTTTATTACTCCGCCTTGCAGGTAAATAATCTCATTTTGAAAATCAAACACTTAAGTGAATCATGGGATTTTCAAGGCTGCCTTGCGGTAAATAATCCCATGGTCAACTAACTTTTAAAAATAGAAATCTCTTATGCCAAAAGTGTGACCCCTTTAGGGAAGGAAAGGCAGCCTTAAATTAATTAATTTAATTTATTTCTTCTCCAATTTTGGCGCCCGTGCTTGTGGAAAAGTCAATAGAGGAAAGTAGACAAAGAGAAGTTGAAATAGATAGCCCAAAATTAAATAAATATTATTTATTTAATGCAGCCCCTTCATGTCAAAAAGTGCACCCCATTTGAAAAAAAAAAATACTTTTTTAAGTATTAAATGATTAAATTAATTTCTATTTTCGGTGGCTAAGGTCAAAGCACACCGTGAGGCTTGAGTTAATCGAAGTGTAAGTCTAAAATTAAATAAATTTAATTTATTTAATGGCAGCCATGAGCATGCACAAAATAGGCGCCCCATTTGAAGAGTAAAGCTTATTAATTAATTAATTAATTGTCAGGAATAGGAAAGGCATTAATTAATTATAGAATCATGAGGATTATATAAGCAGGGGCTGCCATAAGGATGAATTAATTAATTCACAAACAAAGAAGTGCAGCCCAGACAAAAAGTGCACCCCATTTGCAGAGAGGATTTTTGCTCAAAAGAAGGTGAAATTAATGCTAAAAGCTTCCAGAATTGGCGACAGGTTGAAGGAGGTTGATTTGTGTCTGGATAATTGTTTGCATAAGTGATACAGGTGCTCAGGTGAAGTTGGTAAAATTCATGTTTGCTTTGCATGCAAATAAAACATCAAATTTAGGGCAGCAGGGTTGAATTATGCAGATTTTTATGATTAAAATCCAGTATTCATGTTCCGGTTGCCATCTTTATCTGAATTAATCTGCAGGAATTCATTACAGTGCTTTATAAGAGAAAGGGAGCTTAAATCAATGTCCAATACATTGAATATATCCTCCGAATCTGAAGAATTATCCAGATCTGCACCACTTTTGAAGAATTCTCGACAGGATAAGGAGAAAAAGAATTGTTCAAACAAAGATAGACACAACCATGGCAAAGAGGGATGAAAAAGAGAGCACAACGGAGTCATGCATCACTTCCAAATTCACAGACATTGGAGACACAGATCTAGGTCCGAAACCTCTTTCCGAATTGATTGACAAATCCAGAGCAGGAAAGACTTCCCTCATGGGTGCAGTTAAAAGCAGTGGAATTATTCGAGCTGCAACATTTCCATACACAACCCAGTTGCCAAAGTTCGTTATGGAGTGTGTTAGGTCTTACCATCCATCATCCAGATCAGTCCGAGATGCCACGGGAAAACAATAATCCGGTTGGACACACAGTTCATCAATTATTGTTTGAAGATTCCGCATGAAAGGTGGTGACTTTTATTAGCATACAAGATGCCGATAGTAGGTGGGAGAAGCATAGAGTTGACTGCGTGAACATAATGAACAGCAGATACATGAAGAAGCCCAAATCTCCTTCCAAGTTCCCAAGAACTCTTCCACGGTCCAATCTGGTACAAGAGGTAGACGATATTGTCAAATTGTTATGTAGGATAAATGGCGAAGCAAACGCTCACACCTTCCGCACATGGATGTATGCTTTCATCAGGACCATTGAAATCAACAAAGCGGATTCAATAATCAATTGGTCGAAATCATTAGCGACAACATTGGTGAGCAACTCCGGAACGTGAAGCGTACTTTCAACTTCAAAATGACTTCTTATTTGGTATACGCAGCAACTTCACAAGGCATCTTCTCCAAGCTGGATAGATGTGGTGTTCTTTCCAAGGACCCCATTTTCGAGTGCTACCCACAGCTTATTGTACCTGCGTGCAAGAAAGATTTCAAAGTGGTCAATGATGGATTCTTCTACGAATTCATTTGCAAGCTAGACAGGGACCTAAAGGCCAATAGGGTGAGCAAGGAAGCGTGGGAGGTCAGTGTCGAGTGGCGCCTCTTCATTCGGTTTGCAGATTTTACATACCTCGGGGTCACTAGCTTTTCTCGGAGAACCGGTTAAAGCCGCCTGTATATCCGAATGATAGATTGATCACCATGGAGTGAGCGAGCAACTTGTGGAGATGCACGACCTTCAGTCAAAACGACACAAGTCTACGGGCTTCTTCCCAATCACTGTGGGTCATTATAGCTACTAGAGCATTCATAGAGCTCAAGGAATGGAGGCAGAAATGTTCTCTGAGTACGAGCAAGAGTTCTTCCCAGCACGGCTGAACTTCGATCCATTTGGAGTAGCCAGGAAGACGATCTCCCAGGAGTACGCACATGTGCCTTCATTAGAGGATTTCTGGATAAAGTGTAAAAGTGAGTACGAGGTTAGAAAGAAAGATTTCAGCAGGCTATCAGCACGGCAAGTGTTCGACTTTGGATTAACACGGATACCTGCGGATCTTAAAGATGATGGGGCGGTGTTACTTGACACATACCATCAAATGGGAGGAGATAGAGCCGTACTTCAGGAGAACGTAGGGGGCTGCCATACGATTGAGGAAAGGTCTGCCGCCGTTCTGGTGAATACTTCAAATTGGTTGCTGACGAAGGGATACTACCTTGATGAAGCATTGATGAATCAAGTCACGGGCAACTTCGGCGCAGAGATTCCCTCAAGAGGAAGCACGGAGGAGAAAGCAACAGAAGGCCCGAGAAGATGAAAGTGCACGTGTCTCCTTCAAGGAGATCACTTCCACGACCATGACATTAGTTCCGGCTTCTCTAAAGCATCCAAGATTTCACCGATTGTTGCACCTCAGCGGGACACTGCCATTCCTCAGTTGAATCCGGCAACATTCATCTTCTCTCCTCATCACCTCTCTCAAAGACTCGTTCTCGAAGAAACATTGAAGCTGCAGATAGCAAAGTTTAAAAGAGATTTGTCTTTGGATGATTCAGAGGATGGCAGCCACAACACTGTAGCGGTTTCTGATGGAGAGGAATCAGAGTGGGAGATAGTAGTACACTCAGCAACTTCTCATTCTCCAAGAAGTAATTTCTCAGAATGGTTGACTTCACAGTTGGTTACAGAAGCTAGAGTGGAAATGAACTTGGAGGAACACGACTTACAGTTGCTCCTGAGTCTAGGCGGAAAAGACAGAAAACCTAAAGTTGCTAAGGTAACTTCAAGGTTGATCATCAAGGAGTCGGGCGTGTTTGTTGAGATGTCGGGCCGGCGGAAGGGAAGAAAGAGGATGAGCTCACGGCAGAAGACATAACAGTAACCAGAGCACCTATCGGTCAAGCCACCACAGAAGGATTGAAGCAGGATACGTAGACATTGATAGATGCTCTATTCCTTAGGCTTAACGAGAGAGAAAAGGCGGAGAAAGTTGAACTTGAAATTATCTCGGTTGTGCGAGATCATTGCCAAGGTTGCTAAATCTTCCACTCAAATTTATTTCAAAGCCGAAGCGGTGAGTGATCATCTGATGCAGGAGATGGAAGATGCGAGCAACCAAGTGAAAGCTATAGACGAATGGAAAAGTTTGATCATTCGTCAAGCTTCTGTACAACTTGGAGAGGTAACACTGCTTGAAGGTTATAAAAGATGTAGCAGATCAGTTGGCAACCGGTGACGAGCATAGTAGATATGAACACATGTTGCTGAGAGTAACCTGAGTACTTTGGCCAAAATCAATAAGTCGCTTAGAGAAAGTGTTAATTGTAGAAACAGTATTGTACTCGACGGATCAATTGAGAAGGGGAAGCAAGCGAGTTTGTAGTATCTTTCCGTTTAGAGATCTGCAGATTTATGCTGCAGCGAATGCAAGCACTTGAGAGTATGGCATCGTCTTTGCCAGACAATATCATTGCTTTCACTCATGAGGAAGTGGTCGGAAATATTACTTCTTACATACGGATCATTCCTAGCAGAGTGCCTAATTCCCTGGAAGGGTCTCTTCTGATGGTACAAGAGAGAATTGATGGAGCTACTAAGTCTTTCACGATGAATTCCATCAGCAGACTGGTGGCACTGTAGTCGATACATTGCGAGATTCGGGCCAAACTTGGAGGATGTGGAAGCATGTATCAAGGTGTTGAATGAAGGATTGCTGCAATTCAGGATAGAAAGGAAGTTGTGGCTAAGACAGATGGGAAGATGCTGAATTATATGTTCGACAAGTATATTCAGTATCAGAACAAAAAGAAGATATAAATGTTACAACTGGCTTGACTTCTTCTATTTTCCACGTTCCCGGATGAAATTGTAAAACTTTAAAGTTATTGGTTTTGAAACCATTGCTTTAAGTTATGTGGAACGATTCTATTAGTTAAGTGATAGATGTGTCACTTGAGGAGAAGTTAGAGGAGGATGATTGTCAGATGTCATCTTTACTTCTTGTTTATGTTTCAGTTCAGTTGAGTTTCCCATTTGTACTTTCCCTTCTACATTCTATAAGTAGAAGAAGAACCTTCGAGTTAATGATCAGAATTTGTAAGCAGCATTCTTGTGTTCCAGACTTTGTGCTGAAACCCCTGATAGCCACTTGAAGCAAAGGAATATAAAGGAGCAGGTTTCCGGAGAACTTTGTGTCACGGTGCAATTTGTTTCTAGCTTTCTATCTTAGATCTTTAAATAAACTGTGTTATTTTAGATCTAGATCTAGAGTTGCCTTTGCTTATAATTCTGTGCGTTGATATCTATTGGTTTCTTCTATGTGCATGCAATCAACTCTGTTATCTATTGATTGGGTTGCACATCTTCCCTATTTCTTCCTTGTGTTTTATTACCTTCTTCTTCTATAAATATTTCCTTTCTTAAACAATTTGCTTACTTGTTGTAGAGCTATACACTATGGTTCATGAAGTGAATAGTTAAAATAAAAACCGCATATAGATACTAGTATATTTTTATTGACAAATCGACACGGGAGCCTCGCCGGTAAATGAGGGAGATTTATCTCATGATTTGCCTAGGTTTTCAGCTATGTAGAAAATCTAGCCAACATACAAATTATTGGAAAATGTCGGGAGGATTTCGATTCGACCCAGCGAAGTTGGACATGGGCATCAACCCATAAGACAAGCCTCTCAGGTGAAAGCTCTACGACTGCCACCATCAAAGAATCACTTAGAGGGTCCCTCTCTCCACCAACAATGCTAATGTTGTCAACCCTCCCGCCACCTCAAAGTGCCAATGGGGAAAGAATTGCTCTTCATTTTACTCATGGAATACCTCACAAATTTGCTCAAGGTTTGCTAAGAATACCATTGAAATTTTGAATCAGCATTGGTTTATCCATATTTGGCATATCGGATGTATAAGTCGGACAATGCTACACAAATATCTATCGACTTGGGACGGGGTTTACGGGAGTTGGAAAAAATTGCTCTGCTAGGGTTTTTCGCTTACATGTCATACCGCGGCCTCTTCGGCACCGCAGGATTGTACCTTTCTTGGTAAGTTCTAGGGTTTCGCCCCATGGGCTCGCTTTATATAATGCACCATCCACTTCGAGCCCGGCTATTGTTGTCGAGGCTTGGAGCTTGTGGAGATATAAACAATGGCGTCGTCAAAGAAACGCCCTGAAATTCGTTTCAAGGTCTTTCACGAGGTAATGTTTCTCCTCCTGATGTTGTATTACTTGTTTCTGAATTTAATGTTGCGTGCCATGGCTTAGAACAGTTCTGCCTTATTGGTTATTTTGTGGGATACATCCCCTCTGAAAGCATGCTAAAGTCATGGGTTAACTCAGCTTGGGCCGCTCATGGCATCCGGCTCGAAAGTGTGCAAAACATGACTAAAGGATTTTTCCTTTTCAGTTCTCTGACCCTTCTCATGCCCCGGCTATCTTGAACCGTTCGGCTACCCGGTATGTGCGTAACTCTTGTTTGGTTCTTTCTCCTTAGACTAAAGACTTTGTGGTGTCTAAGTTTGCAGCTCTCAAAGTCCCAGTTTGGGTGGAGTTCCCTGGTCTGCCACTTGTCGTGCGTTCATTTTCTGCACCAAATCGCTTCCTCTATCGGGTGAGTTGTTTGCATGGAACCGCAACATGTTTCTACAGCGCTCGCCCTCATAAATGAGTTTGTGTTAAAGTAGACCTCTCCCAAGAGTTGAAGGAATTCGTGGAGATCCAAATGGGAGATACTCGCTACTCTTAGTGTGTTCTTTACATCAACCTGCCTAACACATGTTTTCGATTGCCAGGCCTCTGATCACAAGATCAAGGACTACCCTCTCTATGTACCGCGTAATCGCCCAAGCCTAAGGCGGCCTCTGAATTTGTCAAGCCCCCACAAGAGGAAGGGTGGCAAACCATTGGAGGCGGAAGAACAAGAATAAAACGGTTCAAGCCAAGGTGTCCGACAACAATGGCTCGAAAGAGTCAACTGTTAAGGAACAAACCCTTGGCCAACGACGCTCCATGAAGCTGGTCTCTAAAGACTCTATAGTCCCCTTGCCTAAGTTCTCCAGCACGCCCAAGGCGGCCACAATGCTCATGGAACCGTCAAACTCCATCTAAATTTCCTCGACACTTCCGACTTCACAATTGTTTTTGACAACCGGTTCACAGGGCCCATCCAAAAGGGCTCAAAGTCCTTCTCACCACTCCATGACCAGTCGCGATCATAGCGCAAAGACGCGCGTGTGAGTCTACAAAGGAGTATAATATAGAGTATGTCGGTGAAGGAAAGTTGAGTTGCAGGATTTTCTAAAGCACAATAATGCTCAATTCATGCAAAATCAATTTGATACCTTAGATGGCTTGGATGCGAGATGGTATGGCCCTTGACCAACGTTTCTCATGAATTATATGTCATGGAACGTGTGGGGTCTCACAAACTCCAATTGCAAGTATATCGTTCGCGATGCTTGTCAAAAAATTGCCAACTTAGATGTTTTGTGTCTATAGGAAGTGAAAGTTATAGGTTTTCAATTGTCAATGGTTTGTAAATCCATTTGGCTACGACATCCTGGCATTTACCAATAATCATGATGGAGGGCGTGGGGATTGATTTCCCTTTTTTCTCCCAAATGGTGGCCCTTCTTTATGGATCACGGTGTCGACCCCACCAATCGTGCCATCTGGGCCTTATTTAATATTGAAAGTCGCCCTTTTGGCTTCATCAACATTTATGCCTCTAATGATGCGGCTGAAAGGGTTGATCTTTGGTGGTGGATAACAAATGAAATTCCCGATGCTTATTGGGTCATTTGCAATGAATTTAATATGGTTGAGTTGCCCTCAGATAAGTACGGGCACTTGCCTATGTGATGGACAACTGGCGAAAGGGAGGCGTGGTTCTATATGTGCAATAAATTTGGGTTTTATGACCCAAACGCTTCTCATGAAACCCACCTTTGAAGCATGGTTCACTGGTCCAATCTTCGAGGTGGATCGGATCGAGTTCTTAAACGGATCGATAGGGCCATGTTGTCCACTCAAGATTTTTTTGAGTTTGACAACACTTATTCCTTGCTTGTGGAAGTGATGCCGATTTCGTCCTTTCTGACCACTTCCCTATTCGATTTCGTATCACTTGGCAAGATAGGAGGCCTTTTTGTCATAAGGCCAGTTTTTTCTCAATACGGCCTTGATGGAGCACGGTCCCACACTCAATCATATCAAGCAAGTATGGAACTTAACACCTATCATTTGCAAATTATCATCCACCTCTTTGATCCAACTGGACTCAATGGTGGGAGGATGCAATGACTAGGACAACCAAATTTCTTAGAATATACGGTCGATAACTAGGCCAACATTCGGTGCTGATCATACTCCGCTACCTCCTCCACCCTTAGCCAGGTGGTGATGGCACTCGAGGGAATCCTTTCTCTGAAATTCTACAATTCCTGTGGCAAAGCTTGACAGAAAATTCAAATTGCGGATAACTATAATGCTTGGGGCGCTCAAATTCGTGCCCGCCTTCACTTTGGCTCAAGGTTGGGGATCGTGTTTCAAGGAATTCTTTCTTTCCCTCAAAGCCAAACATTCCTTTCAACAAATCCATGCCATTTGTGATGGCGGAACATGGCTCATGGATTCCCAACTCATGCTACAAGCCTTTGTCAACCATTACAAGTTGGTTTTCCAAGCTCAAGCTCCCTCGGAGGAGCGACGAGCTACATTGGATCAATGTTTGGCCGTGGTGCCATGCAAGCTCTCTCAGGCTCAAAAAATTTCTTGTGATCACATGCTCTCCCTTGATGACTTATAGGAAGCAATCATGCAAATGGCCAAGGACAAGGCTCCCGGCTACGATGGATTCCCCTACGAATTCTATAAATAGCTTTTGGATACTATTGGCCCGAACCTCTTTTAGGTCTACCTGGAAGGATTTCAGAGCCAGTCGTTTGGCGCTCACATTAACAAAGGGAATATTAATTTCATCCCTAAGCTTAGAGACCAGAGTTGATTAGTAATTCGCAGCCTATTCAATGTTTCTTACAAGGCTATTGTCAAAGCTCTTTCCATTTGATTGCATCATGTTCTTCCTACCATTATCCAGCCGAACAAACAAGCTTTATCCAGGGGATGTTTCATCCTGGATAAGATCATAACCCGTCAGGAAGGCATGGAATGGGCTCGCAAATCCAACCAGTCAGCCCTTTTCATCAAAATCGACTTCAAGAAAGCCTACGACAGATAGAGTGGCCTTTCATTCTTGTTATTCTTCAAGCCCTAGGTTTTGGTCCCAACTTCATTCAATTTGTTTAGATGCTTTTTCATGAATGCCTCCGCCCAAATTACCATTAATGGGCAAAACTCGGCTCCTTTTGGTCTTTTTAGATCCATACGGCAAGGATGCCCGGTGGCACTGCTCTTTATGTCCTTGCAGCTGAAGGGTTTGGCTATCTCTGGCTAAAAGAAAAATCTCAAGGGCTTGTCAGGGGAATTGCCTTACCATCTTCCGATAGTTCCCAACTGCTCAATGGTCACTTTGTTGACGACTCTTTTCTTACGCTCATTGAAGATGAAAGTAACATTAGCAATGCCATGCAATGCCTTGAAACTTTCTGTTTAGCCTCTCGTCTCTTCCAATCAATGGCAAAAACGCAATGTTATAGGAAATCCTTCCTCTACGTGCCCTCTTGGATGGCTTCGTATGATTGGAAGATGATCAACCATGGTGAGATGTTTAAATTTCTTGGTATTCCTTTTGCTTTTCAAGCTTCACCTGCAGATCTTTGGTAGTATGCGTGCAGCGGGTGGCTCGAAAACTGGAATACTGGATAACCAAGTCGTTGTCTTTAGCGGGAAAATTCCAGATTTGCTCCAAAGTGTTTGAAGCCACGCACGTTATTATTCTTGTTGGGTCCCATCCAAAAAAGCGCAAAAGCTAGAAAAATTGCTAAAAGATTTTCTCTGGTCTAATGCATCCTTTGGCATAGAATTTCACAAGGTTGCATGGGAGACTTGTCTTCCCAGAATTTGGAGGGTTAGGCATCGTTGACATTTTACGTCGGGACAGTGCCTGCGCCAAATGGATAATTCACAGTATAGAAGGACAAGAAGCTTGGAAAGTGCTTCTGCACCATGGCATCGCGAAGGGTTCCCCTTATGGCCGCCCGACCTAGAAGGGAATTGGCTTTGCCAATCTTCTCATTGCTCTTGTCCCAATCAAAGTGGTCGGCACTTTCGTGCTCAAAAGTATCTAGAAAGCTTGGGAGCAAATCAAGCCATGGATTCAATGGAATGGCAATGGTTTCCGTAATGGCCTTTCAATTAATCACCACTCCCTATGGTGGTCTCCTGTCATTCAATTCCAGGATCGGTGTCTCGCCGAGGTCCCTGGATTCCTGCGCTTAGGCTTTTTGGTGTCCCCAGATTTCACCCTGAAATCTAGGACTACCCATTTGAAAAAAATTGTTCTTTTTAAAATAACGGGTCTTTTCGTGTTTTTATTGCCAGAAGATGTTTGTATTACGTTAAGATATTCCCAATGAATCATATGAGCCAATTTCGACAAATACCCAGATGTTGAAACTCATTTTATCCCTCCGCCAAGTTTTGTCTCAAGGGAAATTTTTATTTAATTATTTATTAAATAAATAAAGCCTCATTTGAAGTAAATTGTGCTCCGGTTGAACCCTGTTGAAGTTTTGCATGCCAATATTCACACATCCCAATAGGATTCTCACCAGGAATGAATTCAGAGCATTGTCTGCAACTTCTGGCAACATTTTTCACTTTTATTTATTTCTTTTGCGTTTTTCTCCGATTTTCTCCGAGCTTTCTCTCGTGAAATTCCCTAGGTTTGTTCCTTGTCCAAGTATAGTCTGCTTAATTGCCCTCAAGCATCTAGAGATCATCTACGGCCGCAACACTGTAAGGAATCAACCTCAGAATGCAAACTTTTGACCAAAAAGATGAAGTCATGCACACAAAAAGCCTCTCCTAGGCAAGTCGCACTTTTTGGAATGAATGAGTTTAAGCTGCAATGGGATTTTTGGTAGTGGCAAGCAGGCGGGAATTTCTTACCTACCTTGCAGGTACTTTTTCCCATGAAGTCAAAGTCACTTAAGTCTGCGATGGGAAAATTAGAGGCAAGCAGAGTAGGCGGAATTTCTTACCTGCCTCATAGGTAAAAATTCTCATTATAAAATAAAGAAAAATCACTTAAAGCACCGATGGGAATTTTCTGCCTACCTAGCAGGCTAACTTTTCCCACCAAAGAGATTTATTCACCCATGCAAGTCGCACTTTATCAAAGGAGGCTAATTTTAATGCAAGTCGCACTTTTTGGGAGATGTTTTAATTTGATAATGGGAATTTTGGCAGTGGCAGGCAGGCGGGAATTTCTTACCTGCCTTGCAGGGTAAAAATTCCCATTATGGAAGTCAAACAACTTAAGTGAAAGAAGGGATTTTTGGAGCTGCAGTGCAGGGTAGAAAATCCCATCAAAGTTGACTTCTTATTTTTAGAATTCACCCTTGCCAAAAAGTGCGACCCATTTAGGCATTAAACAATGCTTTTAATAATATTTATTAATAGTTTCTCTGCCTAATTTTGGCGCCAGGAATGGGATGAAAGTCAATGCAAGAGGGTGAGCTGAAAATAGATCATGTATGCATGCTAAAAATAAATAAAATAAATTTATTTAAAGGCAGCCAGCAGCATGCATAATTGGGCGCCCAATTTGGGTGAATAAACATGATTGTTTATTAATTAAATTGCCAGGAATAGGAAGGACAATTATTAAAAATAGAATGTTGAGGGTTATATAAGTATGGGCTGCCATAATGAAGAAGCAATTAATTCTTTTTGCTAAGGATTGCAGCCCAGACAGTTTTGGCACCAAGGAAAGGAGGATTTGTGCATCAGAAGGTGTTTTTCATTGCCAGGAAGCTTCAAGGTTTGGCACCTAGGGTTGGAATAGCTTGATTTATGCTATGATAATTATCTGCATGTTACTATAAGTGCCCAGGTGAATTTAAAAATATTTATGCTTGCTTTGCATGCAAGCAAAGCCTCAAATTTTAGGGCAGCAGGCTTCATATGCAGATTTTTGGTGACAGAAATCAAGTATTCATGCTCTGGACTTCATCTTTGTCTGAAATAATTGCAGGTATTCATTACAGGTGTTCATACAGTGAAAGGGAGTTCAAATCAATGTCAGGTACATTGAATATATCTTCCGAATCTGAAGAAATTGCTAGATCTGCACAAATTGATCCAATTGCAAAGGAATTCCGGCAAGATTAAAAGAAAAAGAACACAGACAAAGATTGCTCAGACAAAGATTGCTCCAGCCATGATGAAGCGTGATGAAAGAGAAGGATCAGCAAAATCATGCATAGCTTCCAGATTTGCTGATATCAATGACACGGACATAGGCCCTGAACCCATCTCCGAAATAATTGACAGATCCAGGGCCGGAAAGACATCTCTCATGCGGGCAATAAAAAGCAGTGGAATTATTCAAGCATCAACATTCCCAGTCACAACTCAGTTGCCCGAATTTGTTATGGAGTGTGCAAGGTCATATCATCCTCTTTCCAGAACAATCCGGGATGCTGCGGGAAAGACAATAATCAGGTTGGATGCACAGTTTATTAATTATTGTCTGAAGATTCCGACACGAACGGTGGTGATTGCAATTAGCATGTTGATGCAGCAATAGATGGGAGAAACACAAAGCAGATTGCATGGGCATAATGAACAACAGATATATGAAGAAGCCTAGGTCCCCATCAAAGTTCCCGAGGACTCTTCCGCGATCCAACTTGGTGCAGAGGTGGATGATATCACTAAATTGCTTTGCAGGTTAAGTGGAGAAGCCAATACTCACAACTTCCGCTCATGGATGTATGCTTTCGTGAGGACCATTGAGATCAACAGAGCTGATTCAATAATCAATTGCGGAGATCATCAATGGACAACATCGGTGAGCAACTCCGAGTGTGAGGCGGACGTACAACTTCAAAATGACTTCATACCTAGTATATGCAGCAACCTCGCAGGGTATATTTTCCAAGTTGGATAGATGGGGCGTACTAGCGAAAGATCCTATTTTTGAGTGCTTCCCACAGTTGACAGTTCTTGAATGCCACAAAGATTACAAGGCGGTCAACGATGGGTTCTTCTATGAATTCATCTACAAATTAAATAGTGATTTGAAGACCAACAGGGTAAGCAAAGAAGCTTGGGAAGTCTGTATCCCAACATGGTCTGTATTTTCATCCAGTTTGCAGACTTCACCTATCTCAGGGTAACCGGCTTTTCGGGAGAACCAATAAAGTTGCCGAGGTATCCAAATGACAAGTGGGTCATCATGGAGTTGTGCAGATAGCTCGTGGAGATGCATGACTTACAATCAAAGCGGCACAAGTCTACGGTTTCTTTCCAATCATAGTGGGTTATTACAACTGTCAGAGCATCCACAAAGCTAGAGGAGTCGAAGCTGAAATGTTTTCTGAGTATGAGCCTGAATTCTTCCCAGCACGGCTGAACTTTGACCCATATGGGGTAGCGAAGAAGACAATCTCCCAGGAATACTCACATGTACCTTCGTTGGAGGACTTCTGGATGAAGTGCAAAAACGAGTATGAAGTCAGAAAGAAAGACTTCAACAGGTTATCGATGCGCAACAAGTGTCTGATTATGGTTTGGCACGGACACCTGCAGATCTCGCAGATGATGGGCATGTGATACTTGACTCGTACCATCGATGGAGGAGATAGAGCTACTCTTCAGAAAACATTGTGGCTGCGCAGATTTATCAAGAAAGATCTTCCGCAGTTCTGTTAACACTTCGAATTGGTTGTTGACAAAGGGGTATTGCCTGAGATGAAGCTTTGATGAATCAAATTACAGTAACTTTACCGCAGAGACTCCAACAAAAGAAAGCACGAAGGTGAAAGTAGCAGAAGGCCGGAAAAGCTTAAAGTTCACAAGAAGTCTCACACACAGGAGAAGGCCAAATCTACAGCTATCGTGCTAGTTCCAACTTCTCCAACATCAACTCATAGCACTTCGGCATCATCGAACCCCAGAGAGATCTTGTTGTTCCTCCGTTGAATCCAACGTCATTTGTATTTTCTCCTCAACCACTCAGGTCTTCACCTCTCCATGCGGAGAAGTTGAAAGCACAAATGGCGGAGTTTGAAAAAGCATTGTCTTTGGACAATTCAAAGGGTGGCAATCACAACACGGTGGCAAATTCGGATAAAGCAGAATCAGAGCATGAGATGGTGGTGCACTCATGGTGACTTCTCATTCCCCGAGAAGCAAATTTTCATCATGGTTAGCTTTGCAGACAATCCCAGAAGCCAGAGAGGAGATCAACCTGGAGGAACACGACTTTCAGTTGCTCCTGAGTTTGGGCGGAAGAGATAGAAGACCTAAAGTTGCCAAAATGACTTCTAGGTTGATTATTGAGGAATCGGACAAAGGTTCGCTGAGTTATCAGTTCCAACAAAAGGAAAGCACAAGGGAGAGCTCACGGTAGTTGATATAGCAGTGACCAAAGTGCCAATAGGTCAAACTACCACAAAAGGATTAAAGCAGGATACACAGACACTAATGAACGCTTTATTCCTTAAGCTTGACAAAGAGAAGGCTGAGAAAGCCAAGCTTCAAAAGCAGGTGTCCCAACTATGTGAGATCATTGCTAAGGTTGCCAAACCTTCCTCTCAACCCATTCTAGCACATGAGCAGGTGAGTAATCATCTGATGCAGGAGGTAGAAGATGCAGGGACCAGGTCAAAGCTATTGCTTAGTGGAAAGAGCAAATCATTCACCAAGCTTCAGTGGCATTTTGAAAGAATACCAAATTGAATCGAGAATATGCACAGGCAATATCTCTCACTAAAAAGGAATTGATGACACAGATAGAAGATGAGAACATAGTTGTTGAAAGTCATCTGGATACTTTAGCTAAGATACACTCATTCTTTAGAGGATGTGCTAATTGCAGAAAATTGTACTGGTGGATTGATGGAAAAGGGGAAGTAGTTAGAAATTTCAGTTTCCTTCCGCGTAGAGATCCTCAAGCTCATGCTTGAAAAGGATGCAAACTGGAGAGTAAATGGGGAAGTGCCGAGAGCATCCCGTATGAATTACCTACTTCCCATGAGGAATTTATTTTGGTCAGAGAAAGAAGTCGATGAAGACACCATGCCTTTCACGATGGATTCAATTGGGAATCATAAAGCTTCAGGTAGATGTTGAGGGATATGGGCCTGGTTTAGAGAAGGTGAAGGCTAACACTGCTGCTTTGTCCAGAGGGTTGCTGCAGTTCAGAACCGAGAGAGAGGCTATTGTTAAAACAGATGGGAGGACGTTGAATTACATGTTTGACAAGTATATTCAATATCAAAACAAAAAGAAAGTGTAAGTGTTACAGTTGGCAAATCTTCTTTCTTCTCTTATTTCTTATGTTCCTGATGAAAATGTAAAATTAAAGTTATTGGTTTAAAAACCATTACTTTAAGTTATTTGGAAGGATTCTTTAAGATAGGTGACAGATGTGCACAATTTTGGCTTAAACTCCTGATGCATGTCACTAAGAGAGGAATTCTAGGAAGATGATTGTCAAATGTTCCCTTTACTACTTCTTCATGTTCTAGTTCAGTTGCAGTTCTCATTTGTAATTTCCCCTCTACACACTATAAGTAGAGGAAGAACCTACGGGTTAAAGGATCGGAATTTGTAATCAGCATTCTTGTGTTCCAGACTTTGAGCTGAAACCCTTGATAGCTTTCTGCAAGCAAAGGAATAGAGAAGAGATTTCCGAGAACTTTGTGTCAACGGTGCATTCGTCTCTTATTTATTTCTAGATCTATTCATAAACTTTGTGTTATTCTAGATCTAGATTTGAAACTTTCCTTTGCTTTGAATTATGTATTTCATGATCTATTTGTTTTAATCTATGTGCATGTGATCAACTCTGTAAACTATTGATTGGGTTGCACATCTTCTCTCCTTTCTTCCCGTTTCCTATTATTTTCCTCTTCTAGCAGATATTTCCTTTCTCTTACAGTTGCTTACTTGCTGCAAAACTGTCTAGCTATGGTTCATGAGCTACATAGTTAAAGTAATACCAACAGATAGATACTAGAAAATATAATTGACAAAATCTTACACGGGAGCCTCACCAGTAAATGAGGGAGATTTATCTCATGACTGCCTAGGTTTTCAGTTGTGCAAAAAATCTAGCCAACACTTTTCAAACGCAGAATTCGCACTATTCAGACCTCTTCTCGCAAACATATTCAAACCTAGCGTCCTTGGTGATCTGTAAACTTCTACTTTGGAAACTTACAAAACCACACAACTGTTGTTCCCGATTCTAATTTATTTGAAAATTTGCAGCAAATAAAAGATGAACAATTCAACACACAACACAATATTTTTATCCTGGAAACCCCCAGATTAAGGGAAAACCAATCGGGAAGGGCAATTGCTCTTTCTTCCCAGTAATATATTGGCCAATTAAAAAAATGATTACAGATTACAAGAAGCTGAAGGAAGACAACAATGTTACTTCCACCCTCTCTACTTGCTTGCTCTGCTCATACACCTTGCTTCTACAAATCAATTCCAGCACCAATGGTTTCTTGCTCACTTCTCCCATCAATCGATGATCAATTCCACATGCTCCTCTTGCTTTTATAGCTTACTTCCTATGTCCTCCCGTGCACTGGAGAATAGGAAGGGTCATACAAGGAAGAGACACAATCCAGACGTTCCAAATCTGCGATTGTTCGTGGATGTATTTTTTTTTTTATATAATGACAGGATCTCCGATGAATGCAAACATCGATGGTCACACAACCACAGTGTGTCTACGAGGCGCGGTTACGCAACCACCACTCTACAAAAAGCGGCGGGTATGTTACTTAACAGCTTTCTTCTATTTTTGCTTATTCTTCCTTTTGATTCTAGTTGTTCTGATGAAGTGGTGTTTTTCTGATCCCTATGGATCACACCTCCCCTGCTCAAGAGGCTTTTGGTCCCACAAAAGCTTAGTGGGGGAGTAGATGAGGAAACAATTCCCTCACTTTCTCCTTCAAGTACCACCGGCCTGCCTTGGTGTCTTCCCTTGAGTCCAATTTGCCAAGACTCTTGTGGACCTCTCCTTGTTTCCCTGACCTTCTGCTGCAACACTACATCCTCCTCCAACTCACCTCATGAATCCAAGACGCAATCCTCTATGGAAGGTAGCAAATGACATTCTTCTTTTCATCAAGCATAGATGGCTCATATAGGTGCAAGTTCTCACAATTTACTACTGAGTACATCCGCATGAAGTGTGGCAAATCAAGTCTGAAAGCATTTTCTCCAACCTGCTCCAGTATAGTGAAGGGTCCATACCGTAGTGGCTTGAGTTTCCTTGCTTGACCTTGTAGTCTTTCCTTGCTCAAGTACAACCAAACCTTATCTCCAACATGAAGCTTGTGCTCTCTACGATGTTGATCATGTCTAGCCTTGTACTTGGCTTGAGACTTCTCCAATTGTTCTTTCACCTTGAGATGGATTTGTCAGATCCTCTCAACGAACTTCGTTGCTCTAGTCACTTCTGAATCATGTATCTCTCCTTCTTCCTGTTGTCCAACCACAATGTCTAGTGGATTGGTAGGTAAATACCCCAAGCATGTTTCAAAAGGTGACTGCATAGTGGATGTATGTACCACCTGTTAGTAGGAATGTTGAATGTAGGCTAAGGACTCGTCCCAAGTCTGTGGATATTTGCTATTATACCCTCTAATCAGCTGTACCAAAGTCCTGTTCACCACCTCTGTTTGTCCATCTGTTTGGGGATGGAAGGTCGTGCTTCTCTGTAACCTAGTGTCCATCTTGTCCCACAAAGTAGTCCAAAACTTCCCCAAGAACCTATAATCTCTATCAAAAAACAATAGACTTTGGCAAACCAAAATGCACCCATACATTAGCAAAGAAAAGTTCAGCTTGCCTCATGTCCTTTTATTGTCTTTTTACATGCCATAAGAACACACATTTTGCTAAATCTATCTACAACAACATATAGATAATCATGGCCATGTTTAGACATAGGTAGTCCTATAAAATCCATAGAGATATCCTCCCAAGGTCGAGTAGGGACCAATAAAGGCATATACAAACCTTCCTTCCGATTTTAGGCTTGCTTGTACAACAAAGTTTACATCCTCTTATGAATTTAGATACTTCTTCTTGCATATTGGGCCAATATACATACCTTTGCAAGTGGGCCATGGTCTTGCCAACACCAAAATGTCCTGATACTTTCGAGGTATGTGCTTCCCTCATCAATAAAGCCTTTCTTCTTTTGGCACACAAAGCTTCCCCATCGGTAGAGTAGCCCATCTTTGAGATAACAATCATCAATACCCATCTTTTCAGCCCCTTTGGACTGCAACTACTGATATGTCACCCCAAAATCTGTCTTGAGCATATGCCTCTCCATAAGCTTCCTTCGTGAAGGGCTCAAAATGAGAGATAGTGGCCAAACTAGAGATTTTCTCTTGTGTGGGCGGCCTAGACAACATGTCACCACCAAATTTGTACTACCTTTCTTGTATTTGATTACCAAATGGAACTGTTGAAGGAACCCCATCCACTTGTAGTGCCTTGCCTGCTGCAATTTAGATTGTGCTTGCAAATATTGGAGAGGTTTGTGGTCAATGTGCACAATAGTTTCTTTACCCAACAAATAATGTTTCCATTTCTTTATTGCCTGAACTAGTGCATACATTTCTTTATCATATATTGAATATCCTTTAACTGTTGAAGTGAAAGTTTCATAATGATAGCATATTGGCTTACCTCCTTGTAGCAACACTTTGCTCCCATAGCATAATCGTTGGCATTTGTCTCTACTTCAAAGGGCTGCTGCAAATTAGGAAGAGCAAGTACTGGAGCATGACTAATTTTGTATTTTAATAACTCAAAAGCCTGGTCTTGTTCCTTACCCCAATCAAAACCCTTACTCTTTGCAGCCATTGTGTAGAGGTGCTGCAATAGCGAAGAAGCCCGAAATGAACTTCCTCATGTATTGTACTACTCCCACAAAACTCCTAGTCTCTATGGCTCCTGTTGGTGTTGGCCAATTGGTGATGGCTTCCACCTTCTTTGGATCACTCATTACTCTCCTCCAACCATGTGCCCAAGATAAACAAGTGACTGTTTGGAAAATTCACACTTCATGTTGCATAGCAGTTGTTTCTCCTTGAGAACTTGCAAGACTTACTGCAAATGTGTTAGATGTTCCTCCCATGTGGCACTAAAAATCAGAATATCATCCAAATATACAATGACACATGTATCTATGAATTCCCGCAATACATCATTCATCAATCTCATAAATGTAGTGGGTGCGTTACATAAACCAAATGGAAGTACTAACCACTCATACAAACCCTATTTTATTTTGAAGATAGTCTTCCATATATCCTCCTCCTTCATCCTGACTTGGTGATAACCAGACTTGAGATCCAACTTTGTGAAAAACTTTGCATGCTGAAGTTGGTCCAAGAGATCATCTATGCGTGGGAGTGGATATTTGTTCTTTATGGTAATCTTGTTCAAAGCACGGTAGTCGATGCACATTCTCCAAGAACCATCCTTCTTTGGCACCATCACAATAGGCAAACCGCATGGCAAGGTGCTTGGGCGTATCACCCTTGGTCTAATAGCTCCTAGAGTTGTTTCTTTACCTCTGTACTCTCCAACAAGGATTGCCTATACAACCCAATATTTGGTAGAGGGGACTCGGCAACAACTAAATCTCATGCTCTACTTCTCGCTTTGGTGGTAACCCTGGGAGTTTGGAACACTTCCTGAAAAGACTGAATTATGCTATCCAAATCCTTCATCCCTTGGTTAGAAATATCTGAAATTTCTACCCCATCTTGTTTATCTTTCAATAAAGTAAACAAAACTGATTATGATTTTCCTGAATTAGTCTCTTTTGCTTGGTTAGCACTTACCATAGCAAGTTTTGACTTACGCTGGTGTGCCCGAATGTTGTAACTGACTCCATCCTTGACCCATCTGTATCGGTTCTCCCTTCTCATGAATATAACATCCTTGATATATAAGTAAGGACTCCCAAAAACAACATCAAATACATCAAGTGGAATTACATCAGCTTCTAATACATCTATATATTGAGAATTGATCCCAAACTTGAACTTACATCTTTTTGTTACCTGAATTTCTACACCCTTCTTCACCCATCCCAAAGGATAAGGATGTGGATGCTCATAAGTTTCAAGACCAAGCTTCTTTACAACCGCATCAGAAATCAAATTAGATTGAGAACCAATATCAACCAAAGCATTTACCTTAGTCCTCTTAATCTGGATTTTGATTTGGAATAGCTTACTCATTTCTTCCTCTTATTCCTGGTTGTCCATGTTGGTGGCCGTGCATCCCAGACGCACTCATCTACATCAGAATCATCCTCTATCTCTACCTCCCCATTTGTCTTTACAATTGTCATGGACTTCTTGGAGTCCTTGGTTCAATTCTTTGGATGTAATTCCGGATGTAACTTCCAATATGTAGTGTCAGTATGACCATTGATATCACAATTCTTAGCAAAAACTCTTAGGATCTTTACAAGTATTCAAAGTGGTAGCGGTCTTTTTACCTTTCCATTTACCCTTGTGACTTGTTTGTCCCTGCTCTTTCTTTGGCTGATTTGTTGACTACTTTGTCCTTGACTCCGCTTCTCCTTGCTTTTTCTCATCATCTATGTAATATGCTTGCACACATGCTTCATTGAGATCCTTGGGTTTCGTGGAGATGACCTTTCTTCATAGGTGAGTGTGAAGTCCTCCCAAATACTTGGTAAGAATATCCTCATCCTCCAAGTCCATATTGAGCAACATGGCTTGCCTCCGAAATTTCGTAGTGTAATCTTGCACACTTTGACCACTAGTTTGTCTAAAATACTCGCCATTTAATCATTTGGTCAGTCTTATGGCCAATAGATAAAAATTTGCCCTTAACAATTCTTTAAAACCCTCCCAAGAACTTACAATATGACACTTCTTTTCACAAGTGGCTAGATGGGTTTCCCACCAAACCAAAGCATGTCCTTCCATCTTGAGACATGCAAAGGTGATCCTTTGTGCCTCAGTGATATTATGCACACTAAAATAAACCTCCAATTGCTTTAACCATTTATCTAGTAATTTTGCATCTACTTGTCCTTCAAAGCTTTTAATCTCAACTTTAAAAGGAGCATGATCAGATTTTACCTTCCCCTTTTCAACTAGAGTTTCCTCTTCCCACTCTTTCCTATGCCAAACTTCTCGGCCAACGCTCGAACCACTGAGTCTATGGAGTCTTGTTTAACCGTTGTTGTCCTTTGTTGATCTGAGAGTTCTTTGGTGTTGAAACACCCTATCCATAGTGCTTTCCAACATCTCAATTCTACGGACCAAGTTCTCTTCTTCCATTTGTTCTCTAATCCTTTGTTTCCACCTTTTTGTAGATATCTTTGGATCGCAAGGTATTACTTCTTCGCCTTTAGACCTTGTCACTGTCATACAAATCACACAAGAACGAATACCACAGTCCTTGGATAATATAATCAGCTCTGATACAAAAATGATCTATAAACTTCTACTTTGGAAACTTACAAAACCACACAATTATTGTTCCTACTTCTAATTTATTTGAAAATGACAGTTCTGAAAGTTAGTGAATGAATTCTAGTGCTTAGAACTACTTGCAGCAAATAAAAGATGAATATTTTTATCCTGGAAACCCCCAGATTGAGGGAAAACCAGTCGGGAAGGGCAATTGCTCTTTCTTCCCAATAATATATTGGCCAATTAAAAAATTATTACAGATTACAAGAAGCTGAAGGAAGACAACAATGTTACTTCCACCCTCTCTACTTGCTTGCTCTGCTCATACACCTTGCTTCTACAAATCAATTCCAGCACCAATGGTTTCTTGCTCACTTCTCCCATCAATCGATGATGCATTCTACATGCTCCTCTTGTTTTTATAGCTTACTTTCTATGTCCTCCCGTGCACTGGAGAATAAGAAGGGTCATACAAGGAAGAGACGCAGTCCAGATGTTCCAAATCCGCGACTTTTCGTGGATGTTTTTTTGTTTTATATAGTGACAGGACCGCCGGTGAACGCGAGAGGCGGTTACACAACCGCCGCTCTGCAGATCGCGGCGGTTCTCAGAACTTAACAATTTGCTTATATTTTTGCTTATTCTTCCTTCGATTCTGGTTACTTTCTTTGAGTGGTGTTTTTCTCGGATCACTTGGAATGAGCTTAAGGCTCAATTCAATTTAGCTCCACATGATCGTGTCAGTATCAATGATATCATCTCCTTTGTTCTGATCATATGATCCACAAAATCTTTGTGCTTCCTTCTCATCCTTGGTGGACAAACTGGAAGTGGTATGTGGACACCCCTTTCCGGAATTACTCTGCTAGTAAAGGTTATGCTTGGCTATCGCCCCATCTTCCCATGGTTGGCAAACTCAACACTCGGTGGGGTGCATTCTTCTCCATCCAGTTGGAGAAGGAGATTTGATATTGTTTGGTCCGCATGTGTGGAACCCAAAATTGCTCATTTTTTGTGGTGTGTTCTTCACCAAGGCCTTCCAATTAGTGCTCGTCTAGTTCATCTTGGTGTTTCGGCCTCCAAACACCCATTCTGTGGGCACTTGGAAACTTTGTTTCATCAATTCGGTATTGTAGTAAAGCCCAAAAGGCTTGGAACTGGATACATTCATTCTTTCTCCCCTTCAAACCAGAATGTTTTACCTAGCATCATATTCTTTTAGGAGATAACCCTAGAATGCCTCACATGTTTTCCCAAATTTGGCATGCTTTCAGAGGGGAAATTCTCTTCTGGCTTTGGAAAGAACAGAATTCTTGTTTATTTGCTAATGTTGAAGTTGATCAACATTTCTCTATTTATAATAAGTCTATGGTAATCTCAAATGTATTACTGCAGATTCAAGTGCAAGCGAACAAGGTGGCCCTCGAGGTGGAGCACCTCCAAACTCTTCTTCGGCACTAGGGCAACACCCCTTGCAACGTTGCTCATGAATCGTCATCCCCCTCCCGACGCTCTCCGCCCCATGGCATTCGTTCCCGAGGTGGTGATCGTCGAAGCCACTCGTAGCGTCGCTCTTTCAGTCGTGCTTGTCGATCCCCACGCAATCAGCCTCCGCGGAGAATCTTTTCCCCTCCGCCTCCAACTCACCACCAGGTTTGGGGTTCCCCTCCACCGCCCCACCAACTCGGATGCGGCTCGCCAGCTGCCCCTGAACCGCGCACTCACGACGGATGGAGCCTCCACCGGATAAGTACCCCAAGATGTCTCTTGCCATTTCACCCGCTCGGGGCACTGTTGATGATACCGAAGAAGGGAGCCAACCTAGCTCTGGTTGGGATGTGTCGGACAACGGCAAGGACCTACCTGGATCCGGCTGGCCTGATGATCATGATCTGCCCTCTGCTGGTCAACTATTTGTAACATCAACATAATATCATTGCTTGAGTGTTTTTGTTATTTTGTTATAGTTGACTTTCCTAGGCTAGGCCTAGTTTGATCATGTGGCTTTGGGGCGTGCTTCCATACCACCTATTTTTTGTGAATTATCTTGTATCATTTTACTTGTTAATATAATATAAGATCTTATTCATCAAAAAAAAACAATCTATCGACTTGTATATAGTATTGTCTTTCTCTAGTCACAAATATAAATATTAATATTAGAATCTCTATTGCAATGATAAATCATAAGCTAGATCATGCTAGTTTTGAGAGGACTCGGAGAAGCGCTAATCAAAGATGGAAATCTGGGCTTAGCATTTTGATGTAATGTTACCAAAATTCTTGAATATTTCTCATTGCTTTTTGTAACCTACTTCTTTAAATAGCATAATATTTTGCCTTTTAGAAAAAAGCAGATAGGCAATAAGAGTATCATGTGAAACAACAAATGGGCCAAACATCCAAACAAAGGGTCGAGAAGGTGAAGAGTCACACAAGGTATTTAATAATTCTAATTATGCCGATAGTCACGCCTATAGGCATTCTATAATGGCATCTGGGGGTCGTGGTGGTAGACTGTAATGTCCATGAGTTAGCAATTAATGCAAAGTTTATTCGATCGTCACTTAGAAGTTTTTTCTTTTTCTGAAAAAGTTAATCGAAAAATAGTAATCTCTTGGCGAAACACTGGAGTTTGGAGTCCATTTTTTCTTCACAAAAAGATTTTCCGAGCCCGCCACAATTATGTGGCTAAATTATCGCCATTTGTCACCAGATGAGAGTGGGAAGTTCGTGGAGAAGGTAATCGAGTTGATAATCAATGCGGTCGTGAAAAATCCAAGATAAGGGCCTTGAGATTGATATTTCTCGGCATTTTCAGATAGATGTACTTAAGATATCTGCACCAATTCTCATCACAATTGCATCGAAGATGCACAAATCATAAGCAAAGGAAGACCACTTCATGAAGAGGACAATTGAAACTATAAAACATCCCAACAATTTTAGTTTGGACTTGAGCCACTCTTGGCTACCAATTATAAACAAGTATGGGAGAAGGCTCGGGTTTGAATAACAATGAAGGCCAGTTCGTTTTTTTCCTTTTGTAATTAATGTCCTCCCATTTTAATGTTCTTGTAATGATGGATCACACGTGTGACCTAAAACGGCGCTCAAAAATCTTGTCTGCAGTTCTGCCAGAGGCTATTTGTTTAATTATTATGGACTTTGGATAATTTGAGTTAACAATCATAAGTTATGAGAATTCAGCTAGTTATCCATCTTCGCAATTATTTTTTCTAACAAACAATCTTTTAAGTTCAGAGTTGAGCATGTGAGAGATTGTCTCTCGGTACAAGATTGAGTATTTGTTCTGTGTGTTTCAAAGCCACATGTTTGTGCGTTTTAGATTACGCTTCTCATAACATGGTTGTCAATATTGTGTAGTCAGAAATCACACAGCAGTGTGGTCACCATTTATTTGAAGATAAGTGTTATACAGCATCAGCTTGAATGTTGTGAGTCTGAGCAAAGGTGAGCTTTGATCTCCACAATGAGGTCCATGTCTATTAAACTAGCTTGCATTGTGACAATATGTAAGAAGGTTTGAAGACATTCTTTTCATTTAAAATTGTATGTAAGAGGGTTCACTCATTGAGATCAATTAAGGCCAATGTTCCAACATATTTGGTATTGATTGGGAAGAAATTCCAGGAAAGTATGGCTGTCATACTCACATACCAGCACTCATAAGTTCTGATCCAAACCAAATTTTGAAGAGATTAGTTTGGGGCAGCTTGGAAGCATCTTTTGGAGGCCAAGCCGGAGATGAGTATCCAGCCATGAGGGTGAAGGGTTTCCAATCTACTATCATCGTTGATGTGTTTTTAGTTGTCATAAGAAGGATCCTAGCCACTATCCTTCTGATTTTGGGGAAGAAAATGCATGGGTACAGTTGTGTTTGGGACAACATGGTTGGATTTTTGGGATTCCATCACTTGAAAGAAAATCATGAGGAGAATGCAAGCCATGGAAGAGAGCTAGCTTCCATACCTACAAGGCATGAAGAAATGATATTGGGAGCTCTTGTTTCTTTTAATGTGTTTGTTCTTTGTGTAGGCACGGGAATAAAGAAGAAAGAGCAGCTGAATTTGTTATCCACCCGAGCATATGGTGAAGAGTATGGGACTGCAGCTAAAGATGAAGATGCCATAATAGAGGATGGCAAGTTTGTGATTGTAAAAGGTTTCATTTTGCATAGAAATAGAGTCCCTCCAATACTTGGATTGGGAGTGAAACATAAAGGCTTTGAGGAAGGTACAACCCAACCTAGGACAATGGGAAGAGGGCAACCTAGACCACCTTTTGGGCAGCCACGGAGGCCACTACAACAAGGTAACTCTAGGTGTTTGACTTTGGATCAGTTTTGCATGATGCTCAAGTTTGCCTTTCCAAGTTTGCGTTGAGTGAAGAATGCAATCAAGAGTTGGGGAATGAGGTGTTATCTACCCCAAGTGAGAAAGGAAGTGTTTTTATGGCAGCCATGAGCCAAACTACCATCATTGATGTTGTCATCATTTCTAGCAGCCCCCACCTAATTTCAGTTGCATTTGTATTTGGGAATATGGAGTGTTCTTCCACCTTAGTTGACAAGGATGGAATGAAGAATGAGGATGCCACATTGGGACATGGATTAGCTTATCAAGTTGTTGATTATTCATCAACTTCTTGCTCTATGACTAAGATTACAACAGTTTGGAAGGCTTTTTATACAGTTGAGTATGCAAAGGAAGAAGTTGTTATTGTTGTTTTTGAAGTTGAAGATGAAGAGGACTTCAATGAAGAAAGGGATAACGGGTATCTGAGTTTGTTTCGGCAAAAGCTCCTTCATTTGACAAGCACGGGATCTAGATTATGGGAGCACTACAATGTGTTCCTTCACATTGGTATGATGGCACTTGGGCATGAGAGCTTGAAAGTGCTTGAGGGAAAGCAATTTTGGGGAGGGAGGTCTGTAATGTCCCCTTTTTCAAACTAGTTTGTTTTGGAGACTTCTAGTCCATTCCACTTCCCGTGGGCGAGAAGGAAGTGAACAAGAAAAGTGTATGTCATGTTTTTCAGTCATTTTCGTGGGCATTTGCATTCTTCTTTCATAGTATCTCTCATAAGTCGGTCGATTGGGTTGAAGAGGTGAAAAGCCAAAGATAAAGTTAAAAGCAAACATCCTTATGAGGTCGGTCATGAGGGAAGACTCCCTTATTGGTTTTGGCGCCACCAAAAGGGTATAAAAGGGGTCACTTGGACTCATTTTGGGCATCTATCTTATCATTAAAATTATACTTGCACTTTGTTTGGATTTGTTAAATCAAATACTGATGGAGCAACAAGAGGCAATCCGGGTCCAGCCAATATGGGAGGGATAGCACATGATTCTTTGGGAACTCCCCTCTTCTTCTTCGCTCATCAATTGGGACACTGCACCAATAATGTGGCTGAAATCTTGGCTATCCAAAGAGCTCTTCCGAGGCAACTAAACTAGGATGCCTTAGAATTATAGTTGAATTTGATTCTAAGGTTATTGTTAACCTTCTGTCAGCTCAAGAGCAACATACATCCAATAATTGGCTAATCGCCAAAATTCAGGATAATATTAAGGTTATAGCTAGACAATTTCAGACCATCATATATCAACATGTGCCTAGAGATCAGAACAAAGTGGCAGATGCTTTAGCAAACTGGGCGTTGGATCATAATAATTTGATCAACTTTGGCCCTTTACCTTTGACATGGCCTCCAGAGAAGCGAAACAGATTGAAAAGATCCTTCACTTGCAATCGCTGGATGGATAAATTGCAGATATGCTCTTTCTCTTCTTTAATTTGTTGTTGGAATTCCAAGGATATATCTTGGAGTATGAGTATAATAGCTTGGCATTGTAATTTGAACATTATATTTCTATTAATATAATTTCTGGTGGTTTTTTTTTTTAAATTATACTTGCATGGTTTTTGGGCTGATTGCTTAATTCCTTCCACTAAGGGGCGAAAATCCTTTGGTGTGGCATACAAGGAGGACAAAACCCTTCCTTGTTCAAATTGAAGAATGAAAACTCTTCAATTGGTGGTTCCTAAGTGTTTCAAGGAAAGTGATGTTGCTGGTTTTCAGCTAGGGTTTGATAGGAGAAGAGTTACTAAGGTTTCTACATCAATTTTGGACCCTCTCCTAGGGTAGAACTTGCTTGGAGGAGTTGGGTGCCTTCTAGGGCACATCTTGGCAATTGGAATTGATATTCATCTTCCTCATAATTTTAGAGGCTGATTTCACACTTTCATGATATTTTTGGGGATTGGAATCTCCTTTTCCAGCCATTATTGTGAGTTGTATTTCTGTTGTCATTAATTTAATTACAGTTGGGTAGAACTTCATAATTTGCATATGTTTTGGAGTACTTTTGCTTGATGTTTATTCCATTGGTTGAATATAATATTTAGGAGAATTTATACATCCATTTTCAGCTTGTTTGGAGGGTGTTTGATGCCCTAAAAGTGCAGATACAGTTCACTGCTAGGGTTTCTTATATTTCCAGATCTGCTGTCATAAAAATCAGATTACTCTCATTTGGGTTTGTGCTATTTCCTGTTTTTCGGTTTGATCCTGGAAAGGGGCATTACACATTCCGTAAGGATGATAACCAAATATAGTAGAGATATTATAAAGACAAATTAAATGAATGAGATTGCATTACATTTTATAAACTTATTGCTCTATTAAGTCTATTTATTTAGTAGTTAAATCTGGTTGCGTGAAGGACACATCTCATATTAGCAATGCCTTACAACAATAATGTCAAGGGAGACCTGTCCACTAGACGTGGATTCATAACAGTCGCCAATCTTACCAAACCTAATACATTTTGCTAACTGCCCTCTTGTGCATGTGCAGGTGCTAAAGCCATTGGCCTTGTATCTAGTTGTTAGGTGCAAATACAGGCATAACAGACTCTAATATTCCTGTCTGCCTTGTCTTCTTCCACTTGTATAGCTGATAAAGAGGTGTGTATGTGCATGTTTATTTTCATGCACACACAAACGTATGTGTCCTTCGCTGCCTGGTAGAAATCACAAAATGCAGGTGATCCATATCTTGTTTTAAGCTTTGTACCATGTGCCCTTATCTACGGGGTACTAAAGATATATTTTCATTTTATTAGTAGCTAAAGATCAGAACCAGTCCTAGAAAACACCACTAAAATTCTGTGTTCGGTAATACTTCATAGTTGGAATACTCGCGAGTTATTAAAAACACGCCAGAAAACTCGCCAAAGACGGCATTTCTTTCCTTTTTGGATTTTTGGTGAAGAAAACACAAGCATTGAATAAAATTTGCCATTTTTGGAAAGGGTCCGGGAAGATGTAGCAGCAAAAACTTGCATGTGCCATAACTTTCATTTTGTGGCTCCATTTCGGTGTCGTTTTCTCTAAAAGTGCATATTTTCTTGAGCTCTACGCATTGATGGCAATATTTTTCTTATTTTCATAAAATCCATTTTTGCACCTTTTTGGACCAAGCAACTTCTTGTAATCTTCTAAAAGAATCATGAGCTTTGATCGCTGTAGAGTTAATAATTAAAAATACTTGGATAGCTTTCTAAAACTTGGCGAGTACTGCCAAAACTCGACAGTATTCTCCCGTGCTCGGACTAATCGTCCCACTGCCGCCACTTGGTCGCAACCTCGCTTATTCAAATGTTAACTTCACATATCAACAGATCGTAGGTTTTTTTGCTATTGTAAGAGTTTTTTTGTTCAATGATAATCACACGAAGAAGCACAACAAGTTGACTCAAAAAGGCTCAACGACTTGGTTTTGTCCAATACAATCTCCGCCGCACAAAAAAAGTTGAGGCCACATCGAGGAGCTCATTGATTTGGATGAGATAGATCCATACAGTGAGTGGACTAGGCAAGAAGAGAAAACCCTACGTTCACAAAGGACGAGATTGCTTCTTTTGAGAGGGAGGCTATGGAGGGAGAAGCACTAGCAGGACTCGAGGAGATATTGGATTGGATGACATCTTTGGAGGTGATCTCCAACATGCAACAGAGGAGCCACTAAGCACCACCATCTAGTTCCGTGGATCGAGCGATTCACACCTTCTAGGAGGAGCATGGAGACGCAGCCGAGTGTGGGGACTAGTAGAGGCACTAGACCCTCTCCCCAATATTTCTCTAGATTGGGGAAGAGGAAAATGTAATTTATTGTATATTGTAACTTGCATAGATATGAAATTTATGATGATATTTTTCAATGTCAATCATCATAAATTCATATTACTTATCACCGGTTGTTGTATTCGCATGATGATGCAATTTTGTATTGTATTTGTATTCAAATCTAATAGAAAACACTTCTCCAACATTTTATGGGCTCATTTGATACATTTTGTAGCTATGTGTTGCTTAAAATTTATGTTTTTTAAATAAATTTGAGTATTTTTTAAGTTGTCGAGTATTCCCGAGTATTGGCCGAATATTGCCGAGTTTTTTTTTTTGGGGTCATCGAGTATTTGGATTTGGCGAGTTTTCCTACTATGCTTCATACTTTCCTTTGTTGAAAATTTCAATTCGTATTCATGGTTTAAATTAATATATCAAATGAATGCCCTCCTCCACAAGTATATGCTCCTAGCAGTGGAAGGCTCCTATGGTTCTGCAGAAATTTAGGTAGAAAAAAACCTGAACACCGGATGCGGAGAACCACTAGAATGGACCAACCATCTCCTACCACTTTCTTGTTCTAAGAGTTATATAGGTTCTTTAGAAAAAGTACACCTAGTTGTTTGATGAAAATGACAAACTTTATTTAACTTTAATTCAAAACATTTGCTGCTTTTAAAATTCCATTATAATTTATTGCATGTATGAGGAGCTGAAACAATTTTAAGAAACCCGGAAAAAAACGGCAAAATAAAGAAAGAAAGAAATTATATTAATGTCCACAAATGACCAAAAGTAGGTCAATGGGACTGAAGGATACAACCAATAACAATAGAAAGTTCTAGGAAGAGAGAATCCTAGAAGCAAACCAATGAAGCAAAGTACAAAGACAAAATAGAGCAGCATGCCACTAACACAAGTGGCAAAGAAACCAAAAATAAAAATAAAAATAGTAATGAGGGGCAAACAAAAGCCCCAAGAGCAAGTGTCAATGAAGATTGGAGGCAAATCTCATCGAATGTCATTGTTTGTGCCAAAAGTGGAGGAATCATCGAGCCATTATCGATCACTGTGACAAAACGGAGATTGTTGTCCGATGAGTATACAAGGTCGGAGGAGCCAGGTTGGGGGATCCTAGGAGGAAGCAAGACACTTCCTCTAGAATCACTCCTAACATCCAAGGCCAGTGTAACTCTTATAGCAGAAAAAAAGCTTGTAATATTAGTTTGCCCCTATGGTTTGGGGGGCAACTAGTAAGTAGTAGATCCATGTCACCGAAGAGGGGTAGAGCCACGCCGAGGGGGCAGCAAAGCCACGATGGCAAGAGATAGCAAGCTTGGAGATCTGAGTTGTCTTGAGTGGTAGTGATGCGCTAAGAGAAGTGCCGCCTAATTGATCTATCAACTTTGATGTGTGATGTACTGGTGTCCAGAGGACGCTTAGTGTTGCCAATCACCTAAATAGGCTGAAAGAAAGAGGTGATCAATATGGGAGCTCTAGAGCCTCTTGACTCCCGAGAGATCTGCGCTCGGAGTGTGACACCTCGCGAAGATAAAGAGCCAAGTACTGCTGGTCTATACAAACTAAAAGAAAGTAGCTAGAGTGTTGTCTGAATCTTTGTAGAGGCAGTGATATCTTCCCCGGATCTCATAATAAATGAGGCATCTGAAAATGAAGTGGTCCTCAATCTCCACCTCCTTGAGGGGGCAAAGGCAACAAGTTTGGTCCTGACGAAGAATGTGATGGTCTGTCTCAACCCGTAGCTGGTGGGAACAAACTCTCATATGGCCGGGGGAAACCTCAAACCATGAGACCAATGGCGTTGGAGATAGTGAGGGCAACAAATAGTACCGTCCACCACCTATAAGAAATGAACGGCGTAGAAAGCAAACTAGTGATCGAGCGAGATCATGGGGGAGATCCGTGGTCTCGGATATATTATCGTAGATGTCCTCTCTGGGCAGTCCCTAGCGATGACGTCCTTAGTGGGAAGGATCTCGGGAGGGGCATCTAGGGAATACATGAAAGGGGGTAGCCTGTCAATAGAGATGTTAATAGAAATAAGGAGACACTTAGTCTCGGAGTACCAACAGTGCCGATGTCTAGTGAAAACTAGTGAAGCGATCCTCTCTGAAGAGGAAAGTGCTAAGTAGGGATACCTCTCGCAACCGGAAGAAGTTGAGTCCCCAGGAATCGAGTCCACTGGATGTAGAAAGTAATCCTGAAGATAGTCTCAAGGCACAATGGGTGGGCGAAAAACTTAGCTTGGGTGATGCACTAAGGAAGTGTCCGCTTGCAACGGATCATGCATCTGCAACATGAGAGTCTGGACCCTCTCAATATGGGCCTAGTCAACGGCTCCCAAGCTAGGTTCCCAAACCTCTAAACCATACAAAATTATAGGTTTGATGATAGTATCAAACAAGCATAACTTGGAAGGGATGTCCTAGAAGTGGATCTGGAAACATTGACGTTCCAAAACAAAAAGAGAGGCATACCCCTTGCAAAGGCGTGGTTGAGCAGCAAATTTCATGTTAAAGCATGGACCAAAAATTGGACCCCCAAATAAGTGTAGGCTAATGTGATCTCAAGAAGTTCCCCTCTGTAGAAAAATTCAAATATGAACAAAGAGTGGTTGGAGATATTGAAGATCATGACTTTAGTTTTACTAAGGTTGACCACAAGTTGTTGGAGTTCACAAAGCGAGCAAGGGCATCAAGTTGTCGTTGTAAGCCCTTTGCAAAGTGTGAGAGTAGAACAACATCATCAAAGCAAAAAGGATGGCTATAAGTACCTCATGCAGAAGACAACCATCATCCATATGGGTATGTTGCCGAAGAAACTCCTCTAACTCGTCAATGTTAATGTCGAAGAGGATCGATGACAAAGGACACCCTTGTTTGACCCTAATGGTACTATGCACAAAGTCCAACAAACCATGAGAGGTAATGGAAGTTGCCCGACAACCGTCTCATAAAACCTCCTGCAATAATCGGGGAATCGGGGATGCGAAATCTCTTAAAAGACAGTTTTAAATTCTAAGATAAAGAATTAAAAACTCTACTTTGTGATTGACTTTATGATTCTATAAACTTAAGAAGAAACGTGAGCATTCAAGAATTTGACATCAACAGATGTTGCGCAGATAATCCTTTTCATTATGACGTATAGTTTGGAAACATGGACAGAGTAAAGGGTAAGTATATTTGGGGTTTGGCAATCAAATTGACAAGACATTAAATCGTTGGAACTTATATGTGTTATAGGTGGAAGCAATTAATTACAACAAATTGTAAGATTGCGATAGTTGCAAAAGTTATAACTAAATTAATCATGAATGAGCGGAGAGAAAGGTAATACACAAAGAGAACGATATATGAATAGAGGAACTGCTACTTCCTTGGTCACCGCATTTAATCTATTAAATTTAAAATTCACCAAATGTAAACCACCCCAAAAAATCCTCCCGATTAAGTGAATTAATTGAGCAAATGAAATGGCGATTTAAAAGCAGAGAAAAATTTGAGAAAAACGTATTAAATGTGCCTAAAAATCCACTTTAGGGTTCGAAAAGTAACAAAACATATGATAAATACCATCGCAAATTAGCAAGTTAGCACTTAGTAGTGAGCCATTGAGCAATGATAAAGTTGTATATTCACAACAACGTGACAAAAGATGTATGTGTTTCAAGAAGTAGAAGTTTCAACATTTTCTACAAGAATATTCTTATGAAGATGATCTTGATTTTGTTTGTGATGAACTTGAGGATGAAACAAATGATATTGATGATGCTAGTGATGATGACATTGAGCCAAGCGCTCTTGATGATCTAGAGCTTTTTGATGTAACAAGTTGCGAGAAGGCCTTAGCCCATAGGGAAATTCAAGAATCTGATCTATCACTTTTGAAAGCGATGGCGAAATTCAAGAATTTGATCTATCACTTTTTGAAAGCATTTTAAATATTGTTATTCAACATGTTTTTAAATCAATTTATGATAGCTACTTGTTGGAAAGTTGTTTTGACATGTTTACTTATATAAGTTAGAACATGTGAAATTACAAGTGTATTTCTCTTATAGCTGAATTTAATCACAAATTTTATTTTTATTTTTTTAAAAACCAGAATTATATTATTAGAAATAAATTATTCAAATTACAATGCCAAGCCATGATACTCATACTCCAAGATATATCCTTGGAATTCCAACAACATATTAAAGAAGAAAGAGAACATATCTGCAAATTATCCATCAGATTATTGCAAGTGAAGGATCTTCTCAATCTGTTTCCACTTCTCTGGAGACCATGTCAAAGGTAAAGGACCAAAGTTGATCAGATTATTATGATCCAAAGCCCAATTAGCTAAAGCATCTGCCACCTTGTTCTGATCTCTAGGAACATGTTGATATATGATGGTCTGAAATTGTCTAGCAATAACTTTAATATTATCCTGTATCCTGGCGATTAGCCAATTATTGGATCTATGTTGCTCTTGAGCTGACAGAAGGTTGATAATAACCTTAGAGTCTGATTCAACTATAATTCTAAGACATCCCAATTTAGTTGCCTCCAGGAGAGCTCGCTGAATTGCCAAGATTTCAGCCACATTATTAGTAAAGTGCCCCAATTGATGAGCAAAGAAGAAAAGGGGAGTTCCCAAAGAATCATGAGCTATCCCTCCAATACTAGTTGGACTGGATTGCCTCTTGCTGCTCCATCAATTTAGTTTAACAAAGTCAAACGGAGGTGGTTTCCATTTTCTCAAAACAGAGGGCACCGATAGTCTAGTACATGACCTAGTCTTTAATTTGCTTTCCTCCAAATTGAGTTTTTGTAGTAAATCTTTCCATTTTCCAGGTAAGGGGGAAGGGATTTTCATATTATGCTCAATAGTTTCCACTATATTACTTCAAGTTAATTCCTTGACATACCAAATGTCTCTATTTTCTGATTTGAAGATGTGTCTATTTCGCTCTTTCCATACATTCCACAACATAAGAGAAATAGCAATCCAGATTCCTTTGCTAAGGTCCTGAGTATCAGAGACTGAGCATTTCCAAGCTCTAACAATTTCCACAAGATTCATAGAAGAGTTCCAATTGACAGATAACCAATCAGCCAAAATATTCCATAGAGATATTACAAAAGGGCATTGAAGAAAAAGGTGGATCAGAGTTTCATCCGCTTCTTTGCATAGAGGGCACCAAAAAGGTCCTACCATACCTCTTTTCATCAAATTGTCTCCAGTAAGAATCCTCTTGTATAATAGAAGCCAGATAAAGAATCTAACTTTAGGCCACAAAGCAAGTTGCCAAAGATCAACAAAAATATCCTTCCAAGGATGCGGTGAGTACCTATCAAAGTACTATATCCTTCAGCTACAGAGTAATTCCCTTCCGAAGATTTTCCCCAAGCAAGGGTATCAGTATCGGAGGAAGTTGGAAGGATTCTATTTTGAAGGAGAGTTTGAAAAAATTGAATTTGGCCCATAGACAAGTTGGTCTGCCACAAAGACGGAGAGATCCACTCAGTCCCCGAGACAATGATTGAATATAATGGATCACCTTTTCCTTTCCCTTACTGTGAAGAGTATTCATAATACTTCTAAAGTCCGGATACTGCTCAATCAAAGGTGGATGCCCATCCCACGAATCAGTCCAAAAGTTAGCCTGATCACCTTTCCCAATTTTCCAAAAAAATGTTTTTTAATAATTTCTTCACCAATTTTGAGGACCGAAAGAATTAGAGATCCCCGAGACAGGTAAAGAATGTCGAATCAACTCTTGCGGCATCATTCCTTCCGCATATTTTCCTCTAATATTGATGGCCCATAGATGATATGGATTTTGCAGCAATCTCCAATATAACTTTGCAGCTAAAGCCTTATTATTCAACGCACACTAGATCTAAAACCCAATCCCCCATCTTTCTTTGGCAAACATAATGTTTTCCATTTCACAAGATGCCATTTCCTTACCTGTTGAGTTCCTGTCCATAAGAATTTCTAGCTAATAGAATCCAGCTGATGTAAAACTTTCACAGGAATATTCAAAAGGGAAGAAAAGTAGATAGGGATAGCTTGTAAAACAACTTTAATCAAAGTAATACATCCCCCAAAAGTTAACCATCTATGAGTCCATTTACTAAATTTCTGAAGAATCTTTGTGGGTAACCAAGTCCAATCAGTTAATCTTTTAGAATCCAACGGGATACCCAAGTATTTTAGAGGTAACGTTCCCTTTTGAAATCCTAATTTTACCAAAATATCCTGCTCCAACCTAGGTGAGCAATGGAAGAAAATGATTTTTGACTTTTGCCTGTTTATATCTTGACTGTGGCCTTTGAAAAGAGCTCCAAGTTGTTGTGGATTTGGTTAGCTTCTTTTAAAGATGCTTCTCCCATAATGGAGGAATCATCTACAAACTGGAGATGAGACAAAGGATCCACCTGTCTAGCCAATTTGATACCCTTCAACTTCTTTTGGATTCTCGTCTTGGAGAACAGTTTGCCAAAAGATTCAACACTATTATGAAAAGAAAAGGAGATAAGGGATCTCCCTGCCTTATGCCTCGAGAAGCAGAGAATCTAGCCGTAGGAGAACCAAAATAGAATAAGAAACTGAAGAAATACAAGCTTGTATCCACTGAACCCAAAGGGGGAAAAACCAAACTTCAACAGGATTTCAGTCAGAGAGACCAATTCACCCTATCATATGCTTTAGACAAATCCAATCTCAAAAACATAGCTGGTTTTTTTTTAATTTCCATGGAATGGAGAACTTCCTGAGCGAACAATATCATCATAGATTTGTCTATGAGGTACAAATCCCCCTTGTTCCAGAGATATTACTTTATGAATGATGGTCTTCAGCCTTTCAACTATGACTTTGGTAATTATTTTATAGAGCACGTTGCATAAAGCAATGGGACGATATTCTCGCAAGGGTAGAAGCCTCTTCTTTCTTGGGAATCAAAGCAATATAAGTTTGATTGATGACTTTGAGAACAGTCTTCGCTTGTCTACATTCTTCCACCACTTCCAAAAGATCATTTTTGATAATGTCCCAGAATTCCTGATAGAATTCTATAGGAAATCCATCCGGTCTTGGCGTTTTCCCTTTTTTCATAGCCCATACAACTGTTTGGAGTTCCTTCTCTGAAACCGCTGCAAAAAGAAAAGTATTGTCCTCCTCTGTAATCAAGGTTGGAATGATATTAAGCAATTGTTGTTGAGCATTTCCATCCAGATTAGTAGCAGCAAAGATCCCAGAAAAGTATTGAATTGCTAATTGTTGAATATCTTCCTGCGTAGTGGCTTGAGTTCCATCCCCTTTTTCCGGTAAGCAATGTGATTGTGAGAACGGTGAGCTAAGAGAGACTTATGGAAAAAAGAAGTGTTTTTATCTCCCTCTTTCAACCATTTAATTCTGGATTTCTGTTTCCGAAAAATTCTTCTCTTAATTCCCATTCTGTCAACTCTTGTTTAAGGGAAATTTAATCACATATTTTATCTCGACTTTTTAGCAACAAATTTTAACCTCCACAAATTTGAATGCAATGACTTAGGCTACTTCATTGGTTTGAGACATACGTACAACCATCTCCTACCGTTCCCCGAAGTTAAGAGGATTTGATGCAAGATGAAGCTCGTCAAAATGCAAAAATCTGATTTTCCAAAATTTTAGGATTGTAATTTTTGTATTTTATATTTGAGGCCCTACTAAGCATTTTTGGAAAATCTCGCATCTTAATTACAAAAGGAATGTCTTAGAGGAATTCCAAAGCTTTATAACACATCTTACAATTTTGGACTTTGAGCACCGATAAAGAAACTATGAACCCAACAAAGTGACCCTCTTAAGGGGATATGCATGTCTTGTGGAAGGTGCTCGTCATAAAGGAATGTGCCTATCTTAAGGGGACATGCCCATCTTAAAGGGACATGCCCCAAACTACCATCTAGATCAGTCAACACCCCTCGAAGCATGGGCTTCACTGCTTTTAGTTTTGATAAACATAATAACTTCCTTGGTGTAAAAGGGATTCTCTTCAACTTGAGTGGGATAATCCGTACAAAATTCATTTCTACTAGTTGCGAAGGATTTTGAGTAGGAATTCCAACAAATTGTGGTTGCACTTCTTGCATTATTCACAAAAATTATGAATCCAACGCTGAATAGACTCATACCCCTCCTACCACAATAATCGCTAGTGATAGAGTGATACCGGTAAAATCGGGGATGTGTCTCTAGGGACTTGAGACGCGTCTTTGATATTGGAGACTCATACATAGACATCTCATGATACCAAGAGACTTCATTTTGTGTCTCCCATGCAATCCCCCGACTTGAACACCAAACTCCTATTGTAAAATAGGAAAAACTTTTAAAATGCCAAAGTGGCCCATATCACTCCTACCTAACCCAAATTTATTAACCCCGTGCCCTAATCTGATTTTCATGCTTTTAATTTTTAATATTTTTGTGTGTGCTAATATTTGTATTTTTTATTACAAATGCATTTAAAATTTTGTTTTATTTTTAGTGTCACCCAATACTCCCATAACCATTTTTGTTTTAAAATGTTGTCTCCGTCCCCGCACCTATTTCATCCCAGTCTCCTTGTAACTAGGCCCAAAACACATACCTTTTGTGTGTGTCAGCAGGATACCTGTGAAATTGAAGCATGGGATCCACAACTATTATATCAACATACCAGTCTACTTTAATGACAGCGAAACCCAAGGTTCATTGAGAAGATTTTCCAGTGTACCTGAGACCAAACTTCTCGGTTGTTATCTCTAGCTCAAGACAATTTTGAATTCCTCGACTATCTTTGCCAATACCTAGACCAGTATATCCCATTTTATTTAACAGCTTGAAACCAATTCCTTTATTGTGTTTTCCAAAATTACCAAATGAATAAGGGAAATGATTAAATTATGAAGACTTGGAATAACATGCCATGTTTTCATCAGTTTTCATAGGTTCATCCACAACATGAGGTTTATCCCTTTCATCTCTTCAACTCCATATTGCAGTACAGTCGAATCATGTTGAATTTCGTCACAAGCTGCCTCTATTTGAGCCACTTCTTGTTGAAGCTTTTGAATGGCATGGTAGCACCTTTCCTTTGCTCCACGTAATCCTTTGACAACAAGACGTCCAGATTGGGAAAGATTCTTCTAAATCTCTATAATCTACTCCATGATGAGGATAAGGTTGCTCTGCAACCATCATTTCTCATCCCTTGGCTGTCGAATTTTTCTTCAAGGAGTGACTTGTGCTCGTCCCAAGGTGTTGAAATCAGATCTGCATCTTGTATTTGTTCCTCTTGGCACTTCTTGCTTGCATTTCCCATAAAAACTAAAAGATTCCTCCAACATGTATGGTATACCTTCTCTGACAGAACTGCTAGGCGGTAGGAAAACTGCTCTAATACCAATGATCCAGATTTTATTGGCAATCTGGTACAACACATTAAATTACAGAAACTTCAATTGTTATGTAAGCAATAAACTTGAGGAAATGAAATTAACCCAAAAAACAAAGATGATACTGCAATGTAAATGAAATCTTTATTGCAAATGAGAGCAGTTTACAAGAAGTAGCAATCTCTAAGACGAGGTGAAACTATCACACTCTGGTCTCGGTTTTCCCTTCTCTCCTCTATGCTATGGGCAACCATTTGTGTAGCTGCATGAGGAAATATTAGATGATGAATTTTGTACGTAGAATCCAAAGAATCGTTACAGAAGAAATATTCTGTCTTGATAATCTGAGGAGCCATGTGAAGAGCATTCCCCCCAAGAAGTTAAGAAAATCTGTCACAACATGAAAATCGTCAAAACATAAAATTCTGATTTTCCAAAAATTTTGGCATTTTTGATACATTTTTGTATTTTGTATTTTTGGAGCCCTTCATATGGTTTTCAAAAAACATAACGTCCCAAAGCAAAGCAGAATGACTAAATCCTAAGCTCCCGACATATCTTAGAGCTTGGATTCCAACCACCATTAAATAAACTGTGACCTAGCAAAGTGACTGTCTTAATGGTAGGGCCACCTTGATCACCATTGGTGTGAAAGATACAAAGTTTTTATTTTTTGGTATTATACCCAATTGCACTCTCACATTATTCTTTCATTTCAATAGCTGGTTTGCGGGGCATGGTTATTAAAAGATAGGTTCAAAATATAGTCACTAGGAGACATGAAGTACGAGACAAGAGTATGGATCGCCATTTTCAAATTATGGTACTGGGTCTCTGAATAAGCATTTAGAGTCACCATGAGACGTTTGAAATTTCTGCGTTTCTGGTTGATCACGCTCTTTGTGTGTAAATAATCACTTCATCCATCTGGACACCCTCGCCATTTTCAAGTATTGTCTAATGGGCATTTAGAGTCACAAATTTCTGCGGCCAAGTTTCTGTTGATCACGGTAATAGTTCTCTTTGTGTGTAAATAATCCACTTCATCCATGCGGACACCCTATGCCAATGCATCTTTCTCAAGGCAACCACAATCCAAGAAGTATCAATCTTTGTTCTTCCAGTGGCAGGACTCCACTATTTTTGTTGGAATATAGTTTGTTTAGGACACTAATTTACCAAACTGCCACATTACAGGGTTATCTTGCATACAAAATGAAATGAAATGAAATGAAAGATTTTAATGACGTCCACGAGACTAAAGAGTCTATGGGACCACGAAACAATTATTTTAATCAGATTTCAGACTCCTTTCAATATCCGCTCTTCGGCTGTGAATCTTGAGGATGAAGCCTGCTGTCGCTTGAAGCTTTGTTCCTTCGAAGAGTTCCTCTAGTCTGTCCACCTTCAGATTGTTTTTGTACTGAATACGGATATCATCATATGCTGAACACTCCATGACAAAATGCCATTCTGTCTCGACGACCCCTTTGCTGCAGAAGAGACAAATTCTCCTTTCCCAATCTTCCTTTGGAATAGTCCATCTACCAGTTTCACATCGAAGATGATGTGATCCAGTTCTTAACTGCGCCACTAGAATCTTTGCTTTACCCTTGATAGCTGCCCCTAGATAAGCTTTTTCATCATGTTCCCCAGTGGGATTGAATTCTCTAATATAATGTGCTTTCTTTCGACCAATCTGACCCGTCCACATGGCAGTCCTGAACTTTTCTATCACATAATTTTTTATTTCCCTGTTGCTGTTAGGACACTCCTGCATGTTGATGCCCCATTTGTACATCCATTTAGTATTCTGATTCATCCAGGTTTTCTTTCTGCGTTCCAAAGTGTCGTCTACAACTATTTTGGGCCAGCGAAGGTTGTCCATGTTTTCAACTTTTTTCAGATAGCTTATCATCCGAGATATTGCCGAAGCTTCCAACGAGAAAGAACCCGCTTCAGCCAACAAGATCTCATAAGGAACAGTTGATTTGACTTTAAGGGAGCTTGTGATTAGATGTTTCTGGATTCTTTCTATCTGTCTCCACCCGTGATTTGACATGCTACTTCCCCAAACTTCGCAGCCATATAGAACAACCGGAGTGACCAACAATCCAAAAAGGGTTTTTTTAGTTTTCCAGTCCCAAAGTTCAGCTTTCCTGCACCTGTTTTGAAGTAGGAAAGATGCTTTCCAACCTCCCTGTATCCTTTTTGCTTTACAAGTCTCCCAGCTAAGTTTGTGGTGAAAGTCAATCCCAAGATATTTGTATTCATGACTATTTCTAAAGGGCTCCCCTCAAAAAGGAAGATGTTTTGTCTCTCTTTCCTTTTCAAGGTGAAAATCATGATTTTTGTTTTGCTGGTGTTCACTTGCATCCCGACTTCTTGACAAAAGAGCTCTAGCGCTTTTAACTGTTCCCTCAAACCTTGGGCTGTTTTTGAAATTAGGATAAGGTCGTCAGCATATAGAAGTAACTTCACCACGTAACTTGCTAACTGAATACCTCCTCCCTCAGTTTTGTTTAACCAATCTTCAAGCTTGTCAATGTATAACCCAAATAATGTGGGAGAAAGAGGGCATCCTTGCTTGACACCGATGTTGCTGCCGAAACATTCGGACATACCTTCTCTGGTTCTAATTTTAGCTCTGACCTGCTCATACAATTTATGAACTGCTGCTCTAAACTCATCTGGAATCCCAAGCTCCTCCATCCTATCCCAAAGTTTCTTTCTGGGCACTGTGTCAAAAGCCTTCTTGAAATCAACAAAACAACAAAAAGCTTCTTCTCCTTGGGTGTCCCAAACCTTCTCAATCAAATGCCTAAGAGTGATACAATGATCAATTGTTGAGTGTTTAGGTCGAAAACCCGCTTGCCCTTTTGCTCTTTTACCCTCTCTTTCGGCCCAACTGTTGATTCTCCGTTCTATCATGCCTCCAAAGAGTTTACCAAGAAGAGGGTTGATCATAATGGTGCGATAATTGGACGGATTATTAATGTCACCACTTTTAAATAGAGGAATAACAACGCTAGTCGTCCACTCTGTTGGAAAGCCATTCTGATTGACATCATTGAATATTTTTCTGATGTGTGGCGTGAGGACCTCAACCCCCCATTTTAAAAATTCAGCTTGCAGACCATCGATGTCTTGAGCTTTACCACTTGCTAGATTCTTTATGCCCTGCTTGATATCTTCTGGTCCGAAAAAAGCTCAATCGAAGTCTCGATTATGGGAGGAACATCTTTTTGTTGAGGACGTTCATAAAGGGTCCTTGCATATTCTAACCAATGTGCACCTGTGATATTATTTTCTATGTATTTTTTCTTTTGTTGTAGCTCCTTCCAAAAACCTTTGGGATTGTGTTTTCCAAGAGAAATTAATTTTGTCCTTCTCTTGCACACATAGCTTTCTTTTTTGTGTTGTACCAATCTCTCATAAATCTTTTTATTTTCTTTGTTCATCCCATTTTCTTTCAAAGCTCTCTTGGCAGCTTTACACTCTTCATCATACCACGGGTTTGTCGGAAAAGTATTTGCCGCTCTCTTTCTAGGCTTAGATCTCTCACAAGACAGTTAGAGCCTTTTGGATTAAAGATATCAGCAGATTACTACGTATATAACCACTCGATCCCTTGGACGCCGTGTTCTCTATATCTTTCCTCATTATCTGCAATTGCTGCTTAAGGGCTGCAACAAATATTCCCTGATTTTCTTTATTGAGAATGATTTTTCCCTGTTTTTGAGATGCCTTTTGCATGTGATGAGCTGATTCCTTTGTTGCTGATTGAAGACGGTCCCAAGCTTTACCAAGAGAGGACTATGATCTGACTTTAATTCGATAGGACAATCTCCAATTTCAAACTCAAGAAGCGTGGAGATAAAACTTTGAGAACAAATTACATAGTCTACTACACTTTGACCATTGTATGTTTTACAAGTGATGTTGCCTGACCTGGGCCAAGCTCTCATGCCATTGCAAATGACCATGTTGTATAAGCTACATAGGCCTAGAAGCTCAACTCCAAAATGTGACACCCCTCCACTACCATCCTGAGATAATCTTTCCCAAAGCTTGTTCTCTTCTTCTTTAAGCCACAACGGATTGTCTTCACCTCCTTCTAAACTGGTCAACTGAAGGGATTGATTATTGGCAGTCCTTGCATTGAAATCACCCAATAGAATTATTTCTCCAGGATGTACTGAAAACAGAAATGTCTTTTTTTATTGAAGCGTATGGATCTTCGCTATCTAGCTTTCTTCTCTTATATGTCTTTGAACCTTTCGGTGCAAAGTAACAGGCAACTAATCTGATTGTTGTCTTGCCATCTGTTATTTTCAGCCATATGTATTGTTTATTTGGATCTTCTTTTTCAACTTTGACATTTTCGAGCCATATTTCCTTGATTAACACTGTGATTCCGCCGTGGCCTTTCCCTGTTTCATTCCCTTCATTCCAAACTGAAATTTTTTTGTAGCCTTCAAATTCTGGAACCTTGCAACCTTCGTGCTCATGTGTTTCCGTAAGAATGATAATATCTTTCCCTTCTGCTATGGGCCCCAAACCCGGTCCTCTTCTCCATGGATATCCTCTGCAATTCCAGCTTACTATGTGCATGAATTCCCGTGGGGCCCCTAATTCCTATTTCCTATTTGATAAATGATCACTGATTTGGGCTTTCCCATTTCTCATCTGTGCCCATTTTCCTGCTTCCCTTGCTTTTCTCACTTTCTCCCATTCTTTCCTTCGGTCTTCTTGTTGAGCGAATGTCAAATCCTCATCTAGATATATGTGTGTGCCTCTAAGAAGTCCCCTGTTTTTTAGGATAGCATGTTTGTCTTCTATTTTTCTCATAACCACTCGCACGTGTCGGTCCTTTCCTCCCTCTGTTCTCCTGCCAATCCTGTTTGCTTGTTGTATGTAACCTGTCCACTTCAATTTGTCTTTAAGAAAGTCTCTTGCCAATATGTCAGTTCTCTCATTTTCACCAAAATCTTTTAGACCCTTGATAATAAAATTTACTGCTCTGTTTTGTTGATCTTTCTCTTCTTTTATCTGTGTTTTGATGTGTTTCTCCATGACTTGCCTTTGTTCATTTGATGATCCACTTACTAATTGAGACCAAGTTTTAGCTTCTTCTATCCGATCCTTTAGTTGATTTTCTTTTATTTCCATGTCTTTAATTGCTGATTGGATCTCATCTATCTGAATTGTTTCCTTCTCATCGGCAACATCTGGTAAAGCCACATCGGCAACAAAGACCATGGAGAAAGCAAAACAGAAATTATTCCATTGGTTAGTCCACAAGTTAGCTAAAGTAAGTGCCATGATGTGATAAAATCATCAGAATAAAATGACCTGCTAGATATAAGGAACTAAAAGATGACCGATTGGGTAGGCCAACACCCAGTTGAGTAGAATAATCCTTCTTGCCGGGTTGACAGAGATGAGACTACTGAGCTTTTACAGTTCATAGGGCTGGGGTGATTCCTCCTGTGAATAGGTGTGATCCCTGGGTCATCAGGATTGCTTGGAGCCAGGGGGCAGTGCGCATATCCCCTGTTGAAGATTATCTCCAGCGGCCAAGTTTCAAGCTTGGGAAGCTAATAACCACAGGCTTGTGTTCGGACCTTCTCTTTATACAACTCAAATCAGAAAATCGCTTTCATTCTTTCCTCATTACCACTCAGCCTCATTAATCCCAGCCAAACATCAAACAGCTCATACCCAGAGAATATAGAGGTATTCTCTACACCCTTTAACTGAAAAAGATGTCCGTGTATGAAAATTCCTAGCTATAACACATACCATGACTCCTAAATAGACTCCGACAATCAGTGTTTTTGGGTATACCTGCCATAGGTGAGCTTTGATACTGCTCCAGAATTAGAGCTTGAGATAAGCTACCGTTGTCTTTATAACACCTCTCTATCGTACCTAGATGTTTTCCAGAGTTTTATTAACCTATTTTCGTCATTGCAGGACATTAATATATATAACTTCATTCGTGTTACAAATACTCACAGGCTATCAAACCTAACTATCGCTTTTTTCTACTGTATCCTTGCCATATCGCCTTCAGACACTCCTATCAGTCCCGGTTTAGAGCTTTCAAATTTTAGCATTCTTACGAGCGTTAAAATCTAATTAGCCAAACTCTAAAATGCAGCAGGAACCGGATTTGGAGGAAATGCCAGCAATGTAGACATTGGCAAAAAAGTCCAACCACATTGAATGAACAAGATCCAAGAGACAAAATCGGCAGGCTTACCTTCTTCAACTTTTTTTAAGTTGATTCTCCCTCGCTTCTTCGCGAAAACCCATGTGATTCTTCCCTGAAGATTGCCCTCCCTATTCGTTTGAAAATTATTTGTCACTTGTTCACAATATTAGTTAAATTTTGCAGACAGCAATTTTTATAGCTGCTGTTCGGAATGCCCAATACGCTTAAGCTTTTGTAGAATTATACATGAATGAATGAAAGATTTTAATAACGTCCATGAGACCAAGCGGTCTATGGGACCAAGAGCAACAGTAACACCAATCCAAGCCAACACAACAAACTAACATAGGTGGCTGCCTTATTATTCTTGCTAAATTTCTAGCCCCTTCTCAATGCTAAGTCTTCTGCTATGGATCTTGATTAGGAAGCTTGGTCTTTTGTCCCATAGGTTGTCTTTGGTAGCCTCGTGGACATTAAAATATCTTCTTTTTATTCTTCTTCTTAACCTTGCCTCCTCAAACAGGGCAATTAGGTTGTCGATATGCATGTTGTCTTTGTACTTGATACAAATGTCACTATATGTTGCACACTCCATGATGTAATGTCATTATGTCTCCACTACTCCCTCATCACAAAATGAACATGTTCTTGTTTCTCATGCCTCCTTAGGCACTGTCCACCTCTTAGGTTTCACACCTAAGATGGTGTGAGTTGGTCCTTAGCTAAGCTATCAACATCTTTGATTTTCAATCAATTTCTGCCCCCATGTATGCCTTTTCATCATGGTCCCACATGGGGTTAAACTCTTTGATGTAATATGCTTTCTTTCATCCTATTTGTTTTGTCCACATGGCTGCCTTGAATTTCTCTCTCACATACTTTTTAATTTCTTCCTTGGTGTTTGGACAATCTTGTATGTTGATGTCCCATTTACTCATCCATTTGTTATTTTGTTTCATCCATGTGTTGTTTCTTTTGTTTAGCTCTTCTTCTATTACCATTTTGGGCCATCGGTGATTCTCCATACTTTGTCTTTTTAAAATAATTTAATGTTTGAATCATTGTTGATGCTTCCAACGGAAAAGTCCTTGTTTCACCAATAGGATTTCATATGGAACTGAAGCTTTAACTTTTAGGCTGCTTGTGATTAAATGTTTTTGGATTCTCTCTATCTATCTCCAATTTAGGTCGGACACATTGCTTTGCCCCAAACTTCACATCCATATAGGACCAGCGCGTGACAAGAAGACCAAATAAAGTTCTCTTGGTTTCCAATCCCATAGTTCTGCATTCCTGCACCTGTTTTGTAGTGAGTATAAGGCTTTCCACCCCCTTGAATTATTTTGGTCTGCAGGTCTCCCAACTAAGCTTGTTGTGAAAGTCAATCCCAAGATACTTGTATTCATCCACTATTTCCAATGGGCTTCCTTCGAAAAGGAAATCAGTTTGTTTCTTTTTTTACGTAGAGAAAAGATCATGATTTTGGTTTTGCTAGTGTTTACTTGCATTCCCACTTCTTGCAAAAGAGCTCTAGATCCCTCAGATGTTGTCTCAAACTATGAGTCGCTTTTAAAATTAGGATAAGGTTGTCTGCATATAAAAGTAACTTTACAACATAGTTGGTCAGATGAATGCCCCCTCCACCAACATTGTTTATCCACTCTTCTAGTTTATCAATGTATAACCCAAACAAGGTGGGAGATAAGGGGCATCCTTGTTTGATGCCTATGTCACTTCCAAAACATTTTGACATTCCTTCACTTGTTTTGATTTTGGCCTTGACTTGCTCATACAATCTATGCATTACCACTTTGTACTCATCGGGGACTCCAAGCTCCTCCATCCTACTCCAGAGTTTACTTTTAGGAACCGTGTCAAATACTTTTTTGAAGTCAACAAAGCAACAAAAGCTTCTTCTCCTTGAGTATCCCAAAAAAATCAATCAAGTGTCTAAGGGTGATCACGATGGTCAATGGTAGAGTGCTTTGGCTTTGAACCTCGCTTGGTTTTTGCCCATTTTCCCTCCTTTTACGCAATTTGTTGATTTTGCACTCTATCATGCTACCAAATAACTTTCCAAGAAGGGGATTGATCATGATAGTTATGTAATTAGACAAATTATTGATATCCCCACTTTTTTAGAGGGGGATAACGACACTAGTCATCTAGTCTGTCAAGAAGCCTTCCTGAATGATACCATTGAATATGTTTTTGATGTGCGGTGTGAGGGTTTCTACTCCCCAGTTCAGATATTGATTGCAGCCCATCTAGTGTCTTGCGCCTTACCTCCCACTAGTCTTTTGATGCCTTGAGTAATGTCCTTCATAGAAAAAAGTTGTGTTCTGTATTGATGATGGGAGGGTTATCTTTATCTTGAACTCTCTCATAAAGTACCTTTGCGTACTCTAACCATTGAGTGTCTGTAATATTGTTCTCTATTTGTTTTCTTTTTGTTGTAGTTCCCTCCAAAAGCCTTTGGGGTTATGTTTTCCAAGTGAAATTAATTCTTTTTGCCTTGTCTTCATGTAGCTTTCTTTTTAGAACGTATGATTCTTGCATAAGCCTTTTTGTTTTCTTTGGTCATCCCAAGTCTTCTCAAAGTCCTCTTTTTTGCCTTACATTCTTCATCATACCACGGATTTACCGGGAAACTATTGGTGCTTCCACTCTTAGGTTTACTTATTTTGCATGCCTTTAGAGCCTTTTGAATTAAATGAATCAACATATTGTTGTCCATAACTAAAGTATTATACTTTGTTTTATGTAAGTGTTGATTAAGAGTTGCTTTGAAGAGTTCTTGGTTCCAATGGGTCACCATATCACAAGTAGGACCTATAGGATTGAAGCAAGAGGACTAGTATAATATTAAAAGAAAGGAAATAATTTATATCCACACATTTCTATCAAATTCAATGTTTTTGAATGTATCTAACTAATAGATAATAAAGGGATTGTGGGAGAAGTTGGGAAAGTTATATTAGGATATATCACTAGTTTAAAAATGAGTCATGATGATTCTACCTTGAAGGGGTCTTTTCCTTTGCTTGTGGTGGTCTTGTCCTTCTCGTTGGTTATTGATGTGCATGTTGAGGTCTACATATATTGGGTTATGATTTGATTTCATCTCGATAGGGCAGTCCCCAACCTCAAGCTTCCTCAATCTCGGGATAGGACTTTGGCAAAGAAATTGTCTCAATAACGAAGGAATTGTATTTTCTTTTAAATACTAAAGAGATTCGAGTTTGATCTAGTATTTGGGAACTATGAAGTTTTAACATGGGATGCATCCCCTTTACCATGTGAGGCAATATGTTGAGGGCCCTCACCTTGTACTAGGGATAAATTGTGGGCCCTCGCCTAAAACGTGTCCAAGTCCAAGTGAGACATTGAGGGTTGCACCCTAGTAATGAGATGTTACCGAATTATACGAGTTTCACAAAGAAATTATTTTCTCACACATAGCCAATTTACTAGATATACTACTATGTTTTGTTTTATTAATAAAAGTGTGTTTTTCAATTAAATAATAATAATAAATATCCTAGACATATGAAAGGTAAATCTGGTACTTATGAGTCTTATGTGTACATGTGTGTGTATTTGTAGGCAATACCTATGTGAGTCTCAAATACAAGATGTGTTAAACAAATTTAAGAGATCTAAACTCAAGAAGGAGAGAAAGATAGTTTTACGGAAAATGTGTGGCTCGACAAAGAATGTGAGGTAGCGAAAAAAGGAGCTCGAGGATCTAGGGAATAAGTCATATAAAAAAGCATACATGCGATTGGTGAAAGCTAAAAGGAAGAGTACATGAAAATAAGGCAAGAAGAGTTGATATGGCTTGGGAAATGCTGCCCTAAGCATTTTTGAAAAGGTTACTAGTAAGTAAAAAGCAAATAGATAATAGTATCACCCTTATGCAATGATAAGAGTATGTGAAACAACTATATGAACATGGAGAAGATAAAGACAATCCCCAGTAATTAACATACATGAAAAAATGTTTACCATAAATGATGTAAAAAGGCATCAAGAAGCTGCAACGGTAAGGCACAAGACATGGATGGGTTCAAAGTTAAATATATAAAATGAGGGATCGACATTTTTATAGTTTACATAAGAGACATATTCAACAACATTTTTAGGGATGGTTTCCCCATAAAGTGGACCACCGGTCTAGTCATACCTCTTTTCAAAATGGAGAGGTCAACAACCCTTCCAACTAAAGAATTATTATGGTCAACCCTCTCATGGAAAATATATTCGGATGCGTGGTGAGGAACAACATCGATAAATGATCACAAAAAGACAAACATGCTTCAAACCAAAACATTAAACACTAGATCATTACATTTGTCTTGGGCATTTGATTAAAAAAATCATGATGAAAGAGGAGAAGAAGTCTTTTGTTGTTTCATTGACTTTATGAAAGTGTTTGACATAGTCCACTAGAGATGATCTATGTGGTCGGATGGAGGAACTTGAAGTTCCAAAAGAATATAGGGTAGCAATTCATCAACTATACGAGCAAGATATAGCCAATATTGGAATGTGTATGTGCCTTAAAAACAACTTGATAGCGACATAGGATTTAAACAAGGATGTCATTTGTCACCCACCCTTTTTGGTCTCTATATTAACAAATTGGAAGAAAGAATAGATATATCGAGAGGTGGTGGCATCCACATAGCTAGGCATGTGATAAAGATCCTTTTGTATGTAGACAATCTTATTTTGATCATAATTATATCTCAAGGCCTAAGATATTATCTAAAAGCCTTTGAACCTTTTTATAAAAAGGTTAAGATGCAAGCTAACATTAAGAAAATTAATATCATGATCTTCTCACATCGAAAAGAAAAGATGCATATGAGCATCTTATTTGAAGGAATCTCACTCGAGATAATCTTTGAATAAAAGTACATGGGATTTATTTCACTAACAAACTCAAATGCAACCAATGAGGTATAAGTGAGTTGATAAAATGGGTTTTTGTGTCCCCTTACCTAGGTTCAAAACCTCACAAAAGCGCCCGACTCATAGCTTCTTGTCAAAAAAATCATTCTGAAACACAAAAAAACGAACTCAAATGTGAATGGAGAGCATTGTACTCTATTCAAAACAAGTGCAAGGATGTTGATTTGTGAGATTAAAAGACCAACGGGGTTACATGCAGGATATTAGTAGTTTTAGTGGTGTTATACGGATGTGAAGTTTGTGTCGATGTTATGTCATGTCTAAGTGCATGTAAAGCGAGAGAATCCATAAACATTTAATTATAAGTATGTTCAAGCTTAAAGCATTGGTTCCATACGAGATAATCCTAATAGAAACAAGTAATTTCCCAATAAAAATAGTTGTCATGATTAATCTCCTAGCTTACGTAAAAAATGAGGGCATGGAGGATGACAGGATGACCAAAGGAAACAATGCAAGAATAACTTAATAGAAAAAAGAGGAAATGGATGAAACAAAACAAAGTCTGGATGGGTAAGTGGGATAATAACATGCGTGAATGTGCAATAGATAAATAATTACACTACGTGATGGAAAATTGTAAGTTACGCATGTGGACAAAACAAAAAGGGAGGAAAAACAATACTACATGTTTGAGTTCAGCTATGAGCATGATCTAGGGGAAAATCAAATGGAGAGTGAAGATGCTCATAACTCAATTGAGAACAAGATCGCACCAACTTTGTTTCAAGACAGGGAGGTGGAAAATCTTACAAAAGAGTGGGAAGAGAGGATATGTCTTTTTTGCACATCAAGCAAGGTTGAGACAGAACAACACTATATCATGGAGTGCTCTGCATATGACAACATTCAATCTAGATACTTGGATGACCTCTGAGTGTGTTTATGTCCAATATCTTTGAAACAAAAAGCATTGGTAAAAATAAATCATTTATAGCCAAGATCCATAGTTGAAGAATGAAACTTTAGAGGTAGAAAACGATAGTAGGCTTGTAAATTAGGGTTTGATCGCAAGGTTCTTCTCCTTTTTCATCGGCTTCTTTAATCCCTTGGTTATGTTTTTGGTTCTTGGAGTCCCATTAATTTCTTAGGGATCGTGGACATTTTTAAAATCTCTAACTAATTGTCTATAATGTGTACATACATGTGTATTAGTGCTTAGAGGCGTTCCATTTGCATATATTTGTTGGGGTGTGTTATGATCACATTTAATGTGAAGTTCACCTTAGGTATTTGTATTATCTAGGTGAAACATATTTAAGTGGGCTATGTTATTGATATGCACTAATTAATTGATAATGATCTTCTCCCATATGTGATCAAGGTTAGGTTAAATTAGGTATTCTTAATTAGTGTTTTTGCCTTTCACTCGCCAATAATTATCTCTTATCTATACCTCTCACCTTTTTCTATATAAGGAATCATTGGGTCCTTTATGCTCGGAGATGACCTTAGAGATAGTATTCTTAATTGGATGAGATGTAGTCTCTGAGGAGACTTTGTTTTGTCTGACCACTATTTGTTGGTTGCACATTCTACATGTCTATTCTATTGTGTCATAACCTAAATTTGGTAATTTATCGGTTAGTAAGTTCAATATTGGCTTGATCCTTAAATCATGAATTTTACTGTACATTTCTAACTTAAGTGACTATCCTTATCCATATTACATGACTTGATATTCTCATTACACTACTTAGCCACACACAAAATTGCTCGCATTAATCCATAATAGTTTATTACTCTCGAATGTTATGCCCAAAATTTCCAACACCTCGCTCCATCCTTATATGGGACTGCATCAAATGTTTAAGTCCAAAATTAGTAGTTTCATCTTAGGCCACCCAACGGTCATTTTATTGATTTAATATCTTTTAAGGGTTGGTATTTTTCTATAAGTTGGCTTTAATGCAAAATTAAACCTACACGATCCTACATAAGCAACTCAAATCCACTCATTTACTCAATTGGAAATTTCAAAATCACTATAAGAAAAATCATCCTAAAAAGCACTCCAAGATCTCCTAAATACCCTAAAGCAACAACACACATTATGATCATCCCCCACAAGTTTGTAACACTCCAAACTAGGTTTGAGAGTCTATCTTTCCAAGTTGCAAGCCTTTTAAGCCAAATCGAGCGAGCATGCCAAGTCATTACAAACATTATCAAGTGATCAAGTCATCAAATCTAGTTGCATCCATATAAATATCACATCTTTAGGAGGAGAACTATACGTGGTTTGAGGCCTTTTTGGAGTAGAGCCAACATAGTTAGTGTACAGATTGCACTTTAACCTAACCACGAACCATTTTGTAGGGTGTTTTACCCATGTTTAGGGTTTGAATCTATTTTGGTTCATACAAAGAGTTTTAAACACTTGTGATATATTGGGTTTCACAAGGAAACACATTCCATCACCTCATATAGACACACAAATTTACAAAATGTCAATGGCTCGTTGTATAGAACCGCCAAATTATGTACATAACCAACAGGTTTTGTCCTGCTCATCTTGCACCTTCAAAACTAGAAACAAAACATCTACGTCTTATTTCCAGGTCCATCCATCTTTTGTCATAACTAGATTAGCTTTAAGAGTGGCATAATGAATGATTGCATATCTTCACTTATGTCAACATGTTCATATGGTTTTGTCTTGCAAATTGATAATATGGAGATATTATGATTTACAAATTGATATTAAACTAATTAATTTGAATATATATCATATTTATAGGGATGTCCAGTAGGATATAGGTAGGACACTAGTAATGGTTTAAGGATTCATCTCTCTCACACACACACACTCTCTCACTCTCTCTCCGAATCTTCTTAACACATAAATTTATCAACACACCAACAAATAATGAAATTTTCTTATCATTCTCCACTTCTTATTAGAAGTTATATTGATACCTTGTAAAAAGGCTTGTACAAGGAGGTTATAACTAGAACCTCACTAATTTCCAAACAAATATTGTTCGAAAAAATTCATACGGAAACCATTTTTTTAATATAATGACAAACTTGGTTATAATGAAACAACTATGAATCTCCATATAAACAAGCTTACTCGGCATGAATAGAAACTTACTGCAACTAGGTAGAAAATAAATCATACTACCTACGTGAACACAACTCTAACACCCTACCATAAATGAAGGTATAAGAAGTAAAAAAACAAACTAAATATGGGTCTTGACTAGTTTGTATGATTAGGCACCCATGTACAAACATGAAAAAGAAAGAAGGAAAGAAAGGACTCAACTTAGATCCCCTAATTGAAAACTTCCTTTACCCTAAACAATACTTACTTGCAATGAAGCTAACAAGGAGAAACCAAGGGCTTAGTGAAGATGTCGCAACCTATTCACAAAGGTGGGAAAAAATGCCCAAAGAACATCTCCATTATGGGTCGACTTTTAAATGAAGTGCATGTGAATCTCTATGTGCTTGGTTTGATGATGCCTTGTAGGGTTGCACATTATCTTAATGAACCCTAATTATCACACCAAATAAAATTGGAATTTGTCTTAGAAAAACCAAACATAACAAGTGATTGAAGCCCAAGCACCTCTATCTAGCTTTCACAATACCTTGATACTTAGCCTCGGTCGAAGAGATAGAAACAATTGTCTACCTCTTGCATGCACATGCATCAGATCGAGCCAATGTGAAAAACAAATCCAAAAGTAATGTGACACGTATTAACACATCCACCCCAATTTGCATTTGTGAATCCCTTAATTTCTGAAGAACCCTTTGGTGTGTAGGCTAATAGTGAACAACTTTCTTATCTTTGTTTTGAACTCATACATGCCAAATGTAACAAAATTTTAGTAAAAACAAGTCTATATTAGTCTCAAGACTTTAAAAATGGTTAAATCCTTTAACTTTACATTGAAATGAGGAAGTCAAAGTTAATCTAGCAAACATAGGACAAGAGGCAAAAAAATGGCATCTCTAAAAATTTACGGTTAACCATCTTACGAGTCTTAAAAGTGTTGTGGCCTGCATTAAAGCAAATGTCATATTCTTCCATGTGGGACCAATCGACCTTCTCATGTCTCTCAACGTTTCCAAGATTTGACCTCCTTTCAAATATTTCGGACCCCTAGCGATTAACGAATCATGACGCTCATTGGCGCACGGTAGGCGAGGCTTGAGCCTTGGCATTAAAGTTATGTGAATTCCCAAAGTTTGTAGGAAACTAATTCAAGACATATGGAAAAGAAAAAATGTGGCATTTATTAGTCTTTGGGGCTCTCTTAGTTTTAGTAGAAGGTTAATGTCTCATTCCCAAGTCTAAAATGATATTGATGATCAACATGTAGTTGTATAAAGGACACATGGTAAGATCTGGTGGCATAACACACTCTATAAGATTCCCCCATGCATTTACTCTCCATATGCCCCCAACCACCGATGGAGGATACATGGCATATGTACATGTGGTGAGATCTATAAACCACGATATTTGTCACAATACACTCCTCATGAACTTAAATTTGACAATTTGGCCTAATGTAAAAGTGATCTTGGAGGCCTCACTTGTTGACACGATAGAGGATTGGTTTTGGGTTATATATTTTGACTAAAATATTTTTTCACTTGTAGTTGGTACCATTGAAAAGGTCTTTCATATGGCTATATTTTGATCTTAGCATCGGTAGAAATGGTTAAGCGACTTGATAAATATTTGTGATAGTTTTTTAGGATTTTAGTTGTTAAAAACCAGATCTAACGATTCCCAAAATCACTTTAAATGCTCTAAGGTTTTTCAAGATGCCCTCTTAGTTGGATATTCTCTTCATAGCCCCGCCAAGGACAAATTAGGGGGTTAAACAAATGAGAGATCAAAGAGATAAATTGTTACATGGTCCTACAGTGAAATCATAGCTTTTAAGAAAATGATAGCTCGATCTCCATCCATCTTCCTAATCTTATGGACTCCAACCCATATATTCTTTATTTTATGCCTTTTATTAAGCCTAAAAAAACAAATATCTTCTCATTCCTTACAAATGAAGGCATCGTTTAGGCATGAACTAAATCAGGTTATTTATACCATGAGATTTTGAGAGGAATTAGGGCTCTCATTATATTTTAGTGTGTGAAAAATAATATGAAGTTGTTATTAAACAACTCCTATAGATAAAATAAGGGAGATATATTAATAAAGAGAGTTTTTCTCACAACTCACATAGATATTAGTTGTGAGGGAAATAAGGTATGCATGAAAGATTCATGGAAGCACTTGGAGATATTTGAGGATTGTGGATTGGTGTTGACTCCTTGCGGAGAATAATACACTATATATTATAACATTTTTACTCAATATAATCACGAATGAATGATATCAACTTTAAGAATTTATTATTGTGTTATTGTGGAATCTAAGACCAAATTATCATTTGGTATCGAGAGATGGTATGAGATTTTGAACCTTGACACAGGGGTAGAGATAATATTATTTTTGGTTACCCCTAATGAGAGATAAAGAGTGGATTTTTAATTTTTGAATCAAAGTGATTTGACTTTAAATATTTTCCTGCATCCATCTTCATTTGTTTTTAAAGTTGTGTGGAATAATTTGGAAGACATGTTCTTGCTTTCATGCTTGAAAGACTTATCTTGCCTTGGATTTGGTTTAACGACACATGTAATAATTAGTGACTTGTTTGATATTCACGTTCTTTTTGGTAGAATTCACGAGTTTGTTGTCTTGAATGTATTGATATTCCAAACATATCTTTAATCAATAATCGACATTGATTGATACGGTCGATATCGATCTCTGTCAAAATACCTAATCTTACGTTTTCAATACATTTTGACACATTGCTTTCATATTTTAATGACATAGCTAATATCCTCTTATGTGCAAGTATTGCTCTTTGTTAGATGACCATCCTATGAGAAGTTTTTGAACCCATAGGCATCTACAACCTCCCTGTAGTTTTCCAACCTTCTGTGTGGGAGAAATCTGGAATCATCACAAATTGAGTATATGTGGCATCATCCTTATACCCATTCCAGATGATATCCCCGATCAACTGGACCTCCTCCTTGAAGATAACAACAAAATCAATCTTTATTGGACCAATCATTTCAATCCACCTCATCCCATCATTGAAGATGTCGATTTAATCCCGGTATCTAAGCATTGCATATTAGTAAATTGGTATGCATATTATCAAATGTCATTAGCTATAATTCTAGCATTTATTATTTCTAGCTTGATTGCTTAAAAGTGGGTTGACATCCGCGAAAGGAAGTCTTTTCCTTCTCGGGACTAGTATTTGTCAGGAAACTCACCTATTATTTTACTAATCTATCTTTTTCAAGTTGTCTACTTGTGTAAAGGTTTTCCTTCCTAGCCAAAAAGGAGTTCCTACGTTGTTTCGCTTTTGTGGTGTGCATTATTCATCCCACAGGTAACTTTAAACCATGTTATCATTATGAGTTTTAGTATTTCATCCCTAAAGGAATTAACTCGAGCTAAAATTACTAAAACACCCTTTTCATGACAAAGGCACATCCCCTTCATCTAGCTAGCCCCAGTCACATGAAGAACCCCATCTCAGCTCCCAAGAGCATGTTTCTAGCCCCTACATCTATCTCCCTTACTCCCACATGGTGACATTTGTCACAATCTCATGCAAAATGAATGTTAGTGTCCCATCATCCCCTCACCTTAATTGTACATTATTTTCATGGGTACAACTCACCCTCTAACTCTCGACTAACCCAGGTTAAGTCGTTTTGGGTTAATGGTGAGTTAAAGTGCTAAGAACCAAGAAAGGGTTTAAACTCCAACATTTAGTCGGTTTTGAACATTTCAATGTGATGCTTTTTCCTCCCAAACACCAAATACATTGTAGTTATGTTGTTGAAATTCTTTAGAAACCTCCGTTCTTGAAAATGAAGATTTACTCATAACTCAAAACCCCGCACCGAAAAGTCGTGAGATTTTAACAACACCTTCCTTGCAAAACACCTTTCTTTTGGTACCAATATTTCCTCCATTGATGGTCTAGATAATTTTTAATGGCCGAAAAAATGCAACCATAAAACTTACCTTTTTAGATCTATAAAAATATGGCAATTAAAAACCCCTGAAATTTGGAGCAAAACATCCCAGAGTGAAAATGAAACTTTTGAGACCACTCCCATCTCATTCGACATCCAAAAGACCACTTACTAAAAATAGTAATTTTTACCAGGTTCTCACATACTAAAAATAGTAAGTTTTGAAAATGAGTCACTTTTTCCCCTTTCATGTCAAGACCACTCAAAAGTGCCAATTTGAGAAACTTTCTAAAAATAGACATCGGGGTGGGACCTACTAAAAATAGTAAGTGTTGGGATTTTGGTCAAATTGTTCATATCCATCCATCTCTCGTCCATTTCACTAACTTTCATCACCATGAAGATCAAATACTCATGTTTAGAGCCAATTTCCACATTAAACACTGAGTATCCCAATGTAGGTGACATTGACGTGACATCCCTTGTTCATTCAATGAGTGGGCTATTCAAAGCTAGCAGACATCCATTTTCTATTCAAAGTACAAAGCTTGTCCTAGTTTGTGCCTAAAATTATGACCCGTATTCGAAGAAAATTTAGGCAAATGATAATTCACTACTGACAGTTCTCACTCCAAAGGGTATCTCTCAATGCCTGCAAATTCCCACTTAGTAACATGGTGATCATCACTCGAGAATTTTCCTCTCAAGAATGGGCAAGAACAAATTCATATTTGTAAGGTTTGGTAGTTGGATCATGACTCAAACAAGGAAGGAAGCCCTCGTGGATTCCTAAAACTTGGTCTTGAGGTGAATTCCATGAGGCATACTCGGATGCAATAGTCTTGTTGAATAGGGTGATGGGTAAAAAGATCATTGAAAAATCAAATGAACTATTGTTTGAGATTCTCTCTCCATATAATTTTTCCTCATTTGTTGTTTCCAAGGTGAAGATGACAAAGGTTGATATCAAGAAAGAAAGAGACCATTGGGATAGTGTTTTCCCATTGATATCTAAGATGAATTATCTCAATTCTCACTCCTTGGTGAGCAAGAATTTGTTCGCATGTGCCATTAATAATTTGTCTCCTTTGTGGTTACGCATAATGAACTCCTGATGTGAAATGATGAATGATTTAATTTCAGAGTTTGAGTCTTGTAAGGAGCACACATCTTACATCTTGGAAGAAACAAATAAAAGTGTGCAGAAGTTTGGATCCCCTTCACTTAGTGAACATTCATCCTTAGAGGGAATCCTAAATTCCTTCCAAGAATTAGTCCAAAAAGAGATAGCATATCCTTTCTCCTTCAATGAGGATACATTAGAATCCCTTAAGAGATTAGAGGATCCATCTCTAATACCACGAGGAGATCATAAAGTATGGTTCACATAGTGCAAATCCCTTGTTGATATTCTTGATACTTGGATTAGTTCTTTAGAGTATGTTCGTGTCCCACAAAAAAGGAAGTTGTACTTGCAACAACTTGGTTCAATAAAGAGGTGAAATGTAAGGATTTCTTCTTTAGAGCATTTCCACATAATCCATCGAGAGAAATCTCTTCATCATCAGAAGCTTCTTCATCTTGATTGATCACTTCTCTCTTTTCCTTCTCTCTCTACATTCTAATTCTTCATTGGGAATGTACTTTTTGGCTATTTTGTCTTATTCACTTAAGTGACCTTTTAATTTTGCATTGTAAAAGTTCTTTTCATAAATAAGAAAAAATATATATTTTTATTCCTACGGGAATATGAAAGGTCACAAGTGGTAAGAATATGAATTCACTTGGGGAGATGAAGAGACACTTTGTAAGGCTATATATTGGGATGGCTTCTCCATTCCAAAGGGTTAGCTTTTGTTCTCCTACTACTACAAGCAAGAATTTATTTTCTTTTATCTCCTTGTCTATGTTCTTCTACTTCCTACTTTCCAACTATGCAAGCTTTGTAATCTTGGACAACCAAGAAAGAACTTTGTGTCTTTGAGGAATAAATCAATAGAAATTTATGTCTTTGATTTGTTAATCTTGTTATTGCTTACACAGTTGTTTCTCTTCCTATTGAATGTGGACCTACTTTGGTTAATGTTTGTGAAATTTTCAAGTTCCTACTCACAACCTTAACCCTCTCCCTATTTTCCTATCTCCCCTTTACCTCTTTTCAAGAAAATTCCTCCCTTGTATTCCTGTAGACACGAGAATCTCGCACTTGGGTACATTTCTAGGTCCTAAAAGCATACTAGTGTTTATATGATTTCTAAGCGAGAAAACTAATGATTGACAACTATCTTTGGCCTCTTCTATTTGTTCCTTGTTTTCTATTTAGTCTTACACACCCTCTGACCTAGTTGGGATTTTACTTGATTTATCTTTCATGACTTGAAACACCAACGCTCAGTGCTCCTATCCCCTCTGGGTGCCCTTGACCATTTTTCACCTTACTTGCTTCTTTTGAGTCTCTTTTATCTTTTGGGCATATTTTTCACTTGTGGTTCGGCCTTCCAATTGTAAATTATGAAATTCAAACAAGGAAATCATATGCATACATAGTTATGTGTTCAAAATAAAGGACCAAGTACTAAGTATTACTACTATCACCTAAGCTTGCGTCCAAAAGGCACCTAAAGTACTCTAACGCATCCATTTAACATCCATTCAAGGGACAAGGGCTACATCAACTCTGCATACACTGTATAGGAAGGGGAAGTCTATTCAATTCCATCCACACATGCTATACATTTCTACATTCTAGCTCTGACCCGCTATCAGTGCGGCTTGCACAAGGGCATCCTAGACACAATTTCTACACACACTCACCGGACCTACATGGAGTTTGAAATGTAGTGCAGCGCTTGGTCATAATTTCACTCTAGGGGTGACTATTGAGGTCGATCTGAATACACATTCACCATTTTTTTATGTTTGATGTGGTTTGTGGGCTTGTGCATGTGAATATCTCTTTTATAGGTTACATGTACCTTCGGTGAACCAAGTGTGAATATCATACGATCAACATGGAACAAATGTGACACTCTTATGACATAACAAAAAGTAGATCATGATCCACAGGCGAGTCACCAATGCCCAGGCACGCTTGAATATCCCAGGAGCCCGTGTCTGACCTCATTCCTGCATTTCAGAATTTACATTGAGCATTTACGACACTCTTCCTAGCCTATTAAGCACTTTTCCCAATCAAAATGAGTTCCAGATCGAGCATAAATTAGCTAAGTTTCTTCATCTATCTCATGTGCTTAGGGTTTTATAATTAAATCTTAGTTTTCTTATGTCATTCCAATATTTCAGCATTTTTACATTATTTGTTTTAGTAGTGACTCTACAATTAGATTTAATTCATATTTTATAAAATCATTTGGTGAACCCTACTTGTGATCATACACTTGGATCTTTATTTTTCTTCTTTCATGGCTCCTAAAATTCCTCAAATATCCTTGCATGACTTGCTTCAAATGCACCCACCTTGCAAGTTGTTCTCCAAAAATCCCTAGACACTATGTACCTCCCTCACAATACACCACCTACTCAAGTTAGTGCCATCTTTGATCGTCTCTCTAATGACCCTAGTGATCTTGATATCACACCCAATCAATCCATTTGCAAGTCAATTCAAGCTTTACATGGGTTATTTCAAGACAAATTTCAAGCTATGGAAACCACAATTACATCTCTTAAAGCTAAAATCCAACATCTCAAGGATGCTTCTCAAGCCCACGTTAGTTATTCTTCTACTTCTATATCTTCTAAACGCGCTTATGTTAGTGAACCTCAAATCTTATCACTACCATCACCTCTCAAGTTTGATCTAAATACTAAGCCATCTAATATTCTTCCTAATCTCCTCGATCACTAATTGATTAACTTGTCATCTAGTAATTACTATCCTCCTTATCATCTTGCAAATTACTAAGGGCACCCATATTGCAATTATCATCAAATTAATGGACATAAAGACAATGATTGCTATGCTCTAAAATGACAAATTGGCCACCTTAAACATCATAGTTTCATTTCATTTGCTACACAAAATGTTGTTGTATGCTCATATCCAAATGCTAAATCCCACTGGGCTCCCAAATCTAATCCATCCATGTCTAATGGGCATCAATCCATAATCATCAATGTTCCTTCTTTGGTCACCAAGAGTACCCTATCCAACCCATTCCAACTAAGAAACCTTCTCTAAAAACCAGGTCTATTACCTCCTTCTCTCAAGTCCTCTACAACATTAGTGATCCTAAATAAGCTACCACTATTTAAGATCCTCCCCACCCTAAATAATTATCTTTGTCAAACAAGCTAATCCTTACATTGATGGCCAAGACACATTTCAAACTCTGCCACCATGCCATGATCCTTCTCACATCGTCACATAGCTCTCCATCATTGGCACACTTGGGGGCATTGCACCCCACTTCCTAGCATAATAAGTTATCTATCGAATCCACTATCACGCTCCATGCTTCACACTCTTACAAATTTTGATACATGCATTGTATCGCCATTGCCCTACGACGCATTGTAGTTCCATGGTTCATACTCAATTATTGAGGGCTAAATCTGAAGTGAACCTCACTTTGCATTCACTTTTCACGCTCTATGTTTCATGATCTATCTTTCTAGCACACATTATCAAACCATTTCCCATGACACACTCTTGTTTTATGGTTCATTCTTGATTTTTGAGGGGTATTTTATAAATGAACCTCATCTCATACACATTTTTGGGGGGCACATTGCTCCTTCCATCTTCACATATTGCATACCATCCCATTCACACTCACTACATATTGCATATCTTGGTTGCACTTACTCTTGCTTGCTTATACTACTTACATGATGCACTTTGCTTACTATGCTAATCAAATACTCGGTATGTCATTATTTTCTATGTACATTCACTTGCTCTTTTGGAGTAAATATAGATCTCTTACATGTTCTTCTACATTTCAATGATGCTTGGCATTATACCTCTCACCATCCCATTGAGGCTCCTGGGGGAATCTAATTTCTCTACTATTATATACTACACAAGTTCTATGGTTACATCTCAAGTATAATCATTTTACTTTTTCATTGATTTATACACACTCTTGTTATCTTTCTAACATGTTAATGGGTATTTCATGTGTAGCATTTTCTTTGCAAGACTATATGCCACCATGGTTTTCTGATACACTTTGTTTGCCATTGTTTGTTATTATATGTTATTGTTTCCGGACTATGCCTTGTGTCTTGTTTGATCACTGTTTGTATGCTTTTGGCCACTTCGGCCCTGATTGTCTTGTGACATTATGAGTGATGTCCCATGTTTGAAACCCACTTTTCATGGTCTATCTTGTCTACACACTTGCTTGATTACATTGTCTTTTATTACATGTTTGTTACTTTTTCTACTAACACATGTTACTAGCCACTTTATTTACATGTGCCTTGGTTTCTACCATGCACATCCCCTACCCCCTACAAGTATCCGCTTTAGCACAACATTTGTTTCTCTCTTTTGGACCGCACACTCCTATCGATGTCGCATGCACCCCAAACGAGGGGGGCATACATTGGGTGAACAAATCACCCCTATAACAACTCAAAGCTACAGTTCAAGTCAAAGGCAAGATCAAGAACATAACAAGAACACGATCATAGAACGTGTAACGACCCTTTGTTATCACATACTAAAAAGAAATTTTTTTAAAACAAATTTGAGTTTAAAGTCTTGTTAGATAACTTAGATATAACCAAGTATATAAATAATTATTGCAACAATACCTCTAATTTAAATTGAGGTCCAAAACATCATTCGTTACTATATTTCCAATTGTCAAACAAGAGTTGATCCATTAAATGTCATTTAAACTTTATACATTGTTTTCCTAAAATTTTCTGTATAAATTATGATCGACAATCATTTCATAATAAAATGTTTGACATCAAATTTAATTCATATTCCATATCAAATACTTGAGACAACAAGCCTATCCCTAGCCAAGTACAATAATATGACCATACGTCATAATACAAGATTTTATTATCAAATCCTTATTTCCAGAAGTTCCTGTGTACATGTGTATCTCTTTGTGCAATTGTATAGAGGGAGAGCATCATTGGAGTGATACTCCTCCAACCACAGAACCTTTCGGTTCCCCCGCACTCCTCTTGCAAGCAAGAGGGGCCCGACCCTTCACGAGGAAGGTAGATAGAGATATTCAACTATCAACAGAGAATAGTAATTGAGAACCATGTGTAATATACCCAAATTCTAAAAATATAACCCATCATAAGATCACAACAACCAATACCATCATATGATTCCTGACTAGTACATAATAAAGATAAGTGAATTGACAATGCATACAACTAGATACATTACTTTGGCCAAAGTTTTCCAGGATATGCTAATGCAAGCTAATCTTATAGTTTGCACAAAACAAATAAGATTTTTCATCCTTCACAACACAACTATCTCATACACCACTTCCATAATCAGAAATCCTCATCAAGAGGAAATCCATATCAACATTTAAAACAATGTTTCGATTCATTAAACAAAGAGGTAGAACAACCATTTATTCCAATTTTAAATCCATAATTCCAGATTTTATAATCATAAAGAAAACAATCCCTCATAAGCATATCATAACTAGTTTAACATCAATCAATACAATACTTTTTTCCTTACAAATATAACATTATTCTATGGTTGGTTTTTCAGCTTTCATACAGACTCGGCCAAGAGCACATGACTCACATAACACGAGCGCAAGACTTGCATATCACGAGTGCGGGACTTACAAATCACAAAGCACATGACTTGCGGATCGTAATGCATGGGGCTTGCAGAGTGCAAGACTTTCGAATAAAAAGCGGTCTCTAACATGAGTTACGAGATCTTTGTTTTAACTTCAACAGAATAAGGTTGAAGAAAGGTAAATAATATGAAAAACACGAGTTCAAAAATTACGATAACTCTCTCATTTTTTCTTAACGAAATTTGGAATTTCAATTTTTTGGGAAATATTGCAACATGAAGCACCAAACCCATAAATCGTTTTAATTTATTCTTCAAATTAAATACACAGTTACGATCAGAAGATCAGGGATAAAATCCATCATATGTTGTTTCTTACTTCACTAAGGTTCTAATGTATTTAATGTGATTAAAGAAGGAGTATGATAACAAATATATCTTCATGCCCAAAAACAACGAAAGATAAACAACTCAATCTCAAATCAATTACCACAAGGTATAGATTTGTTAAAAATCAATAAGTTATTTCACACCACAAAACAATGGTGTAGCTGCCTATTTTCCACATTCGTTCTTTCTTGTTTCATACCAAGATGTAAGCCCAATATAGGTTTGATAAAATATCCAATTTGCATTGACTCTAATAGGTGAAATTGACCCAAAACAGAGTGTTATAAAAAATACAAAAATGTAGATATGGAAATGGGTGTGAATCGACCCAATGAAGAAGGTATAAATTTCTATAAAAATAACAATATACATAGATCCAAATATGGGTTCCCATAATGACCCAACAAAATGTGTTTTCATACCAAGATAGTGCACCAAAATGCAAGTCAAGAAAAGGGTGAAAATCCAATAAAGTATTTATATTTTAGCCAAAGTTTTTCTTCAAAAACGCAGACCCAAAAAGGTGTATTTTTAACCATCATTTCTAGATTTAAAATAGTAATTTGTCTGTCAAAAATGAAGACCCAAAAGGGTGTATTTTTAAATCAATAATTCCAGATTTCAAACAACAAATAATCTTTCAAAATCAGAGACCCAAATGGGTGTAAATCAAAAAAACAATTCCATGAAACAACAACAATCTTTCTTCAAATTTACAGACATAGAAAATAGATATAAAACAGAAACACATCTCTATGACTTAACATCATTTTTTCCAAAGCAAATAGAACAAGAAGAAAACCCATGCCTGTTAAAACTAGCTTGATCTCTCTCCAAATTCTTCCAATGTTCCAACCTCCAAGCTCCCAGCAAAACCTTTGTATCCCCAAAACAATAAAAACAAACATCTTGAAATAGATCTTCCCTAACCGTCCTCCTTCATTCTCTCATTCAAACTCCAGTTCAACTTCCTCTTCCCATTTTTCTTGCTCCCATAAACACACGTATCACAAATCAATTAAAAATCTCAACTTCCCATTACTCTCACTTCCACGTATTTTCCTTCTTCCACTTTGCTACATGTTTTAATTAAAAACAATTAAAATGCAATGCACCTCATTAACTCTCACTCCTAAATGCATCCTTTGCCCAATTAAATCAACATGCCCATTAATTAAATATTAGTGCACATTTTTATTTTAAATAAATAAAAATCAAAACACTTATCTCCATTTACCATTTAACAACCCAACTTGTGTTTCATGCAAAGTGGTCAAGTCTATATGCATGACAACATGCAATAATTTAAATATAATAAAATATCATATTATATTATTTTAATAACCATGCCATGGTCACCAATATAATGAATATTTATAATTCCAATTAACTGAATAAATGAAAATAAAACAAAACATTAAGGAATCACACATCACACAATTAAAGTAAAAGATACCCGATCCCATGGTGTGTGTCAGTTCTCATTACTTTCAATGTTTTTAGTTAAATACCTTAATCTAACAACCTCTCTTTGATGATGCCCTCCCTCACCGTCTCAACGAGGGTGTATCTACTCCTACATCCACCTCATATCACCAAAACGGTAGTTAGTCCAAAACATTAAAATCCAGCATGACGATAATAAGCCTACTAATTTCCTCATTAGAAAATGATCATAATGAATAATTATCCAATTCAATTGTGACATTTTAATCATCATGATTAAACAAGTATCAATTTTAAAATCCAAATAAGAGGGATGTGACAAAACGGCCCGAGAATTTGACTTGGGTCCTCATCACAACATAGACACCAATGCCCAGGACTCGACAATAAGCACTGGGTGCCTGTGTCCTCCCTAGCGTTAATGTCTTGGGGGCACACACACTCGGCTTATAAGATAAACACAGGTTCACGAAGTCTTTTGAGTAGTTTTACAATTACAGGCATAGTACTTTAGTTACAACATACATGCAATCTCCTTTTTAATCGAAACAATCAATACAATCGAAACTAATTTGGGATAGCAAGAACAAATCAGGGACGTACCATCTGCAGTGGTGTTTATCGGGAAAAGTCATGGATGGAGAGTAATACTAGACCTCTCTCCCCAACACTTGCTCTTTGGCATGAGATCACCCAAAAACTCACACTTGGTGTGAGATTTCCCAAAACCTCTTTGTTGGCATGAGATCACCAAAAACTCACTTTACACATCTTAAGACACTTTTCTATCCTTTACACTCTTATACATCAAGTGCACACTTTCTTTTACACACTTTTACATACTTATGCACATTTTTCTCTAATTTATCATATACATGACTTTGACTACATTCATGCTCTTCTTTTTATAGGTATGTCCTTATAAGAACCAACAAACACAAGTTAGAACAACACAGTACAACGTATATGCTTCACCCCTATGGTCACTTTCCTTTCTTAGTCTCCACGCTTCACTTTACATCATTCCACGCTTCACTTGTCCACTCAGCATGCATTTCACCGCATGCTCTATACAATATCATAAGGTACGCATCTCTTATCTACTTTATGTTATCGAGTATTCACTCAACAACATAAAGTGGGGGCAAATGTAGACAAAAAATCACACACTTGGGTACATTTCTAGGTCCTAAAAGCATACTAGCATTTATATGATTCCTAAGCAAGAAAACTAGTGATTGACAACTATCTTTGGCCTCTTTTCTTTGTTTCTTGTTTTCTATTTGGTCTTACACACCCTACAGCCCAATCGAGATTTTATTGATTTATCTTTTACGACTTTGAACACCAACACCCAGCTAGGGACGGAAGTGTCGAGGTGCTCCTGTCCCCTCTAGGCACCCCTAACCCTTTTTCACCTTACTCACTCCTTTTGGGTCTCTTTTATCTTTTAGGCATCTTTTTCACTTATGGGTCGGCCTTCCAGTTGTCAATTATGAAATTCAAACAAGGGAATCATATAAATACATAGTTATGTGTTTAAAAAAAGGACCAAGCACTAAACATTACTACTATCACTTGAGCTTGCATCCAAAAGGCACGTAAAGCACTCTAAAGCATCCATCTAGCATCAATTCATGGGACAAGGGTTGTATCAATTCAACATACACTACATAGGAAGGGGAAGTCTATTTCATTCCATCCACACATGCTATATCAAGTGCAACTTGCACAAGGGAATCCTAGGGCACAATTTCTACACAAACACACCAGAACTACATGGAGTTTGAGATGTAGTACAACACTCGGTCATAAGTTCACTCTCGAGGTGACCACCGGGGTCTATCCGACTCCCCATTCTACATTTTCCTTATTAGGTTTGATGTGGGTTGTGGGCTTATGTAGGTGAACATCTCTTTTGCGGAGTTACAGTACCTTTGGTGAACCAGTGAGAATATCAAGCGATCAACATGGAACAAATGTGACATTCTTTTGAGAAGAGAAAGCAGATCCTGGGCACCTATGTAGTTACCAATGCCAAAAAGCGGTCTCCAACACCTAGAACCCTTGACCTATCCTAGGTGCCCGTGTCCAGTATCATTACTACATTTCGAAATTTATATTGAGCATTTACGATACTGTGTAACATGTTCAAAACTTTTCCTAGTCCAAATCGGTTCCATATCGAGCGTAAATAAGCTAAGTTTCTTCATCTATCTCTTGTGTTTAGGGTTTTATATTTAAATCTTAGTTTCCTGCGTCATTCCCATATTTTAGCATTTATACATTATTTATTTCGGTAGTGACTTCACAATTATATTTAATTCATATTTTATTAAATCAATTCCATATAAGAAATTTGCCACGAGTTAAGTGGAGTATTCTTGTGTGATCCCACCTAATGGCCACTCACAGATTATGTTATTTCCTACATTCGATAAATAGGAGCCTCCTATTCCCAAGATGAGGACATACTTCGGTTAATGTTTGTGAAATTTGCAAGTGCCAACTCACAACCTTTTCCCTTTCCCTACTTTCCTATCTCCCCTTTACATCTTTTCAAGCAAATTCCTCCCTAGTATTCCATACAACAAATTTGCCACGTGTTTAGTGGAGTGTTCTATGTGATCCTCAGCCTAATGGCCACCTAAAGATTTAGTTATTTCTTACATTCAATAAATGGGATCCTCCCCATTCCTAAGCGGAGGGACCTAGTCCCGAAGCATTGACAATTACTAATTGATCCTACAACAAATTATTTCGCCAAAAAAATTGGTGTCCGCCATGGGATAAATTTTAATTTTCTACACCTTACCCAGTAACGATCCATTAAATCTATAAAAATTCATAAAATACAAAATATATAAACTTGAAATTCATCGCTGTTTTTTTTGTGAGAAACCCTTCATATTCCACAGTGTCTTTTCATATTCATGGTTGTAAATTTTCATATCCTTCATTAAAAATCATTTACAAGCTAGTGGAAAGAAGATACATCGGAGTTGATTGAGAAAGTGGCCTTGTTGATCCAAAATTTGAAGAACAACATCAAACAGATTTTAGACTCCCTTTTGTTTAGACAACAAGATGAATTAGGCAAGAATTCTTCCACTGAAATGAACTGAACTTTCCTCTTGAAAATTCTCTTGAAGTCCCAACTACACTAATACAAGATCTAATTCCTCGAGAAGAAGAAGAAGAAGAATAAGAAGAATAAATGGTTGCCCCTGTACCATTGGAACTTAACACGGCCCATTGGCTCTACCTCCTTCACTTCATGATTTTCCTAGAGGATCAAGGATGAACTTCCTAAGTTACTGAGGGTGGAAAACAACTCCCATATGAACACATAGTTGTATTTATCACAGTTTGTGGCGTGTTGGGAGTGGAACATGAGGATGTGTCAATTCGTTTGTTTGTGGAGTCACTTTGTAAGATGTCATTGCAGATTGGTTATATCATCTACCTAGAAGATTAATCACTAATTGGGCATAAATGAAGACTAAATTTGAGGCTAGATTCAAACCAGCTAAAGATGCTCACACATTACTTACATAATGCTCTCGGTTGAAGAAAGAACCAAAATAAGGCTATGAGGGATTTCATTTCCAAATTCAATAGGTTGTTTTATAAAATTCTTGAAATTGCAAGGCCTACCAAAGACAATCGATCAAGTTCTTCATGAATGTTTAATTATTGAAAGTTGGATTCATTATGCAAAGATGTCATTGCCCAATAGCCAAGGAGAGGCTTAAGAACTTACAGTGGACGTGCAAGATGATCTCATCATGTCCAAAAAATCGGAAAGGGTCTAACAAAGATAAGGCTACTTAGACATCTAGTTTTGGAACTGTAGATCCTTTAGTGCAAAAACTTGGCAATGACTTGTTTGCTCTTAAAAAATAGCTCGCTTAGAGCACCCCATACAAAGATACACTAAGGAAGGACTTTTATAATAAAATAATAATTATTGGTGCACCTCGGATGATTGCACTTGACACTCCACCTGTGAATGCCACTTGTGAGACACATTCAAATCAGAAAAGTGAGGAAAACGCTATTTCAGAGGAAGAATAGGAAGAAGGTGGATTTCTCATTGAAGAGATAGGCTTTGCAAAATTTGGCTTCTTTGAATATGCATCTTCATCGAGGATGATTATGAAGAGACTATAGTTGACATGAATAACCACTTTTGTGTTGTTTTCACACTCTCCAAATCTCTTGAGAAAGAGAAATCATATGGGCATGTAGAGAAGGAGAAAGAGGACCTCCAAAAGGTGACTCTACAACCACAAAAAAATAATAATCAAGAGAGGTTCTCCGCTTCTGGCATCCACAGAGTTAGCTAAGAAGAATCCCAAATCAACATCCCCTCTCAAGACATCTCCTATTGCGGGTAATTCAAGTAGTCTCACTCATTCTAAAAACAGTGTTTCTACTCTCGCATCTTTAAAAAGTAGTGAAAAATTTTCCTCCACTATTTCTAGAGTAAGCCAATATTCTTTTTCTTCAAAGGCTAGGAATAGCCAATGTACCATTATCGTTTCTAATGTTAGGTAAAACCTATTGTAGCAGGTTAATTTAACATTGTAACTTTGTTTTACTATTTTACCATGGTAGCATACTTTACTATGATAGATAGTTAGTTACTTAGGTAACTTGCATAGTTTATTATTTGGTGTATGGTTATATTGTTATTCAAACCCTTCAAAAACAAAAGATGTATGCAAATCCAAAAAAATGCACATTTGGGATGAGGAAGGTTCGATACATAGGATATGTTGTGGATTGATGCGACCTAGAATTCACCGAGAAATAACCCAAGCGCACGACACATCACTCGGCCTAGGCGAGCGCTTACCCGAAGTGCGCAAAGGTACCAGGGCCTCTCTTTAGGGTTGTTTGTGCGGGATGTTAGCAAGATGAAAAGTTCATGCATTCAAATCCATAAATAGTATAAACATCCTACAGAGCATATTCCGAGATCTAGATCTAAAGAGTAACGAACTTAAACAATGGCCATAATGAACTCAACCATGGAAGAACTAGTTACGATCATATCTAACACCTTGATTCAACTAATACACTTCACTATGTTAAACACAGTAAATAAAAAGAAGCTTCTTACAATAAGTAGTACCATAAGTTCATGTGTGCATTAGATCTGGACACATAACTTCACAATAGCTCATACATAGTCCCTCTAACCTACATAGATTACTACATATTTATAAGGGTGGGGACTTTCCCTTCACCGCTTACATAATTCCTAAAATAGGTCGCATGCTTTAAAAATATCCGCGCACCTTTGCAATAATATACACACATGCAAGTGCGCTAATAATAGATCTCTTTTGGTTAACTGGCAGTAATAATTCTATTATTAACTCGAACCCATACAAAGCGCTTAGTAGATGCTCTTCCAAAAATAGCCTATACGTGTCGCGAAAGTCTTTATCCAGTTTGTGTGCTCTGCACACTATCTCAAAAAATAGCCTGTAATCATGAAAATGGCTAAGTTTGAATATGTCTGTCTTTCACGTGTGTTTCCTTCCCTATGCTTCGTGCCTTTGAAAGTGTCTTGTTCCCACGTGCGAATCTTTTGTTTGCCTTTTTTTGCTATGTGTCATACTTTGTCTTGCTCAACATTACCCCACACTAAACTGCATTGCCACCCCGACAATGGTTGCCTCTTGATACTTTAAAGAATAAATAATGGGAATGGAAGGAAATTAAAGAATTATTGTACAAAGAATGAACTTTCACCCTACTAATGTCCTTTGTTTCAACCGGAAGAATTAACTTTGAATATTCTTCTTTGATTTCCACCTCTAAAGTTTTCCAATCACTTCGTGCAATTCTACCTTTTACGGAATATTTGATGCAATAGAGTTTAAATCCTCTTGCAAAATCTCTTCCTTCTCATTCTGCAATACTATAAAAATGTTGGACATTGCAGTTACCCTTCGTTCTAGAAGATCCATCTTCTGCGATATAAGCTTACTAATTTCATCCGGCCTTTCTTGATGGGGGTTTTATGTTCTTCTGAGGGCCTCACACTTTTGCTTTACCGGTGCTAATCGTTTCACATGTCCTAATGTATCATCTTTCATCACCTTCAGGACTTCATTGTCTTCTACCATTGTCCTAATTTTGATTACTGCTTCTAGAGCTGCACGAATATTTAATGTCTGGTTTGCTTTCTTGGTAGCTTCCTGTAAGAATTCTGAGCAAGCCTTCATAAGATGAAATCTTTCTAACTACTAGAGGCCCTTGCTCTCTCTGATTCCTATTCAGGGTCCTTTTGTTCTGGCATCCGAATCAGTCCATCTTCAAGCACCAAATCAACTAAGGTACACACATAATGCATAGTCAAAGGGAACCTTTTGGGTACCTTGGACTCTAAGTGCGGTCTTTCCTTTAGGACATGATCTCCGATCTCCTCTGCCATGCTGATGAGAACCCCATTCTTCTTTTTGTCTAGTTCCTTTTCTCCTTTCAAACATGCTATTTCTACATCTTTAGCTTTGATATCTTCTCTTAGCATTCTAATAGTTGTAGCCTTATCTACATTTCTTTGCGCCCACCTCTGTAGATACCTTTACCAAGGCATTACTCACTTGTTCATCGGTCATAATAGATGGCTTGATAGTTATGTGTCTATCTTTGTGCCTTTCTCATTCTTCTTGACACACATGACTCTTCACATACATCAAAATCAGGCTTGTCTATTTGAGTTTGCATGGACCATGAAAATTGTTTCCTCGCATGCGCATTAGCCATGTCTACGTCCATCAAATCCCATCCATGAACTCCTTGAGGCCCTCTTGTATTATGGAATCAAAGTGCGAACAATTTTACTTGTGTCCTCACCATAGCCCATGACCGGTGTAGCATACTCCCACTGCTTTCCCTTTTTGTTCTTGGCCCCTTAGAAACTTGAGCGCCAAGGTTTGGAGTTGGATCTTCTATGTTTTGAGCGAGATATCTTGTTCCATTTCTCATGTCTTCTTTACTCCTTTTTCATCCTTCATTTCCTCATCCTTGGGTTTCTCCACATCCTCTAGTGGTATAGGAGTTCCGGGCGTGCTCTCTGACGACTCCTCCACCTCCTAATTAAGATTTAGATTCCTCCTTATCTTCTTAGTTGTCTCTTTTAGGGAGAGTCATGACAACCCCTGACAGCACTGACTAAGAAGTCTACGTGCCTTGTGTTCTTGTTCTTTTGAACATGCTCTTGAAATGACACTCTCCTTGGGTGCTTCCACCTCTTCTTCTTCTTGTACTCAGCTAGGGTACTTGCGTGCTCGATCTCCATTTTTTTCGTGGGTTACCTCCTCCCCTATGCTCTAAGCCACCACTATCTTCATGCTCTTCTTCCTTGTCATCTACCTCTATAGGTTATGTGGGATTTGGAGCTGATACGTTCTCCACTGTATGCTTTCCCTTAGGTGGACCTAGGAGCGCGAACTCATTCTCCACATATTTGTTATTCTCCAGCTTGGGCTTAAGCTAAAGGTATACAAGTGCTACTCTAATGTCCCCAATTACCAAGCTTACAGGATTCATGTTTAGAACGTCTAAAATGAGCCTCTCAACATAGGCAGTCCTGCTTGGATAGACATATGTCTTCCTCAGAGTGTGGTAGTCATAGTATACCTTATCTGCAATAAAATTTAGGTGGTGTGCATCAGTAAAATGGTGGAATGATGCTTGGAAGTAACACGTTGTGAAGGCATACGATAGTTTGCACCATGGGCTCCAAGTCCCATCCTTCATAGCAAATCGCGTGATGCAAAAGTGTTGGTACACCACGAATTATATTGCCTTGCCCACCACTAATAGTAACTCCTTAGGAATGTGCCACTCCTCTTTAAATGTCACGCGGATCCTGTCATACCACATCTCGCCCTCTGTTTGAATGGCCCACTCATTGACCCTTCACATAAATATTTTTCAAACCTTTTTGTAAGGGATTTGTTCTCCATGGGATACTCCCAGATCTTGTCCTTTGGCCCATCGGGCACTCCAATCTCCATAAATACTAAAGAAATTAAAATAGTGCCAAACTGATTTTATCACTTATGCGCGCTTCCTCGATAATGTTCTTTGTAATGTAGCCTACTATGTTGTAGATCACTCCCTGCGACATTCTCCTTGCGATATGCAACCACATTGTATTCACTTACGACCACCTCTCTTGGTCATTCAACTTTGTTACCAGATGTGTAACTACCTAAACCATTGGTTACTTCTTCAACTTGTCAATGTCCATCCCACACAAACCATTTGTATATCCTAACTCCTTCCGTGTCTCCATGATTGTTGCTTTATCAGTTAGGTCACTAGCCAGTCTACCCCTATGCCTTTTAATCTTGTCATTGTTACAATCAATGCGGCTATGATTCTGACCCTCCATCCTGAAATAGAAGAAGTCCTCATGGACTCTACTCATTAACCACTGGTATAATGGTTCATACTTTCCAAAATAAGGAGCTTGTATAATTGATAGACTCCAACCTAGCTTTAACAACTTCTCCCCAACGTCATCATATATTGGCATGTCCTCTCGTTGTGCGCTTGTTGGTCTTTGTGCTCAACAACGCATCCAAATCCTTCTTGTTATCCGATGTGCGGTGGTTATAATCACTTATTTTACACTTACAGATGTGGGAATCCCATTCTTTCCCAACTATAACACCTTCTGGGTATTGCATCTCCAAAAAATTACTTTCGGGCACAACTTCAACTTCTGCCTCCACTTTCTTCTTTCCTTTAGCTCATGTGGCAGGTACTTTCTTTGGTGCCATCTAAAAATCCCACCTTTCTATCCGCTGTAATGTGCAAATGCTTCACTTTTTTTTTCTATAGCGAGCAGGTCCAAACCCTAGCTCGAATCTACATGCCCTAGTTTGAAATCACGTTCCCTAGCTCTTTCACAACACATCTACTTTGCTCAAACCCTTCACCAATGGAGACACAAGCTTCTTCTATGCACAAATCTGATCTCGCACATCCGGTTTTGCACTCTCTCGCTCCTCAATACTCTTTGTTCACTTGGTGCGTACTTAGCTCGTTCAAATTCATGCGATTCTGATGGTAAAAATGAACTCGCATCCCGTGTTTATATAGATTTATAAAACATTAGTGCATTTATTGCTCCTTCACCGCCAACAATCCTCTCATTAATTGACCATTTTCACAATTTTTGCAAGACATCTTCGTGCCTCACTATAACCTTCTAGCGCACCTTCCTACCTTCCTGCTCTGACTTCTCTTTGGTGCACTTCCATGCATTTGAGTACCTCGCCACTGCACCTTCTCCTGGTAGTCTCCACGACCACTGCTTACCTCATGTTATATTGTTCCTTCATTTATTCCCATCTATGGTCATCGTTTAGAAGCAACCTCTCTTCTAACAAACTCGTTTCCAAACTCAAATAACACTTGTAATAGTTTACTCCTTGATCTGTACCCAGTTGTAAACATCCACCCCACACCAATGGTATGTGTTGTCCTCTATGCATAAAAATACTGTAAATGGTAATTATTTTACGTGCCAAGCAAACACAATTATTTATACAAAACACCAACTAAATTGACAAAGCATAATGACAAAGAAGGAAATACATTGAGGGAATACATAATTGAAAACCTAATCTAAATGGCAACACTGCCTTATTACAAACACGAAGAAGCCTTATTTATAGTAAGGCTTCACTTACTCACGTTGAAATAAGCTGGGTAATAGTATTCCATCAAGCGCCTCTAATCGACAAATGCATGTTTCAAGCATGTGAGTGATAACATACGATCTAACCAATGTACTTTAAGTTTGTCTGTATGGCGCAGAAACCTAGAATCATAAAGAAGTACCATTTTTCCTTGATGTGCTAGTCATACCATGCTTTCTGCTTTGGCCTTTTCTTCCTTCGACTCCAACGTGTTATTTCTCGTCACTCATCTAGCTTGGTCAACTTTTCAATTCGTTCCTCTAATGCGTGCTCATCAGCCTAGACCTCTAGCGTGTGCATATACACAAAGAAGCTAACATGAATTCCATAGGAATAATCATCATGCCAAACACTAACTTGAAACGGTGTAGCTTTTTTCAATCTCTTATATGTTGTTTTATACGCCTAAAGCACGACAAAAAAATTTATCATCCCAATCTTTCATTCCAACATGACATATTTTTGTCAATGTCTGGCTCAAACTTTTATAAAAGCCTCGGTAGTCCCATTTGCCTAAGGATGATAAGGGGCATTCTTATGGTGCGCAATCATAAATTCATCCAATAATATCCTGATTGTCTCATTCAAAAATGTGTGCCCCTATCACTTGTCAAACTTAGCAGGCATCCATACCTTGTAATAATATTTTCCCATAAAAACCTGGTTGTTGTAGTTGTTGTACAATCCTTTGTAGGTGTTGATTCTGCCCACCTTATCAAATAATCTGTGTAAGTGATGATGTAGCGTGATCCAGTCCTACGTGCGGCTGGCAAAATAGGACCCACAAAGTCTATAGCCCATTTTTCAAACGGTTCTACACTTGGAATAGGTCGTAAAGGCATTTCATCTCTTTGCCCTAGTTTGCCAAGGTGCTGACAGTGATCACATGCCTTGCAATACACCTTATAATCCTTATATAGGGTCTCCCACTATAATCCAATGAGTAGAATCTTACACACACGGTGGCATCACTGCATAGTGCTCGCTGCTGCAATACCACCATGAGCCTCTTCCATGATATTTGTGTGCTCATGTTCCAGTACACATCGGTCAATACTTCATCTCGACCTAACTTGTACAGGTCACCACTAATCAACATAAATGGTGCCGCACAAATGGCAAGTTGTTTCTTCTCTAAGGATTTCATTCCTTAGTGCCATACTGCATACATAAAAAGACAACAATGTCCTCTAATTCCGATGGCATGCACTATAACCATATAACCGTACATCGACATGGTATCTTCATTGCTGCGCATCTTCTCCTGATTGTATTATGGATAAATGGTCTGGTCTAGAATTACTTTTCCCTAGTTTTACCACAACTGTAAAATCAAATTCTTGGAATAAGAGTACCCATCGACATATGCACCCCTGTAAAATGGGCTTGTTTACCAAATACTTCAATGCCATGTGATCGATATAGAATACAAATGGTGTTACTAGCAGTACTGTCTAAATTTATGTAGCACATAGATCATTGACAAAGCTTCGCTCTGTAGTTGTATAATTATGCTCTGTATGAGTCAAATTTCTACTAGCAAAACAGATAGGATGATCTATAATACCTTCTCCAAGTTGAGCCAACACCGCATCAATGGTCGTGCCAAAAGTGTCCACATGTACATGAAACGATTGGTCCTATGAGGGAAAGCACAAAATAGGCATTGTAGTAAGTTTATCCTTCAATGTCTCGAATGCGCGTTGTTGCGGTTCCCCTAGTAGAATGCCCCTTTTCCTTTTAGTAACTCCTCTAAGGGTGCGATAACCTTAGCATACCCTTTTATAAATTTTCTATAATACCCAGTGTGACCTAAGAATCATGCGCACCTCACTTTGACTGGTAGGCTCTTCCAGGCTGATAATGACTGCAACCTTAGTTGGATCAACCAAAAACATTCCTTGTAGATGATGCACCCTAACAATGTGCCGAATGGTGTAGCAAATACACACTTCTTGATGTTCAAAGAGATGTTTAACTGTCGACATCTTTCAAACATTAAGCATAAATTATCACAATGATCCTTAACAAGTCCATACACCGTCCAATCATCTAAATAAACCTGCAAGAAGTTATGAATAAAATATTTGAACGCTTGGACAACTATGCGTGAAAATACAAGTAGGTGCATTTTTCAGTCCAAACGGCATCACAATATATGCAAAACTTCCCCATTCAGTGGTGAAAGTAGTCTTTTCCTGATCCTCCTGTGTAATACTAACCTGGTGATACCCAGAGAATCCATCTGTAAATGAGTATATTTCACACCCTGTAACACCTTATAGTATCTCCTCTATGAAGGGTGTAGGAAAGGGATCAGTCACACATGCAACATTCAACTCCCTGTAGTCCACACAGATCCTAATCCAACCATCTTTCTTTATACTGATCACCATTGGGCTAACCCATTCTGACTCGTCTAGGGGCTTGATGATTCCAGACTTCAACATTTTGTCAATTTCTTCCTTGACCTTTTCATGCAAGTTGGGGTTCATCCTATAGGGTCTCTTCCTAATCGGCACACACCTTCCTTAAGCTTTATCTTCATTTCTCCTAATGATTCATGCACGCCTTTTAATTCATGGTATCCCCTAGGAAATAAGTCCTGAAAATCTCGTAGTAACTCAATGATTTTTGCCACTTCAAAGTCAGACCAATAATCCCCAATTATGGCCTCCTTAGGCTCAACATCCAATCCAATATTCACTTTCTTTGTTTTCATAGGTTCATGATAGGTGCACGTGGTCTTATCTGCACTGTCCAAAACCTCACGCCTACATGTTGAATGATCTACATCCAGATTTTATACTTCCTCATCATCTACTAAGTAGACCATCTTTCCTTTTTATTTCTCAAAGAAAGCGCGCGAAGGAGTGTGGCATCGATCCCTTCTTTTTCATCAAAGTGCGCTTCAAAGTCTGCCCCTCTAAATACCTCCTGGATGAGTTCTTCCACCTTGCACTATCTCCCATAGTTAAGCGCTTTATAACTTTGTAATGCCTCTTCTTATGGGGGTTTAGTAGAAAAGTAGTTAAAAGTATGGATCATTCCTGCAATCAAATTCTTCTAATTTTTGGTCTCTCTATGGAGTTCTGCATATACATACCAAACATGTGCGCAACCTTGTAAAGTGGAATAAAATTTGTGCGCCTAGAGTGAAGGTGGTAAAGCTTCTTGCCCCTCTGTCCAGAGTCTCTCACACTACTTTGAACGTGGTGTTGAACAAGTTGATTACCATGATACGTGCAGATTTGAGTAGGTGCATTGCTCCTAGAAAATTGAGTAGAAAGAGCAATCCTGATTTCATTCCATCCTACAAGATTATCCCTATGAACCACCCACCAAACATGATGTTGTCCCGCACAAGGTATATGCTAGCATATTCCATCTCTCCAACTGGTCTATCCATTGTTCCTCCATGGCGCGCAGAAATACCATAGGATCTCCTTCTCCAGTGTATCGAGGTACCGAGTTGTTACCTATTCTCCTGATACAATGAGGTCTACTATTCTATGACAAATGTGTTTCTTACTTCACGCCCTACCAAATCATAGGTACCATGAGCCCAATTATCACAAGTAATACTTGTAGTATCACTAATAGACGTGCATCTTCCCACTGAAGGATTCCTTCTTTAGATGGCTCGAGCACTTCTAGGTCTCGGATGGCGCGTACATAAATCCTATTCAGATCTTCCTCACTCAAAGGCTCAACACAAGGTGTAGATTTCCCATCGATTAAAGGGATAATAAATCTTTCCTCCTTGTTCTCAAAACTGATATATCCCTTGTTGAACCAAAGATCAACATTATTTGCATAACACCAACGGCGCCCAAGTAGAGCTCAGAAACTGTCTACTTCTGCAATTGCTAAAACCTCAAAATCTCCTGTGAACTTGGCCCTTTGTATCGTAATGGATGCATCTTTTAAAAATCCAATAGGGGTGGCCTTAGTTCGACAGGCCATAAACAACACATTAGAAGATGGTTGTAATGGGGGTCTCCCCATTTGTACCCATGCATCTAAAGTAAGCACATTGACTTCTACACCTATATCAATCAATATATTACTCAAAATCCATCCATCCACAACAACATTCAGAATGATTTCCTTGTCATATTCCAATCTATGGGGGAAGATTTGTATGCAGGATCTTCCGTCCAATCTCAATACTTGCACATAGAGTGTTCCCTTTTAGCCAATTCCCTAACAATGGAATGATATTCTCCTGGTGTAACATTTTACACACCTCCTTCAAGTCATCAATATTAGATTGGACCATCTTTGCTACTTTCTTTTGTTCCATCTTTCGTGATTGCTCCTTTAAACATTGTATTTCACCTTGAAGATTTCTAAGTACCTCCATGGTTTCTTGATAAACCTCCTTCTGATGGACAGGATCTAGGTACCGTGCATGTAGAACCTCCTCCTTAGTGATGGTAGGCTTCTACTATAACACTTCTTTGGCACGCGCCGCTTCAACGCATGGGTAGTGATCTTTACAAGCAATACCTCAGATTCTGGTTCCAACTTGGGCATCCACTGATTTTCCACAACGCGTTGTATCCTAACCATCCCTACGCCTTTGTTTTCTTGTTTATGTTGCTTACTAAGATGCTCATATAAGTCGGGCATTCCTCATAGCTATGATTATTTCCACAAAAATAACATGTAATATTATGAGGACATTTGTGCCTATAGTTGTCAGGAGATCCGCATGTAAAACATGTTCCATGAGGAAACTCGCCTCGTCCACCACCATGGCCTTGACCTCCGAATCCACCACAGTATCCTCGACCTCTACCACGAACTCCTTCAAAACGTCCTTCATTCTAGTCATAGCACGGTTGATTGTGATCCCGATCCTAGTGCTCATTCTTGCCTTTAGAGTTATCTAATACGCTTGTCTGTCAGACACCAATATCTATAGCATTGTGGATTTGACCAATCAATCTACATTCCTATGTATCGTGAGTCATGGACCAAAAAATCTTACAATAGTAGGATACGTTCTTCCTTATCGTGCGTTGTAATGAGCAAAGTGGCTAGCATCATGGTTTAAATGACATATCTCACAATCTAAGTAGCAATGAACATACTTGATCTGCGGGGACAACTATCCTTGGTGTGACCTTCCACTTCATAATCATACACCAAATCCCCATGCACGTCTCATGTGTTGAATTTTCCGATAGTTTCTCCAACTGCTTCGCCATAGCTACAATCTGAGCCTCCAAGAATGGACTTACTCTAGTGTCATACTCTCAAATGCCTCAACGCAAAAACTACTTCAAGTGCATTGCGTAGATTAGTGTATGTCTTATGTTACAAATCCCTTCTAAAAGGTGTGATCAGACCTCCAACGAACCATTACGTGTGTTGGCTTACGTGAATATCATAAGAAAGCTTAGATAAAAGTGTTTTGAAATGGGCATCATACTCTTTGACACTCTCAGTAGTGCCTTGCTTAATATCCTTGAGCACGCTTATACTCTTCTGCTCAAACTTAGGGATGTGAAACTCTTTAAGGAAATCATCTTTTAATGTTGCATAGTCTACGCAAGTCTGATCAGATCAGTCAAACTTCATGTACTAACGTGTGCGCATCCTTGTAACGTAGTGGTAAATTGACTTTCCATGCACTCAAAATTAGTGATTCCTTTTGTGCGCAAATGATATCTCACACATATGCACATGTTTAATAACATCTTCTATGCCTCTATACTCTGGAAGACGAAGAGACATCTCCATGTAAATATTATGGGCTTGGTGCGGACCTTTCCCACCTAATCCAGAACCTCCTATGTTGCCTCTTGCCTCTAGAACCACCATATCCATTGGAACTAGAACTACCTATACCTCCCGATCATCCACTTGTCGGCGAAGACCAAAAAAAGATGTACTTCATTATGTCCCAACAATAGTATTGTATTGAAATCCCCACGGTGCGTGAAGTGGTACCACTCCCAGAAGTGAGCCCCAAATTTTCCGCGCTCACATTCTACGCAGATAATGCTCCTGAAAAGGTACCTCCAAACAACAATGAAGACATTTTCCCTGCCATTGATGTACTTGCTATGCGAGTTACTCTTGCTTCCTTACTTGCCCAACTTAGTTTGTTGGATGTTTGTCATACTTGAGATCTTTGGAAAACCAAGTGCGAGGGATAGGTTTCCAAGTAGATTCGGATGCGCACCCGCGGCCCAGTCGTCTCTCGCCGACACACTTCCAAGTGAGGTAGAGGTGGGTTCCTTTCATGCTTTCCCAAATGGGGGAGTTCCTAATGCTCTGGCTCCACACCTTCGTGTGAGCTCTAAATCCTTCGTGAGCCATCTCTCTCCTCAATGCCATTTGCTCTACAACATCCTGTTACTTCTCTATCTCCCTCTCGCATGCCTCATTATACTTAAGCCACCTTTCTTCTATCTATATTTCTACCGCTTCTGCACCAATTGTTACCAAACTCTCCTCCCGCCCCACATGCGTGGTGGGGTTTAGTTAGCCATTGGTTTGCTTTCCAAGTTTAGGGTCACCATCAAGATTTTGATCACTAGTGGAATGCCTTGCAAGTAAGTTCCCCTGGGATACCGTAAAAATGGAATTCCGCTACCTCTGGGAAAGAATAAGTGGAAATTTAGTACTTTAGAATATAGTTGTTTAGAACACCATGAAACCAAGTATCCACAGTGCATTTCCAAATCAGATCAACATCATAAAGGGCCTGAAATTCTTCCTGCATCCAGACAAGTGTGTGATACCTCCAATCCCTTTTAGATGCATAAGCAACCAGCCACTCGTATAGTTCTACCAAAAAATAGTGAAGAAGCTCTCATACAAACTATCATACAAGTTTTTTCCACCCATGCACGTGTGTTAAACTCAAATCTAGTGTTGAACCTTGGTGCGTACTCTTCTTATAGATTTTGTATCCACTCCTCAACACTTGTAGGGTCAACCGGTACATATTCATCGCGAACCATCCTGAAAACTGAAAAAGATGTCCTATGTGATCCTCGGCCTAATGGCCACTTGAAGATTTAGTTATTTCTTACATTCAATAAATAGGATCCTCCCCATTCCCAAGTGGAGGGACCTAGTCTTGAAGCATCTACAATTAGTAATTTATCCTATGAAAAATTATTTCGCCAAAAAAAATTGGTGTCCGCCATGGGATAAATTTTAATTTTCTGCACCCTGTAACAATCCATAAAATCTATAAAAATTCATAAAATACAAAATATAAAAACTTGAAATTCGTTGTTTAAAAACCCATCATTGATTTTTTGTATAAAACCCTTCATATTCCACAGTGTGTCTTTTCATATTCATGGATGTAAATTTTCATATCCTTCATTAAAAAATCATTTACAAGCTAGCGGAAAGAAGATACACTGGAATTGATTGAGAAAGTGGCCTTGTTGATACAAAATTTGAAGAACAACATCAATCAAATTTTAGACTCCCTTTTGTTCAGACAACGAGACAAATTAGGCAAGAATTCTTCCCTGAAATGAACCTGAACTTTCCTCTTGAAAATGCTCTTGAAGGCCCAACTGCACCAATACAAGACCTAATTCCTCAAGAAGAAGAAGAAGAAGAAGAAGAAAAAAAAATGGTTACACTGTACCATTGGAAGTTAACACAGCCCATTGGCTCTACCTCCTTCACTTCATGATTTTCCTAGAGGATCAAGGAAGAACTTCCCAAAGTTATAAGGGGGTGGAAAAAAGCACCCATATGAACACATAGTTGTATTTATCACAATATATGCCGTGTTGGGAGTGGAACATGAGGATGTGTCAATTCACTTGTTTGTGGAGTCACTGCGAAGATACCGGGTGCGGATTGTTTTACCTAGAATATTAATCACTAACTAGGCATAAATGAAGACTAAATTCAAGGCTAGATTTAAACCAGCTAAAGATGCTCACACATTACTTACACAATGGTCTCAGTTGAAGAAAGAACCAAATGAGGCTATGAGGGATTTCATTTCCAAATTCAATAGGTTGTTTTATAAAATTCTTGAAGTTGCAAGGCCTACTGAAGACAACCGATTGAGGTTCTTCATGAATGTTTAATTATCGAAAGTTGGATTCATTATGCGAAGATGTCACCCAATAGCCTAGAAGAGGCCTAAGAACTTGTAGTGGACGTACAAGATGATCTCATCATGTCTAAAAAAATCAAGAAAGGGTCTAACAAAGATAAGGTTGCTTAGACATCTAGTTTTGGAATCCTTAGATCCTTTAGTGTAAAAACTTGGCAATGACTTGTTTGCTCTTAAAAATAGCTCGCTTAGAGCACCCCATACAAAGATACACTAAGGAAGGACTTTTATAATAAAAAAATAACTATTGGTTCACCTCAAATGATTGCACTTGACACTCCACCTGTGAATGCCACTTGTGAGACACATTCAAATCAGAAAGTGAGGAAAACGCTATTTCGGAGGAAAATAGGAAGAAGGTGGATTTCTTATTAAAGAGATAGGCTCTGCAAAATTTGGCTTCTTTGAATATGCATCTTCATTTGAGGATGATTATGAAGAGACTGTAGTTGACATGAATAACCACTATTGTGTTGTTTTCACACTCTCCAAATCACTCGAGAAAGATAAATAATCTAGGCATGTAGAGAAGGAGAAAGAGGACCTCCAAAAGGTGACTCTACAACCACAAAAAAATAATAATCATATAGGTTCTCCGCTTCTAGCATCCACAGAGTTAGCTAAGAAGAATCCCAAATCAACATTCCCTCTTAAGACATCTCCTATAGCGGGTAATTCAAGTAGTCTCACTTATTCTAAAAACAAGTGTTTCTACTCTTGCATCTTTAAAAAGTAGTGAAAAATTTTCCTCCACTATTCCTAGAGTAAGCCAATCTTCTTTTTCTTTAAAGGCTAGGAATAGCCAACGTACCATTATTGTTTCTAATGTTAGGTAAAACCTATTGTAGCGAGTTAATTTAACATTGTAACTTTGTTTTACTATTTTACCATGGTAGCATACTTTACTATGATAGATAGTTAGTTACTTAGGTAACTTGCATAGTTTATTATTTGGTGTATGGTTATATTGTTATTCAAACCCTTCAAAACAAAAGATGTATGCAAATCCGGAAAAATGCACATTTGGGATGAGGAAGGTTTAGTTCATAGGATATGTTGTGGATTGATGCAGCCTAGAATTCACCAGAGAAATAACCCAAGCGCAAGACTCGGCACATCACTCAGCCTAGACGCGAGCGCTCACCCGAAGTGCGCAAAGGTACCAGGCCCCTCTTTAGGGTTGCTTGTGTAGGATGTTAGCAAGATGAAGTCATGCATTCAAATCCATAAATAGTATAAACATCCTATAGAGCATATTCCAGGATCTAGATCTAAAGAGTAAAGGATTTAAACAATAGCCATAATGAACTCAACCATGCAAGAACTAGTTACGATCATATCTAACACCTTGATTCAGACCAATACATTTCACTATATTAAACACAGTAAATGAATAGACAAAAGCTTCTTACAATAAGTAGTGCCATAAGTTCATGCGCGCATCGATCTAACAACATAACTTCAAAATATCTCATATAAAATACCTCTAACCTACGCAGATTACTACATATTTATAAGGATGGGGACTTTCCCTTTACCGCTTACATAATTCCCAAAATATGTCGATGCTAAAAATAGCCACGTGCCTTTACAATAATAGACACACATGCAAGTGCGCTAATAATAGATCTCTTTTGGTTAACTGGTAGTAATAATTCTATTATTAACTCAAACCCATGCAAAGCGCTTAGTAGACACTCTTCCAAAAATAGCTTATGCGTGTCGTGCAAGTCTTTATTTGGTTTGCGTGCTCTACACGTTATCTCCAAAAATAACCCGTAATCATGAAAATGGCTAAGTCTGAATTTGTTTGTCTTTCGCGCGCGTTCCTTCCCTATCCTTCCATGCCTTTGAACGCACCTTGTTCCCATGCGTGAACCTTCGTGTCCTTTCTGCTAAGTGTCATACTTTGTCTACTCAACATGGATGAAGGAGTCTAGGTTGACCCGAGAGAAGATCCAAGTTATTACGAAATGACATACTCTAAAGAATCTTACAGAACTTCGTAGCTTCTAGGGTTTTTCCAATTTCTATCACGGGTTTGTCTTGGGATTTTCACATATTTATTGGCCACTGAACCAAGTTCCTATAAGAGGAAACAAGGTTGCATTCCGATGGGGGAGGTGCAATAGAGAGCATTCAAAAGTTTGAAAGAAAGATTATGCTCGGCCCCTATTCTCTCCTTACTTGACCTACATCAACCTTTCGAATTGATGATGGATGTATCTGAGTATGCATAGGAGCTGTTATCATGCACTATGGTCACTTTGTTACATATCATAGTGAAACATTCAATGACACAGTCAGAAAGTACCTAACATATGATAAGGAGCTTTATGTCATCATACAAACCGCAAAACATTGAAAACACTACATTTTAGGAAAGGAGATAGTCATCCACATAGACCACAAGCCATTGACGTTCCTTCAGACGCATGAGACAAGCTAAGGAATGAAAGACACTAGAAGTGGGCCACATACCTGCAATAATTCCACATGATAATAAAACATAAGAAGGGAAGTGCCAATTTAGTAGCAAATTGGTTGATCCTCCCTCTAATTGCGGTCCTCATAATTATCCTTGACCTCTTCAGACATTGGACTTCCAGGTTGGTGCACTTTGTATGAGACAGATCCTAACTTTTTTGATACATATTAGGCCCTCTCGAGGAGGAAAGCATGTCCCTAATTTCTATCTACAAGATAACCTCCTCTGCCACATGGGACACATTTGTGTTCTAGTTGTTGAACAACGAGAAGATGATATGGGAGGCACACTTTAGCAGGACAATTGGACACTTTGGCATGGACAAAATATTGACAATACTTCAAAATCACTTTTATTGGCCCAATCTACAAAATGATGTGGTTAAGTACATCAAATCTTGCACCCCTTGTGCAATTGCCAAACCAACTAATAAGAAATAAGGATTGTATACACCATTGTCGGAACCAACCAAGCCTTGGGCCTCCATCTCAATGGACTTCCTCTCAGGTTTTCCAACTTCAAAACATGGAAATGATTGTGTTTTTGTTGTAGTTGATTGATTTTCTAAAATGGCTATAATGATTGCTTGTAAGAAAAATATTTCTATTGAAGAAACTACTAAACTCTATTTTAGTCATGTATGGATCACCTTTGGGCTTCCCAAGTCTATCATTCTAATAGGGACAACAAGTTCTTGAGCATCTTTTGGTCCACCCTATGGGGAATGATGGACACTAAGTTGATGAATTCCATATCCTTCCACTGCATCATACTGAGATAGACAGAGGTGGTGAACCACTTGATTGTCCACATGCTTCGTATTTATCACTCCGGACACTCGTATGAGTGGGATGAGGTCCTACCCTATATACAACATGGATACAATCAGGCCCTACACAACTCCACCAAGCATAATCCATTTCAATTTTGTTACAAATTCCAACCTATGGCACCCATTGATGTATGCATTTCAATGCATATAATGGAATACATGCCTCATGGAAAAAATGAAGTAGAAAAGGCAATAAGGTTTGATAAACACATTCATGAAACTCAACAATGAGTCCACACTATTTTACAGAAGATGAATGAAAAGTATAAACAATGCCATGATCAACACAGATTCCACGTCATTTGCATTTTAGTGATAAGGCCTGGTTGTGAATTCAAAAGGAAAGACTTGTAAGTCCACACAAGAAAATTTGACCTTTATGGTATGGTCCCTACACTATCACCAAGAAAGTAGGAGAAAATGCTTTCGAGTTGAATCTTCCACCCTACCTTGGTCTGCATCATATCTTCAATGTGGACCTCCTCAAACCATATCACCCACCTTTTTTGGACACCTCGGTCATAGCAGAATAGTTGGACATATCCGAACTCAACCCAAAAGCTTTTCTCTAGTTGAAGAAGATTAGATTGTGGACACTTGGACCAAGACCACCGAGGACATCCTATTCAAGGTGATCAAGAAAGGAAATCTTAGTCATCAAGGTGAGTGGCTCACCGAGTACTAGATCAAGAAATAGTTTCCACACTTTATGGTTTTCCTTGACGCAATTGGGATCATTTCTTTTGAAGGAGGAAGGAATTATCCGAGATAACAATCCAGAAGCAATTCTAGTGGGGAAACTTTCTAGAGTTATAACTTTTGCATCGTAGCTTTAATTGACTCAGAAAAATGCGTTAGAAAGCTTAGAGTGTATAGAATATGGTGAAGGGGTGAAAAAAAATTTAAGGTAAAATTTTATGCTTGATATGCTTCTAAATGCATTAAAATGCACTTTTTGTAGTGTTGTCTAAAAATAGAAATTTCTAAAAATGTAATTTCGTAAAAAATTGCATAATTAATTCATGGAAGGTGAACCACCTCGTCACCGTCATGATTGGTGACCTTCCACATCCTTCTAGATGTCTCTTCATATTTCTATAATTAAGCATATAAGTATATTAATGAACCCTTGTTTTGTCATGTTTTAGCCCATGTGAAACCCTGTGTTATTTTGGTATCATTTTTCACGATGTATAATAATGGCATTTTATAATTAATAATTTACTATGTTTTGGAAGGAAATGTTGTGCATATTCTTGTTATTACTTCTTCAAATATGGCTTAAATGAACCCTTTTATGAGTATTAACAATATATTTGGAAAAGCATATGTTAAGTCATCATAGGAGTTAATTGTAGACTAGCGTAGGACTCATTGGTGCACTGGCGTAGGACTCACCTTTGCATTAGCGCAGGACTTGCTTTGTGGAGCACGGAATTGTCCAGATCACTAATGCAGACTTCCTTGAAAAAAGGGACTTGCACAAAAGAGATAAATAACTCGGATGAATGAGCGATGAGTTGATACAGTTGGCACCATAATGATATAAGCACGAAATGTGTGTTACTACTTCAACCTACCTTCATGCAAATTATGAGGTCCAGTCACTCCTGTTAACTTCAAGTTTCTTGGAGACGTGAAGCAGACAAACACTTATGGATTTATAATCACCACAATTCTCTAGAATCAATCCAAAATCTAAAAAATCTTTCGGTATGGATTGGTACTGTCTCAAAGGAGTCAAATATGGGCTTCATTTGTAGTTAACAAGATTAGTTTGATTCAAACACTGCATAGATCACTCCTTCCACAAATGTAATTCTTAGAATAGTTAGTCATTATTTTAGTCATCGTCTAGTTAAGTAGATGTTATTAATTGTGAATAAACTAGTTCTCTCCCAGAGGGACTAGGATTGCTCTAGTATAAAAGAGTTGTTGTATTGAGATTCAAGTTCACTCATTAGTTGATTATTGTAAAATGTAGTTGATTTCGCTTTAATAAAACTACAAATTCAAGGGAAAACTTTGTTTTGTAACTTTCAACGTTGAACCTGATCGAAGGGAAGGAGCAAGCGACACTCCTCTGCAATGAGAAGGGAGATTTACTATTGTTTCCTTTCTGTCATTTCACATTCATTAAAATTATGGCATTGAATCATTTTTGTACCTTTAAATTATGTATTTAATATTCTTTTGCTTCTAATGCATTTCATTTCCCAATTATGGTTAGTAGAACATTTAATTAATTATGTTATTAAGTATGTGCTGAGAACAATTCCAACTATTCCCTTTGTTGGAAACAACCATAGACGCTAAACTGGACTAAAAACTTAGAAAAACTAAAGTGCGAGTATCAACAATGCTCATCATGTATGTAACACGAAAGGGAGACACACACATATCCTTCCATAGATAGCTATTGTAATCTCAGTCTTACTCGCATAATATACATGTGTTTCGAGAGATAGATTTATTGTTTACATCTAGCACAATTAGTATTTTGTCCATTAACCCCAAATCCCTAAGTTTTGGATCACTTGGGCTTTAACAATCCACAAGTCTCAAGGCCTTACTTTGCATAAGGCCACGATTGACATTAGCGGTATGAAAAGGCAAGGACTTATCTTCACAACATTCTCTAGTGTTCCCTTCCTTTCACAACTTTGCATTTTGCCTCCATTTTTCCTTCGAATGATATTATAAGATGTCAGATACACCTCTACTGCAGGCTCGCAAAAAAGAGGAATCACGACTAAAGTCACTCATCAATAACCCTCACTCTTCATCGCCTCCACATTGACCTCCCCCACCATAACTTACTATGGTTCCCATCTTCTTTAGCAAGTCCTCACTTTTCCATTTCATTTGCCTCTATATGTAAGACTTTTATACAATTTATTTCTTATACATGTCTTACTTCTTGGTTAATAATATAAATAACATTTCTTTTTGCCTTTTCATGTTTATGTTACAAACGCTGTTTTATTTCCACCTTCATACGAACTATATTACCACAAATTGTTACTCGTTCCTTCCCTCACATCACTTTTCATCATCCACATTGCACTATTTACATGTGATTGCTAGTATATGCAACCAAATAACAATGTGAACATACTTGCAACTATAATATTATTATGATTTCTTCTCTCGCCTGGAGCTTTGAGGTTGCGTGTTTGATTCTATTTGAGTATGAAATGTGGAGGTGAGCTCATTAACCTTGAGGGATAAGTTAAAAAAGCTTCTTTCTCAAGCTTAAAAATAGGCCTTATAAACATATTCACATTCCAATCGAGTATGCTTTAGAGGTTAGGGTTTATGAAATTGGGTTTGGTTATTATTTTTTTCTATACCGATGGTTTTCCCATCGCTTGTATGGAGGAATCGTTTAGAAATAATTTGTTCAACAACTACTACATGCCAAACTAGTTGAACATGAATGTCAACCAAAGTTACTCTTTTCTCCAATTCATGTTATACGTCTTCTAGATAAAATGCTAGGTTATTTCTGATGTTAAAGACTACTTTATATGCATTTCTTTTATTTCATATAAGTTTGGTTTAACAAATTTCTAGATAATAAAACCTTGTATTGCTTCTACTCATGTAATGAATTTCTTTAGTTTCAAATGCCTTTGTTTAAATTAATAGTTAATATTTTCTATTTGGGAAATAACAAGTCATTTCTCATCTTATTTAGATTAAAGTGGCATTTATTAAATAAATATAAATTGCTTACTTACATAGTTGCCTCTTAAAGTTAAATATGAATAAAATTTAAGATTGATACAAATCATATTGAAAAGCATGCCGCCAAATCTAAAGTGGCCTTGTCACTAGTGGTGACGAGAGGTCATCGTTTGACCTCCAACCTCCAACAAGATGTTACTTAGACAATTTAGATTTAAGGCTCATTTTACAAAATGGACGTCACATATAAATGATAGTACATCCAGCTTAAAATGCATATAATTATTTTCAATTTTACGACACTTTAACAACTATTAACTCTAATAACCAACTCCTAAAATAAACGACTTTGACAAAATAAATAATAACCCTCAATATGTGACTTGTCAAAAATTTTAACAAAATAACAAAGATGATTAAAAGGAGATAAGTACTATTTTTTAATACATTTTTCAATATTCTATAATGAAACTTTATTTATAGTCCACATACGACACTTCTTAAATAATTTTCCTTTCGCGTGGATTAGCTCTCTTTAAACATGATGCAACTATTAAAAAAACTAATTTATAGAATCCATAAACATTAACCATCTATTAAACCGACATACCTTTTTAATATATGATTCTCCCTTGTTGAATATGTAATACTATTTTTTGATGAAAAAGATCTTATATTATATTAATGCAATAAGATACAAGATAACTTTCAACAAAAAGGGTAGTATGAGAGCACGCCCGAAATCACAAACAAACTAGGGTGATCCTAGAACAATAAAAGTCAAACTAGGCGAAGCCTAGGAAAGTACAACAAATCAAAAAGCATCGCCTCGATAAAAAAAAAAGGAAAAATCAAGCGATGAGCTAAAAACATGCCCGAGGCAGGCAGATCGTTATCATCTGGCCAGTCCGAACTAGGCAAATCTTTGCCAGTGTCATGAATCTCCCAGCCAGTAGCAAGCTCTTCCTCAAGGTCTTCTTCCTCACACATAGGAATAGCGAGGTTGAATTGCGGGAATTTTCTAGAAGATGGCAGGGGTGGCAGTGCTTACCAATAGGCCTCAGGTGTGAAGTGATGGCAGGAGGAGTATCCCAACCCTGTTGTTGACTTGACAATTACGGCGGAGACCCTACCCATGATGCTAAGGTGGCGAGCCCCGCCTGCCAAGCAAGTGAGGAGTGCAATGGTGAGCCCTAACCACAACGACACATAGGTGAATGACTATGCCGATGACTTGGTCCTGGAGAGTGGTGGGTGTGGCCCGAAGGCATGATCTTTGGGATCATTGCGTCGGCCTCCACGGGCTGAAGGCGAGGAGCACTGGTGGGAGATGGAGGCACTCAAGAAACATTGCATGGGGCTTCCCCTAGTGTTGTAGCAGAGTCTGGAGGTGGTCCACCTCTAGTGTCACCTTGTTTGCTTGGACTTGGATTTGCAGGAGCACATTGGAGATCACCATAGAGTTATAATAAATTGAGAAAGATTGATCAACTGGAAAATTAACAAAGAGAAAAGTATTTCTTTCTTTCCATATCCAAAATAAAATCTCCCCTCTGAAAACATGCCAAATCTGGGTGAACATAGGTAGGAGTTTGGGATTGTTTCCTAAGAGGATATGTTGCCAAGTGAAATAGTGGGGCCATGAGGGAAAGAAAAAAGTATGGATCCAATTCCAGGAAATTTGAGCTTTGGGACAAAACGAGAAGACATGCAAAAGCATTTCTAGATGGCCACAAAAGGGAATTTGGGAGTTGAAATCCCAATTTGAACAAGACGAGCCCCAATAGGAAGGCCTTGGTGTAGAATGCACCAAAGAAAGTGAGCAATTTTGGGCTCCACACATATATTCCAAATAGTCTCAAACCGTCTACCCTAGGTAGATAGAGTGGCGTGAATTCCCCAACGAGTATTAAGTTTGTCCACCATGGGAAAATGGGGTGAGATCCATCGATAGCCTTTTATGGCTTTGTAGTAACATAAAGGGTATCAACATACCACTTCCAGTCTATCCACCTAGGGCGAGAAGAGTACACAACAATATTATGTAGCATGTTAGTAGGAACCGAATTGATCGCAGTATTGAAAGTATCCTAATCTTGGTTAGAAAGCCAACACAAAGCTTTAAAATCTAGCCAAGATAACCAGGATTGAGTGCCCTTACCAAAGAAGTCCTCGATGGTGTGAATTCCGTGCTTGAAGAATTTCAGTTCGGAGATTCCTGGGACCTTTGCTAAGCATTGATCTTGGGATTGAAAAATCGGTGACCACCAAAGAGATTGTTGGTTAAGAGATAACCCATTGTGAAAGCCATCCCCTTTCCATAAAAGTCAAGGTTTGACACATTCCCAAGCTTTCCAGATAATTTTAAGCATAAAAGTGCCAACGATTTTGACAAGCACAAGGGTGATGAGCAAATTGACAAACTCTAAGCCTTTCCATGTAGGGCGGTCGTAAGGAGATCCTTCATTGATGTCATGACCTATGAGAACTTTCCAAGCTTCTTGGCCAGTGATGCTATTGATAATCCACTTAGCACAGAGAGCTTGTCCCTGGCGTTGAATGTGGATGAGCCCAAGGCCTCCAGAGTTGCGGGGTAGGCAACATATATCCCAAGCTACTCGATGACAAGCTAGAACTTTAGAGCAAATTTGGAATTTGCCAGCCAGAGACATAGGCCTAGAAAGCCGTATTCCAGTTTTTGCCACCGTTGAATGACGTAATTCCATAGATCAGTCGAGGAGGCTTGAAAAATAAAAGGATTACCTAGGAATTTGAAAATGTCACCATGTTGCAGAATTTTCCAATCAAATTTGGCTAGCAGGACCGTGCGCAGGAAGGAAAGATTGCATGTAACATTGAGTTTTTCGCCATTGAATGGATGAACCAGAAGTTGGGTAGAAAGTATCCAAGCATTGCATAACATTGCTAATGTTGTTCTCATCCTCGATAAGCATAAGGAAGGAATTGTTCGCAAAATTCCCATTGAGGAGCTAAGAATCAGCTCATCAGTGCGAGATTCCACACACAAAACCTTGATATTTAGCATGGGCTAAGAGATAACCAAATCCTTTGGCCGCTAGCACATACAATGTAGGGGCAAGAGGACACCTTCCCGATAGACCGGAAAATTCCAAAGGGCTCCGAGCTAAGGCCATTGATAAAGATTTGAGCAAATGCGTCTATAAAGAGCATATTGACAGATTTGAATAAAAATGGGTCCAAAGCCAAGGGCCTGAAGCATGACAAGGATGAAAGGCCATTCAATATGATCATAAGCCTTCTCAAAGTCAATCTTGATAAACATAGTGGCCTGATGAGATCTGCAAGCCCATTCCATGCCTTCCCAAACCATGATGATGTTATCTAGGATGAAACGCCCCTGTATGAAGCTTGTTTGCTCTGGATGAATAATAACAGGTAGAAGATTGTGTAATCACAGAGCTAACGCTTTGCAATGATTTTTTAGGAGACATTCAACAGATGTAATCAGCCGCCAACAAGTGATTTTCTTGGGATCTCCTTGCTTAGGGATAAACTTGATGTTCCCCTTGTTAATGCATGGTCCTAGGGAGTGGTTTTGAAACCCTTCAAGATAGACTGAAAAAGGTCTTTCCTGAAAGAATCCCGGTTTATAGAATTCACATGGGAATCCGTCGCATCCTGATGCTTTATCATTAGTGTCTTTGTGGAGGTCTTCAATGGAGATAATTATTTCATAGATAACATTTTGTGTCTCTAAAAGCTTACATGACACAAGCCCCAAACATTGGTCAAGAGCGGCTCGGTGAGTTACGGAGGGTGTGAGCTTGAAAAACAAGCTTGTAATGGCGCACAAAGGCTTGCATAACATAAGATGTGTATCAGTAACTCGAGCTCCATTGTCCATGATAGCTCGGATCTATTGAGAAGGCTTTCTGGCTCGAAGAGAAAGAAAGAATTCTTTTGAGACCTGATCTCCAACCTTAATCCAATGCATTCAAGCCCGGATTTGAGTGCCTATAGAATTATAGTTGTCAGCAATTTGGATTTGATTTGAGCATTACTGCAACTTGCGCTTACATAGCATCAAAGAAGGGATCACCTTAAAGTGCCACCATTGCCTGGCTGAGAGCTGAGGTGTTAGCGGTGTATGAGTGGTGCCAAATTTTTGCCAGCTGGCGGCCATAGATTCTAAAATATTTGGCAGTCCGAGTCAGCACATCTTCCCACCATTGTATCCAGTTCATTTATATAGGTGGATGAAATCACTTGATATGGATCGGTCGTGGAATTAAATTCCAAGTCCACTTGGTATGATTGACAGTGGGGCCATGTTGCATCAAGGCCATATTAAGACAGAATTGGCCTTTATGACAAAATGGGCGCGCATCATGCCAACATATACGAAATCGTATAGGGGAGTGGTCTAAAAGGACAAAGTCAGGTATAACCTCCATTGGCATGGAATAAATGCTATCAAACTCAAAAAGTTTTGAGCTGATAGCATGGCCCTATCAAGTTGTTTAAGGACGTGATCTATCCCTATATGAAGATTGGACCATTTGTACCCAACCCGCAAAGGTGGGAAAGTGAGATGTGATAGGATTAAATAATCCAAATTTATTTCGCATGAAGTACCATGCTTCCCTTTCACCAGGTGTCCACCTCATAGGCAGGTGGCCGCATTTATCATTTAGGGACTCAACCATATTAAAATCTCAACTTATTACCCAGTAGGCATTGAGAATGGAGTTGGTTATCCATCGCCACAGATCAGCCCTTTTGACCGCATCATTTGAGGCATAAATATTAATAAGCCCAAACGAGCGGCCCTCAATATTAAAGAGGACTCAAATGACATGGTTGGTGGGGTTAATTCCATGATCAATTAATAAGGGTTGTCATTTAGGGGCAAAAGTGAAATTAAAACCCCACGCCCGCTTCATGATTACTATATAAAGCCAATATGTCGGGCAAATGGACTTGCATACCATATGTAACTGAAAACCTATAATTTTAACTTCCTACAAAAACAAAACATCCAGATTTGCACATCGTTGTCGAGTTTCATGCACCACATACTTACTTTGTTAAGAATTAGTGATTGCGGAATAGTGTTATGATTTAATAACAAACAAAATCATGCACACAAGATCTAAATAATTCCCCAAAATCTACAATAGTGGAAGTATAAACTAGAATAATCCAAATCAAAACAAAGTACACACACATAACACAACATGTATTGTGGTTCACCCAATGTGGCTACGCCCACCAAAGATAGAGATCTCATATATAATATAACAAAAGTAGAAATTAACTCTTCAATACAAGAGTACAATGCATCTCTCCAAGAGTATCTCCTCTCCTCCAAATCTCTAAATGGATCTCCATGGGTGCACTACAATTATGCCTCCAAACACTACCAACATATCTCACATAACCCGGAACTACTGCATCTCTGAACTACTACCAAGTTCTCTGTGGATCTACAACAAGACCTCTTGCATGGGTCTACCAATGTGCAACCATGATTGTGCACCAAGAAGTAAGTTTGTCTCTCCATCACTTTGCATAACCTATGCAAACATGAAGACAACCTCCTCTACAATATCTAGATCTACATGGATCAACAATACAATATGATCTCATGGATCTACAATACAAGACTAGATCTACATGGATCTATAATACAAGATCTCACCAACATGTGGATCTACAAGAAGAAACTCTATGTGCTTTGCATACTATGCAAGCCATTACAATGAGACAATAAATATACAAAGGAAATACAGTAGAAGATGTTACCCTCTTCTCACCATTCAGATGTACTGCGATTTCCTTATGTTCGATCCTTTCCATGGAGATTATGTCTTCACATAACTTGTTCTTTCTTTCTCTTCTTCTTCATCCTCTCAATCTAGGAGAATCAAGTATCTAATTCAATCCTTCTCTTAATTCACCTTCTAACCCTATATTTCATGCTTATATAGGCATATACAAACTTAGGGCACAATAGCCATGCAATTACATCCTTTAAATCAGCTTTAAAACAAAAGCTAGATTAAATTCCCATGAGTTAAATATAAACTTTCACGCACATGTAACATGCGACGGTTGCTGGCGGTGGCGGCTACCCTGACCGTGACGATTACCTGACCGCAACAGATTACTTAACCCGCGATGGTTACTCGATCCGCAATGATTACTTGTGTAAACCAAATGTGTGTAAACGCAGCTATCGTGAAGCAATTCAACTCCACAATCCTAACACTTACGACAAGAGTCCTGTGAGACCCCTAACATTCCAAGATAGACAATTCATGAGAAATGTTGGTCAAGAGCCATATTCACATCCTCCATTCCCTTAAGGGCATCATATTGATTGTGCAATAATTGAGCAATGTTATGCTATAAAAAAATTTGCGAGATCAATTTTTTTCCATTTAGCGTACTCAATGGTGTATTCTGCTTTAGTGGAATCCACACTGGTGCTTCTGGGCAATGGTCTTAAGAGATGCGAGGTGGACTTCAGGGTCATATGAAAGGTCCTTGTGAGTCGCTTAAAAGCAGCAGAGGAATTGAATGCGAGATGGGGATGTGAGAAACAAAATTTGTCAGTGCATGAGAACTGACGCCACGAGGGGTGTGTTGGAGTACTTTGGTAACAGGGTAGCTGAAATGGCCACAATGCCTGTTCCTTAGCAATAGCTGATTGGCTCCTTAGCGTGCAATTGTAGGCTCCTTAGCCGACGTATTGTGAGAATGTTCCTTAATAGTTGGTTCCCGATGGCCATGGGAGCCAAAGACTTTGGATTGTTGGGATTTGTTCTTATTTCGTTGGCCCTTGGTAATTTTCCAACCTTCCTCTTGTTGGGGTTTGACTGCTCGGGAGCGCTTTTTCCACATGGCGATTCTGAGAGAACATAAAGTGGGCAATCCCTAATATTTTGATCAAACGTTTGACAACGAAGCAAGTGTTGGGTATATTGATATACATGACCCGCTAGGAGTAGCGTTTATCGCCCATTTGAATATCCACAAATTATTTGAGGTCCTATGAGAGATTAATCTCAACGCATACTCACTTTTGGGGACAAGCATGGTAAAATTTATCGGCTTCTATGCATACAACCCGCCCAAGTGAAGTGACAATTTGTGGTAGAAAATGAACGCATGGAAAAGGGAGACCAAGAAATTCAATCCAAACAGGCACTTTAAGGGTGGTATACTCAGATACCACAAAGTCCTTGTGCCAAGGTGTTAACACAAGTAGTGAGTTATGAACATACCAAGTGGCTTGCTTAGCCAAAATATTGGGCGCGTTAAGTACTGGGTGAAAAGCGAAAAGAAAGAAACCCTTTTTCACATTTTCAACACTATTCGACGGACCATGTGGGGTCCAAATTATGTTAGCCTAGGATTTAAGCATACTTTCAGAGGGGATTCAACCCAAAAATTACCCAATGAGGCAAAACTATTCTAACCATTGACAAGCAACATTAAATTCGGAATGGGCAGAACTATATCTGGAGGAGAGAGATTACCTCATGAAAAACCTTTGGGACAAATTTCATGGGGCGCTTCTTCGTCGGCAAAGTCATTGCTTGCTCGCTCCACTATCTCCTGTCGCGATTGAAATAACCGAGTTTGAAGATGGCGAGATCATTATATAGGGACACCCATAGGGCAAAAAACCCTAAGAGAGACTATAGCAATAAATTACCGAAGAGCCCGAAAAGGCCACAATATGACGGTTAGAGGGGGGAAACCCTAGAAGAGCCGACTCCAGTTTTGTGCTAGAGTTGAAGAGCATTTTTTTTACCATCAATAAAACTTAATTTTATATGTAATACTATTTCACGTTTACCTAAATATTATATAGCTTACTAAACATATAACCATACAATCCTAAAAAATAAACATAGCTTTTACATTGAAAATCACATTTCTTTTGAAAAACTAGGGCTTTGTGGACACCAATGCAAAGTGACTTGAAGTGATGACAATTGTGGAGGTGTTTTATGCATAAATCGATGTCATGTTTGTTGATCATTATTCAAGGCGGGCAGGGAGTTAAGTCAAGAAAATTTATTCATTTGAAGCCATTTGGTGATCAAACTTCCACGATAATGTTGGTCATGGCTCGCCAAGGTGTAACTAAGTCTCGAGCTAGAGTCAAGTATCTATGCACCGAGATGTATTACATTTGAAGAGGAGTCTGCATGGACATTGAGCTAAAGAGCTAAAAACACAATCCCCGAGCCTAAATTTCAATCTAGACTTCAAAACTATTCTTTCAAACTTTGGATCAAATTGTCCATGTAGATCTTAATGTAATGTTGAAACAATATGAACATGGTTGAAGCTAAGAAACCAATGTCAAAAGAAACTAGTGAATTGTAATGCAATAATTAGATTGATGTCAATATTTAAAAACATGGTATGAGCCAAAAACAATGTAAAGATAGAGCCCAATTCAATGCAAGGACACCTTGCTAATGCAAGCCATTGTTACTTCATCATCAATACAATGTGGACGCCATTTGAGATCGCAAATGTCTTTGTAAACTTTGTTTGCATAAATTTGGTTATGTTTACACAAAATAAAGCACACAAAAAAATATCTTGTATATTCTTACTAAAATCTTACACAAAAACTAAACTACTTTTACAAACATATCTTAATTTTTCCACTCTCATTGATTGGGGTTATTGCATGGTTGGGCAACCCCTTGACTAACTTCAAGTTTCAACAGATTTGCCACTTAACTGCTCTGATACAAAACAAGAAATTTGATTTAGAAATACAAATAATAATACACAACAAATCTTGTCAATTCTACATTATTTGGTTGATATAATGATTTACATATATATAAAAGATGAGATCCTATTAATAAGGAGTCATATTCCACCGGATATCATCTCTCCTCCTAATGTTAATGATTTGTTTCAACGACTCATATAGCCATAAACTAATTTTATCAACTCCATATCAAAAAAAGTCTTTTCTCAACAACTCATATAACAATAAGCTGCGATTACATTGTTCCAATGTACGCTAGAAAAAGGTTAGTTACGAAGCTTATAGAGAATGAGCCAAGTGTTTTAGAGAAAGGAAAGAATTGTGTTTACCGATTTTTTTATGAAAAGAGATCTTATATTATATTAATTAAATAAGATAAAGGATTACTTTGACCAAAAAAATGGGTGGTATGAGAGCACCCCTCACAACCACAAACAAGCTAGGTCGATCTTTGAATTGCTCTATATGTATGAAGTCATCCACCTAGTATGGTGAACATAATAACGATATAGTTTGGTTTAAATATATTTATCTTCACACATATTTTAGACTTTTCCTCCATATTTTATGAAACTCTAATCAGATTTTATAAAAAAATTAAATGTTATTGATCTAGTGAAATCTTATTGCATATAATTATTGGGAAGGCTTTAGGATTTAACTTTTTGAAATTAAATTATTGATTTCATTTTCATGATAATAATCAAAGTGCATCACTCAAAGACGTAATAAATGTTATCCATAGAGTATATTTGTTGTTGATAAGAGGATTCAACATGTAGATTAATCTTCTAGTTAAGTCTTATATAATATATATATATATATTTGAAACTTGTTTCACCGTATACATAATTATCAAATTTAATATTATATTTTATATTATTTTAAACAAGGAACACACGGATTTGATTGAAAATTACATTGTATGTTGTCATGTCGGTCTTATTTTATTGGTGTTAACGTGATTTAGATTGAGGTGCAACCTATTGGATAATACACTAACAATGGTGCCTAATGTGTTATAACAATCAATTCACAATGAAAGCACTATAAAAACAAATTGATTTTATTAAAATTTGAAATGTATAAAAATGGAAAACTCCATAAGGGAGATGTATACCCAAATATATGTCTCTTTATTCTAAATAAGCCACTTTATAGCGATGTAATGGAGAATATGAAAAATTGCTAAAAATAGAATATAAAGGGTTCTAGATGTGAACCAAAAGGTGGTCTCCACCTTACGAATGGTCTCGAAAAGGCAAGTGAAAAATGTCTAAAATCTATCATAGTATTACTATTGTTTTATTTAGTGCTCTTTGTTGGGGTCATAACTCCTACCTTATTGATCAATTTGTTAACTACTAGATTCGTTCGAAAGATGATGGAACAAACTCAAAAAACATCACTATGACAATAACATTGAAGTGTTATTGTCATACAATTTGAAGCCTAGAAATCCTCTCAAGACCCTAAAAATACAATTGTTAAGAGTTGCCAAAAATGATTAAAAATAGTTTTTAGGACTTTCTAAATATAATTTTTCCGAAACTCTATTCTAGATCAAAACGTAATATTTTAAAAGAACTATTTTTAATGTACAAGTGAAAAAGAATAAATTGTTCCATTTTAATGACATGATCAACTAGTACTTTAATATTTTCTATTAAGTTTAAATGTCGAGACATACAAATTTTATTTATAAAATATATTTTTAATTTTTTACATTTACATAGGATTTGTCGTATCGTGACCTTGTTTTTAGTAATAACATATAAAATTACAAGTTGCCCCTTGAATTATAAATATGATTTGGTCTAATATGTTACTTTGGTTTTAATAACATTTTTAAGGAATTTGACAAGATTCTTTTTTTTCATTTTATTACTAATAAACTAAATGAGTACATGCACTCCACATTCATACCACTCTATGAATCATATAATTGTCTTTGAAAATATATATTATTATAATATTAAAAATATAGAAATATATCTTATTTTAATTTTTTTTTTTTTATATTAAATTTATGGCATAGAAAACCAAAATGAATAAAATTTTGGGTTAGTTGAAAGTGTTTGTATTAATTGAAATATGCACGCGATGGATTTTAAGAGTTCCTAGATTAGCAATCGCACGTGAAATGTACGATGGAAACGTTAAAGGGGATCTTTTGAAGGACTCAAATAAGAGGGAGAGAAACAATGGGATAGGAAGAGGGGTGAAGAAGACAAGGTATGAGGGTGGAGAAGTGCAAGGGTGGTAAAAACGAATGGGGAAACAATGGGGAACTCAACCCTCCAACAACCACATGACATTTATGTCAATCATTTGAAGGAGAAAAGGGGTGATGTGTAGGATGATGCGGCAACAATTTATAAAGATATTTGTGAACGTAATGAGTGGTTGCAAAATATTGCTAAAGTGAAAATTTGTTTGCAGTTTCAGCCCTTGCATTTATTGGGTAGCTAGAATACACATAAAAGTAAGGGAAATTCAAATGCACGTATCATGGGACACATCAAAGACAAGAAGATGTGTAGTGGATGTAGCATCCCAAGGTAGTGATTTCATGCACAGTTTTCCTCATCAACTATGATGTTGACATCATTCAAAAATCTCCGAAAAAGGGACAGGTGTTGGTCATTGAGGATTTTGATTGGACAATGGAAATTAATCACCTACATGGCCCACACCTATTCCACAACTGAGATTATTCCTCCCCAAGAAATATTTGGTATATGTGCTCAATTTTATAGTTGTGATATCGCTCAAACTATTCACGTGAGCTTAAAGGGTCCAAAATAAAAAATGGGGGAATTTCCAATAGGTTTTTGGTTCAATACCAAGCCACTATACTTGCTTCTTATAGTAGTTTGTAAGTTCGCGCAATAAAGGTCTATTCTCAAATCTTTCTTGGATGGCTTTAAATCAAATAGGTAAGGTTTTAGTAAGATTATTATTGAACTATGAAATTACTTGTTGAAACTAAAAATACAAAGCAAGATTATGAAAAAACTTCTAGTTAGTGTTTGGCACTTTCCATGTTTATCTCAAAAAATTGAATTTTTTAACTTTATCTCTTGAAACTCTACGCATATCCTAATATTTTGATTTTTACACTAAAGGTGTTGCCAAATTGGATTGGGGTGGGTTGTTTTGACATTAGTTAGAGAGTGGGATGTTTCGGATTGAGTTTTCATGGATGTTAACAGTCTAACCCACTTTTGATCATTTACATACGTTTGTTTCAATGTATATATATCCCCTCCATATACTTGGAACTTTGTGATGATGTATGCACATAAACAACACTCCTTATTTGTGAATGCATTATTTTCTTCACAAATTCCATGTCTAGGATTGACATGAAATTGACTGCTTAAACCCAGAGTAAATACACCAAATCTTAAATTAAGAAAATGAGGAATCCCTTTCACATCTAGACATTATACGATACACTTTGATGGTTTTATTAGTAAAAACCTTTCCTTGTAAATTATAGAATGATTTGTACTCCACAACGTAACAAACAATATGGAGTCTTAGTCTATCCATGATTTCTTCAAATGGAAGGCTCAAATGCAAATTTCATACCATGTAAAAATGAATAAAGTAAATAGAGCATACGAAAATATGAAGCCTACAAAGGGTCGTTTACATTTAAAGAATACACAAAAAGAGAAAAATGTGTCCATTAAATTGCATGAGTTACTAAAATGTGTGCATTTTGTATGTTGCATGCCACAAAATTGGAATACCAAGTGTTAAAAGTCCACATAACATTGTAAAAATAACATTATTTTACATTTTTGAAGGTCAAGCTTTGAAATTTACCGTCACCTACAATTTGTTTGACATACACAGGTGGCCGTTAAATTTAACCCCTTCCTGCAACATGCAAAACTCAAGACAACTAATAACATAATCTTGTACGGTGTTGATAATGACAGAAAATGCCACTACTCAGCTTGCCAACATGTTTTCCTTAAAAAACCTTGTCACCGCCACACTTCACCGTTAAAACGTTGTTTCATTTTGATGACATGGGAGACACCTGAACTATATTTTGATGAAATTAACAACAATAATGTTGACGTCAGACACACATAGGTGAGCATGGACCCAACTCAAATTTTCAGATATGTGTGTTGGTGCCACTAATGGCGTTGTATTGTCAACTTTAACTCGCGTGTGCGCTTTTATATTTGTGGCAACCCATGAAATTCGGCATAATCCATAACTACTAATGGAAATTATTCGAGTCCAAATACTTTGAAAATATCTACACACTCTATTAAACACCTAAACCATCGGATCCTATTCTTTAAAGTGTTTGGGTATGCGATTTTGCACTAATACGACTTTGTATGGGTGGTGTCATAACCAACATCATGTCACCCCTATATATAATTTTTTTGTTAGATAAGGCAAAGACGTGAATGGAATATTTAAGAAAGAAAAAACATGGTTTATAAAGAATAATATTCGACACATATAGTAAGGTCACAAGAAATTCAATAACTTTAAATATTATTAATAAAATATAGGTCACATGCAATGGAACTCATATAGGTAATATTACAATTTTCCAAAAGGATCACTAAGATAACACATTTTCAAATAAATGTTCTTATAATTACATAGCTAATTAGATTTTTTTGGGGTGAAAGTTTGATAAGCCTCATCATCTCATTCAATGGCATAATTTCTTACACTACATTTGACATGACTCATTTGCATCATTTCTTTCCCAACATAGATACTATGAAGTTGTAATTAATCAACACAGCCATTTTAGAACCATGATTAATGTAGAGGATTATTTTTTAAAATTAGATTACTAATTTGTTTTAATAACATTTAAATATATATAGAATGACCTTTAATATATTTTATTCACATTATAAAATAACACTATTTTGTATTTTTAAGGTTAGGCTTTGAAATTTACCGTCACTTAGAAATTGTTTGTGAAACACAGTGGTTGTATAATTTAACCCATGCCGATAACATGTGAAACTCAAGACAACCAATAATGGAATCTTGTACGTGCTAATAATGACAAAAATGCCACCGCTCAACTCATCAACATGTTTTCCTCAACGAACCCCGCCACTACCACACTTCACCATTAAAAAATTGCTTCATTCTGATGAGGTGGAAGAGACGCGAACTATATTTTGATGACATTAACAATAAGGATATCCACGTCAGACACACGTAGGTGAACGCGAACCCAACTCAGGTTTTTGGAGATGCATGTTGGTGCCACTAATGGCGTTGTGTTGTCAACTTAAACTATGGGTGGTTTCTATATTTCTCATGATCCACGAAATATTGGCATAATCCGTAACTAGTAACAGAAAGTCTTTGAGTCCAAATACTTTGGAAATATCCACATGCTCTATTAAATGCCCAAACCGTCGAATCATGTTCTTTAAAGCGCTTGGACCATCTGATTTTGCGTTGATACGACCTATATGGGTGGTGTCATAACCAACAACATGTCGGCCCCTATATATACTTTTTGTTAGATAAGGAAAGGACATAAATGGAATATTTAAGAAAGAAAAAACATGGTTTATAAAGAATAATTTTCGACACATATAGTAAGGTCATAAGAAATTCAATAAATTTAAATATTAATAATAAAATATAGGTCACATGTAATGGAACTCATACAGGTAATATTACAATTTTCTAGAAGAATCGCTAAAATAACACATTTTCAAATAAATTTTCTTATAATTGCATAGCTAATTAGATTCTTTATGGGGTGAAAGTTTGATAATGCTCATCATCTCATTTAATGGCATAACTTCTTACACTACATTTGACATGACTCGTTCACATCGTTTCTTTCCCACCATACATATTATAAAGTTGTCATACTTAATCAACACGATCTATTTTAGAACATGTTGGTGAAATAATTTGTCACAATGTAGATTATTGGTTTTCACCAACGGTCACATGGCTAAGCCCCTCATTCTTGTGTATGGGGAGACTCCCATTATTAAATGTAAACTACCTAAAACTATGGGGTGGCCGTCAAGCCAAGGATCACAAGGGAATACTCTATTAAACCTGTGGCAAAGTGCTTGTATGGAGTGCAACGGAGGAATTTTTGTGAGGAGAGGTAAAGGGGAGTTAGGAAACAAGGAGAGAGAGGGTTAACGTTGTGAGTAGGCTTATAGAATTCACATAGAACACAACAATGCTAACAATGATAAGAATAACAAATCATAGACAAAAATTCCATTGATTCATTTATCAAAGCCACTACCACCTTTCTTGTTTTTATAAGATCATCATGTTTACAAAGTTGGAAATTAGAGGAGGGGAGAGAGTAGAGGAACATAGACAAAGAAATAAAGGAAATGCAAATTTTATTGCTTGATGTAGTAGTGGTAAATCTCAACAACATACAATCAATCAACAATTTCCAACCCTTTGGAATGGAGAATCCATTCTAATTTATAGCATAAAAGACATCTCTTCATCTACCCCCTGCAATAATTTTCACCTATCCCCATCATTTGTGACCTTTCATATTCCTAGGATACAAAAGTGATTATTTTCCTTATTAGTGAAAAAGGACTCTTACAATGTTAATGTTGGAGGTCACTTAAGTGAATAGGACGAAATAACAAAAAGTACATTCTTAATGGAAAATTAGAATATGGAGAGAGAAGGAGAGAGAGTTGACCAATCTAATGAGGATGAAGATTTTGTTGATGAAGAACTAGCCATTCATGATCCTTGGGGGATAGTTCTCGGAATGAGCTCTTGTCCTTTGAATTCTCAACTGAACTGAATTGTTCAAGGTGCCACCTTTTCTTCTTTTGGAATATGTATGTAGCTCAACAATTTGATCCATGTCTTGAGAACCCTTGCACTGGTTAAACCATTCCTTGTGGTTTCTTGCAATGTTAGAAATAGGGCTTTTGATCTTTACAAGGGAATCTAAAATATCATTGTTGAAGGAGAGAGTATCACTTGCCTCCTTCTTGATCAATTCTTGGAAAGAAATAACGAGTTCTTCTAATGATGAATTCTCAGTGAGCGGAAGGTATTCAAGCTTTTGAACACGCTATTACGAAATCATCCAAAATATTGAAGGCATATTTCTCACTAGATTAAATTTTCAAAGATGACATTTGTTATCATGTTGTATCTAGCATTCATGAACACATTCCTACAGACAAGAGTGTGGGAGTCGAGATGACTCGTCTTAGACACAAGTGGGAACACCTCATCCCAATGGATATTCTCTTTTTCAATCTCTTCCCTTGTTTTCTTCACTTCCGAAATGGTGGCAAGAACATATTTGAATAGAGAGAGAACCTCTGACAACAATGCTTTTCCTTTTTCAAGAATCCTTTCAACCCACCTGTCATTGATCATTCCCTGCATTGAGTAACCTTGAGCTTTCTTGATTGATTTGGGGTCAAATCTACTGATAGGAGTGATAGATTTCGTGGGAGGAGGTGATATTGCACAAGGATCCAATTTTTGCGCAAATAAGAGGTGAGAGTTCTCACATGCTCTTCCAATTGTTCCATTATTTTCTTGTACTCCTCATTTCAAGAAAGTATGCGGCAAAAGATTCCTTGAACATATATGCATCACTGGTAGAAGATTCCTTGAACATATGTGCATCACCCTCATGTGTATCTTGACCCAATGAAATCTTTGTCATCTTGTAGTCACTCTGAGTCATTTCTTTCATAGGTTTTACAACCTTTGGTCGAGAAATTTCTACATACTGGTCACCAAAATTTCCATTGAAGAAATGAAAAGTTACATGTGCCTTCTTTCCTCGTTTGGATCTCGAGATTTTTATGATGGCTCTAGATTCAGGAACTGCAGCTTGTTGTATTTTTCTTAGTTCATTCATGAGAAAATCTTAAATTTGTGGGAATGGATTTTCTAGAGTAGACATGATGTTAGTCACAAGAACACTTTCAGGAGCCTGGTGAGGGACTATATTTTCTCATTATGGGAAAGTTACACCACCGAAAAATACAAACTTGAATGTCGATGAAGAACGGGAGGCAATGATGGATCAATCTCACATATCTCAAGAGGACTTATAGGATCTTTGATGATTCTTACGTGCTTATGAATCTTCCTAGAATAGGGAACCTCTATGTGCCCTTTATTAGGATAATTAATTATGCATTGTATAATTAATTATTTAACTATTGTTATTAATTAATTATTGTTATATAGTATTGTTATATGGTTTTATTAACCATATTTGTCTTATTATATTCATGGGTATAATTGTTATGTTGTTATAACAATTATGTCATTATTCATTTGTGCTTCTGGATGTATTTTGGAAGCTACTGTATTTTAGTTTGTTGTTGCATAGTTGCAACTCCATATTTGTTTGTATCCAGGCTATCCAATATGTATAAATATTATAACCTTGCACTATTGTATTTTGATTCTGTTGATTAATATAATTCTATAGGCTTCCGTCCCTATTCTACATTTGGTACCAAAGTAAGAATCTGGACCTGTGAAGCAGAGGTGTGGAAAGAGAAATCAGAAGAGATAAAGGAGATTGGAGAAGCATCTGCAACACCGAGAGAGCCTCGTGTAGCCTCCTGCGCAACTTCCCGGCCCCATCTCTTCATCCCCACAACCTCCTCTTCATTCTAGGTGTTTGAAACACAATTTGTTTTTGCACTTTGGTGCACCCCGCACTGTGAAATTTTTTCTGTAGGTATAGGAAATTAAAAAAAAATCCCCATCAAGGGTTTTACCTCTATTATTAGAGGATCTTTTACCTCTTGCTACATTTGGTAGCTCTATAGACCGCATTAGCTACTGCCGCAAGAGTTGTTTTTATATTGAGGATCGATTTAGAGTTTGGGCATGTTGTGTCAAAATCTCGATCGAGCTATCCATCGAGTTCTTCTTTAAGAGAATAGAGGATTTTTGTGTGAATTAGCATTTGAAACGGTATTGCTCAGATTACATTCGGTATTCTTTACACTTCTTTTGCTAAACCGTGACCCGAGCTTTGCAAATTGAGCCCTCTCCAACACAAAAGGTGTATAGATCGACCCTCCCATGTAGACGCAGTTGATCATTACATGTTCTAGACTGTGTATTCTTGCATTGCATCCACCCTATCGACCAAATGTTGCAAGGTCTCACGACCAGAGTCCTTCACACACCCAATTACGGTTTACATTGATCGAGCCCCGCATTAACGTCTCGGGGGTTAACATTGGCGAGTTGGGGTTATTGTTGTGCTTTCATTAGGGATGGAGAACAATGCTTCATTTTACACAAACGCCCATGCACTGCAAACATCAACTTGCACACAACGGTGGAAATAGAAGGAAGAAATCATGAGCAAAGAATAAATAACAAATACAAAGGCGGCGGTATAAACAACGTTACAAAGCTCATACCACGAAATTTTGAGAACCACGAACCGAGTTATCGCCACACAGGCCTCCTCCAACCAAGTCCTCCTCCAAGCTTGTGCCACGTGGACTCAACCTCGGCCAGTCACTTTACAAAGGTTGGCATTTTGTGCATTAATTTAAATTAAATTTGCTTCATTTTATTGCACAAGCGCTCATAGAGCCAAGGTGGTTAGAGGAAAGACTTGGGTGTGTGAGGTAAAGGGTTCAACCCCCACCCCCAATTTGATTTTCAAACAATTTTGAAATTTAGAGGCAAATTTGAAAAGCGCCAAATTTGGAGGTGAAATTAGTAGAAAAACCTCCACCAAACAATTTAGTCATAACTAAACAAGTCATTAAAATTTTAGTGAGAAAAACCCTAATATAGGGCATTTTTTCTCCTAATAGGTGTATATTTTATTCTCGAGAAACTTTGGCTAAAGGAGGTACACACAAAAATTTCATTTTCAGCTTTTTTTTTGCAATTTTTAGCATAGAGGGTCATTATGGGCTCCGGAGGCCACTAGGGCTCGTAAAACAAAAAAATGTTTACCTGTCATTCAAATTTTTCCAATTTTTTTTAATGTAATTGCATGCTTCAATACATTTTACTAATTTGCAGGTTGCCATAGTCAACCACAAACTTTATAACTTCTCAGAAAATGGCAGAATATTGTACTCAAAAAGAGTAAAATTTGGTTCTAAAACACTCGCGAGATCCTAGATCTCATTTGCAACATTCGGTATATACAGTGCTTATGGGAAGCACTTATGGGTAAATTCATCGGGACTACTACTACACTTAACGCCTAATATAGATATAACAATGTCATCTGGGCATCGACCCTTTAAATCGACGTGGAGTACTAAGGACACAAAGGTACACACTATGAGTCATCCCATCCGTCAGTGAACGATTGCACAACATAAATCAATCCCGATAAATTATCTCGAGTATATAGCGAAGTTACGTGCGTGTATGAGGATATTTCTTTGAGCCGGTGTTAATAATTGCACTGAGACCGTTTGAATAATGTCCATGTACCATGTATTGAATTCTTTCACATACGTTAACGCCTCTTTACGTACTGCGGGTATATAGAAAGGGCGAGCTTCTTCCACTTACCATTGGGTATATTGAAAGCGTGCGTATATAGAAAGGTTCGGTATATTAGACTTACGATATATAGATTGGGAGACCTTATACCGGTGATAAGGACCAAACCACATCGGTGATTTCGTAAAATGGGCACCAATGCCCCCAAATTTTTCTTCTAGATTCACAACTACTCAGAGGAAGCAACTATGTTGTATGGAAGACAAAAATCAAGACACAACTTGAGTTTGAAGAGATCTGGCATGTTGTGACTGGTACTCTAACTAGATCAACAACTGATACAACACAACGACAGTTTGATAAAGAAGATCAGAAGGCTAAACTCATCATCTTGTTTGGAGTGTCCAACGATGTGCAACCCCACATTCGAGATGCCAAAACAACCAAAGAAGCATGGGATAAGTTAAACATAGTATATGAGGCCAAAAACAAGAATGTCATACTAAATTTGCAGAGTGAGTTCAAGCGAGAATGAGAAAATTGAAGCTTTCTTCAAAAAAGTTGCAAAGTTGAGGACTTGATTGTTAGAGTAGGTATTTATCTTAGCTCATATTCACTAGGTACTTTATTTACTTTTATTGTATTTATCCTCACCCACTTATGTGTGTGGATATTTCTTTTATATTATTTAGATATTAGGAGATATTATCTAATTGCTAGGTATAGTTCTTTCCTTGATCTATGGTATTGACTAGATCCTTGATGTCTAGTTCTCTCCTAAATCTATGGTGTTGACTAGTTATTTCCATGATTTATGGCTTGATCTACGAGCTTAATCGGTTCTTAGATTGTTATTCCTTACCTATATAAGCAAGGTCCATTCTCATTGTATTTCATTGAGTTCCATAATAATATATGATATTGTTTCTCATTTATTTGCAAAGGTTTTATGTAAAGTTATTCTAGTGAATTGCTTTCATCTTATTGATTGTGGTGTTTAATTAGCATATGTGTTCTTAGCTTGGTACGATCTGGTTATTGTTCCTTTCATCACTTCTAGCCTTGGGAGAAGTGGTCACAAATGATGCTCTCATTCCCATTGTTCTCGAGAGACCTCCCCTCTTCTTACCACATTTTTGTAACAACACTAAACTTTTCAGATACGACAATTAGTTTTGACAAACCGGTAAACCTCTTTGGAGCAAGAGGAAGCCATGCATAACAAGGATGATGAAGAATAGCAGGCACTTTCTTCTCATCAAAAATGGAAAGGAAAAGATAAGGAAAACCTAATTCCTATCAAAATTCCCAACATCAAAATATATAGTATCAACATCAATGGGTCAAACAACGGAAAAACAATGTCCGATCTATAAAAGCGGACATGAATTGAAAGATTGTTGGTATAACACTTATAAGAAAGGTTCATCAAGCAACTCGACCTCAACACCAACAATCTCACAAGGGACATACAAACTATAATCGAGGCCAAAAAAGGGGAACTGGAAAAGAAGACCCCATCGGCGAGGAAATATTGTTGAACAAGAAGAACATTCGAGATAATGAAGACTTCGTGTACACTTTGCGCTCAATCAAGTGAACCTTCCACTTCATCTAGTGATGTCTGGTATGTTGATTAAGGAGCCACTCGACACATGACTAGCCACGAGAGACTAGTTTACCTCAATGAGGGACACACCTTCAAAAACCATGTTTCGTTGGGCGACGATTCTTCATATATAGTTCGAGGATTGGGAACATTTCTCTACCCTTTGGTTCACGCAATTGCAGACTATCAAATGTATTATATGTTCGGGGGTTGACAAAGAATCTACTTTTAGTCGATCGAACTCTAAGATCACAACTTAAAAATTGACTTTGATAGTCATTCCAGCAAGAAAACGTGTTTAATTCAAGACAAATCACGAGGCTCGAAAATAGTTGCAAAAGCCTCCAATGTGGGACACATGTTCCAACTTGATTTTGTCCACAAAGATGATCAAGAACTTGTGGCTAAGAACTCTACCTCAGCACAATTGTGGCATCGGAGCCTTGGTCATGTTAGTTTCAAGTATCTCGAGACACTTCGCCGGTGTAATATGGTACATGGGCTACCAGGCTCTTCAAATTGATATGAGACAAGTGTCCTCACCGCCTAACAAAAAACAACACAGAGATTTCTTCCAAAATAGTACATATCGAGCTCATGGTAAGCTTGATCTAGTTCATACCGATCTTTACGGTCCGATGCAACCAAGTCATTCTCGGATTTCATACTTTATACTTTGTGTTAATGACTATTTAAGGAAGCTGTGGATTTTTGTCTTCGCAAGAAAAGTGAAGCTTTTGAAACCTTTAAGAAGTTCAAATTACCTGTTGAGAATGAAACTCATCGTCACATCAGAACTCTCCACTTAGATTGAGGAGGGAAATTCACCAGTAATGAGTTCAAAGACTACCGAAAAGCTCATGGGATTCATTGAAAAATGCCTCCTCCACACACACCACAGTAGAATGGCTTTGTTGAGAGAAGAAATCATACTATCATGGAAATGGTGCAATGCATGATTGATGACTCTAGACTTGCAAAGAAATTTTGGGCACAAGTAGTAAAGACATTAATGTATTTGTTGAACAGAGTACCCACAGCTGCTCTTGCAGAGTAACACCACAAGAAAAACGGTCAAAGCGGAAACCATCTATTGCACACCTTAGACTATTTGGGTGTAAAGCAAGTATGCACATACTCAAGCAGAACAGAAAGAAATTGGACATGAAGTCACAGAAACTCATCTTCATTGGGTACAGTGAAGAGACTCTTGGGTATAGATTGACGGATCCAAACACCGAAAAATTCTACACTAATAAAGATGTTGAGTTTTTTGAGAAGAAGGAAGCAGAGTCTCCTCCTCCGGACTCACCTGATGTAGATTCTTTACTAGTTGAAAAAATTGAAGCTTATATTCCCACAAATGATAAAATTGATGATGGGGATGATGGTGTTGATCTGATAGAACCACAACCCACGGGAGCAGGTTCAACGTATGCCCAAGTGGTGTACTAAAGACGTTACGAGATACAAGAATGGATGCTCCACCGAATACACCCACCCATAGACCACATACTTGTAGTAAAACTAGAGAAGAAGTGAACTTTTCTTTAATGAGTAGAGTTATCGAGTATGATGAGCCCTCTACAATCCAAGAATTCCTACAAATCAAAAATTTTGGAAAGATTCCATAGACTCGAATATCACCAACAAAGAAAAATAACACTTGGCGGCTTGTCGATCTTCAACCAGGGAAGAAACCCATTGGATACGAGATGGATATTCAAAACAAAGTACAAAACAAATGGGACAGTGGACAAGTATAAAGTGAGACTAGTAGAAAAGGGGTATACACAAAAAGAAGACATTGACTATGAGGAGACATTTGCTCCCATAGCTAAGATCAAAATGATCAGGATGATCTTTGCTCTAGCTGCATAGTTTGGTTGGAAAGTCCATCGGATGGACGTAAAAAGTGCCTTCCTGAATGAAGATTTACAAGAAGAACTCTACATGACTCAACTTGAGGGATACGTAGTACTTGGTAAAAAAGCAAAGGTATGCAAACTCGGAAATCTCTATATGGCCTCAAACAGGCACCCTGCATGGTACATCAAAATTGATTAGCATCTCATACAACATGGATTTCTTAGAAATCCATACAATCCCAATCTTTACCTCAAAAACAAGGGGGAGATTGTGATTGTGTTGTCTATGTTGACAATCTAGTCATCATCAGCGATTCAATGAGCATGATCGATGCAATGAAGAGAGATCTTAATCGATCATTCGACATGACAAATCTCGGGCTAATGCACTATTGTCTTAGATTGGGAGTATGGGAATCTTTGTTTCTCGATGAAATATACCAAGACAACAGTTGAGAAATTCGAGGATTATGAAATACACACAAATTGCTACACCTATGGAGAACAAGTTGCGCTTATATCGTTCGATCCATCTCCCGAGGTAAGTGCTACTCTCTATCGACAGCTTGATTAGGAGTCTCATTTACCCGATTTACACTAGACCGGATATCACTTTGCATAAACTATCTATCCAGTTCATGCAAGAACCCAAAGTGTGTCATTGGAAAGCATAAAGGCACATTTTAAGATATCTCAAAGGATTAGTGGATCTTGGTCTAGAATACAAGAAGAATGACAACTTCTTCTTGTCAGGATATTTAGATTCAGATCATGCAGGCAACATTGATGACGAAAATCCACTTTAGGATTTGTATTCTTTATGAGATCTGGACCAATATCATGGGGAAGCAAGAAACAACACTTTGTTTCTCGTTCTTCCACAGAAGTCTAGTATCATTCTGCAGGAGAAGTTGTTTGTGAAGTAATTTGGCTACGTCACATACTCGAAGGACTTGGAATACCACAAGAAAAATTGACCACCATGTATGTTGACGATGAAGGTGTTCTCAAACTTGTTTGCAATCCAATTTTTCATGAAAGAACAAAACACATTGAGGTACAGGTTCATTTCATACGCGATCATGTGTTGATTGTTGAGTTGTGGAGCTCAATTACTTCATTTTAGCATGCGGTGGAACTTGCTTTGGAAAATACGATGGCGACATCCGTTAGGGGGGAACCGACATCGGTCACCCAAGACCGGCATTGGTCAGGTATGACCGACATCAGTCAAGCAAGTAAGGAATCGATAGCGGTTAGGCAGAACCAGCATCGGTTACCTATGCAATGAAGTTTTAATTAACTCTCGGAAATCATATCTATTTTTAGCATTAAAATAGGTTTATTGATTATAATTGCATGGCTAAGTGCCCTAAGTCCATAAACGACTATATAAGCATAAAGCTAGGGTTTAGAAGTAAGAGAATTAACAAGAATTAGAAATAACCTCAAAAAGGTTGGTGAGAGAGAATTCTTGGTGATGAAGCAAAAGTTTGATAGAAAGAAAGTATTGAACATCTGAGAGGTGTGGAAGATTGTAAATCTTCATTGTATATCTTGTCAAAGCTTTGGATAATAGATTGGCTTGTTTCTTGGTGGACGTAGCCCACACTGGGTGAACCACGTTAAATCTGGTGTTGATTTATGTCTCTTGTTTTGTATATTTCTTCTGGTAGAATATCCACTTTTATTTACATGTATACTTAGATCTGATATATTGTTTGTACAACCAGTGTGCTAACCCCAACAATTGGTATCAGAGCTTTGTTTGAGGTTTTGTGTGTTGTGCGAATTACTCACACACGGGGTTTTCTCGATTGAGTGGGAGCTACAACAATGACAGAAGAAAATAAATACAAGGTAGAGAAATTTGACGACCGAAATTATCAATTACGGAAGATGTAGATTGAGGATTATCTGTATCAAAGAGATTTGTACTTACCATTGGATGAGAAGTATAGACCTGTGAAGATGACTGATGAAGAATGGAAAATTCTTGATAGAAAGGCTTTGGGATCTATAAGATTGAGCCTAATAGCATCCGTGGCTTCCAATATTACAGAAGCGACTTCTACGGTAGAGTTAATGAAATCTCTTGCTAATTTATATGAAAAGTCTCGTGCTTCAAATAAAATTTATTTGATGAAAAAACTATTTAATTTTAAGATGGATGAAGGTGAATCTTAGAATTAAATAGTTTCTTTGGGTGAAGATGCATGAAGGTGAAACTATTTAATTTTGGGCATTTTTATTTGGGTGATGATGAACCTTGCAGTATTACTAGTAAAGGGGAAGTTTATCTAAAATTGTAGAATGGAAATACATGGGTATTGAAAGATGTGAGGCATGTGCCAAGCCTCAGGAGGAATCTTATTTCTGTATGGCAACTAGGTGAATCTGGTTCCATGGTTACTTTTACAGGAGACACTTGGAAATTCACCAAGGGTGGTTTCGTTGCAAGCAAGAGGTAATAAGGTAGGAACGTTATATTTATCTACCTATGTTACTGATTCTTTTTCTGCATTATCTACTTCAGATTTAGATGTATGCATGTGGCATAATTGGTTGGGTCATACGAGTCAAAAAGGAATGCAGATCTTAAAGGTTAAGGGTAAGTTATCAAATTTGAAAGATTTAGATCTTGATTATTGTGAGCATTGTATCTTTGGAAAGCAAAAGAGAGTGAAATTTCTCAAAGTTGGGGCCACTAAGAAGGAGCAAAAATTGGAGCTTGTACACTTAGATGTGTGGGGACCAGCTCAGGTAGCTTCTCATGAAGGATCCTAGTATTATGTTACTTTCATCGATGATGCTACAAGAAAGGTATGGGTTTATTATATTAAATGTAAATCGATGTTTTTGATACTTTTAAAAGATGGAAAGCCCTTGTTGAGAATGAATCAAATTCTAAGTTAAATTGCCTCGATCCGACAATGGTGGTGAATACTATAAAGCAAGGATGTTAATGATTATTGTTCGGTGAATGGGATATGTAGAGAAAGAACAGTTCCAAGAACACCACAAGAGAATAGTGTTGCAAAAAGAATGAATAGAACAATCATGGAATATGCTAGAAGTATGAGGATGCATTCTAGATTGCCCTTGCAATTTTGGGCGAAGTAGTTGAAACACCGTTTATTTGATTAACCATGGGCCTTAAAGTTCGCTAGATGGAGGAATACCAGAGGAAGCTTGGACCGGAAAAGAGATAGATCTTTCTTTTCTTAAAGTTTTTGGTTCAGAAGCTTTTGTGCATGTTGATGAGGAAAATAGGAAGAAGTTGGATGCAAAATCTAAGAGGTGCACTTTCATTGGTTATGGGTATGGTGATTTCGGTTTCCATTTTTGGGATTTAGAGAATTCTAAAATTATTAGGAGTTGTGATATTTAATGGAATGAAAATAGAATGTACAGGGATCAAATTTTGGTACCCAAGGATGAGAAAATTGAGAAGTTTATTGATGAAAATGAACTCTCGGGTTTTAAAGAAACACCTACGAAATACACGATGCGTGGTCGGTTAGGCCACGGCCGGCATCGGTCGGATAAACCGCCGATGGTTACAGAGGATCAAAACCGACATCGGTTAGAAGAACCGATGTCGATTAGAGGTGACCGGCATCGGTCACTGTCAAATTTGGATAGGAATGTCCAAGAGGCCCAGATTGAGTCTCTGGTACCCCAAACTCCTGTAAGAAGGTCACAAAGGGTAAGTAAACTTCCAAAAAGATTTACACCTTCTCTATTTTATTTATTATTGACTGATAATGGTGAACCAGAGAGCTTTGAAGAAGCAATGCAGGATAAGACTCACGTTCAGTGGGAGCATGGCATGGATGAGGAGATGGACTCCTTGGAACAGAACCGGACTTGGGATTTGGTCAATTTGCCAACAGGTAAGAGAACATTACATAACAAGTGGGTTTACAAAATTAAGGAAGAAGAGGGTGGATAGAAAAGGTACAAGACAAGGCTTGTAGTAAAGGGATTTACACAAAAAGTAGGTATTGACTTTGGTAAAATATTTTCTCCTGTTGTTAAGATGACTTTTATTCGTATTGTATTGAGTTTAGTTGCAGTAGAAGATTTGCATTTAGAGCAACTAGATGTGAAGACAACTTTCCTTCATGGTGATTTGGATGAAAAGATTTATATGCAACAGCCGCTTGGGTATGAAGTCAAGGGTAAGGAGAAATTAGTGTGCAGGTTGAAAAAAGCCTATATGGGCTCAAGTAAGCTCTAAGGAATGGTACATGAGGTTTGAAAATTTTATGCATGAGCATGGTTACTTGAGATATGAATCGACCATTGTGTTTATTTTAAGAAGCTTGAAAATGGGAGCTATATTATTTTATATCTTGTATGTGGATGATATGCCTATTACGAATCTAGTATGCAGGACATTGGTGAGCTTAAGAGAAAGCTAGCTCACGCATTTGCTATGAAGGATTTAGGAGCTGTAAAAGAATCCTTGGCATGCAAATACATAGAGACAGGAAAAATAAGAAATTGTATTTGTCTCTGGAGGATTATATCTAC